>OX637803.1:0-1200000 GCA_951802425.1 Clavaria fumosa | reverse complement strand
AATGCATTTGAATTGTCAAGTAAGGTTGCTGCAGTGTTATCGCCGCAGAGAGGCGTGGTAGACATACTACGTGATTCGTAGTTGAGGCCATGCTACAGCTCTACATATCTCTGATTAGAATAAAAAATTACTCGGGAGTCCCGAAGATATTTTTTATCCATGGTTACGGATGGAAGTCAGATACGCCGCCCTGGATCGAGTCCTGAGCGAAGCAGCTGGTGCATGGACACCATGAGCCCCCGTCTTTATAGCGCGTAGTAAATGGAAGATTTGTCCGAACGAATAATGGGAGGCAAATACCGGCAGCAGAAGCAACAGAGAGACTGGTATCTAGCTAATACGTGAGTATTAGGCTGGATGAGGGCTTCGCAGTCGTGCTTATACTGCACTCCCAGCTCTGTCTTTCACCCTCCCAAATATACAGTCATCCACCGGTCCTTGAACCAGCACCGGTCCTTGAAACAAAATTTTTTAAACACTCATACAACAAACCTATGACCTCAAAAATGGTACTAGCTTGGCCTACATAGTCTTGTACATACAGGTAAAATTGGATTTGCCAGTTGCATGCTTGGATCTCAAATGAGATTGAATTTATTGCATAATTTCTGTAAATTTGCATTCTCGGCCTCATAATAAGTTTTGAAAAAAATCATACATTGAACTGTGATAGTACTCTACATGGTCTACTGCAATTTGGACTAAGGAAACACTTCTACAGAGAGGGAGAGACCATCTCTTGCAAAGTGGCTGTTATCATGTCACGTCACACTGACTCACTGTCACTTGCTGGCGCAGGCGGCATGATGCGGCATGCGTGACGTGACGTCTGGTTCAAGGACTAATATTACTACTGATAACGAGTTTTTTCAGAGATTGGCCCCGATATTAGCCAATTTCAATCTGATTTAGACTAAAATGGGCAGTCATGTGGCTTAGAGGGTACTAATTTGATAGGTATTACCCGATTTTATTAAACTATAATACACATTTCGTGACACTTGCCTGAAAAATTCACTGGTGCAAGGACCGGTGGATGACTGTATGCAGTGATAAATAATCCGACGAGATGAGATAAAGCAAGTTTGGTGTTACGTGACTAATGCCGCCAACTGTTCAATTCCGTCACCACGCTCACAGTCGTAGTTATCGCGTACGACATGATCAAGAAGAGCCCCCATCTTTTTGTGAGACATGCTGAGGAGGCGCCGGGTCATGAGGTGGTCGTTTGTGATGTAGAACGATGTGGGCAACGTGAGCGCGAATGCGTTCAGCGAGACGAAGCGCGCATGTGAGAGGGTATCCACCGTGCGGCCGCCAGGTCCAAAGGAACTGCTCAATTACGGTTTGGACGCGCGCGTGATTCACGACGAAGAGGTGCGAGGCGTTCCCCGCAGGCCACACGTCGAGACCCAGGGGGTGGAATTCGTGTCCTCGTGGGTAACCAACGAGGGACATCCGTTGTGGTCGGGCTTGGTGAGCCATGTCCCCTGGGGCGTATACCCAGAGAGCCGCGTGGTTGAGGGTCCCTGAGGGATCCCATTACGGTGTTCCAGTTCAGTCTGTTTGGGTCGCAGCTCAGGAGCAGTTTTCATTCCTTCAAGTTGCCAGCTGCGTCTAGCAGATCCCAGAAGACAGCATCTTCACAGAACCGCATGTCTTTCTCCCGAACGACATTGCAGTGGGTATTGGAATCACCCGCATAGTAGTCATTTAGAGGATAATCTGGAAGCGCAAGGTGTGTTCCGCCAGCCACGACCATTGGGTAGAGGAGAAAGGCCGGTAGGGAAATCAGACACGTAGACGATGATGTACAGCGCAGATACCAAAGCGCAAACGAGCCATGGCGCATAGCTTTGCATCTCTAGAATGGTGACTGCGGAGGGTTGTAAAGTTAACGGACAAGAGAGGACGTGGTACGGCACAACACACGCCAGTTACGCATCGGCGCGTCGATCTCGTGACTCGGCAAATATGACACTAAAATACCTTCTTTCATTACAGTAACGTCCCCTTCCCTTCTTCTCTTGGGAGCACCCTCAATGAGAAACGAACTAGACGAGGGCCCCCACAACCGGACCAGCCCTGATGTGTAGATTTGCAGAAAGAAAGGAAGGGAGGTCGGAAGGAATGTCTATGCTGAGATTTTTCCCCCTTTCCATAGGAAGAGACAACTGCACTGTTGTAGATAATTGGAGAAATTTGAATGAAAAGTCCCTTGCTCCTCTCTATGCCTCAATTTTATATCTACATAGATTGTAAGTTATCTTGTGACAACAAAATAGTCACTCACAATTTGCAAAATGATTGAACCCACCCATTGTCTGACAGACCCTCCTCTTCAGGCACATTGAAGTGTTCTTCAAATTGTTTGTGCTTGGCAAGAAGTGTGACTGTCTCAAATTGGCACTATGTGAATGAAATGGGCAAGACAAAATCTGAAAATTAATATTCATTTGTAATTCAGTGAGCCACTCCAGTTCATATTAGCAACCTCCACTATTGAATAACCAGGTAAGTCTGGATGCATTATGTATATATGAAATTCCTGATCTCCCTGCATTATTCAACTTATGCAGTATGGCTACATGCGTTATGGGCTTGTCAACTGTATGTTGTGTACACTTACCACTGGGCCTCCATTCACAATGTTCATAGGCTTGGCATATTTTTGAGGGAGGTTCAGGCAGCATCTGTATCTGGGTACACAACAATATGTAGCGGTCCATACAGTACCTCTGTACCACTTCTGTAGCACCCGTTATTTTAGATGCTAGTATCTAATTGCCTACAAGGCTATGCATGGTCATCTAGTAACTGTGAAAACAGAATGACATTCCTTTGACCCTGAGGACATGCAGAAATTGGTACATACGTTTTGCAAGTACTCATAAGCAGCAAGAGCACTTCCATACTGGGGACTGCTACGGAGGATGGGGGCTAAAGAACCCTTGAACAAGGCCGCGAAGCCTTCTTCTCTTACTGCTCAGGGATTGTTAGATAAAGATGAACAGTAAAGACGCGCACGCACCAATCTTTCGGAATGCGTCTACTGTACCTGTATATTTTGTCTGGCCCTTGCGAGCTTCTACTTGCAATCTAGTCTTGATGAGATCTGGCGGTGTTACGAGAAACGCTGCCGGGACGGAACTTCGACAGCCTAGCTGTCAGCTCTACTTAGGGAAGTTATTGGAAGAGATAAGCATACGCCATCGACGCCGCTGCGAGGGTTTCCCAAAAGGACAGTTTCCTTTCAAGGTCATTATCGAGGAAGACATCTTTCTTCAAGTGCGCGAACACTGGAAAATAGATGGCAGCAAAAGGGATATCTCGTAAGAGACACGATACTGATCCCTTATACAATCCAGAAAGACCAAGTTGTCTTGCTACACGAAACCCACTCGGCGTAGCAGCACCTTCCACTGCCGGATGTTCGCCATGGACTTGCAGCCGTATCTTCCTATTGGAAGCCAAATCGCTCAGTTTCAACGCTGGCAACGCAGAGGATTGATGTCCGTACACAATCTCTTGAGGGTTTGCGAATAGCTGTAAATTCTCTCCATCGGCGCAATGGCAGTCATGGGCATCTGCGACATACCACGTGTACCGCTCCCGCAAAACCGCCTGCCAATATTTCCCATCCTAAATAAATGTCTCCGGTTTGAGGATCCTTCGTCCACTCCCGGATAAAATCGTTTGCAGACAGCTTAACTGCCCTGCTCGGAGCCACGCCCTGCAATTATCACCACATGAAGTCCAATGACGATATCCAATACTAACCAGAGCCTGGACCCCAATGCCGCGATAAAATGCTAGGATGCCTTCATTTTTGAAGACATATGTGGCGCAGTCCCAATAATTTCTATACAATAACAGATTGCCTGGAGTATTTCGCTGGTTTTGCATCCTGATGCTCAATCAGCGCCCGTATGTAAAATAGAATGATGGCAGTACCGTGTCTACCACAATCCAAGAAGATGGGGAGACATCAGCAGTCGAAATAAGTAAGTACAATCAACCAGACCTTGACTGTTAAATTTCCGAAGAAAAGTATGTCGGCAATGGGATTATCACTCTGTTAAAATGAATCAACGTACCGAGGTCTACGGGATAAACCGTTGCAGCTCCAAATGCCCCAGCGATGCCTCCTAGCCCGAAATTAACGGCGCCATGATACAACTCAGTTAGGACGGATGCGTTATTAAACTGCGAGTCATTAGACCACTGTTCGAGGCCATTCCGCGTTGAGATATTGAGAAATGATGGCCTTCAGTAGCTACGGGAGCGCAAATGCGAAACGCTCTCGCTTTGAGTCACATGTCGCGTGTCACACATGAAATGCAGCCAGCCCGAGCACGACAGAACAGAACCTTTCGGTTGGCCTTTTAGACTGCAAGAGAATGCCGGGGCTCAGAGAATGCCGGGGCTCAGTCTTTCGTTCGCTATGTTTTTAGATATCCCCATCCAGCCCTTTACGTAACGCAGCCAAATAAGGAGGTCATGTGTGCCTCAGTCACGTGAGGACGACTTCTTCCGTTCCTAACCACTTCCTCCAGGTTCACGCACCCGCGGCTAGGAAGTCATGGGTTTCCTTTTGAGGAGGGCCATCCTTACCGCCCTTCTTCTATTGCATTGCATTCCTCAGTTACATGGCCGATATAACCCTCGAAGTGTACTCGAACTTCGAAGCTACGTCTCCATAACTGCCACCCATGTGCGGCTACCAACCGGCGCAGGGCAGTATGCGGAAGAGCGGGTGTGTGAATTATTCTGTGCTTTTATTATGAACTGCTCAACACCGCTCGTACTAGTGCTTTCCTTATGACCAACCACTACATGCACAATGTAAACACACCACTGAGCATTGCCCTTCGTCGGACACATTTCTGTCTATACCTTATCTCCAGTCTTATTTCTGTGCGGCCCCTGCTGTCAGGCCTGTTATTTTTGCCGCAATTCTGTTGTGGATGTGCTTCCTCTTCTCAACCCTCTCGATCAGCGCGGCTGACTTTTTTACACCTAACTTGGCGACCCTCGCCGACTTGTTTGGGCTGGATCACAATGTAGCGGGCGTCACATTACTGGCATTTGGAAATGGTAGCCCTGATCTATTCTCGACTTTCTCCGCTATGCGAGCCCACTCCGGTAGCCTTGCCATCGGTGAGCTGCTCGGCGCCGCGTCGTTCATCGTGTCATGTGTGGTGGGTTCGATGTGCATTGTGAGGCCATTCAAGGTCGAGCGTCTCCCCTTTTTGCGAGACGTCGGATTCTTTACGGCTGCCGTGGGCCTGTCTCTTGTGGTGTTATGGGACGGCAAAATCGTTCAATGGGAAGCTGCTGCTTTCATCGTCCTCTATGTCGTCTATGTCGTCGCCGTCGTTGCGAGCACGTGGTGGTCTCGCAAGGAAGAGCGAGTACGGTGCCTAGAGGCCACTATTCGCAGCGAGTACGCGGACAACACAGCCCCCGAGCCCTCAATCGCAGTCCAGCCGTACAGAGATGACCGTGAGCACTCGTCTGTCAGGAGTTATGCTGCCGTCCATCTGATTTGTATATTTATGTGACAAGCGAGTACTTCTACGCAACATGACGTCAGATTCCTGTTAACTCCGCCTTCTCCTCGTGTCCGCGCACACAGCAATCCAGAACCTCGGCCCAGTCTACAGACTCAAGTACCAAGGAGGGCCAGCCTACGCTCGGCTTCCACGACCTTGGCCGGTTCACACTCCCGTGCCTCGCATATGCCTTCTTTCTCGCTTCTAGGGGCGCTTGAGTTCCGGCAGGTTGTGACTGAGCTGCAGCAAGAAGCGGGCAGTTTTTCTCTGAGCGTGTTTGACAGTCCGCTTGCGCCTTATGCTGGCGGCCACTACCATCATTCCCACTCCCACTCATCAGTGGGTCATATCCCCTCGCCGTCTCACAGGACGGCCGAGGCATCTGGAATGGCGCGCGTGTTAAACACCGACAGTTTCAGTGAAGCGGGGGGGTCGCCATATGACACGGCCCTCGGTAACGATGAATATGAGACTCTCACATCTACTCCGATATTTCCAAACGGTACGGTATCGGACGGTGACACGGACCCGCAATCCTTCCTGGGGCAGGCCCGGCGCCAGCGCCTACTCCATTATCTCTATCTGGTGCAGCACACTTTATGTCCGTCCCTGCACAACTTCAAAGAGAAGACATTCTTTGGCAAAGTTGCTACCGTCTTGGCAACGCCCGCGATCATGGCTCTGACGCTGACTTTGCCTGTCGTAGTCACGTCTGATGACGTAGGAGGGGTTGCACTCGAGGCATCTCCGGCCACGGGGAGGCTTATCGATTTTGAGGAGGAAGGTATCGAGAGGGCGTTGATTGCAGAGGAAGAAGTGCAAGAGGACCTACATGATAAGGAGTTCAATAAGTGGCTGATGGCCACACAGTGTGTGCTAGGACCTATGTTCTGCGCTGCTGTCCTCTTCAGTGAGTGTCCTGCAACCGCCAGTTGCAATTCTCCGTGCTAAAGTTCTCCCTAGATGGTGCAAAGCACTATTTGTTGATCCTCTTCGCTGCGGCAGCGTTTGGCATCACTCTCGGCAGTCTTGTTGCTGTATTTGTAGAGAAATGTCTCTACGCCCCTGCCCGGCTGGCTAGATGTCTGATGGGCTTCTTTGTGGCTATTGTTTGGATTATGGCTATCGCTGATGAAGTCGTCAACGTTCTCCAGGTGCGTGGGTCTGTGCGATGACGGCCATGAATGACTCATCGTAATCGTTTATATTTTGCAGACATTCGGACATATCTTCAATCTTTCAGATGCAATTATAGGGCTCACGCTGTTTGCAGTGGGAAACTCGCTAGCAGATCTTGTAGCGAATACAACAATCGCTGTAAGTCCCTTCTTCTTCGCCGTCAATGTCGCCGACCGCAAGCTCACGACGGATGGAATAAGGTGTTCGCTCCTGTCATGGGATTTTCGGCCTGCTTCGGTGGGCCAATGCTCAACATCTTGCTCGGCGTTGGCATATCTGGGACGTACATGATCCACCGCTCCTCACATCCCTACTCTCTGGAGTTCACGCCTACACTGATATCCAGTACGATTGGGCTACTGTGGCTGCTACTGATGACGCTGCTTTTTGTGCCGCTAAACGGATACTGTCTCACAAAAAGATGGGGGCTCTTCTTGATCGCGTCGTACGCGGTAACTACGACTGTGAATGTGGTGACGGAATTGAAGAGTTGACGGCATTGGTCACGTAACACCAAACTTGTTTTATCTCATCTCAACGGATTATTTATCAATGCATATATCTGGGGTGAAAGACAAGAAAAAGCCAGCCCGGGAGTACAGTATAGGCACGACTGCGAAGCCCTCATCCAGCTATATTGTCACTGGCCTTACACTCATGTATTAGCTAGATACCATTCTCTCTGTTGCTTCTGCTGCCGGTATTTGCTGCCCATTATTCGCTTGGACAAATCTTCCATTTACTACTCGCTATAAAGACGGGGGCTCATAGTGTCCACACATCCTTTACAGCTGCTTCGCTCAGGACTCGATCCAGGTCGGCGTATCTGACTTCCATCCGTAACCGTGGATAAATGTCTTCGGGGCTTCCGAGTAATTTTTTATTTGAATCACAGATATGTAGAACTGCTCAACTACGAATCACGTAGTATGTCTACCACGCCTCTCTGCGGCGATAACACTGCAGCAACCTTACTTGACAATTCAAATGCATTTCCTCCGTCATACGCAACCAGATCCAACACACTAGGAATTTCGAGCATTTTCTCTAGATTTGTCGATGCAAGCTCATATGCGCGGTGCCTGTTGATCCTTCCATTCGACACCAAAGCAGCCTGATAGTTCAAAAAAGATCCGAACCGTGAGTCTCGTCCAGGCGGTCACGGAACATCTGAATGTGAAGGAGAACTGACCCAAGTAGCATCGAATCGCGCGTTCCTTGCCGCAGAGGCCTCACTTACTCCCAAACCTACCATTACATTGTGTGCAAGGAGCACAGCTACGGTCGTTTCATCAGACAAAGGTGGCCCGGGCAGTCTAAAAAAACAATTCAGATGATTCAGAATGCAATTTGAAAAAAGGATTGCTGCTTGCATGCGCCGATTCTCCCATATCAAAGGAAACGGTCGCACAGGATCTAGAATGACTCCCACACCTGCTTTGCCTACAAGGATGAGATATTGGTAACATACGAATGAGCCATTTTTCAAATACTGACTGATCTCTTCAGCAACGAGATGAGCTTCAGTTGCACCAGAGAAGATCATCTTCATCTTCGAGCCTTTGATCTTCTCGACTTCTTCTTTGAGAAGTAGTAATGTTGACATGACATCTGCTCCACCGACTTCGACCACCAGTGGTACGGCGCCCTGGGTCCCAAGTCAGGGACAGGGTAAAACCACACAATAATCAACCTCACCCCACCAGATTTCTCGAACCAATATGCCTAAATAACAGGTGGTGATCAGTATGACATTGCTCATTGCAAGGTCACAAGACCATACCGTCTGCGTGTCGTCCTTCACGCCGAGTAAATGCTTTCTCAGCAAAGCTATCTGCGCGCTCACACTCACGTCTCCCTCTATGTTGAGTCTGCCTACTGCGACGTGCAACGCTGTCACATCCTGGATCAATGCACCCTTATCTAGAGCGTTCTTCCCTCCGGTACGGAAGGTGGTGGAAAAGCTGTGAATTAAGCCTGTGCTTGAGCCGGAAAATGAAGGAGGCACATAAAGCGATGACGTTGCATGGGTGACTCCCGACTGATAAGCATACCTGGAAAGGAGAATAATGTTGATCAGGCCAGGCATGCGGCAGACAGGGAAAAAAAACATACAGTGCATTTCGGGTTTGGAACACCAGGGCATCGACTGCTCTTAGAGGCTCACCCTTGTAATTTGTGGGATCGGGCATGTCACCTCGGCCAGTAGAGCGTTCACTGATTATCTCCCCCAAACCCAAAGGTGACCCGAACGACATGAAACCAGGGGAAATTGACCCTCCGTGGAGGTCAACCTCTGTGTAGATGCCTTTCAAGGAATCGGATAGACAGGTCTTTTCGGTTCCTAGACAAACAATTGCTCCCTTCTCAACAACGACTACCCTGGCCGTATCCTCATTTGAGTCGGAGTGCCCAGAGACGATCTCTTCAATCTCCCCATCAGCTGATTTGGTCCATACTTCCATTACATTGCGAAAGATAACTTTTCCTGTTATCACGCGCTTCTCGAATGGAGGGGTGCCATCCGATTCAATGGCCTTCCTTTGTTCTGCATCCCAATTCGGGACTTGAGGGACACTCGCCCACTTGGATTCTTCCTTGATTTTGCCCACCATTTCCTCATTGCAGCCGGTTTCTGGTGATTGCGAGGGAATTTGTTGCATACCATCTATCCAGACTTGTATTGGTGTAGCACCGAGATGGAGTGGATGCGAATCCCATAGCACCACGTCAGCATCTGCACCAACACGTAAGACGCCAATACGATGATCGAGTCCGGCAGCAGCAGCAGGCACGGATGTGACAGATGTCATAGCCAGATGGGATGGTAGTCCATAATAGTGCGCCTGCTGTGCCTCAAACATCAGGTATCGAGAATTGAGTACTGGGTGATCTGACTTTCGGTGTGAATAGCTTGAATCAAAGGTTTGAAAAAGTGATTGAAAATATTGAGAGTACCTTCATAACTACTGGAATATCATTGCTGGCTAAGATGGCGGGCGCAAATTCGGATCCCCGATATGCTTCCCGCTTGTAACTGAAGGAGAATGTGTGTTCAACATGCTATGGTAATATCAAGAATTCGGACTCACCGGGAATTAATCGCAAACATAGCAACCACAGGAGGTCCCCCCCAACTACAGTATGCCGTAATAAGCAGGAGCAATTACTACAAGGAAAGAGACTACAGCACTCACACTCGTTTAAGGAGGTCAGGGACAAGCCAGGCCTCATGCGCATGATGAAAGGATGCAAGATGAAATTGGAACTCATTAGTTAACTGGAAGGGATGATGAGTGCAATGCAAATTAGATCTCCCCTAGACAGACATACGCGAACAATAGTATCGAGATCGACTGCTTCATAGCAATGATTTGAAATCTGTATTGTCTCTTAGAGGCACACTGCACAAAGCTTGCCCAATTGCGAACACACCTTGACTCGACCACGCAAGACATCGACCAACATTTCCCATTTCAAGCTCTCAGGGAATGGCCCTTGAAGCGAATCCCACCGTCCGGCCATGGCATCTTGACAATATTCATCCTGAGATTCCTTGATCTTACGGGCTTCATTATATGCAGAACGCGTAGACCAGGAAGTATCCATTCGTGTGCCATATCGTCGTATATTCTCCCCGCATGCTTGTCTAATATGGTCACACAGTCGACCCAACAAAAGGTCAAAGAATTGCCATGGACTATGAAATTACTACTAACTTTAAATGACGCCAACGTAGAGGGAGACCGGAGTTAGTGCCATTTCTGTCAAGCTGATGTGGAGGCTCGACGACCATAGCTGAAGCCGAGTTCTCCTTTGTTTTGCGCAACTTGATTACAAATGCTTGGCCAGCTGTTCATGTGTCAGTAGTGTGAGGCCTAGTGATTCCAGGAATATATCACCGATGGCATTGCCGCTGCCAGGAAGTACCTGAGCAGATGTTACACCTCCGCCAACAGTCAATCGATATGCGTCGTCGTGCGTATTCAGACCATCGATACTTCTCAACCATGGTGTAATTGGGCCGTTAGGTGAATTGTGGTCCCTAGTACCTTGTTGTCCAGACAGAAATGAGTAACTCGAGATTGAAGCCCTGGAAAAGCTTGCCTTCCAACAATGGTATACTCAAGACCCCGAGGTGGGAATGCAAGTCCACTCGAAAAGCATCCTACTCAGAATTGAAGCAAGACATGGTAAAATAGAAGCCTCACCTAACCCAGGCGTCACCCATGCACCATTAGCGTGCATCACGGTAAGGTTGAAGGCATGGGCAAGTAAGGATTGCGGGATATCTCCGATATGCTTCACAAGACCCTTGTCCAAAAGTATATCACCATACATAATTTCGGTGCCATTGGCCATTCCGGTCCATATGGTGGCATTTTTTATCAGAGTGGCACGCGTCCCGGCTTCATACCTGTCAGATTTGTGTCTCTTGTGGAAGTTGTTCGGCACTCTCGGAACATCCTTCAACGTTGCACATCGGCTTTCAAATAGTAAGTCGTCGTGTCGTCATCAAAAAAGTCTTCTCAACGACGTAAGACACACCGAAGAATATGTTCAGCATTCGAAGGAATGCGCTGGGTGTGAGGACCGGAAGAAACACGCAGTTGGTATCCAAGCACGATCACAACCACAAGCGAGATGCAGACTGCGACGACCAGTCTCTGAAAGCTCAAGTTGGGCGTTGAGGCGGCGCGAAAAGGTGGAGGTCGGAAACCCTTGGTCGACATGCTGGAGGTTAGGTTTCAAGTCGTTGTTTGAGTCGAACACCCCATGACATATTGCGGATATTGTAGGCATGTCTTAGGTCCCTGAGGACAAGATGAGACGCCGGATTTGCAATGAGCGTGGAAGCCCCGAAGGTAGCTGTATTTTTACACGGTCACACATCTTGAAGCTTGAAGGTTTTGGTGATAACGCGATAGCGCGAGTCTACGCACGGATTTCGAACTCGTGTGCCGTGTGCCAGTCAACAGCACGGATCCTTCGTCAAACAAATTACAAAATCCAAAGGATCGATTGCACAACCAGAACTCATAGTACACACTAGTTGCGAGAGAATACCAAATTCCCACCTACAGTATCATCAAACTTTTACACCAGCCCGTGCCGAGTAAGCCCTCCCGCTCCAAAGGACAAGTCTTACTCAAACCCGTGATCCCGGGTCCGACACCTCGTACGCAGGTCCCGAGATCCTTCCTCCAATGTCAGCGTTTGTCCAGCACCCTACACCAGGGAAATAGAAAAGACACCCGTGATATAAGAACAACAACTCGATCCATACCTGTGATTCATGGACAGCGAAACGTTCAGCTCGGATTGGGGTCGAGACTAGACTCCCAGACGGTCCTCCGTGCTTTCTACTCGCCAATCCGTGACGAGAACTAAGTGTTGCTAGGAACGAATTTAAACGAACGGCTCAATGATCAGAGGACCCATTTTGATGCATGAGAAGATTTCCTCGACTGTACTCATTCAGGCTTTAGGGGCTTTTCCCATTTATGTATAATTGTTGAGTCAGTCACCAGAGCATGGTTCACCACCGTGTAAATGAGCGTGAAGCCAACCCGAATCCTCACGTCAATTTCATAACCGCCCTTCCAGACTTCAGTGATGAGTCACGAGAAAATGCAAGACAGCTTCTGCGAGCATTGGCAGCGCAATTGAGGCCTGTGATGAAGGCGCATGGGCTGGAGGTTAACAGCCTCGAGGAGGTGAGTCTCGCAATGCATCCCTTCAAATTCCAGTCTAGTATACGGACATTGCCTATGCCAGTACGAATATAACAAGGTCTTTGCGGGGCGAAATTGGAACAACGGAGAAGTCATCGGTGCGCCGACCCTGTTTTCGATGTCAAGGCAGCGTTTTTGATGGTTTACGCAGAGCTTGTGCTGCGAAGGCACAATGGCTCGTTTGTCCCAACTTCCTATCTTATCAGCACCTTGTGTCATGAGGTCTGTCTCTACTTTCACAATGGCCTATACATTCCTCGAATTTGCATCTTTAGCTTGCCCATAATCTCGTATGTCCTTCTCCTCTGCGTTTTGATTCCTGCCGAAAAGTTGTGTCCGTAAGCATATGAACCACGGTCCCGCCTTTCAAAGACTCTGGTCCGATTTCCGGCGTGAAGTCAGAGGACTGCAGACGAATGGGTACTACGGCGATGGTAATGTTACCAGCGCGTATTCCGAGCCTTTCTGATCGTTTCTTGTGCTTGGCACAGGTTACTGGTCATCTGGACAGCGATTGATCGACTCTGCCCGCATAGACGGCGCCAACGCCGAAGCGGACGATTTACCCATGTATATGGTGCGTCCCTATCCCACACCCCAATACATGCTTGAGCTTGTCTTCTAGTGCGGGGGCGCTCAAGCCCGTCCCAGAACAACTCAACGTCGCGGTGGCCGAAGACGGAGAACGCGTCCATCCGGACCTTCGCACCACACCGGGGCACAAACAGCCAAGAGACGCAAGGCAGGTGCACGCGTGAAGGGCTCGACAGCATTCGTTGGTGAAGGACACGCGCTAGATAGCAGCGGAGAAGGGAGTGGGTTTGGGAAGAGAGCTGGGAGGTTTGTTTCATCCATCTCTCCATCTCTACAAACAAAGGCGTGTATCTTACTTCTGGTTGCAGCAAGCGAGCCCGAGAGGAACGAGCGATTGCTACTGAGAAACGAATACAGGCGCTGCTGAGTCATGGTAGTCCCATCGTTGACGTAGCAGCAAATGATCTTCTGACACGGCTCGGCTCAGGCTCATCTTCACGTACCCATGGAACACGCGACGAGGATCGCTATTCGGATGACTCTGATTCTGAAGGGCACATCTCAGAGTCTGATCAAGATCGTCAACTCGCCATGAATGAGGGAGATCTGGACGCAGGTAACAAGAATACGTCGTGGGGGGATTTTGAGAGTGAGTTCGAAATCCCGCAGCCAAAGACACCGTGCAGTGGAGGCGGCGGAGGCGGCGCTACATCCGACCGTATTAATGGCAGATCGGACGGGAAAGCAGGTTTGAAACCCGCGGAAGCATCTGAGCCTCGACGTAAGTACCTGCATTCATATTCGAGTTGGCTGCACCTCCGGACTATTAGATGTGTCACGTTCCTCAAAGCATGATCCCGCGGCAACGAAAGTTCGGTTTGGAAAGCTTGTACAAAGCGAAATCGAGCCGAGGAAGAAAGAGTCTCTTGGTCTCGCGTTGACAGGTGGTGGGAAGAAGCTTGTTGGCACGAGTAATCCGGGACGGAAATGGGCATGTACAGCCTGTACATTGTGAGCGACTTTCGCGATCCGGCTTGTTCAGATCGAGGGCTTATGTCGAGTTGTCAGTTTAAATGAGCCGCCCCATCTGGCTTGCGACGTCTGTAGCACGCCTAGAGATCAGACTTGTCTGACGGAGTTTAGGCACTAGATGTCGGTTACAGCGCGCAGATGACCCTCATCATGACGATAATTTGTACTGTACTGTCGCAATAAGCGATAACTCTCGCCCCGCATCGTTACATTCGACAAATGACCGTACATTCGATACAGCTACTTCCACTCATGCATTACAGGAACGCAAAAGAGCGGACCGCCCTAACACATCTTCTATTTCCAGCAGCTGGAGAGAATGATGAGATCTCACATTGATGTGAGATGTTGCAACAGAACGCACAGTATCTCGTAGTTCTCATATACATTGTGTTCCGCGCCTCCGAAAGGCACGTTACAGCCGCCCTATCAACGGGGAAGTCTCGACGTCAAGCTTCTCAAAGATGATCGATCTACACTCACCAGGTGCTCGCCGCATTTCCCAGGGACCCTCACGCCATCCACCACAGCCATCCCGTGGTACAGCTCTGCTCCATTCTCCTCGTAACCGCCTTGGATGGGCCTGCGCCCAGGTGGGATGCGGCCATGGGAAGTGCGCACCCATTCCATCATGTCGGGCCTGAATGGGAGAAGGTCGTACCTCCCGTTGTGAGCGTACTCAGTGCCCCCATACGGAACCTGCGACGTAAAACAACAAGAGGTCACACATCTCGAGGGCAAAGTGAGGAGAGGAGGCGCACCATGCACGCGGGTGTGAGCCTTGGCCCTACTTTGCAGGGGTGCACCGAAGACGCAAAAAGGGCGGAGCCGATGTAAATTGGTGAACCTAGCCGCAGATTGAATTGAATAAGCGTGCGACGGCCTCATCCTACTACGTACCGTCTAGATCACGACTAGCAGGTTTCCCACATTGCTCTTCAGAGGGAAAGGGCGAAGTTGAGGAAGAGGGGACACGGTAACCAGAAGGAGGATTATTTTGATACGGCGGTGGGCCGTCAGTGTTCTGAGAGGTGGACGAGGGATGCCCCTCCTTTAGATAGTCCATGTTGGTCATCGAGTTGAACTGCTGGGTGCTCGACTACGGTTATGTGACAGGCAGTGCTACACCAACACCGCAAGAAGAAGTCTCATTGATACACTATGCAGTACAAAATCAATGCTCGAAAGGCAGCCGCAACACCTTCAGACTACTTTAGTCCGCTTTTGGGTCTTCTTCGGGGCTGGGGGAATTAACATCGCCTGCCATTCATCGGAATCCAGCGGCGGCAATGCAGGTCGCACCCGTTCTTCCTTTGACTCATTCGCTGACGACGGCGCAGATTCCGTTGGAGCGATAGGGTGATTGGTTTCGGCCGCTGTGTCCTCGGGCGCCTGCAGGGACATGTCATCCAGAGACGCAGCCAAGACACTGAGATGGGCGCCATCAGGGTGGCATGTCACCAGGAGTATGTTTTACGGACCTCAGTTCTTGGGATCGCGTACGACTCCAGTCCTTGCAGGACTCTATTAGCTCCATGAGCATGGTCGACAAGTCGTTGTAAAACTAGATCGAGTTCAGATGTTCGCAGATCACGGAGGTGAAGGATGAAGAACACACCTTCATTCCTTCCGTCAAGTTGCGTACTAATTCACAATACTTGTGGTAGGCCAGTTCAAGAGCTTGAAGTGAGCGCTCCCGATTTTTCACATTTGGATCCTCCTTACGACAGCGAAGGAATTGCTGATTGAGGGCCTGGGAAGCTCGTGAACAACCAATGCCATTGACACAAGACGACAGAGTCATACAGTGATTTCCGATAGGACCTGTTCTTGCTTTTCTTCGCAGTCGTGGAGTCGCTGTACGAACTTGTCATAATGCGCAAGCTCTTCTTCAAGAATGTCCTCGAACATCGCGGGTTCAACCGGGGCCCATCGTTGGAAATGGGAGGCAGCTTTCGTTACCCGTCCTCGCACGTCGTCTGCTTCGGCTCGACGCTTAGCCTTGTCCACATGTTTGTCGCGCACACGAGCCAATTCATCAAGCATCTCTAACCATTTTCGAAGCTCTTGTGCACGCTGCCGCGTCTGTGTTCCTTCTGCGGTCATATCGCCTGACAAGGGGAGTCCAGAGGACGGCATAGATGCCTCAAGTTCAGCCTGGAACAGACGTCAATAATGGACACTTTACGCTTTCAGGCGTCATTTCATTGACCTCGTCATACGTGAGTTCGACAATGGCTTCCTCCCACTCATCCCACTTTGTCTGCACGGAGGCATCGCTTTCGGAAGACTTTTCCAGAATGTGGTAATATCTTTCTGCCATTGCGACGAGCTTTCTGTTGCTTTCATGTGATAGCGGACGGTCAAGATGTTTAGTTTGACGCGCGGCTTCATCATCCGAGGCCTCATGATCTAGGATGTCGAATGCCTATGGCAAGGATTATTGACATCAAGCATCCGCGAGCAGGGTTGAAGAATATTGTATTACCTGATTGACTAGGGACATGTTCTTGTCTGCCAGAGTATGCAAGTCACGGATGCCGTCCTCTATACGCCGAGGCCCGTCTTCGCGGCGGACTTCTTCGGCCATCTTGAGCAGGCTGGGCGGTAAACCGACGGATTGTTCCAGAGCTTCTAGAGAAGCGGGCAGGTTGAGCTCGAGGAGACGCCTTTGTAAACCCACGTTAAATGAATGACATATATCGACTGAACACCACGCGATACGAACCGACGAGCATCGGCGGCGAGGACTTGAGCGTGATTCACGATCTGCTCTTGCAGCAAGGTTTCCTTACGGTGATTGTATATATCTTTAGGCATGCAGGAAAAGCAGAAGGCGATAATCAGTTAGGGACAGGTGCAACCTGGTGAATAGCAATTCTCACTGATCGCTTCACGTGCAGCCCAGCTCAAGAGTTCACCAAAGATTATTGGCTCCTGGTCGAGTGCTGTGTCTAGGTCCAGCAACGCCGCTGGGATGGCGCTCTGAACTAAAGATGCTGCCTGTATCGGAGGAAGGGCTGTCGGAGCGGGCAGGTCGTGAAGGTATATGAAGTCATTATCGCGTTCAGCGCGACAGATTTCATGCTCAACGGTGTCGAAGAGGGACTGGGAGCACAGTTAGATTAATTTTCCCATATATCAAAGGAGCTATGCACTGTGTAGAAATAAAAGTGACAAATTCCTGACCTTGATATTATCCTGTACGGCACGAGTGGCGCCACCCTTGCGAGCTATCTCGCACCCGTTCTTAGCGTACTCGCGGGCCAGTCTCAGGCGACTTAACTCGTGGCCGTACCTGACCCATATGGGGTGTGAGCGGCGGTTGTGCCAGCGGGCGCTTAGCGGGAACGTGATAGAATACCGGCTGGCCAATTGATCCTCCAAACTCTTTCTATACTGAGCCACAGATTCGAAATGAAACTGTTTTGTTTCAAGGTGGGAGAGCCATCTCTGATACGGAAACATTTGTCCAACGTCTCCAAACGAGAATTTACGACATACCGACGGAAAATTGTTTTGGATTTTGGCGCTCTGGAGAGAAGATTGGTAGAATGTGGCAGCCTTTATTAGAGTAAGCGGATGGAACCTCTATTGTGAAACGCGGAAACACACCTGAGCGGCCAACTTCGCCACTAGGCTATCCTTGTATTGTTCTCATTGTGACCGATGTCATGACTATAGATCACAATCACTGGATGGAGGATAAAGGACACACCCAATCGAGCTTTAAGCCAGACACATTCTTGGGCCTGTGCGAGCATCAAATATTCCAGACTTTTGATGAAGGGTTCGGATAAATCGAGCGGAACCTCAACATCGCCGCCCAGATCCGCGAGTTTGGGTAAAGCAGATGAGCTCAAATATGCAAGGGTCCCGGCTGCACTCTGCATAAAACTCAAGGGCGGATTCACTGCAATCATGGAGTGCTCGTACCTGGAAATGGGTATTGGCACGCCTGATGCCTACTTGGCTCTCTAAGTCCTCTTTTATCGCCAGTTGCGAATGCAATGCAGCTAGGTTGAACAAGATGGACGCCCGTTCGTATGCTAGGCTCGAGATAGTTATGGGGGAGGAAGTGGGCTTCAAGGCGAGAGCGTAAGGGATCGCGAGGGTGATCTAGTGGATTTTTCCGTTCAGTTCAGAGACTGGGGGTATGGTGTAACGCATCCAAAGATGAGGGGAAAAAATATCGCACGTCATCTGGCAGTTTTGCGATAATGGAGACCAATTGCGCGTGATACCTATAGAGAAACGGGCAATTGAGAAAGAAACACCAGGCCAACGACGTGAGTGGCGACGGACCTAGTAATTTCGGTTACGCGCTGGACATGAACCTGATCTCCGGTAGCCTTCTTTCTGAGTCCATCCCACTTATTTATGTCCTGCCTGAACTCCTCTGGGTGAGAATCGGTGTGATCGCGCAGGAAATCCCAGACGGTTTGCTTGATAGGCACGGTAGATGTCTTCTTAAAAGGAATAGCCAGCAAATTCGCCATGGCGTAAAGTTTAGACTCTCAGACTCGAGATGGTTATCCGGCCGTAGGTATTGTAGTATGTAACGTTGACACTCGCAGTTCTGCGTTGCGCAATGATCGGTCACATGTTGAAAGTCGCGTGATTGCCACGTGAGGGGCGCCTTTGCAGTACATGCAGTACTGTACAGCACTGCGGATGCTTGCTGTTACGCAGGTGTGCCTTTTCAGCCAAAACTCAGCCAGCGTCCTTTTTGCTGTTATGACCGCTTGTGGTTGATGCCACAGCACGCTAATCCCGGTGATTGATCTTGCGGTAAATTTCCTCTCGCATCAGACGTGTGCAGCGCGCGGTAGGCAAATAACCATCTCAACGCACCCTTCATGGTCATCGATGATCCCATCGTGTCAGTTCTTCCGGAAATCTCGGTACTTTTCGTCTCACGCTCCACTCCAACCATCATCTCGAGGGCGGCCCAAACCTGACAATACAAGGACCAACTTGCAATGCGGCCAGTTTAGTTACAGCAAACATTTGGGTGCTGCGACCTGCCGGGAATTTCCTGCTCCAAAGCAGGTCCCCGCGCCTCCTGTCTTTCCAATGCGGTATGTAATTATCTGCGAAACATCAACCTCCTTCTAACAGAGTGAGAACGGTCGGTCCGATTTTTATTTCAGAAATGATTTCAAGGTGATAGGCGATGAGATGAATCAAGTTAAACTTTGTATCCAATGCTTATTAGGTTTGCCTCAGTCTGTACGGCAGTGGTGGCCCAGGGCCACGTTCAAGTACGAAATCGCTTGACATATCTTGTCAGGGGAAGTACAGTGTTACCAGGAAAACGCAAAATGAAATTTGATGCTTCAGCACAAATGCATCCGAATTCCAGTTATCAGGATTTCCTTTCGTGGTGAGCAGACTATCTAAACACCCTTAAATACCGCATACTAGGGGCACAGGAGCCAGGCTTCGCTCGCCTGTCCCCCCTCTCATCCCCTGCTTTGCACCCTTTGGGAAGATGTCGCAGCTCGTACAGAACCCGACACCACGATCACCCTTCGCGGGACCGCACGGCGGCCCTTATCCAACTGTTGCCCCCGCCGCCACAGGCTCGCAGTACCCTATGGTGACGTCCGAGTACCCAGGTGCCGGCATGGCCCATCCTCCCATGTTGGACAGATCCCCGGTCCGCCTTCCCATAGGTCAATCGTTCAGGCGAATCGTTTGAGTCCCGGTCTGCGTTCGTGCCGCACTCGTGATTCTCACTTTCTCTCAGGTCCAGGTTGGAAGGCTTTCCCCCACCCTCGGTAATCCCTCCCGTTGGAAACGTGTGTTACTCACGTCGGTTCCTTTGCTTTGCGCAGAACCAACACGTCTCTGTGCGCATCCGAGGTAATGTGTGGGTGATGGGGTTTCTAATTGCTACTCTGGAATTCTTCCAGCGGGTGAATGCGAACTGTTTCCTCCCATGCGTTGGGTTCATTGTTTGCTTACTCTAGCATCTCACCTGTTCTCGGCGCGTTTGTGGGAGAGCAGGTGGTAGGGACCAAATACGAAGTGGAGTATTTGTCACCAGAAGACTCAAAGCGTCATTGTGGAACGTTTGGCCCGGAGGACATACGTTTTCGGTGAGCTCGCATACGGCAGAGCTTCTCTATTGCCTCTTTGTGGACCTTTTGGAGCAAGTGACCCAACGGATGTGGATTCATGTGGCAGAGAGAGTGAAAGAAGGAGCTGTACGTTTTTGAGGTTGATTGGATATTGCGAGTTATGTTGTTTTTGGGCATTGCGGTACAGTCACAGTCATGATAAGCCATATCGAGCGCAGCGCAGCCGCCAGTCGGTCGCTCGGAATTTTGGGCGCTGCCGTCGTTGTTTGTAAGCGATAAGGCCTATGGCCTGAATGAGTCACAAAGAATGTAGGACATTCATCTCCATTTCTAGCCTTGGGCTTGAAAAGCTGTTTACGACGATGCTGGAAATGGTGATTGAACGACTCGGAACACAGGGAGTGTTCTCATCTCATGAGATCTTTGCTGCCTGGTCGCGTCTCGTGATGAGCGAAGCTCCTCATGGATTTGATGGACATTGTCTAACTTGGACATTGGTATCCAGAACAACGGCTTGGCAACGAGCTAGGTTAAAAAAATGTTTCATGTCCTCTTTTTTTCTTTTTTCTTTGCATCCATCTATCTGGATCAAATGTTGCCATCTTGATCAGCAAAGACATTTCTGCCTGTACAGCACCTTTTCATCAGGGAAATATATACACATACGGTGGTGGGTTTCTCCGTATCGTATACACATATGCGCGTAGAAGAAGCCTTGGCTGAGAAAAGGCAAATCCGTTCCAAGGTCGACCATGAAATTCGTGTGCACGTACTATAACGAAGGGCGAGGAGGACAATACAGTCGTTATCACCATTGAACAAAGCGGGGACCTGTCATGTTGGCTGCTCATCTTTCCGCTGACGCTGCAGCGCCCCTCGTTCGGCGGCGTTGGTTCGGAGAAGTGTTTTGAGTTTTGAGGTCCCGAAGGTCTCAACCATCGCAACCATCAATGCTGAGCCTCGTTCGGTCTGTGTGACGGTCTGATCGTCCCCAAACGGTTAGGGGACGAAGCGTGTAACTGTGCCGTGGTCTACGAAGAGGGACATAGAGAAGAATTGTGGTCAACAACCCCCTTCGAGGTCCATTCGATGGATATCATGATGTCGCTGTGCACATTTAGCGCTAGCCAGTCGCTTTGCAGTGTTATTAGCTTTTAGAGATTGGTACAGCGAAGGTTGAGAGAAAGGAAGTAGGTAGCCGTGTCATATTCATAACTTGCAGTGCACCCCAGTGCCCGTTCCCATCCCCAAGGTCGTTTCAACTCTTGTCTCCTTCCACCCCCATCACCTGCTTATTGTCTTCCTTGTTGTTCGTATTCAGGTCCCTTTTTACTGGGCCGAGAGCCCTGGTCGCCCCCCACACCCCTTCAGCGTCACCGTCAACAAATTTAATATTTCTCTTTAACTTTGAGCCGTTCTCTTTCGGTTGTATCCCATCTTCGACACTCGATCACCCTCGTCGTCGTCTTTCACAGTCATGTCCTACCCCGAAAGCCCAAGCACACCCGCAACCATGTCAAGGCGGCTCACCAACAGAAACACCAACCGGTACAGCGTCACCGCTTTGTTTAGCATGGCGGCTGAACAAGATGTCGAGGTCGAAGACGATCTCGCCAGAGGTGCGTCGCCTTTCGTGCTACGGAACGCGCAGCTTTATCTCGAGCGCTCACTCTCTGGCTTCCTCAAGCTCAAAAGCGTCTCCGGGATCTCAAGGGCAAGATTTCGGCTCAGTCAAAGAAGAATTTCGTGTTAGAGCGGGATGTTCGATACCTCGATTCTCGGATAGCTCTACTTATCCAGAACCGTATGGCTTTAGACGAGGTGCCTTCCCTCACTGCACTAGCTGAGACCCTTGCTTGACCATTCACCATTCCAGCAACGCGAGGTAGAGCGTACACTCGAAGAGGTCGACCCGACGGAAGGACATTACCCAGACGACCGGAAATTGCAACAGTACTCAAATCTCTTCTTCCTACTTCAGTCTGAACCCCGCCATATCGCTGCCCTGTGCCGCCTCGTCAGCCTGTCCGAAATCGACACCCTGCTACAGACCGTCATGTTCACCCTCTACGGAAACCAGTACGAGAGCCGCGAGGAGCACCTCTTGCTGACCATGTTTCAGTCCGTTCTCTCCGCCCAGTTCGAGACCGCCACCGAGTTCGGCTCGTTGTTGCGTGCCAACACCCCCGTCTCGCGCATGATGACGACCTATACCCGCCGAGGCCCCGGCCAAAGCTATTTGAAGAGCGTCCTTGCTGAAAGGATTAACAGCTTGATCGAGCATAAAGACCTCAACCTTGAGATCAACCCAGTCAAGGTGAGCCAGCGCACTATTCATTCCCTTCGATGGAGCCCCTCACCAATCCTATTTTGTGGTGAACATAGGTCTATGAACAAATGATTAATCAGATCGAGGAAGAGACTGGTGCACTTCCTTTGAACCTGCCTCGAGGGGTACCTCCCGAGATTGCGGCCGGCAACGCCGACGTGCAGGCCATTATCGCGCCCCGTCTGACGATGCTCATGGAGATCGCCAACAGCTTCTTAGTCACCATCATCGACAGCATGGAAAGCGTCCCCTACGGTATTCGATGGATATGCAAGCAGATCAGAAGCCTAACACGGGTTGAGTTCCTTTTGCTACTTCTGCTAATCCTCTTCATAGAACTCAGATTGGGTTTCTTTCTGTCCCTAGCGTAAATACCCGGACGCCCCGGACCCTGCGATCTGCTCCTTGATTGGCGGTTTCTTCTTCCTCCGATTCATCAATCCGGCCATCGTGACGCCACAGGCTTATATGTTAGTCGAGGGTGTTCCGGCCAAACACCCACGACGTACGTTGACTCTGGTATGGAATCATCTTTAGGTTATAGAGTCCTGGAACAGGACGGCTTATTACGCCCCCATACTCGTAGATCGCCAAGATGCTCCAGAATTTGGCGAATAAACCTTCTTACGCGAAAGAGGCCTATATGATCACGCTCAATCCGTTTGTGGAGAACAACAAAGCACGTATCAATCAGTTCTTGAATAACCTTTGCGAAGTCGGCGATTTCTATGACACTCTTGAGGCGGGTTTTTTTTCTCTTGCTGACAAGTAACCTATTGCGAATCAATCTCCCGTTTTCCACAGATGGACCAGTATATGGCTCTCTCGAAGAAAGACCTGATAATACACATCACGCTGAACGAGCTGTACAACACTCATTCGCTAATTCTGCAACACATTGAAACTCTGGTGAGCACGCACCGGATTTGGATCCTGCGATCTGCGCTTCTTGAATTTGTGGCTCATGTTTGCTTCTTCTGCCTGTGTATGCAGTCACCGAACGAGAAACAACACCTCCGCATCTTGACGGATGAGTTGGGCCCTGCCCCATCGCAGGTTCCTCGTAAAGAGAATCGGACTATCGAGCTTAGTCTGTACAGTCGTTGGGAGACACCGGTGCACGACATTCAGAGCGCTCTGATGGACTCGGTTTCGTCGAGCGACATGCTCTATATGGAGACCAAGTCCATTTTCGTGCAGCTCATCCGGTCGATTCCGCATGCGGCGGAGAAGCGGCCGTACCATCTAGCCGCCATTGCTGAGCGAGCGGCGACTACGAAGGACGCCACGCTTGTGCGCAAGGGCATCAAGGTGAAGGAGATGTTGCGCGAGCTGGAGGAACTTAAGATTGTCGATGCCGGGGACGGGTACAGGCTGATGCAGGAAGAGGTGTCGGCGGAGCTCGTACACCTGGGGAACCTGCGTGAAAAGGTGGTGCTGGAGACGAAGTCACTTGAGGCGGTGTACAAGACGATCTGCGACCACAACAACTACATGCGCTCGCAACTTGAGCAGTACAAGGCATACCTGCAGAACGTGCGTCTGACGGCATCCAAGGACAAAGGCAGTTCGACGGGCGTTGGAGTAGTCACGGTGGGGGGCAAGGAGAAGAAACCAGCGAAGGCTGTCGTTCTGGGACCGTATAGGTTCACCCATGCGCAGCTGGAAAAGGAGGGTATCATCGTGGAAAGCAACGTGCCGGATAATCGGTGAGCTTTTTTTTAACCTCTTGAAACAGGAGGCCAACTCGATATATATATTCTGACTCATGCTCTCGCCGCTCTGTAGCCGCCCGAATATCTATTTCAACATCACCTCGCCCACGCCAGGCACGTTCATCATCGCCCTTCACTACAAGGGCCGCGAAAAGGCGATACTAGAGATGGATCTCAAAATCGACGACCTGTTGGAAAAGGTTTGCTTTCCCTCTCACTTTGTCGTCGGGTCTCGATTTCCTCATGCGCTGTCTCTTTCCCTTTTTTCCTATCCAGCAAAAGGACAATAAGCATCTTTTGGATTTGGAATACGTCCAACTTAACGTGCCGAAAGTATTGGGGCTGCTTAAGAAGGTTTTCGCGAAGCGATGACTGCTAGCGCTGTACTGGGCTATATTTGCTCGGCTTTGTTTTTATATCGCGAGTTGCTCCTCCCTATCCCATTGGATTCCTATTATTTTTGCCCTTTTTCTGGGCATCTCTCTCTTTGGCTTCGCTTTGTGATATCAATAATTTTCAGCATGCCGATTCCCATCCATGAATGTATCATCCTCGGCTGTAACTGTGTGGCCCTACGACAAATATGTTGTCTGTTCGTTCAATGGAATTGTCTGTCTCTCCCTTGACGATCCCGAGATTGGCCAGATCATTATTTTTATTTTCCTGCCGCTAGACTAGCACTATTGTGGTAATACGCCTAGCTAGGCACCATGCTCTCTGCAAAGTACTGTTTGCGCGTGTTTGGTTTCAGATCTGACCCGCACTTTGCCTCACTTAACAGTTACTGCAACGCATCATCGCACAGATGCCTCAACATTGGTGACCATGAGGCGAAGCATAGCGCGTTTGGCCCTCTTCTGGGCGCCCTGGGCGTGGCTTCCTTTCCTGGTATGGGCTCGGCCCTCAATTCTGGCGCCTCGCAGGAGCTACTCTGTCCCTCTTTCGCTCACGTTGCCGTTGCATCTCCACCACACCCGGCAGCTTTTGGAGCTCACGAACGCGACGTTGGGCGCGGGGTTGTTGTCCGTGACACCCTCTCGTGATAAGCAGTGAGCGAAATTTCCAGAAGTCGCTCTCTACGCGAACTCGAGGATCAAACAATTTGAATTAAATGTTCGTGCCTATAGGACATATTTTACGGTGATCAAGGCTGGAAATATTAGCTTTCGCGTCGCGCTAGACACTGCGTCGTCTGATTTATGGCTTTCATCCTCTGCCTGCACGACGTCGAGTTGCCGAAGGATCCCTTCATATCCGCTCTCGTACCCCAGTCCATCATTCTTGCCCGTAAACGCCAACTTGTCCCGGTTCAACGCGAGCTACGCCGACGGAACATGTACGTCGACATTTTTCCTGTTCTGGTCTCGGGCGTAGCGGCCAGAAAAGTGTCTTCAGACATTTGAACATGATTCTTAGTTGCCTCGGGCTTCGTCGCGAGAGAGTCTGTGCAGCTTTCGGGATTGGTCATTGACGACCAAGCCTTCGGTGAATTTTTCCGACCGCTTGTTGACGTGTTCTTCCATTCATGATACCACCGTCCAACAGGTCTGGTCGATAAAACTAACGTGACATTTGATGACCAAATAAGCGGAATCATGGGATTGGGCTTTCCTCGATTGTCGACGATATATGAATCTATTATGGATGGTTAGCTTTGGGATATTCTTCGCGCCGCACAACCTCTTGAACCCCTACATCCGAAGGTACTCCTTTTTTCCCGAAACTAGCCCAGCAAGGAAAACTAGACTACCCGCTCTTCGGGCTGAGCTTGAGAAGGAATGCTCCGGGAAGCCTTTCTCTTGGTAAGAGATAAGCAATCAACAACTCGTGTCTGAAAGCTCACGGATCGCAGGCGCCATCGATGGTTCTGTAGTCAAAGACGAAACTCAGATTGAATGGCACCAAGTCGTGCCGTTCCCTCCTGTCGGATCAGAAAACAATGTGTCAAGTTATCTATCTTGGGCAATCGTTCTTGAACGCATCATTGTAAATGCGTCTCTTTACCCCTCTCATATTGGTCTCATGTTCTGATGTTTGACAGGCGAACGGCTCGAGCATCGACCCATTGCCTTCCTATCCGACGGCTGGAAATGGCAGATCATTAGCCCTTTTTGACATGTTTGTCTCAGCCTTCTATTTTTGACGGCGTTTTCCTTGACGCCATTTGGTCTAGCGGTACTGACGGGTTGTACGGGCCCTATCAAGACGTCAGTTCCTTCTACCTTGGTTGACCAAAACTCATCCTGCCAGTTCTCAGGTCTCTCGTATATTCGACGCCATACCCAATGCCCGTCTGGTGGACCTGAGTCAGTTGCTTTATTTCTGAGGCTATAGACATGAGTGCTGAATTGAACTTTACAGGCGGCCAGTGGGTTGCTCCTTGCGACACGACAGCGACACTTGCATTTAACTTCGGGTTTGTTCTTCACCTGCAATTCATCGCCGACATCTCTCTGATAGATACCTAGGGGTGGTCGATCTTTCGTACTTAACCCCTCTGATTATCTTATTGGGCCGGCATCCGGGAATCCCAATTTATGTTTAACTTGGCCCCGGGCCACTCCGCCGAACACCGACGGAATCGATTGGCAGCTAGGTGAAGTCCAAGATCCCTTGCTTATTCACGTAGCCAACTTACGTGTATCGTTAGGTAACAGATTTCTACGCACCGTTTACTCAATTTTCAGGTGCCTACTTATTCATTTGCAATACGACATGATTGGACTAAT
Source organism: Clavaria fumosa (assembly GCA_951802425.1). NCBI lineage: Eukaryota > Fungi > Basidiomycota > Agaricomycetes > Agaricales > Clavariaceae > Clavaria > Clavaria fumosa. The sequence continues at coordinate 1,173,106 of OX637803.1, read as the reverse complement.
TTCTTCTAGCTATGGCATAAACACCAAAGAACCACCATTGATCGGTCTGTATCCACTCCAGAATATGATCGCCTCTTCGGATGCTTCGGATTCCTTGTCTACCTCCTCGTCTGGGTCTGCAACAGTGGCGACTACCCTTCCAAATTACCCCCTGGCCACGCCATCATACCCTTTACCAGCTTATGCGTTCAACACATCCGTGCCGGCGGCCGTGGGACAAATCGTAGTCTCAGAGCTCGCCACAAGCACGTACAGCGCTGTATTCGGCACCCTTGCGCCAAACGCCACTACGCTTCCCACTATTGGGCCGATGGTCACCATCATCGTGACGAGCGTTTCTGGAACCGCGTCTACTTCGACATCCACGATAGCAGAACCCAGCGTTGCCCTGGGCCAGCCACCAGGACGCAACGCTGCTAAGTCGACACGAGCGCCAATAGTTTCTATTTTACTTTCGTGCTTGCTTTTTTTAATTTCTTGGAGTTGAACATAAACAATGTAATGATAGACTTTACAGGACAGAGTAGATTTGCTACACTCTAATATCAGGACGAGTAGGAATACTTTTTTGGTCCAGGTCTGCAGTCATAATGAAGTCACCTCTTGTACAATGCGTCCGTCTTATTCAAAACAAAAACAAACAAAACAAAAATGAAGTCACGTGTATCTAACGTGTCACTTACATTTTTGCTTGCACACATTTCCTCTGTCAAGCCCATCCTTGTCAAGCGAGAAGAAACTGGTGTTGGCATGCACACGCTCTCGTGCATACTGCATTGTCTATTGCTATGTGCGGCTCTGGCTGCTGCTAGGGATCTGTATAAAATATTAGACCGTCAGTGCAAGGCGCGCAAGGGCTGTCCGAAAGAGGCTTGACGCTGACGGTCGAACCTGCTCTCTTTTTCAGTGCATAAATCAGCTTCCGATAAAGATATACGGTCGGCATATAAGCGTCTGTCCAAGAAGTTCCACCCAGACAAGAACAAGGAACAAGGTGCCGAAGCGCGATTCGTAGACATTGCACAAGGTCAGGGAATCATGCGCTATTGCTTTCATCGGTGTCGTCCAATGATGATTCCCGTTATTACTAGCGTACGAGATCTTGTCAGACAAAAATGTGCGTTCTTGCTTCCTGCTCGAGTCGTTTTGAAACCGACGAGTTCTCTCAGAAACGACAAATATACGATCGGCATGGAGAGGTGGGTTCGAATCACGAATCTCCACGTCATGCATGTGATGCGCATCTTCGGGCTTCTGTCTTTTGGACCCTGCGACGGTTGTTTCCTGTCCTGCCTCTCGCTCTTACGCGTTTTGCTTCTACTTCCACCTGCACTCTGAAATTGCTCACGTGAATTTCCTCCACAATCAGGAAGGCCTGAAAATGACTGAGGGATCGCAAGCCTACGCGAACCCGTTCGACATTTTCAGCCAATTTTTTGGAGGACGTCAGTCGGTGCTCCTTTTTCAATTGTGGTCAGGCTTATACGTGTCTCTGTTTGAGCAGATGGACAACCACAGGACACACGTCGCGGGCCGACGGCTGTCGTTGAATTTGAGGTTCGATTAGAGGACGTGTGCGTTTGATATCTGACTGTCGTGTTTTGTAATGCGTTAACTCGTTCTTGCTGGCAGCTATCAAGGTGCAAGGGTAGATGTATGTGTATCTTATCTCCTGGTATTTGCTCTTATTGAGCCCATACCTGCGCACAGTTCATGTTGAAGAAGCGTATCCTCTGCGACCACTGCCGTGGCTCAGGGGCCGCGTCTGACAATGACATACGCCAATGCACCGGTTGTGGAGGAACGGGCGCCAAGATCGTGAAGCAGCAAATATTTCCAGGCATGTTTGCGCAGAGCCAGATCACTTGCAATGAGTGTGGTGGCACGGGTCGCATCGTGAAACGCTCATGTCCACATTGTGGAGGAGGCAAGGTCATCGACCACACGGCGACATACACGCTAGAGGTGCCCGTTGGCATGCCTGAGGGTCATGAGGTGGTCTTCGAGGGCGAGGGCGACGAGAGCCCTGATTGGGAGGCCGGTGATGTAGTCCTGAGAGTCCGGACCCAGAAAGAAAAGGGTGGGTGGCGCAGGAAGGAAAGCAGTTTGTATTGGAAAGAGACCATTGGGATTAGCGAGGTACGCATACTGAGAAGGTGGGAACGGTTCTGTTTGACTTTTTCCCTCAGGCCCTCTTCGGATTTGAGCGCAACATTACTCACTTGGACGGCCGTGTCGTCACTCTGACTCGACAAGGGGTGACACAACCAGGTGCGTCAGCTTCGTCGTGACTGCGAGTGATGCTGAACAGTGACAATTTTTATTGAATTTCTGAATTATTAGGGTTTGTGCAGGTATTACAGGGCCAGGGTATGCCAAATTATGGACAGTCCTCGCACGGAAACCTATACATCGAATATAATGTCGTCCTGCCTTCTGAAATAAGCGAGGAGACACGGCGACGTAAGTAAGCAAACCTTCTTCGCGAGCAATCAGTAATTTCATTTCTATCAGAAATGGCTGGCATCTTTCGCCCCTCATCGGAGCAACCGCGCGACGAATTATAGAGTCAAATCTGTTCCCCTACGGGGCAAATGTATAATTTATCTTCGCTAATGGCTCATAGCAATGAATGGCATCTCGGCCGTTAACAAATTTATTTGCATTCATCTATGTTTGATATGGGTCGTCACTTGTTTCTCATGATCAGACTTTAGAGAATAAATTTCCCAACATTGAGGGTATCTCAAAGACTCAAACAGGTGTCACTGCATGGAGAATGGCGAAATCTGGTCACACACGAGCAATTTGTTCACATCATGGATCTCAGCGATGCAACCATACACTCATAGATGCTCAAAAACATGGTTTTGCTGATGAAATGAGGGTTGGATGAAGTTGCTTGTCACAGTAACATTGTCACAGACAATGAATTCGGTCCACCAACTCACACCCCACGATATGCCCGACGACTCGGCTGTGGCTCTCTGTAAATGGCGTCTGGATGTCTGCACTTAGCATTCCCATTGCGGAATTGCCTCGCTACACCGTTAGACCTCTAAAGTACTTGCGTTTTCTTGGCTTCACCATCTATGGGCGCAGAGGGTTTCTCGGCGATGCTATGGGCGATCTCGAAGTGAATAACTATAGTTGGATGTCCAGCAGCTGCGGAATGCTTACTACTACTCGTCGCCAGGCGAATGCATTCAGCTTAACAAACGAATTCACTCATCTTCGTAGACGAACCTCGTCTCCATTCATGTCAAGGGATCAATGACAGGACCTCGCAGTTCAGCACATCAGAAAGAGCGTTCAAGAGTAGCTTGATCACCCGTGATGGGCTTGCGTTATTTCTGGCTCATCTCCCATTGTTTGTAACCCAACTCATATCCTCCCTCATGCTAAAGGTGATCAGGTGCGTCTCTATCTGGAGCCGCGCCGCACTCTTCTCACATGACGTCCTCCAGTATATTGACCAGTTTACCAGATGCAGAGGCGAAATGGAAACAGATGTTGTGAACGAAATTAATCATTCCAGAAATGGTCTACTACTCTGGGACGCATCACACTTTTTGTTTGGAAGGGGTTTATCAGCGCGAATACTCCTGTCCTGCTAACCTCCGTCCAACCTTCTATCAGACACCGAATTTCACATTGCCCGTTGATAATATTCCGCCATCTCCTCGGCCGGTTCCTGCTCATGCGGGGCGTTTGACATTGCATCACTTTCATAACCCCGATCCTTTGGTTGTGTATATATCAAGATGCGCGGTCACCAGCCAACCTCACCGAATGGCTGCCTGCCCTCATCTTTGATGCCTTCTACAGGTGTGCCGTGATCAAAAAACAGTGTTCGATTCAGTGCGCGGGTGCTGTTCGAAATCTGGTGGACAATCATTATTACGAGCAAGGACGGCTGCTTGAGGAGGAAAGGAGGAAGATACAACAACAGAGCCGAGCAAGAAGCAATCAGGCTAAACGTCGTGCAGCAGAACAAGGTGGACCAAAGGACATGAATGTGGGTGAGATCACGACTTCGTAATGTCTCTTTGGACACAACCTAGATATTTAGCACCAAGAAGAGGGAATAGTTAGCAGAGACAAATTTGAACTGTGGTTTGCAGACAGTTGCATATATAACGGTTTCCTTTGCTCGTTTGCAAGGGATAATAACAACGTCTGTACTTCATGACGCTCGCGTCATGGGATGGCCAGATTTACAAACGATTTCTGTTTGTCTTCGGGAAGCTTCACAGGTCTGCTATCTGCCCCCAACTGAAGGGATCCTACCGCTGCGACTCTGTAAATGTGGGTGCTGTTACTGGCCTCGTCAGCGTGCTTTCATTTGAGTTACGCCAAAGCGTGTTTGGCGCGAGGAAGGCACTGCAGCTTGATCCGCGCACTTTCCAGCTCTTCGTCCGTCTTCCCTCGTGAATTGCGCGTGGATTCATGCAGAGATCTGAAAAACTCGCATCTGTGCATGGATGAACCACCCGTTTGCACTATACCCGTATCATGGCTTCCCATCCACCCCAAGGAACCGCTTCACTACAGATTGCTCCGTGTACTGTTCGTTCGCCATTGCTCGATACTCGTTGCGTGGACTCACCGTCATTCTATACGTAGTTCTGCTACCAGAAACCACAACATGGCGGCTTCCCGCATTGCTCTAAAGCATGTGCTGCCCAAGCTGCCCTAGCTGCCCAAGCTGCCCAAGCTGCTCAAGCTGCTCAAGCTGCCCAAGCTGCCATGTATTATTGCAATGTTAGTTTTTCTTCTCGCATTTGTCTGTTGTCCTCATCAACCCTACAGCATTGCCATTTGAAACCGAAGTATCAAAATTATCCTTTTTGCGGCAAGACTTGCGCCGCGCAAGCGAACGCCTCCAAAGCACTAGTCCCCGCCGTCACCCCGCTTACGAACAGCAAGCTGCCGAACATCCCAAGCGGCATAGGTGGCGTATACCAAGTCGTGCCCGCCCTTACTCAGATGGCGCAGAAGGGCATTGCGGCGGTCAAGGGGCAGCTCAACACGAATCCGCCTACCTCCCAGCCTGCTTCCTACAAGAAGCCAAAGTCTGCACCCACCCAGCCTCTTGCCCGTGAGTTTCACGCTTCCGTAACCGGTCAGAAGGAACACTATCTTACATCGGTCTCAATATAACGAAGCTATCCAGCAAGTGGCCCCTGCCGTCACGCCTCCCATTCTGTCCGCCGCGCAGGTCTCTACGGTGCCCGGCAACGTCAACCCTGTGCCTGCCAACACGGACCCAACTGCGCAAAGCCGCCCTGCAAACGCGCCGCTGACGGACGTGAATCGGCAGCCCGTACCCGCGCTAGCCCCCGCGATGTGCCTTATCCCGGGCTGCCTCAAACCCGTCCATGTTGATCCTAACGGGTCAGAGAGCGAGTACTGCTCGAAGAGGCATCGCGAGTAAGGCTCCCTCTCCGTGATGCGTGTTGTTGCCGTTGACTTGCTTCTTATGCCCTTGCGACTTCAGGGAAGCGGTGACCAGTGGACTCATACCGCCATGCATCATGTGCTTGACCATGCCACAATGCGAGGTAGACTATTTCTGTGGAAGGGTTTGCAGGGATGAGGCATTGTGTCGTCCGCCTACCGAGATCTGAAATTACAAGCCCGAGCACCGCTCAGTGTCTACGTCGATCCTTTGTGTGCATAAGTGGGAATCTATCCCATTGAATCATTATTATTGGATATCAATGTAGGGAAGAAGTGCATGAAGTGGATAAGTGGAACATATGTACAGAATGCATGGGTCAACCGATATAAAATACAACGGATGAGGCCAGTGAAGGAGGAAGCACTGCCAAAGAATTGACCAGATAGAGAGATAAACCTTAGAAGAAGCAATGATGAACCAGCACCAGGATCCAATGCAAAATATGAAAAGATCAATGATGAAAATGTTCGCGTTCAAAAGACGCTCCTTTCCTGAAACCAGCTTTGGAAACGCTTCGCCAGAGTCTACGGACCGACTTTTTGAGATATGAGATGAGGCGGATCTTGTGATGACAACGGCGCTGCGAAAGTGTTTGGTACAGTGGACTCGACGGGCAAATGTGCATCGCCAAATCGTTCCAATCTTCGAACTTGACCGCACAATCCGAGCAGAGACACAAGCTACTAGGACAAACCACAGGCCACGCGATTTAGCAACCCTCGAAAAATTTACAGGTCATAGGGGGTTTGACGACACACCTCGTTGACAAGGATTCCGCGACAATGTGAATATGAATGTGTCGCACGAGATCTTTCGTCGAGCGCAAGATATTAAAGCATTCACGACGTTGACACATGATCGGATCATCTGCTCCGACGCCCTGGTAGCGTCTCGTCATCCAAGCCTCGAGCTCCTATGTAGAGCTCATGTCAGTCCTGCCGGAGGATGCACATGAATGGGTGGAACTTGACATGCACCGCTTGTTGAAGTTCGCCTAAGAGAGACTCTTGTGATGCACAACACGACAACGCGTCGTCGAACGGGAACCCTGACCCACGAGACTCAGACTTCTCGCTGCCCGTCACGTCGCCACTGTCTGTGGAGATGGTGCTGTCCGATCCGAGCCCAGTCCAGCAATATGGCACGTCTTCCCGAGGGGGCATGGTATAATCGAGCTCGTGCAGGTTCAACCTATATGAGAGGGCGGAGTCGTTCGGATAGTACACAGCGTTGCGCCAGCTCGCGTCGACCGGACTGCCTAATAGACGTCGGGACCGCTTCGGGAGATCGTGATGGACGAACTTGCTTTGGACGGAGGAGGGATATGGAGAAGCAGGCATCCAGGTCGGCGACAGACGCAAGCAGTCTGTCGGAGGAGGGTTTTGTAGCTGGTGCGAGGCTCATCTCACCCCTTCGCCACCGCGGTTCGATCCAGAGAGAGCCACGTGTGGCAGCGGCTGCGGTTACGCCTTGGTTCCACGCAACTTGTGCTCGGCGGACTTCTCTGTACTTTTACTGCACCTTGGTCGCCGAGTCCACTGGCATTCAGATGCCGGCAGGCTACCATGCAGAGCGCAAGTAATGTGGCGAAGGCAACAGCTGTGGCTATGTCACGCATCACGCCTGTGACGGGACGTGTTTTCAGCCACAGCGCTTACAGTGGAAATGAATGAAACCATTATTGGCAGTTCCGTCCACAGACATGGAGGAAATTCAGATATTGGCCAGAGTATCGAAGAGGCCTATCGCGAGTCAGGGAACAAGATAATTGTCAGCAATTGAGTAATAAAAAGCTGGCTGCTCTCCTGAAAGCCTCGCTGATAATGCTCTTGCGCATGAAGGCAACTGACAAAACGTCAGCTTGAATCCGAACAGTCCGCGAAAAACAATACTTTGACAATTGCTCCAACCCCTTGAGACGATCATGAAATGCAATCGACAGACCGCAATACCTCTGGGGTGTGCGGTCAAGCAGCAACGATAGAGCCCTTGAGTCTTCAGGCATAGGATTGAGGACGATACATGTCTTCGTCAGAATCGGCGTCTTGTCCCAGTAATCTCTTCTCAGTGGCGGGCATGTCGACAATTTCCGACATGTTCCTCCTGCGCTCTGATGAGGGATACCCTGAAGGGGGGGAGAGAGTAATGAAAGGTGTCGCAGTCCAAGCATCAGGGCTTTTTGCCTACCACCCGATGGAGTGCCGTCGCCGTGTCGAAAGCGTGTCCATAATATCGACGCAACACTTGCGGGAAGCAGTGCACTCCAACCCCGGGGCTGGAGTCGATGTTTCCAATTCCGGACCCGATAAATCATTTAAGCTCATAGAAGTCCCTGCACGACTGATGAGTGCGACAAGGGTTGCGAGTTCCAGGTTGCACATTCCAGGCCTGTATGAAAGGGAAGCACCATGAGGGTCGAGAGCACAGAAGGCGGCCATGGCTTTGTGCTTTATGGTTACGAGCACTAAATTATATAACACAAAGTGCTCAGCGCTCAGTTGTTGAGATGGGTAACGGCTAGATTGCAAACAGCGAAAAAAATGGCTCAGAAGATTCGAAACAGAACGAAACAAATAAGATTTGATCAGCTTTCCAAGGACTGTGAACCAGCTAAGAGTTGCGCGGTGCAAGAGAAGAAGCGAGGAACCAGAGGGCTTCTTCTGGGGCATAATCTCCTTATCAACTTCGAAGACGTACAATAGGATCTGAACGATCAGAAGCCAGTCAAGAAGGCAAGCCTAGCATATCAGATTCGCCGAGTTGTACCCTCAGACCAGATTTCGGCCGGTTCCCTGACTCATAGATTTCGGCTGATGAGTTGATGAGAACGTGTTTTATGAGGTTTGTTATGGTTATGGTGTCCCAGGCATCCAAGAGGTGATAGAAAATGATATATTGGCCATTTACACCGCCCCAAGTAGTTCGAAATCGAGGACTGGGTTTATATGGCTTAGAGTTGATTGCGGAACTGGTCTCGTCGAGAGCAACTGGATCGCGTGTCACGTGTCATTTGGCAACCAAAGCTGTCCTTTGTTTTGCCATTTCGAACTTTTGCCGTGCTTCGGTCGACGGACTTATCTCCTTCTTTCACCATAGCTTTGTCTGAGGGTATCTCAATTGCCATTTCAGCATTGTACGTGTTTCTAGACGATAAGGTGGAAGCAAGCAAAGCGGATAGGTGATCAATCTAATAGCCAGTGGCATTGACACAGCTCGGAAATGTCTACAACGAATACGCCGAGCGGGGAATAAATATCGTAGTCGCCTCGTGTCGTAGGCCTACCAAGGGACTCACGTATTGTGTACGCGTTCTCATCTCACAAATTCAATGCGTGCCTTGCTAAGTTTTAGGGGATTTGTTGCGGCAGTCGTTCGGACTTCAATGCATTACATTACTCATTGGAGCGTTGGCCAACCACCTGCACCTCGTCAACTGCTGGTGACACGCAGACCAGGCCCTGAACTACGGTTGCATTCATCGTTCGCCATCAACCAGAAAACTTCCCCTTGCGGTCCGCGCCGGACCGACGCAAGGGTGGAGCTCTGAATTTTGCATTTTCTCAAGACGCCGATGGTCGTGAGCGCACCGCACTGCTTGCATTTCTGTCTCCAGTGCACTAACACTTTTTCATGCCTTCTCGCGGTGTTCAGAACCAAGGCCGTCCTTCCGACGTGGGTGTTCGCCCAATCTGAGGCACACTGCCTGAAATTTTACCAGTTTGGCCATGAACCGACCTTTTGGTTTACTGGAGTCGGTCACGGATCCAGCATGTCTTCTCATTGCCGGAAAGGTCTCATCAAGAGAAGGATATGGGCGTTGTTTCAACGGGGACAACAATCAACAGCTTCCGGCACTTTCTGAAGGTCTGTCTTCATGCGTCAAACAAATACCGACTCTGTGTCTGAACTTGAATCATCTCTACCAACATGACTGGCCTCTCATGAGGTTGTAGTCGACTCCTATGACGATTTCGTGCCTGCCAACCGTTGACTGTCATTCTTACGAAGTCGATGATTGGCATGGTTCAGCGTAGCCGTCCATTGTGCAACGCATTCTTTTCCTGCCTTCGGCGGGCAAGGAGAGATAGGTTATGGCACCGTTGAGCCCATTCGTCATGCGTTATGTGAGCCGCTCAAGGTATTCATCGCCTCTGCTAATATGTTGGGCCCAGATGGGGTCGTAGCCAATGCACAACATAATGATGTAGCTTTCCAGTGTTTGGGGGACAGCCATGGATCTTGGGGAGCCCTTCTATGTCTTCTCTCGCCTCCAATCTCCGGAAGGCTCTCGCTGAGGATACGGGATGGAACTTTGCGGTTAAGGAGGCATAGGATGCGGATCTGTTCTCTGAAGGTTGTGCACGTTCGTCATGCATTAAGCAAGCAGACGCCGACGACTCGCTCAGGGCATTCGTCGCCTTCACTCATGCCTGGGCCCGGATGGGGTTGGATTTGATGGCGCTACCCTCAAATCACTCTGCTAATCATCATCTCTTCCACCGCCGATCACCGATGATCAGGATCCCGGCATGCTTTTAGCGGAAACCACCCCGCTGGGTCGTTATGATCTCTTTGACCGTCCCTCTTCTGGTCGTAGTCGAAAACCAGAATGGCTCAACAGCGCTGTCTTGGCGCTGGTTGTTATCGCCTCTTCAACCGTCTCTCTTATGGTCATAGTCGACGATCAGCATGGTTCCCTTGGCAGATTCTACTCCGCCAGTCGTTATGATCTCTTCGACCTTTCCTCTTGCGGCTGTCGTCATTAATCAATGTCACTCCGTTAGCACAATGCTGCACCTCCGCTTGCCATCAGCACACTTTTGGCATTTAATCATTCCAACTTCATTAAGCGCCCATGCAAGATGGAAAGCGCATGGCACGACCTGCATCGCTTTCTTGGTTTTGATCCAATCTATGTAGGCAGAAGGAAGCTGCGGAATGCGATGCAGCAACTTTGAGGAATTGAAATGCTACATAGGCAGACCCGGTCCGGCGAGAGCGCGTATTTTTCTGAATAGGGATATATATCTGCTCTGCCTGATGACGATGGTGCGAGTAAACTAAGGCATACGGCCCGGGCCACATTAAGCGCCCGCAGCCCTGTGCCACTGCCAGTGCTAAGTCGGCGCCTGCTGTAATGCGGTCAGTTTGATAGGTGCGTTTCGGGAACATAGGAACCCGTGGCAACCTGGCTGGGGCTAGTGCGAGTAATCTAGTGTCGTGACTAACAATCCCGACGCTAGGGGAATGGAAATTAGGTCAGTGACCGCTGTGGTTGCTTAGCAATGGCATTCAGTTGTGAGGTGGAAGAGTACCACCGCCAGGTCGCCATAAACGACCGCCCCTCCACCGCCGAGGTCACGAGGCGGATATATGACGGGTCCACGCCGTAACAGCAACCCGCGTGATCCCCCTTTAGTACCTTTCCCAAGCGACTGCAAGCGTTTACCATACGGCGCACACGTTTCGCCTTTTGGACTTGTCTTAGTGCTCTCTAGAGCGTGCAGCACGACAACTCACGTATAGTCCTTGCCACCACGTCGCTGCACACAATGACAAGAAATCCACCACTGCTCTTGTCCCCGACACCGACCACTTCTTGCGCAGCAACCGTCACTATTAATCATGTGTGAGCAGCCTCTTCTCATCGCTATCTCTCATGTTCTGACGTTCCGATAATACCACAGGCAACTCAGAGATCTTGTCGTTTGCCCTCGCGAACGAGGTGTTCTCAACTATGTACAGGATCATTCAATTATGGAACATAACATGCAAGACCCTGCAGCAGTGCGCCTGCTTTACATAAAATGAATCCGGCGTCCTTCTGACGCATCTGGCTATACATTTAGGGGTCGCGTCAATTAGTCCATCTAACGTTTGTGCCCAACACCATCGCCCACCTGCCAATACCAGAAACAGATGACGTTCTCATTGCCGCCGGAGGCCAAGAAGCAGAGATACACCTCTCCTTGCATCCGCCACACTCATCACGGTCGTGCTCAGCCTCAGGGTCAACCGTTCCCCCCGCTCGATCGTCTAGAGCGCGGCCTTCTTCGACATATCCTAGTCTAGTCCGAAATAGCACTCATTGGCAGTTCGAAGCCGTCCTCCCTGGATCGATCAACAACTCCATCCTTCTCACTTCCCTCAACCTTACGAAGAGTCACGAAAGTAGCGCTGAACCCAGAATCGCGATTAGTAATAATGATTGCAGTGTCAAATTCTACGACGTGCCCGTGAGAGTGCCTGTTCCTCCAAGGACAATCAAAGAAGCAGGGAGTCTGCGATTGGACGTTCCTGTGAATCACTGTATGTTTCCCGCTCAGAGTTGCAATGGTCCATGGCTGATCTGATTGGCTCCGTGCAGCATCAATTTCTCCCGATGGCCGAACTCTTCTTTCCGTCGGAGACTCTCCCAAAGTCTTCCTCCACAGCATCACAGGTGGCTCATCAATCACATTCACCCCAATATCTACACTAGCCGTACGATCATTGAGCAACCCCTCCTCAGAGTCTTACCATTCCTCCTCGTCATACTCGAGTTCTGCCGCTTCATTTTCCACATGCTTCTCCGCTGATGGGACTAAATTTGCGGTAGCGGGCCAAGAAGGGATACTTATTGTCTGGGACGTCCGAAGCTCGAGGCCGCTGAAAGTGTTTGAGAGTAACAAGAACCGCAACGGTCTGGATTGGGATGCGAACGGCCGAGGGGCTGCCAGTGGCTGGCTGAGTGACGATCCTTGGGAATGGACGAGGAACTCGAAGAGAGCACCTGGGTGGGGATTCAGGAGCGTTAAGTTCAGTCCGGCTGCTTCAGGGAAGGAAGTTATGACTTTTTCCGAGGTGGATAGACATTTTATATCACAGATCGGTCCACACTGACGCAGATTTATGTGTCTCAATAGCACACCTCCTTAATCCACGTCGTAGATGGCCGGACATTCGAAGAGGAGGAGATAGTGCGGATGCCGCCTGCGAAGTCGCACACCGTGTCTTCTGCGTCAGCTCGTCCAAGATCCCGCTCGCCTTATGTACGATCCTTCATGCAATCCCCAGTTTATACGCGGCCCCGACCCGTTCGGGTCGCACTGAACTCGCGGCCGCCACCGCCGCCACGCGTGCTTCTTGCGCTTGAGGACACGTTCCGAATCCCTGCGAGTTCTGCGTCGCGGCGGGGGACCGATTCGGGAGACGTTATGGTCATACCTTCTCTGGGAGACCGTGCGCTGGAAGACGACATGCATGCGTTGCTCAGACGACACAGGATTGGCGTGGGCTTTGCGGTCGAGGGGAACGCGCTTGGTATGGGCGGTCTGGGCGAGGACAGTGAGATCGGAGATGGGCGGGAGCGGACGAGGGTGGAGGACGAAGCAGAAGAGGACGCCGCGATGGAGGTGGACGAGCTCGAGCTAGACTGCACCTTGAGTCAGAACCCATCTCGCGCAGGATCTCCCACTCCGCCGTCTGGTCGGTCGACTATGCAACTGTCACAATGGGCACGGCGAAGAGCTGCTGCTGCTGCCGCCGCTAGCGTTGCTACTGTTAGTGCCAGCTCCTCGACCGTCTCCCCTGCCACTTCCACAGTCGTCGAGCAACCATGTGCGAGTTATGTGGAGGATCAGGAGTTGGACCTGGCCGGTGTGTGCTTTGATCCGAGTGGGCGGTGGCTCTACGCTGCGAGTGTTGCCGGCGTGGCGGAGTGGAGCATCAGAGGCGCAGAGAAGAGGTGGTGGAGCCACGGCGACTGGGCTTGAACGTGGACTTGTTTCCGTTTTCTGTTTCTCTCTCTCCGTGGACGGGAAATTCACCCTTGCGCCCTTGTGATGAATAAGCACTTTTTCAGGACAATTGCACACCTTCATGGTTGATGATACGCATTCGACCCTCTTTCTATTTCCCCTCTGGAAGTCATTAGTACCTCTTTGTACTACCAGCGTTCTACTGTAGTTGTACTTTCTGTATGGTTCTTTGTGTGTGTAGTCTTTTGAAATTATTATTGTAATTGGTCGTCGAGATTAGACCCAGAAGGTGGAGATAAGATAAGCGGTTCCTGACCCAAGGCCACACGAGACCAGCTAGAGCGATGATTCTCGTCAACTCTTCTCGGTGCGCAGCACGTCACCTTGGTTCACTGCAAGTTGCACGCCCTCTGCTTCGCGCGGGAGAGCAACGACGGCCGCTCAATGCTTGGTTTGGCCCGCGCATCGCTTGCGATGTGCGGCGGCAGCAAGGTCGAACCTATCGCTTCCTCGCCCAATCGCAACCACAGCAGCCTACGACGCCAACAAAAGCGGATGAGGGCCAGACAGCCAGTCATGACATCACTGGCCAGGCGCAGGTGTCGGACGCCGAACAGCGGCGGAACGACTGGCGCGTTGTCAAGAAGTTGATGCCCCACGTGTGGCCTAAGGATGACTGGAAGACGCGTGGCACGGTGCTCTTTGGCTTCGGCCTGCTGGTCGGTGGGAAGGTGCGCGCACGTCGTTCACGCCCCTTCAAACCGTTTGTGTCTTTACTAGTATCGGGCTAACTTGGGAATGCGGAATCGTTCATCGTCACCAGGTGCTGAATGTCCAAGTCCCGCTGTTATTCAAGAAAGTAGTTGATGCACTCAATGTCGACATTGCTGACGGCATGACTGTGTGGGTGGTCGCTGGGTCGCTTGTGCTGGGCTGTCTGTCCTTATCTTCTTCGCGTCTCTCCGTTGTGTGACTGCTGCCTCACTATTGCCTCTGCGGCTCTTTTTTGTCCACTCCGACAGACGGTGCCACGCGGATCGGCTCGACGCTCTTTGGCGAGTTGCTCAACGCCGTCTTCGCCAACATCGGCCAGCGCGCCATACGCAAAGTCGCACGAGAGACGTTTGAGAACCTGCTACATATGGACCTCAAGTTCCATCTTTCGAGACAGACGGGCGGGCTGACGAGAGCCATCGACCGCGGCACAAAGTAAGTCTGTATCAAGCTTTTACTCTCTCCAGTGTAAATAAACTCCTTCGTTACAGGGGTATAACATTTTTGCTCCAGGCAATTCTTTTCAGGATTGCACCTACCGCTTTAGAAATTACTATGGTTTGCGGTATCCTGGTATGGATTTCTGGTCGCTCCTACTGATTTCCCGTGACGAAGAACTTTTTGCAACGTAGACCTACAAATTCGGCTGGGATTTTGCTGCTGTGACCCTGGCAACACTGATAGGGTATACATGGTTTACGGTTCGTACAACCTCCTGGCGGTTAGTACCGATTGTCTTCCTTCTCCGTGAACGTGCAATTTCTGGTGGTCATATAGGACGCGCTTTCGTCGGGAGGCCAATGTAGCAGACAACCGAGCTGCTACTACAGCCGTTGACTCGCTCATCAACTTTGAGGCCGTCAAAGTAAGCGTTTCGCTCACTGTTCAAGAATGGTATTCATATCAGGTGGCTAGCACTTTAACAACGAGACCTACGAAATCGCACAGTATGACAAGCACCTCGCAGCATATGAAGACGCGAGCGTTAAGATTACGACTAGCCTGGCGTACCTCAATTCAGGGCAGAATGTCATATTCTCAAGCGCGCTGACGTTGACGATGTTTTTGGCCGCCCAAGGCGTCCTTGACGGTATGTCAAGCCGGATACTTATCAACACCCATATCGATGTCATGCATTCTAGGGACTATGACTATCGGTGATTTGGTCATGGTCAACCAATTAATCTTTCAGCTCTCCCTTCCCCTCAATTTTCTGGGGACAATCTATCGAGAGATTAGACAATGTCTTCTTGATATGGACGTCCTCCTCAGGTTACGGGAAGAAAACCCCCCAGTCGAGGTGTGTCACGCCGGAGTTTCCTCTGAAATTCTGATCTTTCTTACGCTCGACAAATCAGGACGTGCCGAACGCAAAGCCTCTGCAACTGACGGGAGGTTCTATCGAATTTAGGGACGTTGATTTTGCGTACCACTCCTCGCGCCCCATCTTCCAAAAACTCTCCTTCACAGTCCCCGCTGGCAAGAAGGTCGCCGTCGTCGGACCGTCGGGCAGCGGCAAGTCGACCGTGTTCAGACTCCTGTATCGCTTCTACACGCCGACGTCGGGATGCATCTTCATCGACGGGCAGAATATTCAAGAAGTGCAGCTGGCATCTCTGCGTAACCACATCGGCGTCGTGCCACAGGATACGCCGCTGTTCCATGCGGACGTCATGCATAACGTGCGGTACGGGAGGCTGAGCGCGAGCGACGAGGAGGTGATGGAGGCGGCGAAGAAGGCGCAGGTGCATGATAGTGTGACTCGACTCATGGACGGGTACAAGACGAAGGTTGGAGAACGGGGCCTGATGGTGAGCGGAGGGGAGAAGCAGAGGCTGGCCGTTGCCAGAGTCTTGCTAAAAGACCCTCCCATTCTTTTCTTCGATGAAGCAGTAGGCCGTTTTTTTTTTGTTTGGCTGGATCGCGCGCTGAAGCTGATTGGTGTATCCTCACGTAGACCTCCGCCTTAGACGCACACACAGAAGTTGAGCTTATGAAGAATATCAACTCCATTCTATCTGAGAGAGCTCGGACAAGCATTTTTGTCGCACATCGGCTGCGGACCATCGCAGAATCTGGTGACCTTGTATAGATATCCCATCTCTCAATCCGGACTGATACTAAACCTCACAGATCTCATTATTGTGCTCTCGGAGGGTTATGTCGCCGAGCAGGGTACACACCAAGAGCTGATGCAAAAACGGGGACTGTACCACAGCATGTGGGTTGAGCAGGCCCTTCAGGCAGGGGAGAGCGTTGTGGCAGCTGAGAAATTAGAAGCGTCTTGACTGCTTATGACCTTGCTTCAGCAAGGCCGAAATATACATCAAAAGTTGGCAAGCAAACATAAGCAAGGTCACTACTAATGAAGTCCACCCTACTAGTCAAGGTAGCCCTACAACAAAAGTTGCTCCAAAAGTTTATCAAGCATTTGCTTGTCATGATTGCACATAATAAGCTGACCATCCACCACACCATCTGGTGGGAGGTCAGCCTTTGTCACGCTTTCTGTCACAGGCCGTTACGTCACGCTGCCGCGTCGTGTATCGGGTAGTGTTCCGGGAAATAGCCGAGGCAAATTTGCGCTGGGTGAATTCACCCTGCAAATTTGCGCTAATTTGCTGGTGAAATAGATGGGGCCTGAAAACCGCTGGTGAAATAGGGTGAAATTGGCTATTTTGTACAGCCATCCTGCCTGGTACACGGAGCATTGATCATGACGCAATAATTGAAATAAAATACATTTGAGTTTCAGTAAAATTTGCTGGCTCGCACTGACTGCACAACATGGATGAACAAGTACAAGAAAAAATTCAAACTCTGCGTCTCTATCTCATTAACCTCCCTCATACTCTACCCCTTCCATCTCCAGAAACAGCCACCTACAACTTCCAGAGTTTTGGACTTGACACGGACCGGGTTGAGTCTGTGGGTGAGGAAGGTGCTCTCAACCGAGAACTCGAAGTCCGCTTGGGGTCTCGATGTAACAGTCCTATCAAGCTTTGTGAGCGTGGCCCTGGGGTGATTGCTTTGGCTGATGCACTTGAAACATACCTGGAAAAGTACCCGAATTCTGCAATTTTGGTAAAATGGCTTGATGATATGATCGCATCGGCTGAACTCGCTTTTGACACTGCCAATGTCCCAGTGAGTTGTCAGACATCTGGCACGTTAGACATGTCATACCCAAACCATTTAGCTGCCGGTGTTCTCGGCCGAACTCAGCATTTCCAAAGATCTTGCAGGGAAGTCCAATAAGAAGAAATGGAAAGGCAAACGCAAGCGAAACGATACGAAGGTCTTAGACAACGACCATGATTCCGACTATGTGTGCGCAATACTACTGCTTCAGAAGATGAGGCCCATGCACAAAATGATGGCTTCGAGTATTTGGATCAGGCACCACCAGATCTCGAGGGATATATGGGAGCATCCTTCACTATTGCGACACAGATTAACATCCAATCCCCAATCCTACTTGATGTTCTCTCTGATAAGCAAGCTCCACAGAAGGTACAGCCTGGAGTTGGCTCTCCAAAACTGCCTTTGAAGTCGGGTGCAATTGTGCCACTTGATACGGAGTGGGAAAACTGACTGTCCTAGACACTGTGTACTGTACTTCACCGTACTTCACTGTATTTCACTGTATTTCACTGTATTTCACCAGCAAATTTGCGCAAAATAGATCTGGGCAAATTTGCTCTTATTCACTCAAGGTGAATTAGGGTATTGAGCTTGGGCAGGCAAATTTCCCAGTGAAATAGGTGGCACGAGCTATTTCCCGGAACACTAGTATCGGGACTCGACTTATCCGAAACGCCATGAGCTCAGAGACGACCGAGACACCTGCGCCTACCCCACTGCCAAGAAAAACAAAACCTCACTTGTCTAGACCAGCGAGGAAGCAGGTCAAACATGGCGATGTAGTGAAAAAGGAAACACCACAAACCGGAAAGGAGTATAGTACGTTCTTTTTCGCTTCGCTCGCTCGGCAGATTGTTCACTTTCGAATTAGATATATGGTACAACAAATGGGCTGGAGGGGATCGCGAAGATAATTATTCTAAGTTGGTTTAAATTTTTTTTTCCCTATACTTGATGAAGTCTCACGATACTCCTAGTAAAATAAAGTCACAAACGCGGTGCTCTATCAAGCGCGACGCAGGCCTCACACGGGCCAATTCAACAGGCATGAAATACATCTGCCTGTTCTTCTCGCGCGGATGCTGTCCATACGGCTGGGAGTGCGAGTTCCTGCATTCACTGCCAGACCCAGAGGCCACTCTCCCTGACACCTCCAAGGACTGTTTCGCACGCGACAAGTTTGCAGATTATCGCGACGACATGGGTGGCGTCGGAAGCTTCAACCGACAGAACAGGACACTGTACATTGGGCGGATCAAGGAGACGGGCAACGGGATTGAGACGGAGGAGATAGTAAATCGGCATTTCAAGGAATGGGGTCCTATTGAGCGGAGTAAGAACGTCTTCTTAACGCTTTTTCTTATGGTGACAGCTCGAGCTCATCTAATGAATTGAATTTCTTTTTTCTTTTTTCTAAAAGTACGAGTCTTGCAATATCGCAGCGTGGCATTTGTGACGTATGTCCACGAGGTCCACGCGCAGTTCGCGAAGGAGGCAATGGCATGTCAGTCGATGGATCAGGACGAGATCCTCAACGTCCGCTGGGCGACTGAGGATCCTAACCCCGTCCAGAAGGTGGCGGAGAAACGGCGGCTGGAGGAGACGGGTCGGGACGCCATCCGTGCGCGAATGGATCCTAAGATCATAGACGCGATGAGGGCGGTGCGCGCGTTGGAGGATGGGGATGCGTTGGTTGATGAGACTGATGATCTGGAAGCTGAGGGACAGGGTGATGAGACCAGGGAAGAGGACGCGAAGAGGCGGAGACTGGAAGCTGCCACCGAGCAGTCCGCATCAGAATCGAACCCCCTCGGGCTCTTGAGTGCGGACACAGTCGAGGGATTAAAATATTTCGCAGAGATCCGGAAACGCAACGGCGCTGGACCGGTCTTACGGATTACTTCGAAGCCTGCGCTAAATGGCCTAGATTTACTAGACTATGGTAGCGAGGAAGATTAAGCTCTGAGTAGTACATGGTGCTAGTCGCATAGCTTCATTGATTTTCATTTCTCCCCATGGCTCCCCCAGGTGATAAGTCGTGAATCCGCTTTTCTTCGGCGGCCAAGTTCTCATCCTCTTGCTCTTTGCGGTACTTCTGCAGGTCCCAATCATCGGCGGGGTCGCCTTCATCTTCATCCTCGAACCACTCAGGATTGTATTGGAACTGTACAGTAAACAGAAGGTGAGAAAGGGCGGCTTGACAAGAAGAGACGAAAAACGACGCACGAGATCTCTACCACTCATGCCAACGCTCTTCCCTGCAGCGCTCTGAGCCTCCTTCGCAGAGCGGATCGCCTCCATCTCTGCTTCCTTCTTGTTTAATCTGGTCTTTTTCCATTTAGCGAATGTTTCCGGTGTCACTGGCGTCAAATTAGGACCCAATTTATGTCGCTATGTATATTCAGGTGGGTGGAATGAAAAATCGGCCACATGGCGAGGACTGGTTAGTAGTTGGGACGAACCTCTACTTCCAGAAATTCCTCTATGCTAATAGTTTGAGCCTTGGCAGCTTCCTCTGCGGCTTTCCTTTGAGACTTGAGCACGAAGCCTGGTGGAAGCGCATGGCGATAATGGCACTGGTCGCCATTGGGACACTCCCAGAACCAGCCATACCTGGACACATGCGAGAGGTTCCAGTTATGACAATAAATGAACACAAGTCGCACTTTTCAGTTTCTATGGCTGAGATGAAGTGCTTGCAAACAATCTGCAAATCAAGAACTAGAATGTTGGCTTGGCGGCTTGTCGGAGAGCAAAGGAGCGCGTACATCTGTAGTCGTGCGTGGATTACCAGTCTTGGAAAGGACGACAGTCTGCAGCTTCTCCGTGTCCCAGTTGTCCATGGTATCTGCCCCCCGTACGCGTGTAAGATGGCGCATTAATCCGTATATCTAGGCAAATCTGCACCGTTCATCTTCTCCTCCCTGCTGTCTTCGTAAAGGTTCTTCTTTTCTACTTTTCGCCCCACGTTCAGATCATGGCTGAACTTGCATTTCGACCCCTTGCCGCAGGTGCCTGCTTTGAAGTACACGCATAACACTGTTTTTGGGTCAACGCCAAAGGGCACCTTCTGCGCCGGTGCGGGGGTGAAGACAACGATCTGCTCCTTCTGTTTCCGGAGCGCCTCTTGTCGTTCTTTCTCTCTGTACACAGAATGTGAAAAAAAATGCACGCATCAGTTTGTTTGCCTGAGGATGCTTTTTTTTTTTTTTTCTGTTTTGGGCAAACAACTTACGCTTGCTGACTCCGTGCGTTAGTTTTGCTACCGGAGGCTTGTTGCTGTTGTATTTGGGCCACAATTTTCTGCACCTTCGCAGACTTGTTTTTCTAATCAGGGGCGTAGGGAGAGTAGGATGAGAAATATCGTCTCGGCAATGAGTGATATGCGATTTCCGAACGTTTTTCATCCCGAAAGTCTGCCAGGGATTTCAGGTTAGTCCATTCCATGGCCACGCAGTGGCATTATGGTGGTTGAGGGTTACTTTGTCCTCCGCAACCTTCGAACTTGAACTTGACGGCGTCTTCTTTGGAGGCATGGTAGCTGCAGCGGAGGTATAGCGAGCGAGAAGAGGTGAGATGAGGCACGTGTCAAAACTTTGTGTGCAACTCTGTTTGGTTGATCACGTGATATGGAAATGGACATCCACCAAGATGTGATAGGTTCCCTCCGTGAGGTCTCTAACCATTGTTGAAACCGTAGACATGCTTTGTACAATAGTGTTCCCCTACACGAACACCAGAACAAATTACATCGTCGTTTTGTATGTATGTGGAGGGAGAGGGTAGGCGATGAAAAGGCATAGTATCTGCATCTGCAAATCCGTTGAGAGTCATAGGGGGATGGCATACGAGGTGAAGAGGAGGGGACATCGGGTAAGCAGGGAAGTAAGTAAGTTAAGTAAGTAAATAAGACCAGCCATCCCGTGGTAGAAGGTTTAAGTATTGGAAGAGGAAAAAAAAAAGTACAGATTTTTTCTTCCCAAACAAAAAAGAAAAGAAAAAAAATGTATAAGAACGAACTTTCCAACCGTATTTTAGTTTCCTTCGTGTATCATTTCTTTCCGCAAAAACCACAGTCGTACATGTTTTATAACCCGTCGAGATGAGTGAGCAAACAACATCAGAGCAGACACATCGTCATCGACGTCACAAAGCGCGGGGTATCTGCAACATGCTCCATCATCAGCACTCCCTCAAAGAAAAACAAGAGAGAAAAAAACCAAACACTCACAGGAAACACAGGCCTCGAATAGTCCACATCATCCTTAGGCCCAATCGAGTCCCCGTCCCCATACTCGTTCCACGACTGCCGCAGCATCCCCGGGTCCAGCCGTCCGTCCGTCCCACCACCACCATCACCACCACCACCGCCGCCGCCGCCGCTGCTGCTCTT
This sequence comes from Clavaria fumosa, assembly GCA_951802425.1. Classification (NCBI taxonomy): domain Eukaryota; kingdom Fungi; phylum Basidiomycota; class Agaricomycetes; order Agaricales; family Clavariaceae; genus Clavaria; species Clavaria fumosa. Next base: position 1,151,592 of record OX637803.1, on the reverse strand, counting down.
CACACCGACGACGACGACACGGCCGCCGCCGCCGCCGTACTGGCGCACGTCGTGCCCGCCGCCCTTCTCCTCGCTCGCGCCGCTCTGGCTCCCCGTGTTCCCGCTCACGGTCATGCTCGGCGTCCGGCTCAGCCCGTCCTGCATCGAGTACCGCGACGTAGACGACAGCCGCGATCGCGCGCCGGTGCCAGCCCCAGTAGCAGCGGCACCACCACCGGGCGTATCGAACGGCCCCAACCCCAGGGCAACAGTGGCGCCCAGCACAGAGGACGCCCTCGACGGGCCCAGCACCGAACCAACACCGCCGCCGCCGCCACCAGGCACCGCACCCAGCGCGAACGACCCGCGGCCCGTCCCCGGCTCCGACGCCAGCGACCCCCGTCCGCCCGTCTGATGCTGGTAATAATACGCCAGCAGCGGCTCGAAGCTCCCCGTCGACCCGCGCTGCTCCGGCGGCGAAGGCGGCGGCGGCGGCAGCAGCGTCTGGCCCAGTGCGTACCCGCCGCCGCCACCAGCACCACCAGCACCGTCCCACGTCCGCCCCGCGAGTGCGACCGCCGAGGGCGGCGAGAGCGGCGGCGGGCTCGACAGGAGCGGCGAGAGCGGCGGCGGGCTCGACAGGAGCGGCGAGAGCGGCGGCGGGCTCGACAGGAGCGGCGTACGCGCGGTCGCGGCCGCGGGCCCGAAGGACGACTGCCGCGAGTGCCCCCACGCGTACGCGGGCCTGCTCTCCTGCTGCTGCTGCTGCTGCTGCTGCTGCGACGAAGGATAGTCAGGCAGGGGCACCTTGCGATCCGGGTCAAAGCCCGGGCCAAACGCGCCAGTCATAGCAGTGCCTGGGCCTGGGCCTCTCCCGCTCCCGCTCGCCGCCGCGGTGCTAAACTCGGTGAACGGATCGTGGGGGTCGAACGGGTGGACGATATACGACAGCTCGTCCTGGCGCGAGAGGGCACGGCCGTCCCCGATGGAGCTCATCTGCCTATGCGAGGAGCTGCTGCCGCCGCTTCCTCGTTGCCCCCCTCCCCGTCGTCGTCCGCCCGCGCTCCCGCCGCGGCTCTCGACTTCGCCGTAGTCGAGCGGGGTGCGGCCGAACCCCGCAGCCGTGAGCGACGCGGAGTACGCCAGGTCCCCGTCCGCGCGGCGCTGCTGCCGCCGGCGGCGCACGGCGAGGACGATCCCCAGACAGATGGCGGCAGCCGCGAGTCCGACGACGACGAACACGCCGCCGACCGCGCCGCGGTTCGCAAGGAAGCTGTGGACGCGTACGTCATTTCTCTCGGTTGCTTTTTTTGGGTGGGGGGGGAAGAAGAAGAGAAGCCGTACCTGGACCGCTGGGAGCGGTTATCGGCGCTCAGGGTCGGGTTGAACCCGACGATGGTCGTGGTGAACCTGCCCCTGGGGAGGTCCACCGAGGTGTAAGTGAGGGTGACCGCCTTCGGGGCAGTGCTGTGCGTGACGCCCTGGGCATCGGTGGTTTTGATGAAGATGGTAGAGGCGAAGGTCGTGCTGCGGGACCGCGCGTCAGAGGACGGGGGGGGAGGGGGAGTGAATGGCGGCAGCTTACGTGGGGGCTATGAGGGGGAGGTCGGACGTCACAGGGACGGCTACCGGCGTTGAGGCGGGGCTGGAAGGAGGAGGGACTAGGGGTAGGAGGGGGGAAGCGTGCGTCACCTCGGCGGGTGCTGATGCTCGTGCTGGTGCTGGCGCGGGTGCTGACGCTGGTGCTGGTCCCGGTGCTGGAGCAGGTGCTGGCGCAGGTGTTGGTGTTGGTGCGGGTGCTGCAGGTGGTGCGGGTTCCGGTGCTGGCGCTGGTGCTGGTGCGGGTGCTGGAGGTGGAGGTGGTGCGGGCGCAGGCGTTGGTGTTGGTGTTGGTGCAGGTGGTGGTGGTGGTGGTGGAGGTGGAGGTGGAGGCGGAGGTGGTGCTGGTGCTGGTGTCGGTGTCGGTGTTGGCGCGGGTGGTGGTGGTGGTGGTGGTGGTGGTGGTGGTGGTGCAGGTGCAGTTGTTGGTATCGGTGTCGGTGCGGGCGGTGGAGGAGGAGGAGGAGCAGGTGCAGGTATTGGCGTCGGTGTCAGTACGGGTGGTGGAGGCGGTGCAGCTGCAGTAGGTGCAGGCGCAGGCGTGCCTACACGAAGGAGGGGGTGTTTCAGTCATCAGTCAGTCAGTGCAGCGAGAGGCGGAACAAGGGGGGCCGACGTCGTACCGGGCGGTGGAGGGAGCAGGGCAGACACGGACAAGGACACGGACACGATGGGGGGGACGAGGACTGGGTCTGCCATGGCTAGGAGAAGGAGAGGGAGGGGAAGAGGGAGAGGGAGAGAGGGGGGGCGTGCGTGCGTGCGTGCGTGTGATGGCGGGGGTGCGACGACGACGGGGCACGGCTGGGAGGGTAGAACGGAGGGCGGGGGCGGCGATGGGACGGAGGGATGAGCGATTAGCGGCGATGGAGGGGAGGGGGAGGCGAACCTCACGAACACCTAGACCTACGACCCACACGAGTAAAAAGATGGGTGACACGGTGTGGGAAGAACGGACGAATTGGGGGGGGGGCGTGTTGATGGGACGATGATGATATGATATCAGGGGGATGATAGCGCGGTCACGGGGATTGTGTGAAGTGAAACATCTGAGGAGATAGTGTAGCACTGCTTTACTTACAATGAACAGAGTCGAGCTCAGTCGTAATCAAATAACCGTTCGTTTTTCTTTTTGTTTTTGTACGCGTAACCCATATGTAAGCAACGATTCAACCGACTGCAGGTACGGTAAAGCTAGTGAAAAAAAAAAAAAGGGATAAGAAAAAGAAAACCAAGGAGAACAAAGCAACTACTGCGCTTCTTCATCGTTTTTTGGTATGTATGTATGTGTGTTGGGGAGGGTAGCGGGTGGAGAGGGTGTGATATATACAGAGATGTGTAGAGAGTCATCAGGGCATGCATGCGTGTGTCAGACCGACAATCCCGTGCAGAAGGTGCAGCCACATTGGAAGAAAAAAGAGAGAAGGAAAGAGAAATGTTTTGGAAAAAGAAAAAGAGGAAGGAAGAGTGTTTCTTCTTTTTCACGTTCCGCACAGCAGAAAACGTCCGTAGTCGCGTCGGCCTGCACAGAACGTGCGTGTCACATAGCATGAGGGAGTGAGAGAAGGAGAGAAGGAGGGATGGGAGGGATGGGAGGAGCGCCATCGCCATCACAAAGCGCGGGGCATCTACAACAAACACCATCAGCACCTCCAAAAAAAAAAACAGTCCAAGAAGAAATCCACTCACACCAAGCACAGGCCTCGAGTAATCCACATCGTCCTTGGGCCCAATCGAGTCCCCATCCCCATACTTGTTCCACGACTGCCGCAGCATCCCCGCGTCCACCAGCCGTCCGTCCGTCTCCTCACCACCACCGCCACCACCACCACCACCACCACCACCACCACCACCACTACCGCTAACAACAACAACGCCACCCACATCACGCTGCCCCTGCCCCTGCCCCTCAAACTGGCTCCCATAGCCAACGCCGTCGCGTGTATAGTCGTCATTCCCCTCCTGACCAGCGCGGCCGCTCTGGCTCCCAGCATAGCGCCCGGGCCCGCCATTCCCGCCATTCCCGCCGTTCCCGCTCCACCCGCTCACCGTCATGCTCGGCGTCCGACTCATCTCGTCCTGCACCGAGTAACGCGACACCGACGACTGCCGCGACAGCGCGCCGCCAGTGCCAGTGCCAGTGCCAGCAGCAACGCCAGCAACGCCCGCCACACCCCACTTCATCATCGTCCCAGACTCCCTCTCCTTCTCCCGCTCCTTCTCCTTCTCCGACGCAGGCGCAAGCGCAGGCGATGACCCCCGCCCACCCGTCATCGTCGCCATCTGCTGCTGCTGCTGCTGCTGCTGCTGTTGCTGATAATAATACGCCAAAAGCGGCTCGTGGCTCCCCGATGACCCGCGCTTCCCCGGCTGCTGCTGCTGCTGCTGCTGGTGCTGCGGGTGCCTCTCCGGTGGCGGCGTCGACGACGACGACTGCTGCAGCTCCTGTGCCGTCCCGCCCAGGTGCGCATAAGCGTACGCATACCCCCCACTATCCCGCTTCCTCCCCCCGGGCGCGACCGCCGTCGGGGGCGTCAACGGGGGCGACGGCGTCGGCGATGGCGAGGGCGACGAAGACGCCACAGACAGGAGCGGCGCGGCCGCGGACGACGCCTCCCGCCCCGCGTACGTGTACGCGTACGGGTACGCATACGGCGCCGACGCGGGCTTGCTCTCCTGCTGCCGCCGCGTCGGCGGCATCGGCATCGGCTGCTGGGGCCCCGAATAGTCCGGCGGCGGCTCCTCCTTGCGGTCCCTGTCCCTGTCCATCACCGAGCCTATGCCTGTATATGCGCCTCCCACACCCATGCTGCCCGTGCCTGTGCCCGTGCCCGTGCCTGGACCGCCGCCGCCGCCCCCTGCGCCAGTGCCCGTGCCTGTCCCGCTCCCGCTCCCACTCGCGCTCCCCGGGCCCGCGCTAAACTCTGTAAAGGGATCGTACGGGTCGTACGGCCGGACGATGTGCGCCAGCTCGTCCTGGCGCGTGAAGGGCACACGCTCGTCCGACAGGGGCGAGCCGCCCATCTCCCTCTGCGCGCTCCCGCCCCCACCTCCTGGTCCTCCTCCTGGTCCCGCCGCCCCTCCTATTACTCCAACTCCAGCGCCGCCAGCGGAGCCGCCCCCGCCGCGCCCGTCCTCGTCGCCGTAGTCGAGCGGCGTGCGCCCCCACCCGGCCGCCGTGAGCGACGCAGAGTACGCCATGTTCTCATCGATGCTCCGCCGCTGCCGCCGGCGGCGCACCGCGAACACGATCCACAGCAGGATCGCCGCCGCCGCGAGCCCGACGAGGACGAACACCCCGCCGACCGCGCCGCGGTTCGCGAGGAAGCTGTGTGGTGCGGTGTGTGTCTCAGTTATGTTTCTAAAGGGGGAGAACAAAGAGGGGGGGAGCGGCGACGCCGTACCTGGATGAGCCCCGCGGGCGGGTGTCGGCGCCCAGGGTCGGGTTGAGCCCGACGACGGTGACGGTGAACATGCCCATGGTGAGGTCGACCGACGTGAGCGTGAGCGTGACCGCCATCGGGGCGGTGGTGTGCGTGACGCCCTGCGCGTCGGTGGTCCTGACGAAGACGGTCGTGGAGAAGGTCGTGCTGTGGAAAAAAACCCCGCGGGTGGTCAGAGGGATTGAGGAAGGGTGTGTGTGTGTGTGGAGGGTGCAGCGGCTTACGTGGGGGCTATGAGGGGGAAGAAGGTCGTAGAGTCGACTGTTGACGGTGGGGTCGGGTCGGGTGGAGGCGGTGTAGGCGGAGGCGGAGGCGGCGGCGTTGGGGTTGGGGTCGGGTCGGGTGGAGGTGTAGGCGTTGGTGTAGGCGTTGGTGTCGGTGTGGGCGTCGGCGTCGGCGTTGGTGTTGGTGCCGGTGTTGGTGTCGGTGTCGGTGTCGGTGTCGGTGTGGGTGTTGGTGTTGGTGTTGGTGTTGGTGTTGGTGTTGGTGTGGGTCTTGGTGTTGGCGTTGGTGTTGGCGTTGGTGTTGGTGTCGGTGTCGGTGTTGGCGTCGGTGTAGGTGTAGGTGTAGGTATTGGTGTCGGTGTCGGTGTCGGTGTCGGTGTCGGCGTCGGTGTTGGCGTCGGCGTCGTCGGCGGTATTGGCGTCGTAGGAGGGATGACCACACCCGTGCCCGTGTCCGACATGGTCACGGAAGTATCAGCAGACGGGGCGGTGCCGGTGGGTGCGCTCGGGGCAGGCGTGGACGGCGCAGCTGTAGTGGTCGCCGTCGCTGTAGTGGCAGCGGTAGGAGTAGCCGTAGTGGTAGTGGCAGCGGTAGCTGTCGCTGTAGTTGCAGTGGTAGTGGTAGCCGTAGTAGCTGCAGGTGTAGTGGTAGTAGCAGTTGCAGGTGTAGTGGTAGTAGCTGCTGCAGTGGCAGTGGTAGTAGCAGCTGCAGCGGTAGCGCTAGTAGCAGCTGCAGTGGTCTCCGTAGCGGTGGGCGCGTCAGCGGTGGGCTGCGATGGCGGTAGTAGCAGCGGTGGTGTGTCACTTGGGGATACAGGTTAGCACGAAACGACAAGGGTAAGCGCGTCGAGAGTCGAGTCGAGTTAACAGCGCTTACGAGAACAGCGCTCGCCAAAGCAGAGAACGAGAGGGAGCGGGAGCGCAAGGGGAAGGGGGGTCGATCGATCGCACACTCACGGCAACACAGTCGCTGACATGCTATGGGGGGCAGACGGAGCAGATGGAGGGGGCCGCGACAGGAGCAGCGGCGGTAAACGACGACGACGGGGATGGGCGGGAGCGGGAGCGCGCGCGGGGATAGAGCGGAGGTCAGCGGCAGGGAAGAGGGAAATGTTGGCAGGGGTGATGCGGAGGTGCAGGGGTGATTGCGGGGGAATGTTAGAGAAGTGTGTGAGAGTTGGGAGGGAATTCACGTCAGAATGGTCGTTGTAATGAAGTTGTAATGAAGTAGTAATGAAGAAGAGAAGAGAGACGCTCACCAACGCTGTTCAACCAAGAAAAGAAAAAGACAAGACAAGAAAAGGGAATTGAAAGGAAAGGAGGAAAACGGTCTGTTTATAGAATTTTGAGGCTATGCTAACTAGGATGTGGCTGTGTCTATTTTGAAGGAATCTATTCATCATGAGCACCTCAACCACTCACACCAAACACATTGTCTTTCTGTCCCTTGATGGTCCTGTCTCCTTGATGGTCGTTCCATGACTTGCCTAACATACCTGGGTCAAACCCTTCCACCACCACCAACCTAGCCATACTGTCTCCCAGCACCATACTAAGGAAGGTTCTTCTCGCTGCCAGTGCCCCCCGCTATTCCCACTCCGCCTGCTCACTGTCATGCTTGGCATCCGCATCAAAAAAAAAACTGCAACATAGATGACCTTTGCGACTGTGTGCCAGGTGCAGTAGCAGCCTCGTACCAGGTCCAACGGCTCCGACAGCAACAGCACTTCCCGGCGGCGTGTCAAATGGCCCCAATGCAACCCAAGCGCACCCCCAGTGCCCATCGACGCACCCCCTGTACCCGTCACCCCTGTCGCCCTGTCCCCATCTGCCGCTGATAATAATAATAGAAAAAGAAAAAGAAAACGCTCGGTTTATTTTGACGGAATACACTGGACAAAATACATTTTCATTCTTGTGTGACTTTTCTTACTACATGTACCATTTTGCAGGCCCGAAAACTAAAAAATTTCCAAAAAGCGCATCACGGAAAAGTAAACTGGAAAACCAGAAGAAGAAGAAGAAAAAAAAAACTTGGACAAAATCGGCCATTTCTACTTTGCAGCATGTCATCCCCACGTATACGCGTACCCCCACTCTCCCACTTTCTCCCCCTGGGCGCGACCGCTAGTGACGAAGACGGCACCGGCTACGAAGATGGCACCGGCGGCCAAGACGGCACTGCCGCCTGTGCCTGTGCCTGTCCCGCTCCCACTCGCACTCGCGCTCCCGCCCCCACATCCTCCTCCCCCTCCCGCTGCGCCTCCCACGACTCCGCCAGCGCCGCCCCCGCCCCCGCCGCCGCCGTCTTTGTCGCCGTGATCGAGCGGCGTGGTGGCAGGGGCAGCCGCCGCGAGCGACGCAGAAGAGCACGCCAACTTCTCCTCCTCCACGAACACGATCCACAGCAGTTTCGCCGCCGTCGCGAACGCGATCCACAGCAGTGTCGCCGCCGCCGTGAACACAGTCCACAGCAGGTTTGCGGCCACCGCGAACACAATCCACAGCAGGTTCGCTTTCACCACGAGCACGATGCACAGCAGTTGTGCCGCCGCTGCGAACGCCAGGCAAAGTAGTTTTGTCACCACCGCGAACACGATGCACAGCGGTTTTACCACCACCACCGCGAACGCCATGCAAAGTAGTTTTGCCACCACCGCGAACGCCATGCACAGCTGTTTTGCCGCCTCCGTGAACGCAATGCACAGCCGGTTTGCCGCCTCCGCGAACGCAATGCACCGCCGGTTTGCCGCCGCCGCGGACACAATGCACAGCCGGTTTGCCGCCGCCGCGGACACAATGCACAGCCGGTTTGCCGCCGCTGCGGGCCCGACGAAAACGGTCGTGGAGAAGATCGCGCTGTAGAAAACCCGCGTGCGTCAGTGGGATGAGGAAGGGTGTTGGGGGTGAGGGTGCGGTAACTTACGTGGGGGTTATGAGGGGCTTATTGTCGACTATCGAGGGTCGGGTGAGGTCGGGTGGAGGGGGTGTAGGCGTCGGCAGCGTTGGTGTTGGCGTCGGTGTAGGTGTTGGCGTCGTAGGAGGGGCGACGATCACGCCCGTGTCCGTGTCCGACATGGTCATGGAAGTATCAGCAGACGGGGCGGTTGCCGATGGGGGCAGGCGTGGACGGCGCAGTTGCAGCGGTAGCCGTAGCAAGGAGGGAGCGCGACGGGGGTGAGCTGCGACGCAGGCGGCAGTAGCGGTGGTAGCAGCACTGGCGTGTTACTTGGGATACAGAGTGGCACGAGATGACAAGGGTAGGCGAGTCGAGTCGAGCGAGAACAGTGCTGGCAAGAGCAGAGAACAGAGCGGGGGGGGGAGAGAGAGAGCAGGGGAGTCGATCGACCGCACACTCATGGCAACGCAGGCGCCGACATGCTGCGGGCAGACAGAGCAGATAGAGGGGCCACGAGGCAGACGACGACTGCGCAACGGGAGCGGGAGCGCGTGCGGAAGCAGGACTCACATGACATCGCAATGCACATGACTGAAAATCACGTGCTTATTCATCCCGCCGTTCTGGCTTAGTGGCTACTGATCCATCCTTCCTGCCACCGCCGTCAAGCAACACACTCGGAAGATAATAGGAAATAACCTCCCATGTTGGGCTGTATGCCCAAAGCAAAAAGGATATCATCCCGACTCCGCTGATTAATTCCTAAATACATAAATAAAATAGAACCCGACCCTCTAATGACCATCACACGCCACACGGCCCACACCCGCCTCAGACACCCTAATCCGTGAATAGGGGAGGTAGAAGAAGAACGCTACATCAGCGAACATGTGACCACGCGCCCCGGCTGTTGTTACTGAGAAATTGATGCTCTCCAGTCCTGGGAAGTTGGTAGTGATTGTAACGATGTGATTGATGACGTGAGGGAATGTGAGTAAGTAAATTGAGAACGTGTGATGTGATGATTGTTATTATTTGTTCTCACAATGGAAACACAGCCTCTTTTTTTTTTTTTTTTCTTGTAACGTTTTACATCAAATTTCACCCCCCATCTTTGTGTCTTCTGTTTCTCTGTTTCTCTCCTGTTCCTCTCTCTGACTGTGTCTCTGACTGTGTCTCTGTGTCTGACTGTCTCTCTCGTTCAACTCAGTCTCAAACTATCTCGCTCATTTTTTCAAATTCACTCTGAGTGATTCAGTCCTTACGCGTGGTAGTGGTCAGTCTCTTCTTCCTCTTCTCCCTTCCCTTCATCCCACTCATGACTTCCATCATCACGTCCATCACAAACCCGCTAACCATCCTTCCCTCAACACCACCAACACCATCTACCCCTCCCGCGGCATCCCTCCTACCCTCACCCTCCACCCTGCCCTCGCCCCCCTCCGTCCCCGCGCCCAGCATGTCAGCACCCATCCCGACGTGAGTACTCACCCCCTCCAACCCCCCACCCAACCCACACACCCACGCACCCGTCCCCAGTGACCCACCCGTCGCACCACCCGTAACCGCAAGCATCGCACCGCCCCCACCACCGCTACCCGCACCCGCACCGTCCACCCCAGCCATGTCGGCCCAACCCCCCGCCGTGCCACCCCCCGCGACCCCCGCGCCGGCCCCGACCGTCCCGGCACCCCCCGTGGTCCCGCCTGTCGTGCCGTCCCCTCCCCCGGATCCCCCGCCTGCGACCACACAAGCGCCTGCACCACCGCCGCCGCCGCCGCCACCACCAGCACCACCACCGCCGGCACAGACACCGACACCGGCACCGGCACCGGCACCAGATCCGGCACCTGCACCACCACCCGCACCTGCGCCGGCACCCGCGCCGGGACCAGATCCGGCACCAGCACCAGCACCAGCGCCAGGACCAGGACCAGGACCCACGCCAGCACCCGCGCAGTCTCAGGCCGCGCCTGCGGCCCCGGCCCACACTAACAATCCGGTCCCTGCGCCCATAGCCACTTTCTCGTTCGACCCCACTGCGGTGGTCGTCCCAGTCACGTCTGGCGGCCCCGTCATACCCCCCTCGTAAGCTAACCCCCTCCCAAAAATAAAATAAAAACTTTTCCTCTGACGCGTGGTTCACAGCACGACCTTCTCCTCGACCATCTTCATCAAAAGCACCGACGCGCAGGGCGTCGTCCACAGCACCGCCCCGAAGGTGGTCACCCTCGCCTACACTTCGGTGGACCTCGCCAGGGGCAGGTACACCACGACCATCGTCGGGTTCAACCCGACCCTGAGCGCCGACAGCCGCTCGCGCCCGTCATCCACGTACGTCGTCCGTGTTGTACTACTACTCTGATCCGGTGCTGACGATGTGCCCCGCACGTACAGCTTCCTCGCGAACCGCGGCGCGGTCGGCGGCGTGTTCACCGTCCTCGGGCTCGCAGTGGCCGCCGTCTGTGCATGGGCCGTGTTTGCGCTGCGGCGCCGGCGCGAGCGGCGGCGCGTGGAGGAGAATTTGGCGCACTCGGCGGCGGCTGGGTGGGGGCGCACGCCGCGTGACTATGGTGGGAGTGCCGTTGGCGGTGCGAGAGGGGCAGGAGCAAGAGGTTCAAGAGGAGGAGCAAGAGGAGGAGCAAGAGGAGGAGCAGCAGTGACAGGAGGAGGAAGAGGAAGTACAATGGCGGGAGGAGGAACAATGGCAGGAGGAGGAACAATGGCGGGAGGAGGTACAATGGCGGGAGGAGGAGGTACAACGGCAGTAGGAGGAGCAGTGGCAGCAGGAGGAGCGAGCTCGCAGAGGGAGATGGGCCCCTTTGCGGACGAGGCGGTCCTCACGCGCCAGGACGAGCTGGCGTACGTCGTCAACCCGTACGACCCGCACGACCCGTACAACGACTATAGCGCCAATGCCAATGTTGGTCCTGGCGGGAGCGGTATGGGCATGGGCGCCGCAGGTATGGGCATGGGCATGGCCGCAGGCATGGGCACAGGCCCTGTGATGAGCATGGCTGCTGGCGCCACTGCGATCGGTTCTGGGTCCGGGTCCGCGTATGGCGCGGGCTACTACACGGATAGCAAGACGCCCGTTTGGGACTACCACCACCAGCAACAGCAACAGCAACAGCAACAGCAGCAACAGCAGCAACAGCAGCAACAGCCTCCTCTGCCATTGTCGCCGCCACGGCAGCAAGAGAGCACGACGCCCGCGTCGGCGCCGTATGCGTACCCGTATGCGTACACGAATACGTACGGTGTCCTGGCTCCGGTTGTCAATGCGACGGCGCCGGCAGCAGCGCCGACAGGTCCGCCGATGCTCCAGACGATGATCCCGACGCCGTCTTTGTCGCCGTCCCTGCTGGCGTCGTCGCCGTCGTCGGCGGCGCCGCTGTTGGCGCCGCCCTCGGCGGTCGCGCCCGGGGGGAGGAAGCGGGATAATGGGGGTGGTGTCGGTGGTGGTGGTGGGGGTGGGGGTGGGTACTCAGTGGGGTTGAGCCAGACGGCGGCGGCGACGATGCTGGTGCCGGGGCCGGAGCGCGCGTCGACGGGGAGCTACGAGCCGCTTTTGTCGTATTATTATCAGCAGACGGGGGCAGCGGCGGGGGCGGCGGCCGGGGCGGCGGTGGGGGTGATGGGTCCGGGGGTGATGGGCCCGGGTCCGGGGGCGGAGGGGTTGGGGCCGTTTGCGTCGGGGCCGTTTGATACGCCGCCGGGGAGTGCTGTCTCTGTTGGGCCTGGTATGGAAGCTGCTACTGGGGCTACTACTGAGGCTGGTATGGGCACCGGCACGCAGTCGCGACGGTCGTCTACGTCGCGGTACTCGATGCAGGAGGAGGCTGAGGCGAGCCGGGCGATGATGGTGAGCGGGAATAGCAGCGGTGGCACTGGCAGCGGTGGCGAGAAGAGCCACCCTCGGTACGGTCCTGGTGGGAGACAGTATGGCTATGTTGGTGGTGGGAGGGGCGTCAATGGTAGAAGTGGTGGTGGCGGGGTTGAGCAAGAGCTGGACGGACGGCTCGACCCGGGGATGTTGAAGCAGTCGTGGAACGAGCGTCAAGGAGACAGGGGGTCGATCGGACCCAAGGACAATGTGGATTATTCGAGGCCTGTGTTTGGTGTGAGTGGTTGTTGAAGGGTGCTCATTGCTCGTTGCTCATGCTCATTGCTCATGCTGACGATGATGCGTTCTTTGATAGATTCCCCGTGCGTTGTGAATGAGGCTGTGTAGTTTATGTTGTATGTATCTGGCTGAGGACACGAACTGACGCAGCCATATCGTAGTTAGCATAGCCTCAAAATCTATATAAAAACAGTGTGTGTTGTGTTTTTTTTTCTTTCTCTAATCTGATGACTGCGGGTTTATTGGAACATGAGAGAGTGGGCTGCAAAAGAGAACTGGTTAGCAGTGTGTCAAGGACAAAATGAGAGACACAGATGCCAGATGAGGAGAGGGGGTGCTCCAGGGGCGCTTGAGTCACAGATTAGACTGGAAGGCAACAAATTCAATTTTACTTCAGCCTCATTGGGGCTTGGAACCCATTGTGGGGGAGGGGGGGGGGGCCATCAGCCAGGTCCCCATTTTCTTCTGACCCACAGTTGCCTGACTCCCTGCTGCCTTCTCCTGCCCTCTCAGCTCTCAACTCCCTCTGCCATCCAAGCTTAGTAGATCCAAGCTTCAAGTTAGTAGCAGCAGCAGCCCTTGCACTTTCAGAATCTGGATCCTCCACCTACAGCTTTTCATACCTTATTCATAAGTCATTCTCCAGCCCCAGATCACACAGGAGCCCTGTCCATGCACCAGTACCAGCATACACCAGAGATGGGAAAAAGTCTGTGGACTTCTGCTCACCAAATGAGCTTTTTGAGAACCATCTTGCTTGCATCACCTGCACCTGCTGGATTTGCCCCTCTCATGGGTTGGTAATCTGACACTGCTCCCAGAGAAAGTCATCACAATGGTTCAAAATGACAGGGGTGCCATAGTTGTTGCTAAAGAATAATATGTCTGATAGGACAGTTTATTGCTCAGTCAGTGATCCATACTGAGATGAATTATTTAGCTACCTGACAGGACAGTTTATCTATGAGTGTCTGTGTCAACAAAAGATTTTGGCATTGCAATGGATCCCCCTTTTTGGCATGCACTTGCCTAGTATGATCTTTGACAACTGTCAATCCAATTGCTCCACAGGATTGTTCACCATCTTAGCCCCCCTCACTATTGCAGCCAACATCATGCAAGTGTCGCGGCGACATCACGTGATCCCCAAAGGTCGCGGACATGTGACCTGTCACATGATCAGTAAGTCACGAGAACTCACGTGACCACCACCAACAGTACAGCCCAAACACGTGATGGCACATCAAGCGGGATGCCATCACCCTGTCGATGAACTGACACCTGACATTGCCCATCAAGCGACCATCCCTAACGCGACCTTGTTCTCTCCCGCGCCCCACCTTTACCGCTATCCCGTCCCCTTGGCACCTCCATCTCCTTCCCACAACGACTTCCTGTCCCCCTGGCGCCCTTGTACCGCTGTCCCATTCACCCGCCAACCAATGCTTCCCTTCTTGGGACCATGACGACTCCGTGATCGTTACCCGGATACTTTCATTTCCTCCCTACCATCGTTCCCGTTGTATGTCCTCCCTTACTACCTTGTACTAATACCATTCCCATGGCCTTGGACTCTAGTATATATACAAGTAGGCACTTGGCATGTATTCCTTAGACTTTGATATTCTTCAGAAATCGCCTCTTTCTACCTCCTCGTTGAGCCTTTACATCAGCTATCCACATGACCTTCGCGACCTCGTCGCTGTAGTAGGCTGTACAGGTGTTGGCTGCAAATAGATGTTCGCGGCCGGGTTCTTCAGGGGGTCTTATTGCACAACGGGTACACTAGACAGAACCTTGGAGGATGTGGAGGTTGAGTGCAAAAGGTTCAGAGAGTGAAAATATACATTGTCCAGAGTATCCGGTATCAGATCCGATAGAGTCCGATGTTTGGATCGAAGGTTCGAGGGGCCGGTGACGACGAAGGCCAGTGGATCAATAGGTACAACGAAAGGTGAGCTTGCTAAAAATCACAGCACGATGTGGGCGTTCAAAAAGCTGGATTTCCGTATAGTCCGAAGTGTGCTTAAGTACAGTTCTGTAAGTACAGCAAATTGGAATGTACGGAAATGTCCGGAAAATGTATGGAACAGCGCCATGTCGTGTGAAGGGTTATATGGAGGAGTTATATCACAAGGGAGTTGAGTAGCTCGGAGGAATGAAATGTCCAATGAGTAGCACATGTCCGGACCGCTCGTAAACTGAAGGAAAGTGGGGCTGGTACAGCAAAGGGGTACTAGGAACAATGGGCAAAGTACTGCAAAGGGTTTGAAATGTTCAAATGATTGAATGGTTGAAAGGGATCACAATATGAAATTTACAGCATGTTATATGAAATAAAGGAATGGGAATGGAATAGTGAGTATGTCGAGCGCTGACCATGCTGGAGTGATGAAATAGAAAGGCGTGGGCGGTGTGTGATCGTCACGGGGGATTGAAGACCGAGGAGTCCGATATTGGATATATATCGGATGCTATCGGACATTATTGGACGGTGTCGGATGGTTATCGGATCGTATCGCGCGTAATTGCCTTGGATCACAAAATATCCGGATAGTCGGTTTCTGTCATATTTCCGTGTTTAGACCACATATAATCCTTACATCGCGACCTCACTGCGACCTTTGAGCTCCAGATTTAGGATCGACTGCGACATAATATCAAAGTCTCAACCCCGTCCCTCATCCCAACTCGACATCTGTGACGTCCCAACATCGACGACCGACTCAAACCAAACCTGCCCGGCCCTCCTAACGTACCTGGAAAGCCGCGACCCTCGCTATTCGCCAAACTGGATTCTCAAACGTTGAGAAAGAAGAACTTGCCAGAACCCCTAGGCCTCACAGACAGGCAGAAACAACACCGCTTTTTCGCTCTTTGCTACATCGATTGCCATACACCAGTACCCATCACTCGCTGCAACTCCCCAGACGGACGACCGCCGCGGAGCACCATTTATCGTTCAGTCGAATGACAGTTTATCAAACCCAGACCTTGGTCCTCGAGAGAGATCTGTGAGCAGAAGCTCCACCCAGGCTACTTCCCCAGAGAATTCCCCGCGCTACTTACCGCCGCCCTTAACCAAGAGATATTCCGTCAGGCTACCGAAGGCCTGACGATTGAGGACATCGAAAATGTCGAGTCCCCGCCGAGAACGCCCTCGCCCGCTCCTACCCCACGACCCCCTACCTACGCCGCCGCCTCGGTTCAGACTGATGCCCCCGAGTGTTTCTTACGAGCATGCACAGCCAACGCTTGGCTCGTCATCGGCACCGGCCGAAACCCACCCCGACTCGCCTCCTGGGCGCCCATCAACCCCCGAGCGTATCCTAGTGCCTGGCCTCGGCCTGCTTCAGATATCCGAAGAAGTCTTCAGGACGCCCTCCGACAGCAGAGCACCCTCGCCACTGCCCATGAACCTTGCCCTCCCCGTTCGACTCAATCCCCCGTCACCTCGGACTCCTTCTCCCCCTCCTCAGTCTCCTCCATCTCCTTCGCCTCCGACTCAATGGAACTCCCGGACATCAACGAGGAACTCCGCGGATACGATGTCTAGCGGATTCACTATTGCCCCCTTCGATGGGAGCAGCATTGCCTACTGGACTTTTGTTCGGCAGCTCAATGTCTTCTTCCTCGCCGAGCCAGATAGGTTCAACACGGACCTAAAACAAATTTTGTTTGCCCTGAACCAGATGCGCGGAGGCTACACCGGAGATTGGGCCAACTCCGTGGTTGAGAAAATAGTTGCAGCCCCCACCTCATGCCCCACCTGGGCAGTCTTCAGAGGAAGTATGGATGCCGAGTTTTCAGACTTGGTAGAGAAGGAGAACGCCTACCTTAAGCTTGGGAAACTTAAGCAAGGTAAACGCCCGGTAAAAGAGTTCCTGACAGAGTTCGACCAGCTAATCGCGAAGGCTGAACTCTCCGAGCAAACTCACGGAGATCTCCTTGTCACTCTCCTCAAGCCCGCCCTCAACTATAACATTACCGATTGCATCTACGCCGCTGCCGCCCTTCCGCCCAACTATTCTGCCTGGAAGAGGAAGGCCCTCGCCATCGACTTAATGCTCGAACGTCGCGACGCCATGCGCCCCGCCCGGCAGATCGTTTACGCCAAACCACCCGATCGCCCGGCCCTGCGACCTTCTGCACCCCCACAACACGACCCGAATGCAATGCAGGTCGACCGGATTCTGTCACGCGGCAATTGTTACAATTGTCAACAGCCCGGCCACCTCGCGCGCAATTGCCCGCTCCCTCGCAAGCTCCCCCGAGTTCCCCGGATCGATGTCCGGGCCAACAATACCTCGACCGCGACCACCGACGAGCTTGAGGCCCTGGTGGCCCAGCTCCGCGACACCATCGAGGTGAAGGATAAGGAACTCAGGGTGCTGAAAGAGGCAAAGACGGATTTTCCCGTGGGCGAAGAATGAAGGAAGCAGCTTCCCCACCTAAGTCCCCCCCCTGTACTAGTACCGCGACAATGCCAGTCTCTGATTCGTCTCCTAAACTGCTTCTCAGGATGATGAAAATAGTGGGCCGCCAAGAAACCGCCCAACTCGAATTCAGAGTTCGAATCTCCCCCCCCGCCTTCCCGAGTAGAGCCGTGCACGGGAAAGTGCTTATCAACAGCAGCAGTACAACCTCGGTCATGGACCACAGCTTCGCCCATCGAAACTGTTTCCCCATGGAACGACTCCCATCCCCGATGATCACAAGGAACGCAGACGGTACCGCAAACTCGCGAGGACCCATCACGCACTTTACAAAGGTCGTGGTCAAGTTTGGTCTTGGACACCGTGAGATTATCGAATGCTACCTAGGCGACTATCCCGACTTCGACCTTGTTCTAGGCGATGATTGGCTCTGGAAACACAATCCGACCATTGACTGGCGAACTCGCTCCCTTGAATTTTGTCAACTAGCGTCGGGTTGACTCCTGAGTATTCGAAGGACTCAGGTGGAATTGGTCGAATAGGAGCAAAGGGACAAAGTGATAGAAAGTAACAACCTAAGGAGCTGTTACAGGCGAGTATGGCTACTTATATAGTACAAGGGAATGAGTCATAGTGCAACATGGGAGAGGCATGTAGTCTGTGTGCGAGAGGTGAGGCCAAGTATGACTCACGCGTGATAACATAGGTGGGGCGCGGCATGATGCATGTGATACGTGAGAAAGGGGGGGTGTCCGCATGTTGTGATAGGTGGAAAAGGGGGGTGTGATGCACGAAGGGGGGTAAGGCGGAAGAATTCTAACATTATCCCCCCTCAGTGGTCCGTCGTCTCGATGGGCCCGCTAGGCCTCCGGACTCTCCTGTCGTTCGCATGGTTGTGGTTCCGTCGGTGGTTCAAGTTTGGTGGGGGGGTCAATACTTGTGTCGCGTGTGTTGGGTACGAGAGGGTGTTCGTAGGCGTCGGCGGGGACAATCCACAGGGTCATGACATCGGTGGAAACGGGTATGACCCAGGGGGGGCCTGTGCGACTATGGTGTACCGCCCATTCTTCTTGTAAGATAGGTTCCGGTGGTAACGGGACCTCGAATCGCAGCCTTGAGCTCCGAGAATTCACCCATATCTCAACGAGGATGGGGGAAGCATGGAGGACGCGTCGCTGTTGCTCAAACTGCAGTCCCCGCAGTTCGGTCCACATTGTGCAGCTAAAGCTTACGCTGAGCCGCTCGGCCATCCTGCGGAGCCAGACATCGTCTTCAGGCTCCAGGAGCTCTCGGTTTTGTCGAAATTGTGGTATTCGCGAAGGGGGGTCGTCCGTCATCAGCGGTGGGGGGTCTAATCCCAATACTCGGCGTGCATGGGGGATCCGTACTGCGTCTAGGATATGGTGCATACGGGCAGTTGTTCCAGGGGACGACGGTGGGCATTGGAGTGCCGGTGGCGTACCTCGCGGGTCCGGTCCAGGTCGCAGGTCAAGCGCGGGTCGTTGGCGGGTGGTCTCAGCGGGGGGTGGACGCGTTAGGTGGTTCGGCCATCCCGCAGCACGGCGAGCGTAAGTTCCGCGGCGTGGGGTCTGGGGGGTACGGTCGGGCGGCATGGTGGAGAGGGGGTTTTTGCAGAAGAGGGGAGAGGCGTTTCGTCTGTGGAGTTGTTTGTAGCTTTTCTTTTTAAGTGCTCGGCCCTGAGCGTGTGATCGATCAGGCAAAGGATACCGTGAGAGAACGTGCTGCCTCAGGGTGTCTTCGGTGGAAGTCCACGATTGCTTCGGCTGCTCTCTCCAGGTTCGCCTTCGGTTCCCACGTATTGTCTTCATGGGGGTAACCAGCCCACTTCACCAAGTATTGTAATTTGCGTCTGTGTTTCCGGCTCTTCAATACTTCTTCTATGTCATATTGTAGGTGGTCATCGATTAACTCGGGGGGCGGGCGTTCATCCGGGGTCTGATTGGGAAACCTCCCTTCCTTATATGGTGTAAGCAATACCTCGTTGAACACCGGGTGGATCTTCCAAGTCGCTGGCAGATTGAGTTGGTAGGCGGCCGGTCCTACTTTCTCTACTACCACAAAAGGGCCAACTCTCCTGTCCGTGAGCTTTTCCGATGGTCGTTCCATGTTCAGGTTAGTGGCATCTAGCCAAACCAGGTTTCCTTTCTTGTAGTCTAGTGTTTTTTTGTTTTTGTGTTTATCGTAGGCGGTTTTCATATATTGCACGGCTTTCTCCATGGCCTTCTTGGCATTTTCCCTGGCCTTCTGTAACTTTGTGGCAAAATCAGAGGCCTCCGGGGTGTGCGGTATGTCAGGCAGACTAATGTCACCCATACGAGGATGAAAGCCATAGTTCAAGAAGAAAGGGCTGTATTTGGTTGCGGAGTGTTGCCGGTTGTTCAGGGCGAATTCTGCGGTGGGTAGCCAGTCTGACCAATCGTCTTGCATGAAGTCGACGTATGAACGCAGGTATATCTCTATCTCCTGGTTCATTCTTTCCGTTTGCCCATCGGTTTGCGGATGGTAGGCTGTGCTTGGGTTCCCTTTTATGCCAATAATTTTATAAAACTCTTCCATGAAGTTGGAGACAAACTGGGATCCTCGGTCGCTTATTACCTTGCAGGGCACACCATGGCTTCGATGTACTCGGTCCCGTAGGATTTTTGCTGCTCCTAGTGCTGTGAGCTTCGTGTCTGTGGCTTCCAGTAGGGTCATCTTCGTGAGTTTGTCGCATATTACAAGAATGGCATTGTGGGTAGCAGATTTTGATAGTGGCCCGATAAGGTCCCAGGTGATGGTGTGCCACGGGCAAGGTGGTATCGCATGGGGGTGTAGGGGCGCACGTCGCTTCGTTCGGTCAGGCTTCGTCCTTTGGCACTTTTCGCAGCCGACCACATACTCCGTCACGTCTTCCTTGACCCCTGGCCACATAAACTGTCGGGTGACACTTTCTAGCGTCTTTTCGGGTCCAGGGTGTCCCCCAAGTGGGGAGTCGTGTAGCTCCATCAAAATTTTGTGTACCAGGTCCTGGGGTACCCAGATCTTTCCTTGGTGTCGGAAGAGTCCATCTGTCCCTTTTTCATAGGGCATCGCTTTAGGTGGCATAGTATTAGCGTGTGCCTCCAGGAGCAATTGGTCAATTGTCGGCTCCGGGATCAACAGTGTGGCAAGGCGGTGGGCTGGGAAAACCTGTACGGTGGGTTTTTTGTATTTATCTGTTCCCTCCCAGTGATCTGGCCATCGGGAGAGTGCGTCCGCCTTCATGTTTGTTTTTCCTGGTTTGTATTTCACTTCGAAGTTGAAGCACTGTAGCTTCGAGTGCCATCGCGTTTGTCTAGGGTTCAGTTTCTGACTTTTCTGGAAATATTGAAGGTTTGCATGATCGGTATGGATTTCAAAGGGGTCCTTAGCGCCCAATAGGTAGTGGCACCATTCTTCTAGTCCATGGATGATGGCCAGGAATTCTTTGTCATATGTGGCATAATTCATCTCCGCCGGGGAGAAGGTTTTCGAAATGAAGTCTATCGGTTGCCAGACACTGTCAGGCTGTTGCTGGGACAGTACTCCCCCAGTCGCGTAGTTGCTTGCGTCTACTTCCATTTTCCACTTGCCATTATCCTGTGGGATCACCAGTACTACATCACTCTGCAGTATATCGATTAGACGTTTCCAGGCATGCTCTTGTCGGTCCGTCCAGATATACGGTGTGTTGTCGCTTAATAGTTCGTATAGCGGCTTGGCGATAGTGGCGAATCCCTTTATAAATTGCCGAAAGTAGTTTAGTAATCCAATCCCCTTTTGAAGAGCGTGTTTGTTCTTTGGTACAGGCCAGTTGGCTATCCCTTTGCATTTTTTGGGCAAATGTCGGATGCTTCCTTCCAAGATCAGCAGTCCCAGAAATGTGACTTCTGATCGTTCTATTTTGCACTTCGATTCGCGGACGCAGAGGTCATTTTCCTGTAATATTCTGAACACCTCGTGTAGTAGGCGTCGGTGTTCTTCGGTCATCTCCGTTGCCACAAGAATGTCGTCGATGTATACAAATACCTTTCCAGTGGCTATTAGTGTGCGGAAGAGGTAGTTCATTCTTCTTTGGAAGACCGAAGGGGCATTCATAAGTCCGAACTGCATGACGGTGGGCCAGACCGTGCCGTATTTGGTAATTATCGTGGCGAGGTGTTGTGCCTGTTCGGCCATTGCGACGTTCCAGTAGCCCCATTCCACGTCTACGCTTGTGAACACTTTAGCTTTCTTTAGGCTTGCTACTGTTTCGTCGATTCTGGGTAGTGGGTATATATCCTTGACACAGAACGAGTTCAAGCGCTTATAGTCGATGATGGGTCACAGCTTGTCCCCTTCGTCCTTGAAGAAAATCGGGCTAACGTAGTCCGATTCCCCCCAGGCCAGTCGGCCGTTCTCCAAATTTTCTTTGAGCCAAGCTTTTAAAGCCTCGTCTTCCCTGTTGGTGAGCGGGTAGACTTTCGAACGCAGGAACCCAGGGTCGTTTTTGAATTTGATTTCGTAATCAATTCCTGGTAGAGATTTGGGTAGTTTCTGGCCAGTTTTTCCAGCAAACACTTGGGGGTATAGGGCCTTCCAGTCGGGCGTGGTTGTTGTGTCATGTAGGTTTCGGAAGCCATAGCCGTAATCCACAATGTGGCAGTCTTTCTTTTTGCACTTGTCGAAATGGATGTACTTCTCGAACCATCGGATATTGGGGTTGTGATACCGGAGCCAGTCATGCCCCAGAATTGCCGGGTGACTGGTGACTTGTCCCAATAAGAACTGTTTGACTTCGACATGGCCTCCAATGTTAAGTCGTAGGGCCACTGAATGTTTGAAGGCTCCAGACACATTCATGGTCCCGTCGATATTCTTGAACACTATAGGGGTCTCCAGTCTTGTAAGGTTTATTTTCCTGGCCACAGCCCATTCCAGGTCCATGACAGACATTGTACAGCCAGAGTCCACTAGTAACTTGACATCGTAGGTTTCTTTGGTGTCTAGTGTGGTTATGAATCCTGGCATGTCTAGTTGTCGTTCTCCTCCTCTCCCATATGTGGTCCTGGGGTCGGTGTCCCAGTCCACATCATCGTTATATCCTGGGAGTTTCTTACAGGTGAGGTCCTTGAGGGTGTGCTTAGCCCTCTCAGCCTCTTTCGACAATGGAAATAGCGGCATGTCATTCACGAGCTGTTTTACATGGCAGCGAGCGGGGACAATATACAAGGATCCTGCCTTAGCACTCAGGCGGATCCCTGCTGAAAATCCTGTTCTCCAACATTCGAGGTTGCTTCGGTGGTTTCGGGTCCAGGGGTTGGTGCCCGGGGTCTCTGTTGGATGTGCAGTTGGTCCTGCAACTGCGCGATGGTGTTCTCCATTTCTTCGAAGTCGTTTCGGGTAGTGATGGAGGCGGCATAAGAGGGGTTATACGATGTGAGAGAGGCTGGGTGTGATTGCGGATACGCGGGCACTGGGTATGGAGATAGCGGAGGCGGTGTATAGTACCCAGGGGGCGACTGCATCTCGAATGCATTGCCGAATCTCGCTTGCTGTCGAGGGGTGGAGCGGCTCAGGGCAGAGTCGAGCTGGGTGACCAACCTGTCCGCAATTATAGCAAATGAGCGGGCGGCGGGGGCCGGTTCCTCGGCTTGTGTCCATCGGGGTACCTTGCCTGGTACCCGGTGGGGCTTGTCCGTTCCATTGTCTGGGGGGTGGCACCTGCTGTTGTTGTTGTTGTTGCCGCTGCTGCTGGGGACGCGGTTGCCATTGTGCCTGCTGTGGCTGTGCGGGTGGTACGTTCCACTGGTTCTGTCTTTCCCACACTGCCTGTGGTTGCCACTGGGGTGAGCGCCAGTAGCGGTTCTGCGGGGGTTGGCGCTGTGCGGGCTGGTTCCCGGTGGGACGTGGCGTTGCTTGTGCCCGCATCTCTCTTTGTACTGCCGTGTGTAGTTGGTGTTGCCTGTCGAGGCGTACAGCCAACACACGGAAGGCTTGGTAATCAGCGGGTTGGTCTGCGCATGCGAGGATTTTCTCCATGAGCTTTGGGTGCAGTGCCCTCATCAACAGAGCATGGATCATGTTCCAGTGGGTATCCTCTTCGTACCCAGCTCGGCTCATGAGGGTTTCAAGTCTTTGGAAGAATTGTGCGGCATCCATGCCTACTTGCCGGAAGTTGTTGAGCTCTTGCACAGCCAATGCCTGGTCTTCGATGGGGGCAAAGGTTTCCCTCATTCGAGCTTCGAACGTAGCCCAGATTACGTGTTCGCCTCCTGGTTCTAGCAACACATTTGCGGCTTGGTTTGCCCATTCTGCTGCGTATTTCTCCGTCATGTGGCTCAAGCAGAATACCACTTTGTGAAAGTCCGTAGGGTATTTTGCCTCGTTTAGTCGGAACTCTAGGCGCAAGCTCCTCAAGAACATTTGGAACTCGTGCCTCTCTCCAGTATACAGGACAATCTTCAATGAAAACGCAGCAGGCGCGAGGGGCGCTGCTGGTGCAGGTTCGGTGTCGGGGGCTACGTCAGCCATGCCTTCAATCTAGTTCTTCGAGGTAGATACGTGGGGGGTCTTGGAAGATGTCTATGCATAGGTGGTCTTGGAAGCTGCCAAAGGTAAGGTCAGTCTGCGCTTCGAAAGAATGGTGGTCGGGTGGGCTGTCAGTCTGTACGGCGACAGACGTGTGGATGTCGTCTTCGAGTTCCTCGAAGGCGCTGTAGTAGTCGGTTTCGTCGTCAAAGAGGAGTTCTTCTCCTGCTAGGAAATCCAAGGTTTCTTGTTCAAATGCTTCTTCAGCGGCCACTTCAGAGAGTAAGGCTACCAGTCTGGTACGGAATATTCGCCACTCGGGTCGGTGCGCAATCGATGTGGCGTTGTCAGTGCTTGGGTCTGTTGGTACACAAAGTCGTCGGGTAGCGAAATGATATCGTGGCGCCAATTGTATGGCCTCAGAGTGTCTTGGGTACAGGAACCGTTCGTAGGTTCTGCTCTGTGGTGTACTCGGCGGTGTCAGTTGCTCGAAATCTGTTTCTTCGTCAAGTCCAACTAAGGCTCTGCGCCTTTCGTGCCGTTCAAACGCTGTCCAGTAGCGCGCCAGTTCTTTCTTCTCGGAATACGCAGATCTTGCTTCGGTCTGGGCAGGGTGGGGGTGCCTAGGTCCGTGAGGAGGTAGGCGGGGGAGAGGTTGTTACTTGTCAACTAGCGTCAGGTTGACTCCTGAGTATTCGAAGGACTCAGGTGGAATCGGTCGAATAGGAGCAAAGGGACAAAGTGATAGAAAGTAACAACCTAAGGAGCTGTTACAGGCGAGTACGACTACTTATATAGTACAAGGGAATGAGTCATAGTGCAACATGGGAGAGGCATGTAGTCCGTGTGCGAGAGGTGAGGCCAAGTATGACTCACGCGTGATAACATAGGCGGGGCGCGGCATGATGCATGTGATACGTGAGAAAGGGGGGGTGTCCGCATGTTGTGATAGGTGGAAAAGGGGGGTGTGACGCACGAAGGGGGGTAAGGCGGAAGAATTCTAACAAATTTCGACACTGCCGTGACCTTCCCTGCAGTGCTGCGGTCCGTGTCATCGCGAATGACTCCCCCGACTGGCCGACTCTCTTCCCACGAGTATTTGGAGAAGAGTTTTATAATGTTTTACCCCCGCACCATCCCGGAGTCGACATCGACATCCAGCTAGGGAACGATGCCCGTCCATACCGGTCCCAGATTTACCTGACGCCCAAGGCATACCGCGCAGAGCTCTGGAAGTGGCTAGACGAGAACCTCGCGACTGGACGGATTTATCCAGGCCAGTCGCCCTGGGCTAGTCCTCTCTTTTTCAAGAACGAAGGAGACAAGCTCCAGCCCGTGGTCAACTACAAACGGTTAAATGAAGTCATGGTCAAGAATGCCTACCCTCTCCCTCTCATCCGGAACATCTACGATCGCTTGCAGAAGTTCCGGTATTATTCAAAAATCGACATTCGGATTGGATTCAACAATATCCAGGCGTTGAAGGAGAGTGAGAAGCTGTTGGCGTTCATATGCGAATACGGCCAATTTCTCTGTCGAGTCATGCCTTTTGGAGTGACTAACGCCCCCGCAATCTTTCAGGGTTTCATGGATAGTATCCTGAAGGATCTGGTGGCCACCGGCCAGGTCTTTGTATATATCAATGACATCCTCATCTGCTCTGACACCCGCAAAGAGCTCTGCGACCTTACTGCATGTGTTTTCCAAGTTCTCCAGGAAAATCACCTGACCGTCAAACCCACGAAATGCGAATTCGAACGAACGGAGGTGACTTTCCTCGGAAACAAGATCCGGCAGGGAACCATCGAGAAGAGCAAGAAGAGATGTTCGGCTATCGATAACTGGCCAATTCCGAAATCCGCCAAGGACGCGCGCAGGTACACGGCCCTCGGAAGTTACTATTGGCGATACATTCCGAATTATGCCAAGATTGCCGCCCCTCTCCATGCCTGCACTGGCAAAGGTGAATTTAATTTAATGGACGCCGCGCTAAAGTCATTCTACGACATCCAGGATGCAATCAGAAACTCAGTCCAGGTCGCAATCCCACAAGACGGAATGCCATGGAAGATCGAGATGGATGCCAGCGAGATCGCGACCTTGGCTATCCTGTACCAACAACAGGACGGAGCGTGGAGAATGGTGGACTGCCTGTCGACAAAACTCTGGGACGCCCAGTTAAACTACGATGTCTACAACCTGGAACTCCTCGCAGTAATAAGAGCGCTCGAGGAATGGCAACACTACCTCCTCGGCCAGGATTTCGAGGTCCATACGGACCATAAGAACCTTTCATACTTCCGGAAGCCAAACCCGCTCAATGGACATCAGAACCGATGGAGACAGTTCCTGTCCCTCTTCCACTTCAAGATCGTCCCTCGCTCCGGAAAGTCGAATGCCGCTGCTGATGCTCTTTCCCGACACCCCGACTACGATGACCAACCCCCCCACCCTGCCCAAGTTCTGTTGCCGGACCACTTCTTCCAGGTCAACGAGACCCTGTCCCTAATGGAGAAGCTGAGGATCGAACAAGCTCTGGGAACCCCTCCAGAAGAAGCGGAGAAGGATAAGGAAGGGTACTTCCGGGTACACGAGAAGCTCTGGGTCCCGGCATCGCTCGTGAAAGACATCCTCGACCTCCACCACTCGGCTCGAACTACCGTACACCCAGGGATCTCCAAAACCCAGGTTGCGGTCGCGAAATACTGGTACTGGCCCACACTTAAGAAGGACACCCGCGCCTACATTATCGCCTGCGATGTCTGCCCAAGGATCAAACCCCGACACGGACGAAAGCCAGCTCCCCTCCACCCTCTCCCAATCCCCTTGCAACCTTGGCAAGTCATCGGCTGGGACTTGATCAGCCCTGTCTCGGAATCCGTGGGTTATGACATGATCTTGGTAATCAAAGATTACTTAACTAAGACCATTGTCCTTGCCCCAACTGTCAAAGAGCTCACGTTGGAAGGAGCGGCCTCTATCCTCCTCGAGAAAGTCTACGCCTACTACGGGCTCCCGGAGAAGGTAGTATCTGATTGTGGAGGCCAGTTTATTTCCAAGTTCATGCGCGAAGTCTACGACAAGTTAGGCATCAAATCCGCTGCTTCCACTGCCTACCACCCGCAGACGGACGGACAAGTGGAGAGGGCCAATCAGGAGGTAGAAGTAGTCCTTCGCGCACTAACCAAGGAAGACCAGGCCGACTGGGCCGCCGTGCTCCCCCTCGCCCAGTTTGCTCTCAACTCGTGACCCATCCGCGACTCGAACATCACCCCCTTTTCAGCTCTCCACGGTTTTGACCCCACCCCGATCCCCGATTTCCCTGCCAGCTTTGATATACCCGCCGCCGACGAGTTCCTCGCGCGAATTTCCGCTACCCGCAACCGCCTCCGGGATGTCTTGCGGAAGGGACAAGCAACTGACTCCGCGACTTACGACGACCACTCGCAAGAACCGGAGATCTATAGGAAAGGTGGCCTGGTATACTTAGATTCGCGGAACCTCCCCCTCAAACTCCCCTCCAAGAAACTTGGGCCTAAGTTCATTGGCCCCTTCCCCATAGAGGAGAAGGTAGGGACCTCGGCTTATCGCCTCACACTTCCTCCGAGCTGGCGGATCCACCCGGTCTTCAATGAGGCCTTACTCAAGCCCTTCCGAGGGGACCTGTCTTCTGTTCAACCACCGCCTGAGCTCACAGAGGGAGGCGAGCAGTATGATGTCGAATGAGTCCTAGCCAAGAGGAAGAGGAGAGGGAAAGTCCAGTACCTGGTGAGCTGGGTCGGCTATCCGCCTGAGGAGAATACCTGGGAGCCCCTGGAGAACCTCACACACGCGAAGGAGGCCGTTGCGGAGTTTGTTCAGGAGAACAAATCTTAGGAAGGGGAATATGTCGCGGCGACATCACGTGATCCCCAAAGGTCGCGGACACGTGACCTGTCACATGATCAGTAAGTCACGAGAACTCACGTGACCACCACCAACAGTACAGCCCAAATACGTGATGGCACATCAAGCGGGATGCCATCACCCTGTCGATGAACTGACACCTGACATTGCCCATCAAGCGACCATCCCTAACGCGACCTTGTTCTCTCCCGCGCCCCACCTTTACCGCTATCCCGTCCCCTTGGCACCTCCATCTCCTTCCCACAATGACTTCCTGTCCCCCTGGCACCCTTGTACCGCTGTCCCGTTCACCCGCCAACCAACGCTTCCCTTCTTGGGACCATGACGACTCCGTGATCGTTACCCGGATACTTTCATTTCCTCCCTACCGTCGTTCCTGTTGTATGTCCTCCCTTACTACCTTGTACTAATACCGTTCCCACGGCCTTGGACTCTAGTATATATACAAGTAGGCACTTGGCATGTATTCCTTAGACTTTGATATTCTTCAGAAATCGCCTCTTTCTACCTCCTCATTGAGCCTTTACGTCAGCTATCCACGTGACCTTCGCGACCTCGTCGCGACCTCACCGTGACCTTTGAGCTCCAGATTTAGGATCGACCGCGACAGCAAGCATCTTTTTGTCAGCTTCACACAATGATGATCACATTCAGCTTCTTGATCATGCAATGATTGATGAAGAGGATGCAATGCAATCATAGAGTGTCTTGAATGTAGGGGCTGTTGTGGATCAGGGAGTCTTTGTTGTCAACCCCTTCTACCAATGTGACCCTTTTGTGGTTCTTTCATTACTGGAGCAATGCTGGCATCCACACCCTACTTGTCTACTTATGGGTCTGGTTCTATAGTGACTAGCCCCCTGCCAAGTTTCATTCCGAGCTTGGTGAGTACCTCAACTGTTGTTGTGAGTAGCAGATGCAGGCCTAGGTCTAACCATGGAAGCTCAGTGATTGGCAAACTCTCAGGAGCAGAATATGGACTGGTACTTATGACACTAGACAAGAGCAAGATAAAGATCATCTGCTACACAACATTTCATGAGCTTCTCCTTGCAAAACACCCCTGGTGCCTTGAGGTATTACGAGGCTGATTCAGACTGGTCAAGCGAGTCAGCACTGACAGCAATAAACTCCGGCGCAAATGAGACAATGGTCAATTCCTGAGGATCATCGCAACCGTTGAACAAAAGAAGAGATCGTGTCAGGTCGAGGCAGGACAAGCCAACAAATTCTGTTGGACCGGGACAAACGAGTTTAGAAATTGTGATGTGAGGAAAAATAGGGTTCCTCGTTTCATCTGTGCCATGGTGATGGAGCAAGTGATATTCGGGAGAGAATGTCATGACATATATGCTATCCCCCTGCAGCACAATCAGGTGCCAACATATTTCACAGATGGGAGCCGCACTGACCGATGCAATGGCAAATCTGCCTTCCCCGACAGCGAGATACGTGTTGATCCGAGATGAACGGTCATGATAAACATGGAGCGCCAAGTCCTCGAATGAAGAGGTCCCAGAAATAAATTTTTCAAAATTGCGAATGACGAGTGAACTGCTCCTCCGCCGAAGCACGACTAGATGGGAACCACACGAAGATACGTGCACTGTAGTTATGACTAATAAACATCAAGAACAACCATGTATGGGATCAAGTACCTGCAAGGAAATGGTCATGTGAGGGCAAGGGGGTGAGATCCGAGGGGTTAAGGATCGATGTCTCTTGTGGTATAAGTCGAGAGGTAGTCTGATAGTTGGGGAGTGACCTGACCACGACGGCATTTGGCGCGCATAGTGAAGACACTGAGTTAACAGTCATAACTCTATTCCCACTCTCCCTCGAGTACACAAATAAATCATGTCGTGTTGCCACAAAGATATAGCGATCATTGACTTCAATGTAGCACACACCGTCTAGATGGGGATCAAAGATACTTTGTTCCAGTCGAGCGGTCGGAATGTCCCAGACGTGAATGTACAGAGATCCCGAGGATGCCAAAGTAGGATAAGCAAAACGGAAAGCCCAAACTAGAGTTGGAGGCATGAGGAGTGCCCAGGGGACAAAATGACCCTCTGGGAAGGAGGCGGCATGGTAACTTGCTGCCGAGATAGATGATCGAATTTGAGCCTCATCCGGTAGGTTTGTAGAAGGTATCTCATTCGCATTGAACTCTGAGACTAGCCTCCAAACCTCTAGGCTGAGTGCACGGTTAAAGATGATGAACCCATTGTCATACTCGCAATGCGCATGTCTTGGGACATAATTCTGCAGAAAGATGAGAAACGATTCAAGGTTTCTGATTGCTTCGGTGCGTCACCTGCGGTAAAGTCCACAAGATAGAGGGGATTTGTGACGACATGGACCAGACAGTGAGTCCGTGCACCGCGAAAATCCCATGTGTGGCCACAACGAAGCCACGCTGTTCGTCCCCTTTGAAACGATGTGGGTCCCCCGCAGTTGTTTGGCTCGTAGTTTCATAATTGCCCATCCATGTTTGCTCGATCAAGTACCTCGTGCGACCTTACACCTCGGCGTCAGGTACCCCAGAATGTAAGTATCAAGATAGAAACGAACAGAACCCTTTCCAGGTGTGTATGTGACTTATCAACTGTTTTGGGACAAGACTCAGGACGCTGGAGAGGTCCGAGGAAGTGGATGGTGCGAATCG
The DNA here is from genome assembly GCA_951802425.1 of Clavaria fumosa. Lineage (NCBI taxonomy): Eukaryota > Fungi > Basidiomycota > Agaricomycetes > Agaricales > Clavariaceae > Clavaria > Clavaria fumosa. Next base: position 1,121,787 of record OX637803.1, on the reverse strand, counting down.
ATGCAGAGCCGCCGCGTTATAGTAGATATAAGATTCGTTCTGGAGAACAACCTCACGACACTTCCTAGATACTAGCTGGAATGCATGTAGAGAAGGAATTGGAAGGTAAGATAGAGTTTCGACGACGAGTTCCGTAGGCAAGCGATCCATGCAGCGGTGTGATGATGAGAACACAGTGTTCTGTCTGATGTCACTAACGGCGCTGCCACGTGACAATACACCTTCATGACACCATCCGATTGGGAATCATATCCATCTGCTACTGTCACTCCATCCTCCCCCGCAACCAGCTCAAAAGTCCTTTCGTGCCTTCCCTCTCCCATATACGCCTCTGCGGGACACGGAATGTGTTCCCATCCACTAAAAACACGTCGAGCGAGAGCATCCCGAGCTCCGCAGGCAGTCTACCAATCTCGTTATCGCGCACGTCCAGCTCTTCCAAGGCCCACCTAGGGATGTCCCGGTTGGCCCGAAAACCCTGCGCGAGTGTCGTCAGTCCGTCCAACTCTGCGAGCCGGTTCCCCCGTAGCCGAAGGTGACGCAATCCCGCGCGGTGCGGCGGTGCAGCTAGCACAAGCGACGATAGGATAGATGCTGTGAGAGACGCGCTCGTCAATCTGTTCTCGGAGAGGTCCAGTGTGCGGAGCGATGGAAAGAGCAGGGACAGCAGGGACAGCAGAGGCTCGGACGCCCGTGCGGCAGATATGGCGCCAGCCCCTCCCGCGATTTGGCGGGACACGGCAATAGAGTCCTCCAAATCACAGCCTTGCATGGACAACTCTTCCAACCGTGGCAGCACTCCGAGTGAATCAGACACAGGAGTAACTGGAATCATCATCGATCGATCGAACCGCCTCCCATCCAGCACTAGGACTTTGAGAGTCTCGGCAAACGGCTGAGCAGCGATGATGGTGAGGGGAAGCGTCGGTGCGGGTAATGCAAGGTCACTGCTAGACGCGTCACTTAGTAAGAAGGTCTTCGACGACACTGCGAATGAGATTGCCCGCCCGTGCTTGGGCAGCTTGCTCGGGGGTGCCGAGGGCGTCAGCGTCAGCGTCAGAGTAGAGGCGGTGTAGTATTTAGCCAACGACAAACTAGATGGAGCAGGTGAGACAGAAGACTGGGGAGACTCTTCAACAGCGTCGGCGTGCGGAAGTTTCTCATATGTGGTGGGGATCGCTGCCGCCGCCGCCGCCGCCATTGCCGCTCTAGCTCTCCTGCGGCCGCCTTCAGTCAACAGCCCCTGTTCAGCCTCGAGCTCCCAGCCTTCCTTAACGATCTCTTCTTTTCTCGTGGGCGTCTCCGGCACTCCTGGGAGACCTTGACCAATACTCTTCATCTTTCTGAGCTTGGCTTTCTGGTCTGCTTCAACCTCCCAGGGCTCCTTGATGATGACTTTGCCAACGATCACTTGGACTGCACCCTGATGTGGCCCATCGGATGTGACGTTGAAGCGCAGCTCTTGCCTAACGCCTTGCAATGCGGCCTTCACCGCCTCCACCGTCGTCTTTGTCTTGCCGAGATCCAAAACCTGAAGGCTGGGAAATGGCGCTCCAGTAATCCCAAACAACAAATCTACAGGAAATGATGCGTCTTCGATCTCGGCTTCTTTGAACCGGACCTCGGTCAAGCGTGGAAGCTGGGCAAGTGATTGTAAAAGCCTACGACTTTCACTACCGAGGGGGTTGTCCGACAAATCGAGCTTTTGAAGAGATTGAGGCAGAAAGGGAGATGACTGATCAATCTCCTCAGCGGCGATTTTGTTGTGCGAAGCGTTCAGGATGACAAGGCGAGGAAGAGGGGTTGTGGCTCGCGATATTTGCGGTGAGAAAAAGCTGTCGGTTGAATAGCTGGTCTTTCGACTAGTGCTAGACGTATTCGGTGTGAAAGGAGAGCCAAAAGGCAAGCCCTTGAGTGCATTGTGCGAGATATTCAGGGTCGCCAAGTTGGGGAGCGCGAACAGAGCTTTTGGCAGCGAGTCCAGGCCATTGTGTGACAAATCGAGAAATGTGAGGGCCATTAAGTCTGCGAAAGAGTCCGGCAGAGATGTCAACTTGTTGTTATGGAGCTGCTCAGCAAGAGGTCAGCCAACAATCTGGACTCAGATTAATGCCAAGAATTACGGACGTCGACTGTTTTCAGCGACCCAAACAACGATATCTCAGGCTGGAGCTCAACAATTTCATTATTCCACGCTTTGAGGATCTGAAGATCCTGGGCTTCGAACCAGCTGGGGGCATTCGAACGTGCGCCGCGCCGATGATCGACAGGCAATTCAGGAGATGGTAACGGTGGTTCTTTCGGAACCAATTTTAATGGCTCTGGTGTCACTCCCAAGTGCACCTCAAAAAGCGCGGACGGAAGGCATAACAAAGAACGAGACGAAAGATTGATAGAACCTTTTCGCGATGACCTTGACGGGTGAGATCGCAGAGGAAGGGCAGAACAGGTTAAGAAAGATCACCTGTGCTCCTGCCGCGGTCTATTGTTTCTTTCACGGACCATCTGCCGATTTCGTGCATATCATCTTCGGTTTTCTCCTTGGCTGGCGTTGGTACCGCGTCCTCCAATGATTCGTGCCCAGATGTACCTCCAAGGATGGAATTGGCATGAGGCGCGTTGACGGATCCCTTTTTAGCTTCTGCTCTTTTGAGCGCAATTTGCTCTCGGATACTGACAGGTTTCGAGGGTGAGGGTAAGTCTTCTTCTCTGTGCGGTCTAACCGGGGTCACGGCACGCCCTATCGGCGATTTCACGCGTTGCGTCGGAGGCTTCGGGGTTGATAGAGTCCTGAGACGGGTTGGCGTGCTCGTTGAGAGAGCTGGAGACGACGGTTTCGATCCTCTGACCGCTGTCGGGGTGCGAGGAGGGATCGGATGAGGTTTGTGACGCTGAGCCATAGTTTGCACGCAGCGGAGACTAGGCAAGAAAGCAACTCGCACGCGCCCAAGGGGGGAAGCGTCAGTCGGCGCCAAACGTTCACCCGCTGGCACCGCGAAGACTGCTAATAACAGCCGTCACCACTCAACGGTTGCAATTCAAGTCGTTGGGTTCGAAGCCTTCTATCACGTCGAAGGAGCCTTTCCGTCGTCAGGTCACTTCGTTTTACTGCTAAATCTTGGTTGACCTCCGCCTATAGCGCTCGCATGTCGCAAAGCCCGTTCACCAGCTTAAATCTGCTTCACCCGCCTCCTGTCCCTACAGCTGGCCTACCCAGCGCTACTCAGTTCCAGTTTGCGCTCTTTGGTCAAGAGATTCTAACCAATCCTCCAAACGACCCAACAATCTCACCCCACGCTGCACGGCCAAGGACAAATTCGACCGCATTCCAACCGCCCGCGCACAAGCATGCCCACCACCTCCACTCCATCCCTCCCCGAGAGAAGTCGACTCGTACTCTTATAATTGACTATATGCTTTGGGTCCACGGTCGCACTCGCTTCGCTCAAGCTCGGGCCGAACTTGGCATGACTGATCGCACGGGTGGTCCCACCTCCAAGAACTATGCTCACGCGCAACGCCCGGAGAACTTTGAAGAGGATGAAGAGGTGCCCAGTGACGGGGAAGAAATCGCGGTTCTGAGGGCTAGGCTCGGCCCTTTCGGCGACCTCTGCGGAAGTGAAGAAGATGTGAGGACTCGTAAGCGAGACCTGAATCTTGCAAGGAGTCTTAGACTGCGTTCAGAGGGGATGGAGAAGGTTGTCACGTCGATGTTGGACCAGCCGCCAGCTGTTCATCCCAACCACAATGACGATCTTACGTCTGCAACGACCTCCTCAGGATTGAAGCCTCATTCGGACTCCTCACATCCACATACGTTGCCAAATGGTGTCCGCCTTCGTCTTGCTCTGAGCGCCGTCATAAACGACTTATTCGCTCGGCAGGCTCCCGCATCCCATCAACACCAGGCACCCGGTTCCGTTTCTGTCACATCGGACTCTATACCCTCTGAGTCCCCAGAGCTTTCTTCAGCGTCAATCTCGCTTGATGCGACTCAGCGAGTCGTCGTTCCACCTTCTCTTGTTCCCCTGTCGCACATATCCGGTATTTCGAGTACCGTGAACCCCCCTCCTGATTACTTGCAATCATACGTCCCGGTATGTTCTCTGCCCATCCCCAGAAGAATAACCGCACGGCGCTGAAGGCAAAGCAGTACACTTCCTTCCTGCCCACTCCATCAGCGCATGCTCGCGCTCTGTACGCAGACGGCGCAGACCCCCGTCTTTCCTCTCATTCTCAGCTTTGTCCGCGCCATCTGCGGGTGGGGTGCGACACGTGCGCCGACGCGAAGTCTAACCTCCCTGGGAGGACATCCTTCTCGCTAAACGCCACTATCGAAGCCCGCCGCCGCGGTACCTGCATCAGCGGGTGGCTCGACGGCCCGGGTGTCGGAAGCGGCCTTGCACGGCCCGCCACAGGCGAGAGCGTCCTCCGCAGGAGGCCCGCAGCAGCCGACGCGATGGGCGGCGGCGGCAGTAACAATGGGGCCGGGTGCACGCTCGCGGGGCTCCTCCCGCGCTTCGTGCGCCTGAGCGCGCTGGTTTCGGCTGAGCTCGCGAGCGAGGCACGCGACGCAGAGCTCAGCGAGCAGCGCGAGTGGGCGGAGCCCGACGAAGACCGCATGACGAGGGGTTTGGCGGCCTCTGGGGCTGGTCCTGCGTCGCGGATGAGCGCGCGGTGCAGGGTTGGGGCGCCGCCCGTTCTCCGACCGACGCGGGAGTGGTATATGCTCCTTGCGGGCCTGGCCACGCGGGCCGTGCTGGAGGGGTATGCTACGTGCCGATGGAAGGGCACTGCGCCGTTGGAGTGCTTGTTGCTGCTTGGCCAAGGAGTGAACGACGTGCCTGGTGAGAAGAAGGGGGAAGGGAGAGCGGGGGATATGCGCGAGTGCGAGATCGAGGACGAGTTCGCATGGTTCGACCCGGACGAGACGCCGAGCCTTCAAGAGGCGACGCGTATCCTATTCCCCTCGCTGGGCACGCGCAAGAGTATGGCAGCGCCAAGCAAGGAAGGGCCGGAGGCAGAGTTTGAGGCAGAGATGCGAGAACGGCTGCGAAGGGTTTGTCTCAGACACATGAATTCGCGAACACGCCCGCCCCCGCCGCGTCACTGACGAAATGATCCTTTTTTTCCCTCTTTGCATCCTTCCCTTTGTTTGAAAAACAGTTCTACGACGTCCCAGCGTCGACTGCGGATCTATCCGCGCACATGGAAGCTCTCGCTCGCCAATACCCAGCCGAGCCCGTCGAGCGCGCGGCGCTGCGGTTCTGCGAAGCCATCGCACAGTGGCGCGGCAAACCCGAACTCGAGACGGTGCGCCGCGAACATTCACACCAACCTTTTCAGCTCGCTCTAAAAAATGCAACGCGTTATCTTATCCCCTCACAGAACAAGAGGAACCCACCTAGGGGTCTGCAGACACCGCTCCACGCAGGGATGCCCATCGACGCGCTCGTGCGCTCGACCCCGTCGAGCCCGGAGGTCGTGCACCCTCTCAGCGGCGGTGCCAGCGGGATTGTAGCGCCCCTCGCCCCGCGCACGCGCACGCGCCGTCTCTCCATGCAGACGTACTTTGCGAGCATGCACACGGGCAATGGAGCACCCGCGTCGGTGGTGCGCGGTGAGTACGCCGGTGCACAACCCGCGGACCGCCCACGTGCGGTTGTGACAGGAGATGACTTGTAATCTCGGCCCCGAGTTAGTTCGGAGCCGGTCAAGTCGTATAGTGCACGTGGAGGTCCTCCGGCCCAACGCGCGGTTATACATGTTTCGCAGGTGAATGCAGGTGAACTTCGTAGATACGAGAGGTGGTTACGTCACATCCGGGGGTTCGAGAGTGTTAGATCTGTTTATTGCACCCACATGCGTGTGTGTGTATAATTGAAGAGATAGCGGAAGAGGGGCGCGCGTGCGACGAACCAAAGCGATCGCAACTACCAAGATATAAAAGAGCAGGAGCAGAAGGGCCAAGTGACTAGAGTAGCGAGAGAGAAAAGGAGAGAAGGCTGTTTGGGTCGGATGGCAGAGCTACAGAGCGGGCACACAACACAGAATACAAACGACAATAACTTTGCTGCGCGAGACTTGATTATGATAAGTGAGGGGCCGGATAGGGGAGGGATTAGGTTATGTTGTGAGAGCATCTCGAAACGAAAGGGTATGAAGGTCGAAGGGAATACGTTACAACATAACATTCTCTAAATAAACAAAGAGCATAATTGGCGAGGCGATACATGTGTGTGCAGCATGTGCATGCCAAAGCAAGGGGCAGAGCCGGAGCCGGGACCATTAAGGATCGGGGATCTGGGGCGCAGCAGGCGCGAGCGACGATGGAGAGCAGTACGGCGACGATCCGGAATATCGGAACTGGAGACAGACAGTGCTTCCAAATGGCAGGAGAGGCGGAAATCAGGGATGCTTCGGGTTCGACTGGTGGCGCCTCCGGTCTGCAGAGGACGTGAAGCGTTTCGGGCAGCCTTCCTTCTCACACGGGAAGCGCTTGAGGCCGTTGTGTGCGTCCACATGTCCTGCAGGAAAACACACACACGATCAGCACACAACACAAAACGCATTGAAAATGAAAAGGACTCACGATCCCGCTTATTCTTCGTCGTGAACCGCTCCTGACAAATCTGGCACTCAAACTTCTGTTCATGTTTCCTCTTTCCCTCACTAGCGATGCGCGTCTTCGTTGTTGTCACGATTGGCTTCGACACGCCGCCAGCGCTGCCGCTGCCACCCACCATCGGGCTGTTCCCGCCCCCGTCAGACATCGAGTCCACCGCGCTCTCCGCACCACTGGACAGCGGCCCGTCCAAGCCGTCCTCGCTGTAAGGCCCCGTCGTGGAGGAAGCAGCACTCCGCAGAGAGAGGTACGACCCCGGCGAGTGCAGCCCGAGCGTCGTATCGATGCTCAGTGCGTGCCGCGTGTGCGGCGCGCCGTCACCACCGACACCGTTCCCGACCGTCGACGCGGAGGTCGACGCATGGCCTTGCAGCTGCTGATGCTGGTGCTGGTGCTGGTGTTGGTGTTGGTGCTGGTGCTGTTGCCCTCCACCCATGTGGTGGTGTTGCTGCTGGTGATCCGCCGGATCGCTAAAGTCTGGTGTGAGTCGCAGGAACGGGATCGGGCTCGAGCTCGCGCGGCGGTGGAGGTGGTGGGGTTCGGGGCGCAGCATCTGCAGCGAGGATGTCGATGCCGATGCCGACGAGGACAATAGGGGTTGCTGCTGGTGTTGGTGTTGGTGCTGGTGCTGGTGCTGGTGTTGGTGTTGGGGCTGGTGTTCGTGTTGGTGTTGGGGCTGGTGCTGGTGCGTGAACTCGTTGAGATCGAGGTCAATGTCGGGTTGCGGGCGGTGGTACGGGCTCCCACGGCGCGAGCTCGGCGCAGTGTAGGCGCGGTGGCGCCGCACGGCGCCTGCCGTCCCAAGAAAGCCCTCGGCGGTGGGCTCGCTCGGCGAGTGCTGGTGCCGCGCAGGGATTCCGTGCGCGCTGTGCGGGTGGTGCTGGTGGAGCCCGCGCGACGAAGGCGAGCGCCGCAGCGCTGGGATGTCGAGGCGCAGCACGTTTGGGCTCGGCGGCGGGGGCGCACCCGCGACGAAGAGCTGATCGCCGTCGAAGTTGTTGGGATGGAGGTGGTGGTCCGGACTCGCGTGAAGCCCGAGGTTGTCGAAAGTCATAGAGATGTCGCGGAGGCCTGGGGAGGACGCGGGGCTGTACGATGAGGAGTCTATTGGGCCCGAGACGGGGGAAGCGAGTCCGATCGACGCGCCGTCATCGATCAGGGGCGAGTTCGCGTCATCCGCGGACTCGCGATAGGACAGGTCTTTGAGATGGAACCACTCGACATCGGCCCATCCATTCTGGCGCTCTGTTTGTGGAGGGCTTAGACTGGGGAAGGGACGAGAGGAAATGGGGGTGGTCGGGACTTACCATCAAGAGGAGGGATGAGGGGCGATAGTTGGGGTTGGTCGAGGTGGATGGAGGAGGATGACGCGCCGGGAGGGGTGACGGGTGACATTGTACCCGAGGTAGTGATGGAGGAAGAAGACGGGATGCTGAGGGGACCAAGAGTGTGATCGACAGGCAGGGTAAACTGCTGGTCCTGGGGAAAGAGTGGAGCACCGTCGACCAGATGGTTGAACGGCCAAAAGGCGTCGTTGGACGAGGGTTCGTTATGGCCTGCATTGGGGTCTTTGTCGAAGGTAAACCTGTCCAGGGATGTTAGCTGTGTAGTGGGACGGGATCAATGGGGACGGACTCACTGAGGGAAGGAGATGCCGAGGTCGTCTACGTCGACGACGCGGATCTGGGGAAGAGGCTGGGACATGGCGGTGAAGTGGGGTAGGAGGGAGGGGGTGAGAGGGTATGAAATGGGGGAGGAGAGGAAGAGGGAGGAGGAGGAGGGGAGGGAGGATTAATAAAGTCGAATTTGCTGTAAACGATGCAAGGCAAGGATTGAGGCGTTGACCGTGGGAATGGGATGATAATTGGTGTTATTTGTAAAAGCAGTGTATAACACGTGACTTGGACAAAGTACTGTACTGTACTGTACTGTACATCGCATTGGAATTGGATGGGAATACAGAGACTAGCTTTCACATTGTACGGCAATCTACATCACACCTTCTCACACTTTTCTACTGCAAAAAAGCTGTAACAACACAGCGCACACAGAGCAGTTGTCTGCCGTTTGCTGTCATCTGATACGGGCATAGCATTAACCAAACTAGAACACACAACTCTTACAGCACAAATTTGGGATCCTCATTCGCTACACATGATTGGGTCTTGGCTACAATTAATAGCATCACTGCTGTAAGGCTATTGCACAGCGCGGTAAAAAGCAAGAAGGAAGGGTGGAAAGAGAGCAGGAGTATACGCATCACACAAGCTTATGACATGAGCACTGAGAACAGCAATAGCAAGTCAGGGATATCTCGTGCTCGGCACTGATGAAAGAAAAGGAAGAAAAACAGATCAAAAGAAATCCAGAACATAACGTGTAAACCACAGTTTATCTCGGGGCCGAATGCGCATGCTGCGTGGACCTAACGTGGCGACGAAGATCGCTCTTCCTGACAAAGGACTTGTCACATCCAGGAATATCGCAGACGAATTCCTTAATGTTGAGGTGCGCCTTCTGGTGGCCTGGGAGCAATTATCAACGGCTACGTTCAGAGTCGGAAGACAACAACACTCACTGCGAAGCTTGAACTTGGTCGTGAATGACGTGTCGCACCCGGGTTCGGCACACAGAAACGTCGCTGGCTGCCTCCTCCTAGACGCTGCAGCCCGCTTAATGTTCGGTGTCGCGACGACCTGCTTAACCACTGCGCCGCCTGGAGCTGACCCGTCGAGCAACATCGCAGAAGGGCGTATGTTGTCCATGGGGTTGAAAGAAATATACATGGGTGACGCCGAGGCAGAAGTGAGGTGTTCACCCCCACCGTGGTGCGCCAGCACCAGCTCTGCGCTCGTATCCCGCAAGCCGGGGGGGTCGCGCGTCCCGCTAAAAACCGGTGCACTGTACGCGCGGGGCCTCGTGCGAAGGTCGACCGCGGGTGGACCGGCCTCGACCGACAGGAACGAGCCGTACACGGGGACACGCCGGCGCGCCTCGCCGTTGCTGCCACTGCTGCGCGGGGGGCCAGCAGGGTAGGCCGATGCCTGCTGCTGGTTATGGTGGTGCTGCTGGTGCCGCAAGCAGCCGGAATAGGCGGAGCCGCCGGGCTCGGTATCACTAGCGGCAGCGGGATAAGGCCCGTGCAAGAAGGCGCTCCGCGGTGCGAAGCTGAAGTCGTCGAACTGCTCGTTGACGTCGGGCACGGCCGGGGAAGAGTTAAGACTGAGAGAGGGCGAAGACGGTGGCGTGTGGGCGGAGTGCCGAGAAGAAGGACGGTCGTCACAATGCTCCTCGCCGTCCTGTGCTAACGCCGCCGGCGAGCGGGCGTACCACATGCTCTGCACGGGATTTCCTGCATTTCCTGTAATGTTTTTAGCGGGTGGGTAGGGCGGTTGAGTGCTTTGCAGAGGCGATAGTATGTTGTTTATTCTATTTACCTAGCATGGCGTGAATCGTGGGGGATCCACTGTAGTCGAACGGGTGGAGACCAAACGATTGCTGATAATCTTGGTGTCCAGCAAATAAAGGGTTCGGCCAATGGGCAGCACCTCTGAGAGGAAGTGGGTTGAGTGGACAAAGACAGAGGACTGGGGATACAAGACGCACGTATGGTCGGGGCCACTCAAGAATTGCTGTTCGTTGCTACCCAGCGCAGGCTCGATGCACAGAATAGGTGTACCCGCGTGCATTAGGGCGGATAAAATCGAGTGTAGCAGAGTAGGGCGTGAGTCGCGAGTCGCGCAGGTGGTAAGCAGCGTCGGACCGGCGAGAGCAGAGATGGCATGAAATACGACGCGCACCGCTTAAGACACACATATTATACTGGTTTCCCCACTGTGTCAATGTTTTGGTGCAAGATATATTAGGACATGAGATAGAACCGCATGAATGAGCCCATGCTGGAGAGCGCGCTAGACGGGCGTCTGCAAGGCTATGCGTCGTCCCTTGCATGAAAAAGCGTGTGTGGGCTGGATCCCCGCCCGTTGCTGCCTTCACCACTCGAAACGGCCAGCTGCAGCGAGGCTTGGGCATTGACCGCTGAAAAAAAAAAATTTGAAAAAAAAAAGTTGGGTCGTGGGACTCGAATCGATATGCTGGACAGGAAATAATAGATTCGGAAGCCACCCGGAGCCCCGTGGAGGAGACCAAACGGGCAGACGGAGTTGTTCTCCCCAAATGGTATGCGTAAAGCGCGATAAACGGGCGAACCGATGCGGCAAGTAGCTCAGCATGAGAGTCACCAGGCGGTCCCGGCAAACGGATAAACGCGTGTACCAGACGGACCCAAGCAAGATGTATTCGGCCCATTTGCCACGGGCTGCGCACCTGATTTTGGTATGCGTGCGGGAAAGGACAGCCTTATTCTTGTTGACCTCTCAGCGTAGAATGCGGGGCAAGAGCGGATTACCCATATCATCGGTTTGTGTACGTCAAAGATGCCTCCTCGGCATTGTGGCACTGAACAGGAACACAGAGCACATAGTAAATTGCTATGTATTGCCAAGCCAAAAAGACGGAGGCAGAGTTGGTGATTTCGACGCTGGACAACCGTTGCTGGAATCAGTGGAACGGCGGCGGTGGCGGCGTGTGTCTGACGTGACGGGTCCGGTGAAGCACAGCACAACAATAAACGGCTGATGCCGCTGATGGCTACCAACTCGCACCCAACACACATTCCTTGATGCTACGAGCGTAAATGAGTAACGCACGCCCAACACTCGTCCAACACCAGTTCGTATGCGTTCGGCTTTTACTGCTTCCCTTGTCGGAAAAAGAAGATTGATGGCCTTTATTGGCTCTCTGACTCGAACTGCCCACGTGTTGCAAGTGCGCTGCGCAGACCATGTGTTCGTAGGGGCTTCGCGCGATGGAACGTCGCTTTGGAATAATTATCCACATTGAACGGGATTTGCCCTTGATCACCGCAACGATAAGAGATGTCTCTACGTCAGTGCTGGCTCGGGAACATTAACTACTTCCATTACACATTTTTACTTCCTTTCCTAGTTCCTGGAGAGGCCAGGCTACATGCATTTCACCATCACGCTACGGGATCCGTGGTGGTACTGCTTGTAGCAGAAGATCCGATGATACCAACTCATTCCTCAAATGATTCGGTCCTACTTCGGGCCTTCTTCCAGCGTATCACTGCAGCCATGCTGACACGAACGTGTTAGCATGGTCATTGGCTCCTTTATCTGTCCTGCTCACGCGGGTACCCGGTTGCCATTGGAACATCTACGCACAATCGCCACTTGGTTTCGGACGATCCTCGGAGAGAGTAGCCCTCACACATGGCTCGATCACGTCGTTGTGCATTTTAGATGGGTCCTTGCCCTATATTCAACCCATTCTAGTTGCGTCTCACGTTTGCTAGCCCGCGGGCAGGATCCGGTATACATGGTCGCAGAAGAAATTTGATAGCCGTGGCACAGCCTTGCAACCCATCTTTTTGATGTTTCCAACGGGTTTTCTTTGGTTCTGGACTGTTTTTCTCTCCAGTGCACAATAGATACGGCGACACGCCCTCCACATGCCCCGCAGCTCCACGGGCGTCACTAGGCGACCTGACCGCAGTGTTTACAGCTCTTGTCTATCTGTCGCAAAATTCCCTCAAGGTCAGCCGGTGGCGTACCTCAGGTAATGGAGGAGCACGAACAAACGTTCCTCCGCCAACTGTTCATTCGCGGCTAAAGCCTTTGCTGCCTATGCTTATCATGCAGGAACTGCTACTTTAGCGACAGGGAACGTTCGACATTCGGTAAGATGGTCCTGCCGACGTATGTCACCGTATCTGCACGGTTTCTGCGAACGTGGCCCTCGCCCCCACAACCATTACGTTCCTCGCCTGGTTTGGACGCCCGGGAGCATAGATGACGAGCTTTTGATACCCGCCGTGCTGGATCGCACGTCTTCTCTGCATACTCAGCGCCTCTAATCGTCACTTGACTCTGATAGCTCAATTCTTGATTGTGTCCGCTGCGTTCGCTGTTCTCGGCGCAATTCTCGGAGCGATGACGGACTCGCAACACGATGGGAACAATGACGATCGTAGATAGACTTTCTTCTGCCTCTGGGCGACACGTTGCAATACCCGAACGATAGGCTATCTCTCCAATTTGCCTGGCCATGATCCGGGGTCAATATCACTGTCGCGGCGCTTTACTGCATATAGCTGCACAAAACCTCGAGGCCTCAGGCCTGACTCATCATGCTATACAATGCAAGCCTGAGGGAGGCATCACCGAAGAGTTCGCTGCGACGGTGTGCGACCGCTTAGCTTCTTCAATATGATGCCCAGTGCTACAGCGGGCGGTAACACACCTTCGCCGGCGCTCAATGATCGACAGGGTTCATGGCATGAAATGCCTATCGGTTCAGGTGCCTCGATAATGACGCAGTTTTGGCGCCCGTAGGCGTCTACACTCTCCCCACACGGGAGGCGCCCAGGCCGGCGACTTTGACGAATTGCAGGCGCCGCACCCAAGGACGATTACGCCGGTCCAATGTTTTTGCCGAACTGCAAACGCCTCAAGTCTGTGATTCCAAGAGGCGGATTCCTAAAATTTCCATCTGCGGCGACCAGCATGTGCAATCGTACAGCGTGCTCAAGATACTATATGCTGTTTAGAGTGTATCTGTATGAGTCCTGATGACCCGCCACCGGCCAAATACTGAATAGACGAGCGGTGCAAACCGTGATTTCCAGGAGAATTTCGTCTGCGGCGCGCTGAATGTGCGAGATGCTGCCCATGACTGCATCTACTTGGGCTTTGATGACGCGCAATCGAACGCGTTGTTGAGTCCCGGACTTAGAGCAGGTGGACTACGTATATTTTGGACTGAAATTACAGTCTGTGTAGAACGGAAGTCTATATTCAAAAGTGATTACACAGATTCATGGGGCAGGAACTATCTCAGATCCAGCCGCTACGCATCTCTGGCCGCGCCTCGGGGATTGTATCGTTTATCCTGGATGGCCTAGCCCGGGATTGGGGAGTATTCTGCTCGGGGTATCGTGAGACGCCAGTCTGGGCAGGCGTGGCCCATGCGCTAGGCTTTGGCCATGAGCCGGGTGTTCGCAATGGGTGGCCTAGTGGACCAAGCTGAGCCTTAAAGGCGGGGTAAAAACGTCGCAAAGACTCGATCTGTGTAAGGAGCTCCGATAAGCGTACGAAGTCCGAGTGCGCTATCTATATGCAAACTGACCTGATCAGCAAAATGAGCATATTCCACCTGGGTCTGCTTCCAATTCCTCGCGCATATCTCAGGGCTGAGACTCTTGTATTCAACGGTGGTATACGCCGTGCGTTTCTTTCTCTGGGGAGCCCGCATATTGATTAGAGCATTAACGATCGTGGCCCACCAAGTCGGGGAGCGAGACGCCACTGTCGCCAGCCTTGTGGCGTCGTGGAGGAAACTGCGTAGCATGTCGCCTGCGTCCGCCAGCTTGGTGGACGCTCGCGCATATTCTGCGAAACGTTCATAATGATTAATTCAAGAGCACCGATCAACATGGTTCTGGGCAAGGGCTTACCGTTCGCGCCGCCGTCATATACGTCATACGCGTTGTTGCAGAGCAACGTGGAAATGGGAATTGCGGGTGGGAAGACGTAGTAGTAGAACTTGGACCCGACCGTGATTCCTACGACACCAGGTGCTGCCATATTGCTTTCATTGCAATCAACCTCGGGCGTTTCGTGTCCGGTCCACCCCAGAGTCTGCAACCTAATATTCAGACGTTCCGGTGTCTGAGGTGACCAGGGAAGCAGACGATGAGTTTCAAACTCAGTGATACGTTCGCAGAACCAACCTTTGTCAAGCCTTCCTGGAAATCTCCGAACCTCGACGCCATCATCAGCGCGGAAAGTTGTGCTCTTTCGGCAGACATAATGGCGAGCTCCAGATGTTTACGGAATAGTTCGTCTGAAGGCTCCGGACCGGCCAGAGCTTGACAAAGAGATTCAGCCGCCCTGGCCATGCACTGTCCCTCTTGCGAGAGAGCGAGAGAATAATCAATGGCATCGCAAAACAGTATCGCTAGTTGGGAGAGGTCGTCCGGAGCCAGCTCCGGCACACTTGGCCTGATGTATGTCGTCAATCATTGTAATAACAACAACAGATTCGTTACTTACTTTGCTCCTAACCAGACACGGAGCTGGCGGAAGGATAGGCCAGCTATGAAAAGGAGTTCTTTAAGATCTGGGTGTTGTGCCGCCGCACGCTGCAGATTATCTAGCGAAGCCATAGGAGGGGAAATGAGCATATCGGAAATGATGGTGTCAGTTACACACCTTCTTGTTAAATACACTACCAATGAGCCACTAGCCACGGTGCCACCAAAGGAGCCACAACGTTTATGGAAGCTGCGCCCTTTGCCACTCAGGCGACCAAGCTTGCTCGATACCAAACGCAAGTGTGGCCCACATCCAATAATCACAACTGGTGGGCTAAGCCTGTAGAACCACGGTAAGTCAAGAAGTCGGGCGACAAGACACGCCTGGCGAACTTGTCACCATCCCCCACGTGACTTTTCGCTTTGGCGCGAACTCTTCTCCCCAGAGGCCTTGCTCTCGTCCGTCCATCTCTGTGATTTTGTTTCTGTCCGTTCCCAGTGACCAGCTGGATCTACCGTTATCACTTTTGACTTGGATATAATCCTGTTCATTTTGATATGCAATGGTTCCGGACAAGCAGACTGGGCAGCCCAAAGCTAACTGCGCATGAATATTACGACAACCTATCTCTGCTGTTGCTGTTGTTCTGCCCATCAAGCGGTGTCGCCCTCAGTTTGGGGCTCGAAAATCCTCGCTCCATACGGCTCTCTACATTTCCCAGGGCCCTCGATCTATAACATGGTACGAAAGTCCATCTTTAGCAACGGCCGGGACAGCGCAAGCGCGTTCCCTTCCTTGGTCGTGTAATTGAACAGAGAACTGGAATCACAACAAATGCCCGATGAAGCTTTGATACTAGATCCGCGCGGGAAAGAAAACTGAGGAGTCTACGTCGAACGGAGCTGGTTCCTCAGTCTCTCCAATGCTCTCCCAAGCTCATTCCGTCCTCGGTGATCTGGCCCTCTTCCCCAGAAAGCATCTATGGGTGAGTCCTACATTTCAGGACAAGTTGGATGAGTGGGGTTCAAAAAGATGCAAACAGGACAGGACCTCGATAAGTTGGGCATCGCCCGTGGCAAGCAGTTGTTGTTTCAGGTCAGGGTGCTGGTTGAATTTATGCAGGAGAGCTTCCTCCATCTGTGAGACCTGGTTGCATAGATACATTACTCTGCGAGATGAAAAGTCTTGCCTTGGCCACGTTCACTTCCTTCCAGTCCTTACGAACCTCTGGTGCGAAGCGGCGAGCCTCGGCAAGAGCGACGGCAGGACGCTCAGAGCATGTACGGATGTGTTCTGCGAGGTTGGGGTTATGAAGCAAGAACTGGGAGGACGGGGTTGGGTCAGCGTAAGAAATTCACGCAGAGGCGTAGCCTGACTTTGAAAGATTGGAAGAGGTGTTCGCTTGTAGGATATCTGCGTCCGTTGTAGACGATGGGGCGTGCAGCGAAATTAGTGAATCCGTAGTAGGGTTTGTCCTTGTCGTAGAAGTATATGACACGAGGACGTGGGTTAAGTGGCGAAACGCTGGGCGTCTGGCTGATCGAGTCTTGCTCCCAGTCTGTTACTGTCATAGTCGTCACATAAATCGTTGTACGGCGTTGGCTGAAACGGGGCCTTGAGGGAGCGCCTGGGGGCGACAGACGACGCGTGGGCGAAAGGCTGCCATCATTGGAAGACCGGGGAGATACTGGAGATGGCATGTTGTCCGCAGACTATCGAGTGTGCGGCTAGAAGACTCATCGAACTGCGTACAGGCTGCAGAGTTTTATAACGCTGAACACGGGGCCGAAACAACACCTCAAGGGTGATATGCATTTCATGTATGGTGACGCCGACTTCTGCCAGTCACCCTTGGGTTGATATACACTTTCGTAGAAGCCGACAACTCGCTGTGATGCACGAGCGCCTACCGATGAACAAAGACTTTACGGGTTTTGTTGTTGTCGACTGCACCACGCAGCCTCCTTTTCACCATCACTTGTGCCCTATGGATTGCTCGTTCCAACGCTGCACGAGGCTTCCATGCCTGCCGCAATCTAAAAGCGATGCTGCTCCATCAACTTGCACTGAGCATGCTCCAGTGCCCGTGTACTGTAGGCAGGCCAATGCTGTTATGGCCCGCGTGGTTTCCGCCTGGGATTTGGGTTGCGCGAAACGAGGATTCTGATCTTACGATGACAACTGAGGGAGGCGTTGGCCAGAATAGATATTGCCCAGCCTTCCTTTTACAAAAGAGAGGAAGTGATCATGTTCGCCGACACCGACGAATTCAGCATTGAACACAAAGGAAACAGGGGCGCGGGTCGAGGGACGAGGCTAATTTCACTTCAGCGCTCCAATGCTGCCTTTGCCGAAGGTGTGTATCATCAATTCAGTCGTCGCAAGTCTCACAATTTGCACAAAATTTCCCTGTAGTGGAAGCGTACTTCAATGAAGGTTGGAAGCATCAAGATAAACCTCAGCCGAAGGTGCACGCCTTATACAGAATCTTGTCTCCAATGGATATGCTTGAACCGTATCTGAAGTATAGGTATGTCCCTTTTATTTTGGTAGCGGACGGAGTTGCTGACTATCGCACCAAGGGCATCTATAGATTCTTGCCTGAAAGTGAAAAACTTCAAGGCACCAGGAAACGAGGCTTTTCTCTTCCACGGCACGTCGAGAGGGTGTATGTTGGGCGAATGCGCCAAAAATGTTTGGCTATGCACATCATGGGAGTGCTCGCTATGCTCTATCATCAGGAAGTCATTTGATGTCAAGAAATGCGGTTAGTCTGTGTCCGTGCCGCACAAGTCGTAGTGCTCATACTACCGTGAGGCAGGGACGAACCACAAGTTCCAGAGGTCATTCGAACTTCTAGCTTCCACGGCCCGGCTGATACTCGTTCTGTTAGATTCGGTGCTGGCATATATATCACGGCTTGTTCATCAAGTATGTCTCTGCTCGACCTGTTTTATCCCACATTCCTGATTTCCGCCACCAGAGGCGGATGACTATGTGAATAACAAACTGGAGAAAGCGTCGTTGCGCGTTCTTCTCCTGAATCGCGTTGTGGTCGGGAAACCACTCAGAAGGCGCTTCAATGCGACATATCTAGTCGAGCCACCGCTCGACCATCATTCGGTATGGATAAATTGTTATTATCTGTTTTCCAGGTTTTCACTGCCTTATCCTCTCGCAGGTCGTTGGCGAGCCCGGCAACGATCTCAATTACGAGGAAACTGTCGTTTATGATCCAGATGCCATACGACCGGCTTACCTCATCGTTTACGGGGATGCAAAGCTTGAGCCCAAGTTGAAATTCAGAACATTTATCAAGAAGCTATTCCATACTCCCCTCGTGTCCTGACAAGTTTCGGAGCCGATGTTCTGCTTATTATTCGTAATTACTAATTTCCTCAATTTCATCGGAGCCGAGTCTTCAAATGTCGGTCATTCTCCATTGTCGTGAATAAATGACGATGGTGCAGTCACCTGGTGTACAATATCAAATATGTGGGGACGATTGCTTCTGCGGTTGGCACAAAGATTGACGACTCGTTGCTGTTCTGCGACTGGTCAAACATCAGCCCTTCCACCATCGGAGCTTACATCACGGCGTCTAAACTCACGGGAGTCATCGGCGACTGGATTGGCGTTCCACCTGTCGGCAGAATTGTCGCTTTGCACGCAATCATGACTCGGTACGGAGACGACAGGCAAGACGTCGAGAAGCGATCCGCCGATGCCGAGTTTTCGTATGAGTATATTCCGGGCCCAAACCTGTTGATGTGTATCAAAGGTGTCAATCCATGTATCGCGTCGCTCTTACCGTCCATCGTTGTGCGGAACACCGAAAGCATGGGCACGAAACGAGGAGCGGACGATGTTGCAAATTCCACAGGCTTTTATACCGCACAACGTCAAATCTTTCACTCCCAGGTCGCAAATGCACTGCGAGCTATGATAGGTGACTATCTCTTGCGATGACGAAAATTGTTTGCTGGGTTGCCTTTCAAACATTGACTACTTTGAAAGAGAAAGCACCCGAACCAGTACGCGTCTCGTCGGGCTTGCATGCCACGAGGTTCAACGATCTCCACAATTCTTTCAACTCTTGGCACTGTTTCTGGGGAGCACCACCGATCTTCAAACAGAGTTTTCACTTCAAAAATGGAATCAGCTTCACCAAACGGCGAGCAGATATCTTGGCGAACCGCTCTGAAAGGTCGCTGCGCTCTCACTGATTTGGCGTAACCGAGACGAAGTCTGGGGCCGCTGATGACAGAAGAGACAACGGTCGTCCACAGTCCGTGGCTGGACTTTACACTGTGCACAACCCTCGACCTGGTTCAAACGAACGGCCTCCCTTGCATTCAAGATTCGTCAAGAAAGCTGCGTTCCGGACAGGTGGCAAGCACACCCACCGGCCGTGTCCATCGGAACAGAACGTGGAGCCCTCCTTTGCTGGGGTACGGCACTCACGAAGCGCGCACGGGGCCGAGCTTTTACTCTGCAGGTTTCTCGCGCAGCTACGGGAGCAACAGAGATGACGGACGCCCCCTTCGGAAAACTTTGGCTTCTTGTGACATGCCTCGAATTGAGAAGCTCAACATCTCTTGTTTTCTGGACAAGTTGATTGTGCTCACTTCGCAAAGATCGTTTTGGGCGACTTGGCGCGCTGCCATTGGTTGCGATGCCCAATGTGCGAAGGACCTAGTGAGAATGTTCATGGTTTAAAGATGCAAGGTAGTGCAGTGCGAAATCAGCGTGGTCAACTATATGAAGGGACACGCTTCAAGCATGCCGTTACGGGAAGTGATCAACGTTGTCGGGGCGTGTTGCAAGTCAAAGTGTCTGTCATATAGGCCTGAAATCTGGTATACCTTCCCCAATCTTGTCGCTGCGAGAAGAACGCAACTCGCAATCTAAACTGGCGTTCCATCAGGCCAATGATGTCTTCTGTTGGGAGCGCCCTCTCATTGCTTGCCTCCATGACTTCGCAATACACTGGAACGCAGGGCTCTAAGAAAGCTGCTCCTACTCCTCCTAGCGTTACGAAGGGCACCACGACGACGACCATAACTCCTGCCAAAGCCCCGGTCGCAGCTGCCTCAAATGGCGTATCTAATGCCTCCAACCCGGCGGGGTCGAACCAGCCGAATACTGGTTCCAATATGTGCGACGTGCGGCTCCCTGATTTCTGGTATCCAAGTCTTCTAGTTCACTGTATTCATGTTAGGTTTGTCTCATCCGCCCTAAATATCACGATGGTGTCAAGCTCCATCCTTTCTGCGGCAGAGGTAAGTTTTGTTTCTGACACCACCAGTGTTGCTAATTGTGTTGCAGGATGTGCAGCCAAGGTGAAAGGCAACGGAACAGTGGCGCGAAACGTTAATACCTCTTCTTCCCCCAACAAGAACTGTGACGTTCGTGTATTACTTCATCTTATCTCGTAGCGATCGTAAAGAGTGATATTTTTGCCAGCACTGTCAGAGTCGCCCAAAGTATGTTGATGGCGGACGCACGCATAGTTTCTGTTCCAAGGCGTGCGCGCAAGACCACAAGATGGCTGCACAGAAACTGGGGAAGTCAGGCTTGTCGACAAAGAGTCAAAGTAGGCGTCTGCATCTGTAACTTATACCCATCTCTTATCATCTACCTATACAGATACGTGCCGCGCCCCTAGATGTCACCAGCCTGTTTTCATGAATTCGAACGGGACACCTGGCGAATTTTGTTCGATCAGTCATAAGACGTGCGTAAGGACGATTTCATGCTCGTTCGATATGTTCCCAACGAACTCGCCAGCCTTGTCGAGACTGCTTGCTTGATTTGTTGTCAGGCTACCAAGCAGCCCAATTCCCACTTTTGCAGCCAGGCTTGCATTGATAAAGCAGAGGACAGAAGTCCTGCCATTGTCGAGGTCCCAGCTGGCCACGTCATGTTCAATAGTGGTATATAGTCTTCTGACTTGCCATAAGTCCTCGCTGATCCTTTCCCTAAGTTGTAGACCAGTTCAAGGCATCGTGGAGACACACAAGTAAAGTCTGTCCGAAAGTGAAGAATGTCTACAAAATCCTTTCGACTAGCGCTTCGCTTGCAGACTATGACGCATATCGGTCTGTAGATTGCATTTTAAAAGTCTGGTTCAACGTTAAATTTGGAACTCTCGTTCCAGAACGGCCGTGGAAGCACGTGGCCACTTCGTGGTAGCTGGTAGGTCCGCGGGAAATGAGAATCGTCGCTGGCACGGTAAGATCTTGTCTGTACCACAATGACAACGGACTGGATGGCTATGCTTCAGGAACGCAACGGGAATGCCATCTCGGCGATCCTGGCAACACTACATTTTGTTCTTCGACGACGTGTTCGCTGTGCTGCATCGTGAAGACATCGTTTGATCTGAGTTTGTTTGGCAAGAAGACGGGGTGGGGGCGGTAAGGAGCCTGTTTAACTTGCGTCAGACCGCAGAAGTCACCAGTGCTTGCGCTTAGGTTTGGAAAAGGAATTTATACCTCATCCACATCCTCTAAGTGTGTGATGGGGCCTCGCTGAACGGGCGGCTCACTGAATAGAATTTGCAGGTCAAACGACTATTCTTCCAACGTGGCGTCGTCTCCGCTGAAAGCCATATTATTGAATAAGGTCGTCGTGGGGAAAGGGTATAAGATGACGCAGGACAGCACGTCCCTGAGTGCCCCTCCAAACGGTTATGATTCTGTGCGTCATTGCTTCTAACGAGCCGCTTGTGGGAGATCCCGATCGTTGTTTGAACAGGTCCTCGCCGAGAAAGGCGGAAGTCTTAATTACGACGAGCTTGTCGTGTACACAAACGACGCTATCAGGCCCTCATTCCTCGTGATGTACGATGCTTAAATATCAGTTCGCGGCTACAGTCTCCATAGATTGCATATATTTGCAAGATGCCTGTACTTGAGCAATGTACTTCTGTATCAATATTATACGAGCACAAATTTCGGCTGTTTCTCGTGCGTCCTGCCAAGTAATGGATGAACTGGTTATGCCGAAGGTTGTGCGAGCTGTTTTCGTGACTGCCAAGCCAGCCATAGTATGACCAAAATCACGAAGGTCAATACCAGTCTGATAGCCCGCATCAATACAAGTCTGGAAAGAATAGAGCAAATCAACTTACATTTGTAGAACGCCAAAAGCTACCAAACGCACGTCACAATGACATATTGATGAGTCAGTCCAGATGCAACTTAAAAAAGTTATACATACCAAACAAGGCTTGCAGCTGTTGGCAATACACCAGGTCCCAGCACGTAGCTCCCTCGAAGAGCTGCGGTACTGCGGCTTCGAGGGTACCGGTGCTGGCAACCCAGAAGATCCAGCTCGTCATGCTCCACAGCGCCTGCGACCCAATAGAGGAAACGGGATGCGTGGACCATGCGGGATGGATGAAAAGAACTGAGAGTGCAGAAGATGTGATCGCGGTCCAGAAAGCGGTGAACCTAATATTAAGGCGATGAGGGGGTCGTAGACGGGGATGATAGACGGGGAACTTACAAGAGAAGCCGGACGCCGTTGCGGACTCGTGTGCTCGGGAGATTATGATTGGAATGGTTTTGCAAAAGGAGCCAGCTGGCGGTGGCTGCCTGGTAATGGCGTCAGTAGATGACAGTGATAAAAACGAGAAAGCACCTCTATTAGACTGGCCAGCACGAGAAAAATATAGACAACTAAAGCCACATGAGTATTGTGCCATGAATGACTGTGAAGCGCAAAAAGACCTGGCCCATATCGCACTAACTTGGTGCTATAACCATTGTTGGTTCCCTGTGGCACTCCATGTGCCTTTCGGCGAGTCCAAAGCATAGCGCCAACATACATGGACGTAAATATGATAGTGACAACCACAACACCAGCGGATATTCTTTGAGAAAGAACATTGGGGTGAGGTGCCTTTGCTGTTTGCGTGGTATCCCGAATGACAGGCGCAAGCATCTGCAACCGTCTTGATTTGCAAGTCAGCCTGGCTTCAAAATCGTAAAGCACTCACGAGAAAGTTTGCCTAGATGGACTCGCACTAGGAGAGACTGTGGAATAGAGGGCACTTGGAATATAAGAAAACGAGCAAACCGGCTTGTTCTGGGCACGTTGCCAGGCTGCGCAGTGCCTCAGGCCTCATGTTTCGAGCATGGCCAGAAAATAGACATCCCAAATCAAAAAGGTCATCAGCGTAATCGTGATGTGGCACCGAAAATTAAGAAGCTCTCAGATTGTCATGTTGCCAGAAGTCGAAGGAAGGAATCTGCGAGAAGCATACATAATCTTGACGAAGCCAACCAATTGAGGTAGCTCCAAACAGGTTCAAGGCCACATAGAGAGCAAGTCGCGCCCTCGACCTCTCTTTATCCAACGTATGGATTATGACGCCGTTATGAAAACGCCGCAATAGTGCGAGTACAATTACTACAAAACAAACTTGTCGCGTCGCGATCGAGAGAGGATTACCGGTAACACCACGTGATGACGCGTTTGCCGAGATGCCGGTCGGACATGATCATGTGATGTGCTGCATGCAGGTCCAAACAAAGCTGTCTTCGCGTACAGTGCTAGCGAGGACTTGGCCACATTCCACTTGCTTCCAGATTATCCCATCTGTCCCGTCGAGAGAACCACTATGGTCAGTGTATATCCAGACTTTTTCAGGGTGTTGCGTGTCTGACGTGCCTTGGTTGGAGGCAACCTACGGTCGAAATCGCCAGTCTATAATAGACATAGAGGAGCAACTGAAGAAGATATTTCAAAAGCACCCCAAGTCTCAACCCAATGAATCAGGCGAACCAGTTATTCCAGGAAATGCCCTTGTCGATGTCTTCCGTGCCTTTTCAGACATTTGTGACGGCGTCGAGCTCATGACCAACGAAGAAATGGACATGCTCAAGGACCTTCTCGCCAGTAATCCTGGCCTCGAAGTCACACCTCAAATTCTCCTTCAATTCATAGCAGCGAGGTCTAAGCACAGCCCCCGCGGTAGCCCTGCCAATTCCCCATACGAGAGCGATGCCAGCTCAGCTAGTCACGATCGTGGCAGGGCCCGGGATCGGCTGGACTCCGACGATGCAGCGCGGTCTTCAAGCAGCGATTCAGCAGAGCACAGAGAGTACAATGTTCACTCGCCTTCACGCGGACCGTCGACACCTCTCTCTGCGAATGGCGCCTCCCCGTTCGACGCGTCGAAACGGCAACGGTCGGCGCCATTAGGACACCACGCACCGTCCAGTTGGCGTCCCAACCGCGTTACCCCTCAGCGCCGCAGACGGAGTGACTCAAGTCAATATGCCAGTGATTCTGAGGTGCGAGCTTTCCGGCTCATGCTCATCCATTGCTTATTTCTTCCTAAAGCACCCACCCTCATCATACGGAGTTTTCCGAACACCCAGCCGTCAGAGAGCACCCTCTAATCCAGTTTCTCCAAGGTCTTCGTCTCAACCTGAGTTGAGTGCGACGTCGCCCACGTCCCGACCCCATTCACGTGCCCATTCGCGAGGCCATTCTCAACCCCAATACCCGAATTTCGCCTCGGCCATGTATGATACCCCCGCTTCCCCTCCCTTTCATGGTTCTCCTTCGCCAATTGATCATTCATTCGACGAAGATTTCACGGCGACCATATCATCCTTGACCATGCCACGCAGCGACACGGACTCAGACGGAGAGAACCCTACTCTAGGCCTTGTGTTTGACCGCTCTGCACACTCGTCTACCGCATCGTTAGAGCCGCTAGAACGGCTTGAGGCGCTCCAGCGGGCTAATATGGAACTGGACAGGAAACTGAGAGAGGCTGAGCGAACACTGTTGAGAAAGGCGACAGAGCACGAACAAGAAATGGAGGAACTACAGAGTCGCTACGACGAGTCCAAGAGCGAACTAGCGTCAACTAAAAGGGAAGAAAAAGAGCTAAGGGTCAAGGAGGTGTGTGCAAGTCCCTTCATATGCCACGCCCAACATTAATGCCTTTTCATCTTGCTCTGCGCAGCGTCAATATATGACGCAGATCAGTGCCCTTGAGTCAGAGATTGCCAAGCTTCAAAAAAGCTTGGACAATGCACGCGCTGCGTATCAGAGCCTCCAGAAACAGTATCAGGAGCAATGCGGTGCGTCGTGTCATAGCAAATGAGCCTGCCTTGAATAACTTCTTTTTCCAGCCGAATCTGAGCGTTATCGTAATAGCCTGCGCTTGCGGGACCAGGAAATCAAAGATCACAAAGAGACTGCTGCCCTGCAACATATAGAAGGGCAGAAATGGGGCCGGGAGCGAGATTCCTACGAAGACCGCATCGCACATCTGGAGGCGGAGCTCTCCATTGCGCAGCAAGCAGTCGCGCATCTCGATGAGCAGAAGCAAGAGACACTCATGCTGAAGGAGACCATCGACCGGATGCGATACGACATGGATGAAATGCGGAGTAACGCATCTGCGTTTGACAAGAGCGGCTCGAGCGGAACGGTGAGCGTAGTCGGATCGGTCAGCAAGAGTCTGGGGGCAGAGCTAGCCGGAAAGATGAAAGGAATGCAATGGAGTTTAGACGAAGACGATCTGGACACCGAGACTGTCCAGAAGAACCTTACATTATCTGTGGCTGAGGGGATTGAGCCAGAGGGGGAAATGACAGAAGGTGAAGATGTTGTCGAGACTGTCATCACGCGGAGAAAGCGGGTAAGTCTTCATCCTATTAGCTGCATGTGAGTTCTGGAGTTGACGATACCATTCTTTGTAGAAGGTGGCTAGTCGCGCGAATAGGATTGAGACACACAGATTTGAAGAGGTCAAGGAGTACTCCGACGCATATACTCAGCACGAAGCGCGCGACTTTACTTCTTCGGCCAGCATGCAGACAGCCCCTGAACTGAAAGTCGTCACCGACTCGATAAGCATCCAGACCGAAGTGGTCCCCGAGGCTGCCCGTGCTCAGAGAGTCACCTGTGATGTTGATGTCCAAACAGAGACAGGAACGTCTCAACCGATGACAAGCGCAGCAACAACCTCGTTTACTCCTACAGTCGTCACTCCGATATCCACGGCCACCGACGAGCACCCGCCTGCCGATCAGCCCCCCGCATATGACCAAGCAGAGGGCGACTGGCGGCAACTCGCGGACGTCCTCAAGAAATGGCACAAAGGCGCAGACCTACCACTACTGGGTGTACCTGGCGGCGTTTCCGAGGAGGCGCTGCAGGGCTGGAAGACCCTGCAGGAGGAGGTCGGCGTGGGCTGCGTGGTCATGGAAAAGATCATTGAAAAGTCAGGCAAGCGTCCGCGCGAGCGGCGGACTGCCTCTGGGTCTGGCAACAAGGGCCGGTTCTACAACATTTACAACACCTACGTGTACGGCAGCCGTGGCAGCCGTGACGGCGCAGACGGCGGCGCGCCGTCCTCGTTTACGCCTGCCCTGCACGCGTTGATGTGCGCGGGCGCGTCAGCGTTTATGGTGTTGCTGATGGGTCCCTACGTCGTCCCATACTACAACATCCCTGGGAGCGCGACGTATTACGATCGCAGCGCGTGGGCAAGTTTCAACAGCATGCAAGCAGTCGGGGAAGGGTTTGCTGCGGACGGCACAAACGCCGTGTGGAGCTTCCTCGGGACCGTTGGAGGCGGCGCTGCGAGAATCGTTCGGGGATGGCCGACTTAAGGACGGAGGCAGAAGATTTCATTTTCCTCTTCACTGGTTCAGGCATGGTCTCAACAAGCAGTCGTCTATTGTATCCGTTGATCCCCTTTTTCTTCTCAAGCTTTCCTACAAAATCTTACTGCACTTTTTTTATCACTGCATCATTATGCGCCTTTGAGTTGGTTGGATTACGATCATGTGTAGAGCAGTCAAGTGCGGGAGTGCACCAAAAACGCGCGAAGATAAATCGAAATCGAAATAAAGGGAAGGTAAGGTCAACAAAGCCTCTAATTCCAGTCCGGGGAGTGCGTAGAATACAATGATACGTATGGTCAATCTCTAGCAGTGAGTGAAATGGAGAGGGGAGAGGAACAACAGGAAACGGAAAACTGGGAATTACAGAAAAAAGATGGAGAAAAAGACGTGAAGGGATCCAGACAAATATATCAGCTAGGTCTCCAGTTTTTAGGTGGAAAGAGTTGGGAGAGGTCGGTCAAAAAGTGCTCCATCTAATGCGCCGCAGTACGATATAGTCCGAGAATCCGAAACCGTCGAGGGAGATGGCGAGAGACGAAAAGAGAGAAAAGAAGAAATAAAAAGCGATCATCAGCACACAGTGCTTGATGTCTCGACTTCGTCATTGCGAACACGGAGAGGAAGTAAGGTTGCCAATGTCGATTGGCTAGTCGTAGTGAGGAAATGGTCGCGGCTGCCGAACCAAGAGGATGTGGTCATCGTCGTACGCGTCGTCATCACCATCTCCAGCGTCGTAGACGTCGCCTAAGTTATCGCCATCCTCCTCCTCTTCTGAAGACGTGTCCTGCGTCCAACTGCACGGAACATCGTCATGCTCTTCCTCCCCGTCCTCATCGTCCGCGTCATCCTCATCCTCTTCCCCACCAGACATGACGACCTGGTGCGGGAGATTCGGATGCTGCTGCTGCTGTGAACCACTCGTCGCGTGGGGGTGATCATGCGTGAAGGCCGAGCTCGGCATAAGCAGCTGCGTGAGTCCACTAGCATTGTCACCAGCACTAGCACCAGCACCAGCACCAGCACCAACACCGGTGGCAACACCGATACCAACGCCAATACCAGAAACACTATTGATGGGCACGCCCATCGCCGCTGCTATTGCCGTGGTGGCCACCGAAGGTGGGTCCGCAAACCCACCGGCACCAATGCGCATCTCCACTTCACCAAGCGTGTCTGAGTGCCAGCTTTCGTCGTCCCCGTCGTCCCCAGCCCCAGCGGCCCTGCCAGCGCCCACACCCATGAGTTCACCGATGCCCACAGCCACGCCGCTGCCCCTGCCACTGACACCGCTCCCACTCCCACTTCTGCCTGCAGCAGCACCGCCGACTGCGCCGGCACCAGCACTGCTCGGTGGCGGCGAGCCCCAGCTCGAGGCGCGCTTCGCGTTCGTCAGCGGGTCGCTCGGTGGCGGCGCCGCGCGCGAGCTGCATAGCGCCTCCTCGCTGTGGCGGTTTCTCGAGGGCGCCGCCATCGTGCTCGCCGTCTCCTTGGTGGCGTGGGAGGCGATAGGCGGGTGGTGCGCGAGCACCACCGCCGGGGACGAGGTCGAGAGTGCCGAGGATAGAGATGCCGTTGCCGATAACCCGGATGCTGTCGGCGCGCGCGCCGTGCCCGTCCCAGAGGGCGTCGTCGGCGTCACCACGGCCGTGGCCGTAGCTGGAGTTGCAACCGCAGGCGAGGGCGATGCGGACCCCGCGCGGCGCGAAAGTGCAGTGTTGCCCGTCCACCGGCGCACGGGCCCGAAGAACCAGTTGAGGCGCTGAGCCTCCTGCGATGACGGCGTGGGCGTGAGGAGCGGCTCTGGCGGGGTTGTCGTTGTCGAGGAAGACGACGCGAGCGACGCGCCGCCCATCAGCATCGTTGTCGGGAGCGACGACGCTGTCAGCGTAGGTGTGCGCCGGGTCCCGTCGAAATCACCGCCGGCACCTGCGCTGCTGCTGCTGCCTCCGCCACCTCTGCTGCCGCGCAAGAAGGATCGTGTCATCGGCATGGGCTCAGACGGCGTGGGTGGTGTCGGGCTCAGACGCTGCCGTTGCATTCCCAAGCCGCCCGAGCGCTCGGTCGACTTGGCGCGGCGCCGGCGGTGGGCATCACTCGCGGGCGGGTCTGCGATTGCGGTCGTGTTGGTTGCGGAAGCAGAGGCAGAGTTGGGGCGCTTGCCCTTGTCCCTCCTCCACGAAGATGTGCCGGACGACGAGTGGTGGCGCTTGACAGTCACGTTGCTGCTGCCCGATTTCGACTTGGCGGTCGCCGTCGACAAGACGTCGGGCGGCGTCGAGTGCGTGCCGGAGGGCGATCCCTCCTCCTCCTCGTCGAGCTGCCCGCGGGTCCACGGTACACGGCCCGCAGTCGCGACCTTGCGGAACACAGACGAGAAGCGCCGCTGGATGCGCCCCCAGGTGCCACTCGCAAGCGGCGCGAGCGCAGAGGACGTGTCCCGCTCCGTGATAGAGATCGCGTCTGCGTCTTGGGGCGTCGTGTCGCGGATCCAGCGATCTGGATCCGGGATGCCGGCCAGTATCCAACGGTCGGACTGGGCGAGAAGCATAAGAGTTCAGATAGCCGCGCGAGAGACAGGGAAGGGCTCACCTTGAGCTGTTGTAGGGTGATTCGTTTGGTCGGATTCTTTTCGAGCAGGGCATCGAGCAGCTTGATGACTTGGTATCCCTCTTTGTTCCGTTTCGTCGGATGCCTCCCGCCGGTGGGGATGGCGTCAAAGCCCATAGTGGCGGTTACGTCCCAGTCCTCCATACAAATTTTCTTGTATACACGGAACTCGGCATGTGGCTGAGGGTCGTCCTCGAAGAACGGCGGGCCACCAAAGAGGAGGCTGTATAGTGTGATACCAAACGCCCAGATGTCGATCGCCTTCGTAATAGGCTGGCGCGGGCGCGGCTGGTCAGCGGGACCGAGGTCGAGCCAGTCTGTGTCGACAACTTCGGGAGCAAGATAGAACGGCGTCCCCGCACGCTTCGCGAGGTCCGAGTCGTCTAGCAGGATTGGGTCCTCCTTCTCGAGTAGCAGCTGCAGCTTTGCGCCCGCTGCGAGCCGCTGCGCGTACGAGAAGTGCGATACACCGAAGTCGGTAATCTTCACGGTGCTGCGGTCGTCGTTCCACACGAGATTGGCGGGCTTGATGTCGCGGTGGATGATGCCTTGGAAATGAACTGTGGAAATAGATATGTGATGGGGGAAGAAACTAATGAGTACGATCAGGTCGAATGGGGATAGGCAAGATGACTGACGGTACTCGAGGCCGAGGATGACGTCACGGCATATCCGACGAATCTGTTCGACGCGGAGAATGGGCTTTGGAACGACGTCTCTCGTTTTCCACTTCAGCTCTCCGCCACCTAGATATTCCATGACTATTTAAAAATGCGATCAGAACTAGCGCCGAGAAACAGAACGGTGAAATCTAACCCATAAATATTCGCTCACAGATGGGATCATCTATGACCTCGAGCAACATGACGACATTAGCATGTCGACACTTCTTCATGATGGCAATCTCTTTTCGAATCTTGGTCTCTGTGCTGCTCAACTTGGCGGTGAGAGGGGTGTGATCTGTGGTGGGAATGTTAGTCTGCTGGCGACGAAGCTCTCTCATTCTATTTGCGCGAGGGTTATTGCGCTTTACGACTTTGATGGCCTGTGATTAATTCGTAAGCCAGAGTAAATGATTAAATAGAACGATAAAAAATAAAAGGATAAATTTATGCACGACGGGTGAATGACAGTAATGGACACGCACCACTGGACGGTTGTTTTTGGCTATGTCTACGGCCTTAAATACTTGGCCATGTTGGCCTCTGCCGACTTGCTTCTCGCGAACGTAGTGGCCGTTGAGTATGTAGCGGCCATGGCTGCGCTGTTCTGACTTGCGGAAAGTCATTTGCACGCCCGGTGGGTCGATAGGGAACTGAGGCTGGAGGAGAGGCTGGGATGGACGTCCCAGGGAACGGTCGGCCATAGTGGTCGAATGGTCATTTAACGGCACGCGAAGGTTGCTGGAACGGAGTAAAGACGACGTCCTCGAGGATATTCTGAGCGACAACAAAGGGATAGGTTATTGCTCGGCAGGAGAAACCGAGCGTTGAGGACGAGCGAAAGGAGAAGGGTGTAGGAGGACAAGACTTAGTCGGGAGCTGAGGTGTTGAATTACAAGTCGAAAACGGGTTGGGTCGTTATTTTAAACCAGGCAAAGCGAGCGCTTATTGCCACAGTGGTGACCCCGGTCACTCTGGCGTGGTAAAGCTCTACCATAAATGGAAGTAACCAAAACAATTTATTCATTTCTCAAGTACGACATTTCTAAGCACGTCTCCCATCGGCCTAGGATGTCCTTCTCCTGCTCGAGCCTGTTGCTTAGCGAAACGGATGGAATGATGGCTCGCGCTCCCTCTCAAATCCAAGAAGTACCCCCAAAATTAAAAATAGCCAAGATGTTACCCAAATGCAGCCGCAGATGGGAGGCATTTCCCGGTATCTGGGTGAGGTGTGCCAGTACCGTGAACTTTCGCGGGAGCAAGCCAGGGTAACGTCTTTTTAGAAAACCGATGACTCATGACGGCAGGGGAAGGGGAAAAGGAACACGATGGCCCTTCCAGACCATTTGTCCATGATTGTCGGACAAAGGCAGCCGCACAGCGCCTGTGATGCGAGGCGAAGAAGCGTGCGGTGGCGTTGGGGGGCGTGTTTCCAACCTGGGTTGTTAGCTGATCATCATCGATGATATAATGGAGTGGGGTGGGGCGAGAACATGCGGCGCGCTCAGTCACCAGCCTCGCTTGTCAAACTCAACCACCACCATCAGCCCACGAACCACCGGCGCTTCCATCCAGCATCATCCCGACGTCAGCCAAATAGCGTATATTGATTCGGTGAGTCCCCCCTCTCACACCCCTGCCCTAGCTCAGGCCCAGGTAGAGGCAATGGAGGGGTGTTTATTTAGGGATCTTCACTCGCTGATCGGCTTGAATTTTTCGTTCAATTTCAATTTCGCAGATTGATTGATACCAGGCGATAACAGCAACCCTTTTTTTCATCAACCTGTCTGTCTCTTGTAATCAAAGAAAGGCCAAGCATGATTGCGGACGTGGATTTTACTGTTCCCGTTAACATGTGTTATCAAGTCAAGTGCGACAGTTGCTTAAAAATTACATGGAAGGTGAGAGAGCAGGAACATTTTGCCACCCCCTTTACATCGAATGTCGCCATTCGGTTTGATATTCTTTCAATGATGCAAAGGCGTGTTGTGTTAACCCCCTTGTCCTTGTCTTCCGCCGAACACCCTCTAACGAACATTCCACAGGGTTGTGGTAAACATGTCGAAACGGCGAGTAATCAAAAAATTTAGTCAACGCCACGAACAAATTTCCTGGTTGTGGACCCAAACCCTACCTTCCATCTTATCACGAACAACGCTGACTCTCGTTATCTACAGGTCATGGGGAATGTGAATGAAGATGACAAGTGTAAATGCCCTAGAGCATAGCTACACCAATGTTTGTTCCGTCTAAATATATGACAAATCCATGCGACTCGGACGAGGACCCCGGCGACTTTCACCTCAACATTTCCTTGCTCTCCGCCAGCCGCCATGATCGCAACCCTCTTTTTTTTACGCCCGTCCTAAAAGAAAAAAATTTCCAATTCACGGTTCGATTCCCTGAAACGGGAACACCAAACCTTTTCGTCTGTCCCGTCATCCCGCCTTTTTCTTCCTTGCTTGGGGTGCGCAGCGATCTGGGCGTCAAGCGACATCCAAATCCGGCGCTTCTTTGCGCAGCCAGCGAAGGCGTTCTCGTTTGAGGGCGTCACCCTCTCTCGTTCTCTTACGCCTCAGGGCTTAATTGAAGCCAGTTCACTGCCTTCCACGTTCGGTTCAGACAAATAACTTTTTATCTTCCTCCTTTTCCAATACAATGCTCCTCCGACGACACAAGAAAAAGGGTGGCGTCCATGTACTGCTTCCACAAAGTAGTGTGACAGGGGTGCGTCGGCTTCCTAGACCAACAGCCGGCCGGGAACTGCCAGCACGGACTCGTGTCGCAAGGAACGGATCGCACCGACCCTCTGCACGACCCTCTCCCTCTTGTCGTAAGCTCCAACACATCGGAAGCGTCTCGAATTTCTATTGCGATCGTGGCGCTGCACCCGGCCGTGGTTGCTAATAGAGTACGCCCCTTCCTGCATTCCATCACACGACCCATATTCCATGCGAGTGTCGAATGCATCATTTTTCTTCCAGTTCCAACACGTGCAGGGCCTGGTGAGATAACCGACACAACACCTTTTTCAGGGTGGTGATGCGGGTCAGCATTTATGATATACTGTAAGAGGGTAACTACCAATCCCCTTGTGCATGTGGCCGGCGCGCAAAGTCGAGTCGACAGAAAAACGTTTTGTTTGTGTTTCCTTTTTCTCTCTGGCGCGCGCGCCGCTTGTACTGCAACTTCAGATAAGTAGCCGGTTGAATTAACTCTTCCTTTGGCTAACACAGGAAACCGTTTCATCTTTCAATGCCGGTTGGGCAGTGCACGTTACAGGGTGGTCAATTACTACCCCTTGCGTATACAGCACACTGGCATAAGGTGGGTCCTGAATAAACGCGCGCGTCTCTATTTACGTACGTAGCGTTGCACACCTCCGGCCGTCCGACTCATGCTCCTCTCGGATCAGTGGGCGTGGGGCAGCCTTTACATAAACCCGCCGAACATCAAACAGGGTACGTAAACGAGGGTGTGGCGCACTAGGTCCCACAGCGGGAAACGCAAATGCAAATGCAAATGCGATCTATTAGCATCAAATTCGAGATGGAATGGTGGACGCAGCCCCGTGTGAGAGTGAACAACATTTTTGTCTCAAGCGGAGGTGCGGACTGGCGTACAGCAGTATGCAGTAGTGTCAAACAAAGACAGTAGAAAAATTCAATTGCGGTGAAATTGGAAAGTACTACCGCTGCGCAGAAGCAGGGAAGAGTAACAAGTCAAAGGGGCCCGCGCAGACGTTCCGATCATTGGCGCTGCCATCATCCATCAACTGGTTATCCACGCTGTACCCTAAATCTAAAGGTGGGCACTTCAAGGCCCATACCTCGGAACAGCCACGGCCACTCCCCGCCACAGACACGCAGAGGCCAACCGACAAAAGCCGATCGGCCTATCATCATTGTGGTTCCTGCAACCAGCTCTGGGGGATGCCGATACGCATGGCGTCGTTGACATGCAGCAGCGGGACCCTCGCCACCTCAGCCTGCGCTTCGTGTGATCGCGGTGTATGATATACCCGGCTTCCTGTCTTGAGTATGGCCTTCATTAAATTCAACTTCTCTGTCACGTTTTAGCCCTCGTTGGTAGAGTTCTCCGGCTTCATTGTGGTAGCGCTCCAGAGGTCCGTGTCCGCGGTAGCTCCGGATTGCCTTAACCCGCCTCGGCGTCCCACGTTCCTCTTCTCTCGCCAATTGCGTAGTGGCCAGGCCTTGCGGTAGAAGAAATGTCGATCAGAAGACAGAATCACGGTGGGGCCTAGCCGGTGTCTAGACCCGAGATCGGGGCACGTTTCTCGCTCCTGCGCGCCAAAGACGCCCCGCGGCGCTCGCGTGCGTTGAGGCGTCTAGCGTGCCTGGCCATTGCTGGGAATCACATGCAGACGAGCAGTACTGCCTGGGCTTTTGGAAACGCTGTCCGTTGGCCGCCTCAGGAGCATGTTGATGGAGTTCGTAGACCGAGCAGCGTGTGTACCCGTACAAACGATTCTATCTTCAGCCCCACTAACTTTGCGTCACCCCGCACTGCAGGATGCAGTTCTACCGCCACCGATGGCGCGCACATGGGTAGAGTGTGCAGGATCACTCTGCGGCGGTGTGATCGCCGGAACATGCATACGCCGCCCTCCTTCGTTGGTGGGCCATCATTGAGCTGGACTTCCCTATCACATATTTTATTCTTGTGCGTAGAAAATGCCTTGGTGTTTCACTCTAGGAGGCGGGTGTTACCGTGGAGCCACATCGCGAACGTGCGTGCCACACTTCGTCGCCTGTCAGCAAAGACCTGTCTGGAGGGTTATCACGCGGATACGCTCCGCGTGATAATGAGAGTATTGGAGCAGAAATTGCGGTCGAGTGATTTCTTGCCCCTGCGCGTTAAAGATACTGCGAGCGTGTGAGGGGTGCGTGCCTGATAAAGGTAGCGCTGGGAGCGGCTACATGATCGTGAGATCGAGTGTCGCGACTTTGGGGACCGGCGAGTCGTCCATTAGCTTGCGTGAAGCCTGCTCGTGGGGTCTTTTCCGCTCGCGTCAGATAAACCGAGTAGCGTGCCTTGTGTGCAGGAGATTCTGTCCTTCTGTCCCCGCAATCGCCATCGTGCCTCACGTTATCCCGCATTGCAGGACACCCCACACTTCCTATGATTACCAGTATATGCATGTGCCGCCTTCCTGCGTTGTTGGGCCGATTGTTAAGCCGGGCTGCTTCATTTTCGCTCTTGGGTATGGTTGATGAGGTGCCTTGGCGCTCCATTGTGGTGGCAATATGGAAGTGGCTTGTACGGAGACACACCACACACATGCGTACACCCTTCTTCCCTCACGCACCAGAGATCCATCCGTAACGTCATGGCATGCGGTAAATGAGCTTTGGATTGGGGTGGAGATTACGGTGTACTTTTCGCCCTTGCGCCAACGATGCCGTGTATGCAGGGGTCTCCCATGACTGGAAATCATTTGCGGACAAGGTAGCGCTAGGAGCGGCTGCATGATCGTGGGAGCGTGTATCGCGATGTGTCGTCCAACAGCTAGTCAGAGCTGGTCAGAAAGATTTGCTCGTAGGGTCTTTTTCTTGCCCGACCACTCGAGTCAGAATGAACCAAGCAGCGTGGGCCTGCAAACAGGAGATGTTGCCCTCTTGTCCTGGCTATTGCCATCGTACTTCACTTTCCCCCCCATTGCAGGATGCAGTCCCTCTTCCGCCGATGACGCGCGCATGCATGAGGGCGCAGAATCGTACCATTGCGCCCCACACTCTCTACAATAATCGGCGATGCATATACTGCCTTCCTGTGCTCCCGGGCCACTTGTCGAACTGGACTACGTCTTTGTCGCTTTCACTCCTTGGCATGGCCAATGAAGTGCCCTGGCACTTTTCGTGGTGGTGCTTTGGGTAGAGGCCTGCGAGGAGCCACACCGCATGCGTGCGCGCATCTTTCCTCCGTCAACAAAGGTCTATCGGATTTGTGCCTTCGCGCCGTACAGAAGACTTGGGTGGAAGAAGAAAAATTCGGTCAAGTAACTTCTCACGTTGAAGATGCTGTGGGCGCGTGAGAAGTTGTGCCCCCCCGCAGCTGGGGTCACATACAGACGAGGTAGCGCTAGGGGCGCATGATCGTGAGACCGAGTGTCGCGACGTTTCGGGACCGCCGTGTTGTCCAATGACTAGTCAGAGGGCATGTGTAGAGCTTGCTCGAAGAATCTTTTCCCACCAAACCACTTCCGTCGGACTGCGTATAAGAGGTTTTGTTCCCCGATTCTTGCTTGTTGCACGCGAAGGCACAGTCAATACCGAATCCATACATCGGCATACAGACCCCGCATCCGCGGCGTGCGGAGCAAAGGGTCGGGGGCGAGCCATTTCAAGCTAACTAACCAGTGCACCAAGAGACTGCGTCGGTGCCAGAAACTTCAATCAACGCGGATGGCATAGACAGAGAATTTCATCGCTTGCCAGTAGCGCAGCTGCAGTCGATCTTAGCCATGGAGTCAAAAGTCGAGCGATTATGACTCTGTGAGCAACGGGCGACGCGCCGTGAATAAAAGAAGCGATGCTATTACCGACTGCCAGAGGACCAGCAAGAGACTTTGCGATTCGTCTTCAGCCGCACGAATCCCAGATTTATTGGCTAATCCACCGTGGGAGAGTATACGACCACACGACCATTATGTAACCATAGATAGGTGTTTGGCTGTCTTTCTCTTGCTCCGCAGAGCCATCCTAGCCCGCGCTCGTCTTTCTTTTTCTTCCTCCTAATTTTTCTCCTTTTCTTTCTTTTCTTATTCTCCTCACAGTTTGGTCTCTGTATTGCTCGGATTTCGCAACAGCCACTATGCTCAACCTCAACGGTTTTCGTGCCTGGATCACCGTCGACCACAAACCCCTTGACGCGTACAACGTCGAGATCAACACCTCCAAAAACATCGCCACATGCTTCGTGCCCTCCACCGTAGGCAAGGTACGCCCCATTTATCTATTTGTATCTTACACAGACATCTGGACATCGCTTCCTTGCAGCGCTTTGCAGTGACATGGCAAGACCACAACCGTGTTCGACCACTCGCCACTTCTGGCCGTGTAACTGTAGACGGTCTCGCTTGTGGTGGCAAGGTCATCCCACCCTCCGGCCAGGGCAAGACGAACAAAGCCCGCCGAGACGGCGTCCGCACGAGCCCAACCGCCATCAGACCATTTATCTTCGGGAAGCTCGAACTCACCGGTACGTCACGCACGGCGCTTTTTGGGAGTGTGACTCACCTCGCGCATACATGCAGACGACGACAAGTACCTTGACTCTAAATCTGCGGTGAACCTTGGCGAGATCACTCTCACCATCCATCCTGTGGACATTGAGGGCACCGGACGTACAAAGTCCCGTACACTCCCAAAGGATCTGGAGGACATGGTACATGAGCGCTCGAAGAAGGCGACCTCCCACCGCGTGAAGTTAGTGCTTCTTTCCGCCGCATACACCCCGCAGGTTTCCCCAGAGCCTTTTTCTGACGCCAAGTGTATGCAGATTGGGCGACGAGATCAAGTGTTCCCGCCGTTGGACGACAGTTGTGAAGGATATCGAGGACGGACCGACAGCGACCTTTGTCTTCAAGTACCGGCCTATCGGTGCCTACATAGTTACTCTTCTGACCCAAGACCTGTTTCTGACGAACGTACACCCAGATGTCCTGCGAGCGAACAGCATCATTCCCACCCCTTCCCCTACACCTGCCCCGAAACGCCGCCCTCGCAAGCTGAAGCGCACCCACGACGAACTCACAAGCGACGACGAGGTTGAGATCCTCGTCCTCGACGTCCGTTTCATTTCTCTTCTCGCTATCGAGCCCATTTACTCAGTCTGTACTTTCAGAAAATCCTGTCTCGTGCGCACAATTCCAAAATAAAGAAAAGAAAAGCCGAACCCAAACCCAAGCACAAAGGCCCATTCACTCCTGGGGAAGTCATTGACCTCACATGAATCATCATCTTCCCTTGCCGTACGTGTTCCTGTCCCCATGAGAATTCTGGCTAATTATGGCTGCAGACGCCTTTGAACCTATATGTATTCTCATCATTTCGGACAACCAACTATGGTCCAGCTTTTACTTCCGCTTTCCCTGTATAACACGATGGTCACTCGCTTCATTCATGCATACCCACCCAGTACGCGACTTGCAATTTTTTTGGAGACCGTATACATTCGAGTAGCATGTAACCTTCCTTGTAATCGAAATCGAAGAAGACAAAAGGATAGCTCAAGGCAAATCCCACGCCACTACTCTATTTGGATAGGTTTGGCAACTGACCAGTACCAAACTTTAATTTCCCACATCTTACCGCGCGCTGCGCCTGCAAATTCAATCTTCGCCATGGCTTCTCGTGCTGTCGTCAAAATTCGGTCTGAGTCCGGGGGTGAGTCTCTGCGGATATCTGTTCTGATTGTAGACATTCAGGCCGTAGGACAGAGGCATCTACTTCCATCCCTCTCCCAGCGGTCCTCACCGCACCCATCAGGCTCGATGTGGTCTCCTTAGTGCACAGTAAGTTGGCTGCAGCCATTCTTAGAGACGTGGCTGACATCGTTCCACACAGAGAGCATTGCGAAGAACAAGAGACAACCGTATGCAGTGAGCGAAAAAGCAGGTCATCAGACCAGCGCCGAGTCCTGGGGCACAGGCCGTGCTGTTGCTCGTATTCCCCGTATCAACGGTAGTGGCACGAACCGCTCGGGTCAGGTACGTTTTCCCCTTTCCTCACGCTCCAGTGCTGACCATTGTGGGTTACTATGACATGCTCAAACAGGCTGCGTTCGGTAATATGTGTCGCAGCGGTCGCATGTTCGCGCCCACGAAAACGTGGAGGCGGTGGCACATCAAGGTCGCTGTGAATCAGCGACGCTTCGCGACTGTCTCAGCGCTTGCGGCGTCTGCGCTGCCGTCGCTCGTGCTCGCGCGCGGACACCGCATCGAGGCGGTCCCAGAGATCCCGCTCGTCGTGTCCTCCGCGGCGGAGGCGTTTACGCGCACGAAGCAGGCGGTCGCACTGCTCCGTGCGTTGCACGCGTATGCGGACGTCGTGAAGGTGTCTAACTCGCGCGCGCTGCGCGCTGGCAAGGGCAAGCTGCGCAATCGGCGCCACAGGCAACGCCGCGGCCCGCTCGTCGTGTACGCCGAAGACAAGGGCATCGTTAAGGCGTTCAGGAACTTGCCCGGCGTCGAGCTCGTCAATGTGAGACGCCTCAACTTGCTACAGCTCGCGCCTGGCGGTCATATCGGCCGTTTCATCATCTGGACCGAGGGTGCGTTCAAGATGCTGGACGAGGTATTTGGCACTTTCGAGACAGCTTCCACGCACAAGAAGGACTATGTGTTCGTGATATCTGTTTCCCTCTCTGGATATTGTTTTATGATCTTTCTCTGTTGTCAGACTTCCCTCCGCCAAGATGTACAACCCGGACCTCTCGCGGCTTATCAATAGCGCCGAGATTCAAGCCGTCGTCCGTCCAGCGGGTCCAAAGGCACCAAAGCGCCCCTGGACACAAAAGAAGAACCCGCTCAAGAATCGCGGTGTGCTCTTCCGCCTCAACCCATATGCTAAGTCACTGCGCAGACACGAATTGCGTATGTCGCCCTTGTCTCTTTCAAATAGGACATACTGATGATATTCAATTGACTGCAGTCAAACAGGAACGCCGCGCCAAGGCGAAAGAGGAAGGGGCGTCCAAGACGCCTTCAAAGAAGAAGAAAGAGGGCTCAGCTGGGGAGGCGTTTTTGAGCACCCTCTTCGCTCCTTGATGTCGCGATGTTGCAAGGAAGTTGGTCGTATGCTCTGTCGAAAAGTCGATAAATACTATATGCATGTTCTTGAGAAACTCAGGCAGCAAAATATCTACATTCATGGGCCTTGCAGCCACAGGCCCCTTCATCTCATTCTGATACCAGATCCAATTAACCATCGCAAACAATATAATAATTATCTGGTCGGCATGAAGTTGACTATCGTTTTGTTTTTTACTTTACCTTGATGTCGGCCTCCGCCTCTGTCTCCATCCTTTTACTCAGTGTCTGTCTGTATTCCATGTATAGAAGAGCTTTGCCATATCCCTTGGTCCTTTGACCTAGAATCAAGACAAATTGAGGTTTCCTGATGCATGCACATCACGGACACAAAAATGGAACAAAAGTAAGCTGATGTGTTGCTGTAAGGATCGCGTAACTCGAGGAGCTGGATATAAACACGAGATGCGGGGAAACGACCCTCCGAGCCTCCCGAACCACCATGAATAAAGGAATAACAACTACGCACATTACCCTCCAAATCTCCAACCCCACCCTAACCATAGACAAAATCCACGTACAACCGCGTCTTTGTCGTGGAGGCCACACACAGCATCATGTGATTGCGTGGTCTCCATCACGTGAGATTCGAGTGACATGTTGAGCTCACTCGCGTCTGGCTGTCATTCTCGTTTCTTCTCTTAAACTCTGCTTCAGATGAACAAGCCAAGACCGAGCATTCTAGAGCTTTTTGACCCCCTAAAAACACCCGCGGGGCCGAAAGCAGTACGGGCCTCTGTCGGGGACTCGCCAGACTCTGATAAAGAGAACAGCACGCCTGATCGATACAGCTGGGGCAAGGAGCTCACCCTCACCGCCTTCTTCGACAGGACTCTTCCAGCGCAAATGCACGCGTCACCTGTCAAGTTCAGGCGGAGGTTGGTGGACGTTGGGGATGCGACAGTTGACTTCAGCGACATGATGCAGGCCCGCGGCGCGATCCGCGAGTTTGAAGACGTGTTCGCGTCTGTAGGCGTCCACAGCGACAGCGATGAAGAGGAGTCTCAAGGTACCGGGCCCGAGTTTCCTGTGACACCGCGCCGCATTGCGATTTCGCAACCTTCCACGCCGCGCACGCCCCTCGCAGACCTCACCAGGCAGTTCGACTCATCCCTACACGAAGGATCCCACGACTATTTCAAGGTTGTTCATCCATTGCTGAAAGGACCAACAGAAGCTCGAAACACGTGCAATAAGGTTGCTCGAGATACTGCGCACGCAGCCATGCGGCCCGGCCATGCGACCATTGGTCTGCGGCAAGCCCTGGAAGCCCTGGTCATCGACGCCGCGGAGAAATCGGCCGACGTTATCACTAGCAAATCGGCTGTGTCCCAGCCATTATTAACCTCTTCAACCAATCTCAGTCTCTCGTCTTCACAAGCCTTGCTCACCGCCGGATCCCTGCCTCATTCGGCCTCGTCCAGGAACTCTTTTGCCTCGCTACTGGTCTCCGACACACCTGCAGTCGACTCGAGCTCGGATACTAGTCTCCGAATAGACTTGGTTGGCTCTGAGGCCAGCTTTGACTTGCTCAATGATCGGATGGAGCTTGAGCCGGAGGCAAACGATTTTGATTCTTTTTCTCGTGTAGCCCAGACTGGGCATTGTGATGAACGTGAGTTCCTCCGTCGATCTGATGCGACTGGTATTTTATTTATGTTCTTAAATTATCTTCAGTATTAAAGCGTGGGATCGAATCCACACACCTCACAACCAATTCCGCTGAAGACCGTGCACCATCACTTCCCGACCGTAATTTGTCTATTTCTGAAACCTTGGATACGGCACCAACAGATGCGCGGCGAGTGATGCGGGACGCAGTCGAAAATGGTAGGCAGTAATACAAATACGCTCCTATCATTCTGAATATGATGTACTCCAGTACCCACCAAAGAAGATGCAGACACAACCGAGATGGAGGAACGTTTTGCTTGTATGCGCGTTCAAGACGGTCCGCAGGTATCGGTACAACCTGCATTTGACCTTCCGCCAACTTCCAGAGTAAACGCGGGACCAAAATCAAATGGGGTGAAATTACAAGCTGAACGCGTTTCTCCCAAGCCCAAGGGGAACTTTCTTAGGAACGATAGCTTTACCGCAGCCCCTCTGGCATCAGAAGCAGCGCTGTCGCCGCAGCCAACCTCTCATGACCCAGTCTTCACCAGACCAAGGGTGCCGAAGCTCCGACGACCACGACCAATAGTCCCCTCGCTGGTCCCCATTTCGGGGCTGCGCATTGTCAAACGCTCGCAGTTGAACACGACCGGCCCGCCGGCTAGGGGCATCTCGGCGCCGAGCGCGTCATTGTCGAGCGGGGCTCTGACATCAGGATCTGGCAAGCCTAGCCCTGACGCAGTACTACCACAGCCGAAGGCAAACACCCTCCCCTTCCAGGCGCAGAGGCTCACCGCAGTCAGTGTCCCTGCCCCGTCGGTTTTGCCTCCCCCGCCGGTTGGTATTCCCGGTAGCCAAGTATGTGCGGCGCCACGTAAGCCCACACGATCTGGCGGACCACAGCGAGTGCCACTCCACACGGAGAGGTTGGTGTCTGGGCCCGCCAGTCAGGGTGTGGCTTATATCAAACCAGCGACAAAGCTCAGAACTGCTGGTGGTGGTGGTAGCAGTTCTCGGTCGACCTTGCCGC
The DNA here is from genome assembly GCA_951802425.1 of Clavaria fumosa. Classification (NCBI taxonomy): domain Eukaryota; kingdom Fungi; phylum Basidiomycota; class Agaricomycetes; order Agaricales; family Clavariaceae; genus Clavaria; species Clavaria fumosa. The sequence goes on along the minus strand of OX637803.1, from coordinate 1,079,640 downwards.
GATTGGCACCTCCATCTTCAAAGATTGACAACTTCGTCGCTATCACATCAAGCGTACATGATGGCTTGCCGAGGCGGGTTCTGAGATGACGGGTTGTCTCACTCCTCCCCCTCATTGGATGCAAGAATTCGGAATACGCGTTCGCAACTGTAGAAACCGTTACATGTTATGAGTATCCAGACGTTACTATGATTAAGGCTGCTGCTGTTAGAGTTTCACCTAACATATGTGAAGTGAAGTGAATGAAGCATGTCTTTATGTCTCAGTAGCTCCTGAGCCTTGACGGCTGCCGCTTTTCGGAGTGAAGTGAATGAACTATGTCTTTATGTCTCAGTGGCTCCAGAGCCTTGACGGCTGCCGCTTTTCGAGCCGCTGCTTTGGCCTCACTTAAAGGCCTGCCCCAATCCGCTTCTGGGGGGTCCCAAATGCCCAACTCTTTCTTCAAGTCCTCGACGTTCATCGCCCATCGCTCTTCCCAGAATACGGAGATCAGAGACTTGGCCGACGCGCCGCAACGCAGCGCCCACGGCACGTATTCTTTGAAGAGACGCGTGCGCTGCCCGCCATTGAGGCGCAGTGGACCGAAGATCGCCGAGAGCAGCGTCATGGGCAAACCGAGATTGGCAAACTCAAAATATTTGAGCGCAACCTCGTACTCGACGCGCACAGGAAGGCTCGTGATGCAATGGTAGAAATCGTGGCATTCACGATAGCGCTGCATGACGTAGGCAAGTTCGGGGTCATCGATGTAGTGCACCTAACAAGCAGAAAAAGGGTTTGTGAGCATACATCAACGATTTGATTTTGGAAGATGAATGAATAGCCCGTATGCCCTTCAAATCTCTAAGGCAGACCGCTACTGAAAGAGGAACCACAGGCTCACTGGTTCCCGTGTATCGGGTGTCACACCACAGCGATTGAGCCAGTCGATGTATGCGCGTGCGAAACTTCCCTCCGGATACTGCGCCAGTGCACCCATGTCTATGGTCTTAGAGTTGACGCGTGGCCGCTGCTTTAGGACACGGCGACCCTCGGCGCTCTCCAGCATGAAATCGCGCAGGCGCACGATGCTCGGACCTGCAGTTGTCTCGCCCAGGGCAGCCACCATATCTACGCGTATAAGGATTATAGATTCTGCTAAGCGAGGCGACAGTAGAGCACGCGCACCTCCTCTCCGGGGGTTGGCGAGAGCCATGACAGCGGAGCCAACAGCTAGGAAGGCATTCTCAAACGCGTTCAGAGGGATGTGGCCTTTGTATGCCGGGCTTCGCTTCGTAGCCAGGGAACGGAGCAAATTGTGAGAGGTGCTGGTAGCCGCGCCATTTGCTAAAATTCGGCGAGCAAGGGAAGTTTGAGCTATCGCAACCAACGACGGCGACGGCCTTAAAATGCTGAACATGCGACAGATGAGCGCTGAGCAGTTACCAGTAATTTACCACCCTCCGAGCCTCCCGAAACCCGAAACACCAAGAATGAATTACAACTAACGTACATTAATTAATCTACAAATCTCCAATCCCATCCTAACCATAGATAAAATCCACACACTTCATGTACAATCGCGTTTTTGTCGTAGCTACTGTCCATGTGGCGGTATAACAATGCTGATTCAAAAAATAAAAATAATGAATGACCTTGTGCTTCAGCGAAAGCGAGTCCTCCCACTGCCGAAATGGACATCAAAAGTGTGAGAAAGTTTTGATTTGTTTGTATCCGCGGCAAGCAAACATAATTAAGGTCGCCGCCGTAAATGTGACGGAATGACGGAAACGGACAAAGTTCGGGACTTCGACTAGTTTGAGCGCAGATTTGAGCCACACGTCTTCACAATGGATGGGGACCAACCTCCACTCAATAGCCAATTGACCTGGTTCAACGTCGCGTTTGGTTTCTCTTTTATTTTAATTGATGCTATTTTATCGGTCTCTTTGGGTCTTGGTGTCGGTCGCAGTCTCTTGTCGTCAGCGGTTCGCTGCATAGTCCAACTTGGAGTTGTGGCGCTCATACTTCAGAGGGTGTTCGAATCACAAAACCCATGGGCTGTAGGGGCCATTGCTTGTGAGTAGTCGTTCTACCAGTTTTTCGCAATGCAATAACAGCCCTCTTATGACTCAGGTTTATTAAATACATTGGGTACCTTTGAAACTGGTGCGCGAAATGACATCGGCTCGAATAAACCACCTTGATGCGCGTCCTTGTTAGTCGTGAACAAATCTCCCAGACGTTACCATCATATGGTGAGCTCCCACAACCAACGCACCTTGCGGCGATCTTGGTCAATCAAACTTTTCACTAGTTTTCATCCGTCCTTCTTGGCATGCTTGGTTCCACAATCCCTGTCTCGCTGATTGGAACTCGTTACGCCATGTCTGTTGTACCAGTATGGAAACCCGAGACATACAGTCAGTACGGCATCTCGCTCATAGCATGTCATGTTTCTCATGGAAGACTTCTAGTTCCCATAGTGGGTATGTTGTGTGGGGGCACTATATCTGGAGTGGTTATTTCTATCGGCTATATCCTCAAAGAATTGCAGTCAGTTGCGCACGTCGCTAGCGATAGTACAAGAATAAACTAATGTTGTTGTATAACAGCGAAAATCATGACAAGGTGGAAATGTATTTAGCTTTCGGAGCTTCAAGATCCGAGGCCTGCAGACCAATAGCGAGAGAAGCTCTACGACTCTCTCTAGCACCCACCATCAGCCAGATGAGGTGCGTAACGAGCCATCTCATTTCCAGGCACCCGCCTAAAAGAAGTCTATTCAAAGCGTCATTGGTTTGATTGCCATTCCAGGCATGATGACAGGTGCTCTCCTTGGCGGTTCTTCCGTCGAGCAAGCCGCTAAACTCCAAATGATCATCATGTTTATGATCTCGGCGAGCACCGCTCTTTCTACTATCGCTACGACGACGATGACTCTTGCTGTCGTAGTCGACGGGGATCAGCGTGTTAGGACAGATAGGATCGACGTTCGGCCACACGCGATCTGGAGGGCGAGAGATCGGGTGGTGGCGAGGATGATGACCGCCGTCAGGCGAAGTATAGGAAGACTGCGCCTTCGGTTTGGTGAGACTCATAGGCAAGACCTGATGCATGAAGCCGGGGCCACACAAGAATCGAGTCATGGGCTACCTCAGCCAGCCTAGGAACAGCATGATATTGTATTATACACTCCCTCATGATTAGATAGTAAAGATTCCCTCTCCCACGAAGTTCCCGTTGTGAAAAGCATGAAGTGGCCCAGAAACGCCTTGACAGCTGGAGACTCATGCTGTGTGCAAAATCGAGATTGCGAATCATTCATCCATCTCTCCCAGGTGTCCGTTCTCGATGCGGTGTACTACTTCTCCTGTCCTTTCCGGGCGTCCCTATGGGCCCCGCTACCGGAAGACTGCCAACGTTGGTAAGACGCCTCTCGCTGCCGCCGTTACCCCTCTGCAGCTCCCTCTTCGCTCGTCGCGCTGCATCCCCAACTTCTCTGGGAGGCCGCTCACTATCTATCCGAGTGAGCGCGCGAAGGAGGTCTTGTGGGTCCTCTGCAGATGGTGGCAGAGGGGCAGCGGATATCGCAGATAATCGTTGCGATAATAGGGCGAACCGGTGGTCCAGCATCTCCTCAGTGATCAAGACGTTCTGAGCAGCAGTGGACGTGAATGTTTCCAGTTGGTCGAGCTGCAGGCAGACCCTCAGTCGACGTTTGTAGTTGAGCAGGATTAGAACGTTACCTTAAACTCCGCGTCCGTCAAATCACCACCCGTGATGACATCCTTCTCCCCCTGAAGGATACTTCTCGCCAAATCCATGCCCAACGGGCCCAGGAACTCACCAGGTACCTCATCTTCCCACCTGGCTTCGTCCCATCGCCGGGCCATCCACATGTCAAGTGACTGCCTTTGAGGCGTCGTAGCGCGGTATTTACGTTCCGGAGTCACCCCTCGTTTGGGCGTCCCGGCCCGCCGAATCTTCCCATCCGGTGTCGCTGCTCGAAACTTCTCGAGACTACGATCCGAACGCTCTGGGGTAGTACCGCGTCGGCCAGTTAGAGTGTCAGGAGAAGACAAATCGCTCCCAGTCGTGAGAGAGGATGATGCGGAGAGGGTATCGCAATAGGATTTGTAAAACGCCTCAGCCTTGTTCCACTCGGCATCCTCCAGCTCAGACCTAGGGACTCAGAGTCAGTACGAGCTAAGGATTTCAAATTGTTCACGGCATCATGAATGGTTCAGAGATGACCAGTGGTAAGTCGTACCTTTCAATGCAGCGTTTGAACTCAACTTCTCTCCTTCGGTTCTTGACGTTTTGCTCGTTCGGTTTCCACCAGATCTTCCTCTCTTCTGGTCCCTTGCCCTTGGTCCGTTCTACGCCATCCTCACCCACGGGATGAACAGTCGTTTTGATCTTCCCCTCCGCCAACATTCGAATAGTTTCCTCCTGCAACTCTCTCAGGAATTTCGCTTCATCGGGTGTTGGGGAAGGTAGAACTGGTTCCGCAGCCAACTCATTCGTTTGTTTAGACTTGAGCTCGGATGCTGGTGGCAATATACTTGCCGGTGATACGGTCAAGGAGCGGTGGGCACACCAAATCAATAGTTGGCGTGTACGGTGCGATTCTGGAAGATCGACATCAATATGTTTGTAGAATGAATTGTCGGACACGGAAGTATGGGGATGAGCTGTGAGAGGATCCCATTGACGTCAGTCCATAATATGGGGAAAGTCCAACGCCAACCAATTACACCACTCGTCACGAAGCTGCTGCTCAACCTCTTCCCACGCGCGCCAGAAGACCGCCGTCTGCTGGACCCTTCACCAAACGTAACTGAAAGACGCTTGTCATCAGAAACGCCGAAACAGTCGCACAACGCATACAGTACCGTTAGGTTTGAACGACGCACTCGGCGTCGGAGCAACCGTCTTGAATTGCATCCCGAGGGTGGACTGCGAACGCACTCCTTTCTTGGGGCGCTTCACGGCTTGAATGAGGGGATTTGACACGTCAGCCGCTTTCCGTTTTGGAACGAGTTGAGTCTCGTCAACTTCCATCGCGTTAATGTCTCCCAGTGCTCGATGAGAGTGTGACAGGCGGTGAAATTCAAAGCCTCAGCAAACCGAACGCAAATGCTGGGAGAATTCTTTCACGTGACCCAACTGGCGAGGTCACCTGATCCATTGCATCCAACAGGTGTAGTAGAGCGAATTGCTCATTTGTAGCGCGTGGCATTGCAGTGTTACATCTTCAAGTTACATACGCGACTTAGACGGTGGTGGTCTTTTTTACACATGAGCAGGTTCAAGTCCACTTCCAGGAAACGGTTACGGTAAATTCAAGAGCGTTTTCAGACTTGCTCGAGCCATACCCAAACATAATGAAGTGCGGGGATCTTCAAGGGGTGGATAGCCATTGTGTGAATGATCAAGTTGATTGCAGCAAATTGACGCACGAAACTGAAAACGGGGCTTCATAGAAAGGTGCACTAAGAAGCTGTGATACGCGAGTCTACCTTTTTGAGAAATAGAACACTCAGATTCACCTCCCGGAGCTCTCGCGTTACATCGATAGGCGGCTCTCTCTCGCCAAAAGCTACTTTCGGGATTAAGGTTGAATATTGCTCCGTTCGAACGCGGTGGCCAAAGGGCTCCTGTCGAAACTAAAAAAAATGGCATGCGAAAAGAAGGGCGGGTCCGACAACGTGACTGGAGTAGTTCCTCACATTTGACATCAATGACAGCGTTGCAATCACAACACACTTTGATACTGCAACTTGAGTGGAAGGAATGAGAAATGGTTGAAAGTGCTCACACCTCGAGCACCTTCGCGAGACCACCACTTCGAGATCTGGCTAACATGTGCATGACCTAAATTGTATAATAAAATCCCTCACGCCCCTCGATCGGTTCTGTGCCACCCTCTTGCAACTCCCGATTCTTGCGCTTGAAATACGCAGTAGTCACCGCAAGCAGAACGATATTCAGAAATTGGCAACCTATGGTCACCCAGTACCCTGCAAGACGGATGAGGTAAAATAAAAATAATTTCAAAATAACAAAAGCTTACCCGGCAGATATTTGGGATAATCCTGCTGCCTGAAAACTGTGATGATTCAGTATACGGGAATTACATCCCACGAAGCACGTACCTGTTGTGGCAATGATCCCGCCCACACCACCAAATGCAATGATCACCGCACTTGAGACGGCGCGTTTCGACTGAGAAGTCACATTATTTGCGGCCTGCTCCCGTGTCCCCCGAAAAAAGGCCATACCCATCAGCACCCCGTCAGAACGCGCAAAGGCCACAGAATGAAATCGTACGAACATATGCCAAGATGCCCGGTATACACCCCGCAGATCCGGCAGTGACTAAAAATGTTCCTTGAAGCAAGAATGTGTTCAGGCTTCACGAGGTATCTGGAGATTCTGCTAGCAGAGACGACTTACCAATATATTGAGCCGCAAAATTCGGAGGGTATGCTGCAATCAGCAGTCCGATGATAGTGAAGCCTGTCTGTAAAAAGAGGAATGCTGCTCGTCGGCGTGTTCTATCCGATATCCATGCGAATGCCAGGGCAGACACAAGCTACAACAATGGCCGAAAGAGGTTGAAGATAATCAGAATAAGCACAATCGGGATTGGCAGGTGCTCACCGCGAAGCCATGAGGCGGGGCACTCTGACCAAGAGCAGCGCAAAAGCAGGTTAGGCAGCTGTTTCTGGACAAAATTGATATCTGCAATTACCAAGAGGAAAGCCCGTCTCAGGTCCGTTTGGGAATTAAGCAGGATTGTGAGGAAGAATCTGCGGTCTCAGAGTCAAGGGCAGGGACTTTTAGTGGTTTTGAAAGTAGGCCTTACCCGATGACATAACCTGGCTGCTCATGCGACGATGAGGGAGGATCCAGGGAACTAGCTTATTCGATTTGAGGCTTACCACAGTTTGAGTCATGAACATCAGACCTGACAAGGCTGTCAATCTATGCCGGCTCGGATACAAGCGACTGCACGAACCGAACACCCATATTTTCCAATCGGACAGATGTTTTATTATTTTCTCGAAAGTCACTTCGTCCGGTACCGAGTCGCCTCGATCATCTTCGATGCGCTTGAGTATGAGCTCGGTCTCACGCTGGGTGAGGAAATTGTTTTTGTCGGGGAAATCTACCACAAACAGGAAGACGAGCACGCCAGCGAGGATGGTCATGGAGCCTTCGATGATCTGGCAAAGCTTGAGGGCGACAGCGCCGTGCTCGCAGGAAGGAGATCTCACTCACAAATATCCATCGCCATCCACTCTTGTGGTCTCGGCCACTTAGCAGGCTCATACCATAGGCGAGAATGGAGCTGAAGCCTCCAATGAACAATGCCACGAGGTAGAAGATGGCTAGCCTGAAAATGGGGTTGGAAAGATATGGTCAAGTGGCGGTATGGAGGTGACCTTGTTTGAATTTCGTATCGAGTATACCTGGCAGAAAGAGAAGTGAACTAGTATCGCGGAAAAAATATGACGTTATTGCGGATCCACAAACCAGGTTGATATGATATAGGCTATGGCTGGGAAAAAGCCTGCCTGCAGCCTCAAGCTTAAGTGCCGACTGATGCATAGAAGAGATACTGCGGACTAACCTCTCCTGCACCAAGCAGAAAACGACATAACACCAGCCCGCGCCATGTGTGTACAAATCCTGCGCCGCGAAGTTACAGACATGCGACTCGGTGTTAGGAACAGTGGATACCTTCGGACAACTGTACGATACCCCATGCGACAGTAAGAAACGACAACCAGACACGAGCGCCAACGCGACGCAAAACCAGGTTGCTCGGGAGCTCCCTGACATAGCGGGTGAGTTCGGCAGTCCGACGAACAGTAAAATGCGAACAATAGAATGTAGGGAACGAAATATATTGCTGAAGCAAGGTTGAAACGATCATGAGGGTCTAGGTTCTGGTGAATGGGGATATGCTTGGGGTCAAGAGTTGAGCGACAAAGCCCTGATATGACAGACGAACGAGGTCCTGTCCCATGCCAGCCACTTCAGCGACTCCAAGATTACTCCTGCGAAAGAAGAAAGGAAGCGCATTTTACACCATTATTAGATGGATTGAAATCGAACTGCTCACCGATCCAGCAGGGCCAATGCGTAAACAAATATAAGGATAGGTAAAAGGCGCTTGTCTACGCTGCGTCTATCGCTCCAAGCCATCTAATAATTGCTCTAAACAAGTGCGGGGAAATTCTTACAGAGTCTTGCGACTGAATCTGTCGTATTCACTTCGTGACATTTCGCTGATGGTGCTAGTTTTGGGCTGGACATCGTTTCTGACAGGGTTGGGCCCGTCCCTTGGCTTCTCGTTTCTCGAATCGCTTATATCGACTCTGTGAGGAGGAGGCATGTTATCGAAAGCAAATACTTTTGCTCGAGGTAAGTCAGAGGAACGCAACATGGGGAATTTAGGAAGATTGTGTTCAGACGGAGCGCTATATTTGCCGAGATGCTCACGGAAGCTTATACGCTTCGGATCATGGATCCACTGCGTCGTCTGGGGAAGCACATTGCATTCTCATGATGAGGTCAGCCCGGGTGCGGTTGACAAAGGGCTTCGGGAGAATATCTAGGAGAGCGTAAAAGGATAACCGGTCAACGCCAGCATAAAACTGGCTTGAATAACTCACGCGGTTGCTGTGGTAGGGCTAAAAGTGGAATGCGGGGCCCCGACTCTCTGAATAGTCAAAGGTCAACAAAGTACAGTACTGCACTAGTGCGGGGGGAATGTCGCTGCACATGACCGACGCGTGACCGCAAAACCGCAGTGCGACGACGAGCGCATCGTCTAGATACAGTTGAACATGGCATAACGTATCACGGGTAAACGTATATTTCGGATAACGTATTGATTTTGGGCCCTAACCAAGTTGGTTTGCGGTAAATTATACGAAAACTGGCATAACGAATAACGTATGGGGCTGGGCCCCAAAATATACGTTCTTGCGGGCACCCAGGTCCAATTATCATGCATGATTTGAAATGAAAATACATTTTTTTTTCGGCCTTCCCTTGCAGCGGGCCAGCACCAGATCCCTATGTCTAACAGCTATGATAGACTATCCGGAAAAAAATTGCCAAAAGACACTCCTGCCAGCTCTGCAATGCCTGTTGATGAGGCCAAACGAAAAAACTTGACCCTCCACAACTGGTTAACTGTCTTCGCCTATGTGGATCAGCATAAGGGGATGTCGCAAAGTGAGATTGTGGAGCATTTCCGTACCAGGTGCGAAGGGGCCCTTGTCTTTACTCAAGCAATGTTATCAAGAAGGCTTGCCGACTGCAACAAGATGGAGAAACGAGGTTTAGCTAAGAAGACTAGAAGGGGCATGCTTGGACAGACTTGGTGAGGTAGACAATGCACGGATATTGTCACAAGAGGCCCGACGCCTTCGTGGGCATTTGCGAAGACAGCAGGTGGCGAAGGCGCAGCAGACGACACTGGACCATTTTTGGAAACCGTCACACATCACACATGTCACATAATATGTGACACATAGGTTACCGTATACCCACGATACCGTATTAGTTTTAGGGTCTGACCGTCGTTATACGTTATGCCATGTTCAACTGTACAAGCATCTGGTCGAAAACGATGCAACCATACGCTGCAGCCTCGGTGGTCCCTCTCATCAAATCGCCTAGTCTGCGTGTCCCGAAACTCGTCGAGATGCCCGTAGACATACATCCCCTACCGGATGACATCTCTGCCTACGTTCGTCCTCTTGTTCAAGCTCCTTCGGATGTACATCCGACGACCATATAACTAGTTTGTCTATCCATTCACCTTAGAGCCGCACGTAATTACACTCGAGACGGCGCGTCGAGCAACACTTGCCGCGCACGCCGCGCGGCGCGAGGCCTACCTAAAGGCAAGGGACGAAGAGAAGGAGCGGAGGGAGAAGCAAAAACTCAAGTTGGTCGCCCCTGGTTTTGAGCCAGAGGCTGGAGTGCTGGTTCCGACCAAGGTGAGCGGGAGCTCAGACAGCCAGAAAGCGGTGGAGGATGCTGCTGGAACGCGGAAGAACGTGATGGAGGATCTTGTGGAGCATTTGGCCAGAATGGAGAACATTGGCGGTGGCGCGGGCGCGCAATAGCAGAGGCAGGCAAGAGCTGATTTATACCGTTACATTGGTCGTGGTCTCATTCCGTTAGATTGTGTTTGGCAACTAGAATCGGCTTGTAAACGTAACGCCTCATACTCATGCTCTGGTAGGAGTAACCAGTCTGTATTGTGAGTATACTTGCTGGCACTAATGATGGTTGAGGAGGGGGCGTTTATTGCATGAGTGGGGGATTATAATCAAGAGGTAATCTTAAGAAGGTATCTATCTAGACAGTGTTCGGAGTTGTCTGCGTTAAATAGACAAGCGGGTGCCGTCAACTGGTAAGAATCATACGAGAAGATACAAACGTACCACCTCCCGCAACCAAGTGATCAGGTCATTTCTCTCTTTATCCTTCTTGAGACCTGCAAATGCCATTTTTGTGCCGGGAATGTACTGAAAGAGTTCGGGACTTCGTTTCGCAAAGGCAGATCCAGAAGACGCCAAAGAACACATACCTTTTTCGGGTTCTCGAGGTAATCGAATAGGGTATTTTCGTCCCAGATCACGCCTTTTTTCTTATTCGCCTCGGTGTACGTAAAGCTTTGGACTTGCCCAGACTGGCGGCCAAATAGACTGCATGGAAATATACATGGTGAGGGAGTATACGTAGACTTGCATGAAATGACGAAACTCACCCGAATAGGTTGGGCCCGACCTTGTTGGGCTCTCCGGCACCTACAGTATGACATTGCGCGCAACGTGTCTTAAAGAGACTGGCACCCTTCGCGGCGTCACCTTGGCGGTCCAAGTCAGCCAATGGATACATCAGCAAGTCGCTGTAGACGAACCAACTGAAAAACCCATGTCTATAGTCTAATGAGGGGAACAGAACAGAGAGAATTGTTTGAGGGTCGTGGGGCTAACGAATCGCCCGCAGCTGGATGGCGGCTTCAAGTAAAATTGTGCTGGCTGGCCGTCATGTGGCCGTTTTTGTCCGAGGGACGTCACGTGATATATTGCCTTTTGTGAGCCTCCCTCTGCTGTTCGCAGTCGAAACCTCCACCATGTCTGGCGATCATCCAAGCCTCTTCCGTAAGCCGCGTATACCACTATAGCGATGCGGTGCCATTGACGCGCAGCGTTACAGGCTCGGAACAGATGAGCTTAGTGCAGCTTATTGTTCCAACAGAGGTGGCCCACGACACGGTATGGGAGTTGGGAGAGCTCGGCAATGTGCAGTTCAAAGACGTGCGTTGCCATATCTGAATCTCATTACATCTGCGCCCCCTCATTCCTTTTCTGCTCAGCTCAACCCCAGTGTCAATCCATTTCAGCGCTCCTTCGTGGGCGAAATACGGCGGATGGAAGAGATGGCGCGCAGATTGCGCTTCTTTGCCGCACAGATTGCCATGGAGAAGGATGTGGTGCCTATTCGCCCGCTGGGCGAGTGTGCGCCGCTCACGGCCCACTCCCTCGACGAGCTGGATGTGACGCTCAGCGAGTACGAAACGCGGCTGCTGCAAATGAACGAGAGCTACCAGATGCTAAACAACCGCACGAGAGAGTTTATGGAGGCTCGTCATGTGTTGAGGGAAACTGCAGTTTTCTTTGACAAGGTACAGTGTGCAGGCGCAAGAAACGCCCCTCGCCCTTGCATATAAGATTTAGTATGCTAATTAGTGATTTGTGCATCAGGCGGAAGACCAGCAGAGGGAGATCAGGCAGTCATTTGATGACAGTTCTGCCCCACTTTTGCAGCATGAAGATCGCGAAAATCAATTATCGGCTTCAGGTGTCCAGTTTGATCTCGAGTATGCAAACTTATATACTGTTTTAGTCTTGGCTCACCGCTGCTCCTTTTTCCATCAGGTTTGTGGCTGGAACGATTGACCGTGCCCGCGTACTTACGTTTGAGCGAGTCCTTTGGCGAGTGCTGCGGGGTAATCTCTATATGAATCATATCGACATTGCACAGCCTTTCGTCGACCCTACCACGGGCGCAGAAGTCAGGAAGAACGTGTTTATCATATTCGCACATGGAGACGCTCTGCTCGCCAAGATTCGCAAAGTATCAGAGTCCATGGGTGCGACGCTTTACCCAATCGACGCGAACGCAGACAAGCGCTCCGACAGCTTGAGGGAGGTCACGGGACGGCTCGAGGATCTCCAGGCCGTGCTGTACAACACGGGCCTGAACCGCCGCAGTGAGCTGCACAAGATTGCAGAACATCTTGCGAGCTGGCAAGAGCTCGTGCGCAAGGAGAAGCTCGTTTATCAGACTTTGAATCTCTTCAACTTTGATAACCGTAGGAAGACACTCAATGCAGAGGGTTGGTGCCCCACGAGAGACTTGGCCCTCATACAAGAAACTTTGAGGCACGCTGCTGTAAGAGATTTCCATCTCATGGCTCACTAAACTAATCTCTCCGTTGTAGGAAGAGTCCGGAACCACCGTTGCACTCCTACACGAATTGCACACCAACAAGACCCCGCCCACATTTCATCGGACGAACAAGTTTACGGAGGGCTTTCAGGCCATCATGGACAGTTATGGGATGGCCTCGTACCAGGAAGTCAATCCAGGCCTTTTCGTTGTTATCACCTTCCCTTTCTTGTTCGCTGTCATGTTTGGTGACATCGGCCACGGGTTCATCGTCTTCGTTGCAGCGCTGTGGGCGATCCTGCGCGAACGCAAGTTGGCCAAAAGCGATATGGGCGAGGTATGTTGTTAACAGCTATTGCGAGAACACAGCATGAGACTGATACTTTTCGCCTCACCAAGATGTTTGGCCAATTCTTCTAGTGAGTCGACGGTATTGTTCGTGTGTGCCAGCAGCTGAATTTTGGTCCATAGTGGCCGCTACATCATTCTTCTTATGGGCCTGTTTTCTATATATACTGGATTCATTTACAACGATGTCTTTTCGAGGTCGCTCCACCTTTGGCATTCAGGATGGGAATTCTCTGAGGGAAACGGGACTGTGGTTGCGGCTCCGACTGGGCATACCTATCCATTTGGACTCGACCCAGGCTGGCATGGTGCTGACAATGGTCTAGTGTTCTCCAACTCGTACAAGATGAAGATGAGTATCGTCATTGGCGTCATTCACGTGAGAATTCCCCATCTGCCGCTCTGAGTCAAGCTCACGAAAAAAATGTTTTCGCAGATGACATTTGCCCTGTGCCTTCAATTGCCTAACCACATTCATTTCAAGCGTCCAGTTGATATTTGGGGCAACTTCGTTCCTCAGATGATTTTTCTCCAGTCTATTTTCGGCTATCTGGTTGTGTGCATCATTTACAAGTGGACAGTGGACTGGACGAAATCGCCAACGCAACCCCCGTCGCTTTTGAACATGATCATCAACATGTTCCTATCCCCCGGGACTGTCGACCCTCAAACTCAGTTATACAGCGGACAGAAATATGTCCAGGTGTTTCTTCTCTTATTAGCCGCAATTTGCGTGCCGTGGATGTTGATCACCAAACCCTACATAACGTGGATGGAGATGAAAAAGATACAGGGCCAAGGATACGTCGGTATCGACCGCGTCGACGACGCGCATGATGGAGAAGGTGAGGAAGACGGCGATGGAAGAGTCACCGCAGAAGATGGGGAAGAAGAACCAGTGAGTTGATTACATTAAGTTGCTATCTCTGTTGCGCAAATTTGACTCATCCTTACTCAGGAACACCACGAGTTCGGCGAAATTGTGATTCATCAAATAATTCATACGATTGAATTTTGTCTGGGCTGCATCTCGCATACAGCATCGTATCTCCGTCTCTGGGCGCTCTCTCTCGCTCATTCTCAACTCTCGGAAGTCTTGTGGGCAATGGTTCTGAAACCCTTCTTGGGCGCTTCCGGGCTGCTTGGAAGTGTGGCGCTTGTATTTGCGCTGACGCTCTGGTTCTCTCTCACACTCTCCATATTATGTATTATAGAGGTGCGTCTCTGACTAGATATGAATCGCATGTGACTAAAACATGGCGAAACAACTAGGGTCTATCGGCCTTCCTTCACGCACTGCGTTTGCATTGGGTGGAAGCGAACAGCAAGCACTATGAAGGCGGTGGTTACGTGAGTTCGAGACGTTCTAGAATATATCCATGTTTGCACTAATAAATACGACTTTTGATAGATGTTCATGCCGCTGAGTTTTGCGAATCTAGAAACAGGAGAATGAACTTTATGAAGGCTAGAAGTCTTTCAGCGTTGTCGTCGATAAAGTCTAATAATACGTACATAGCCTCGTTGACCAGCGATCGTTGATCCTCGTCGCTGTGATCGCATCTTCCACAATGCCGCCGCCACATGTCCGAATAAGACTCCTAATGCACGTCCTATGCAGTGCGGCGCGGTGGCTAAAAATTCAAACCCCGACATCTATATAGACGGACTGAGCCCTCGCAATTTTTTTTTCTTCGTCTCGTTTCTCTTCCTTCTTCCCTTTCATTCCCATAGAGGTGAGTCGGTTCCGTTTGGCGCAGATCACTGCTAATGACTTTTCTAGGCATTTGCCACCCATAGACTTAGAGCAAAGCATTATATCCTGTAGCGTATCAAGCTTCATTCCTCTCATAGACAAAATTCTCCAGGAAAAATTCTCATTGTCAATGTACGTGGTTCACTCATTGTGCAGCGGTTGACTCATAATTTTTGCAGATTTGGAAAAATGCCCGCTATCACTACACAAGTGTCCGCCATCTCAGCCCTCGCGCCTCCCAAGTCCGTTCCCGTTCCTATTACCGTTCCCGAACTCGTCCAGGTCGACGTATCTGCTCTGTTCATTCCTGATAAAACCGCACGTGAAGCAGCTGCCCAGTCACTCGCTATCACGGTGTCAAAAGATGGACCCGAGGTTCTGCAATCCACTGGGTTCCTAGAGGCCGCCGTCAAGGCTCTGGCCAACAGAAAAACGCCCCACGTTTCCCAGGGCGCCGCAGAGGCTGTTTGCGCCCTTGTCAAGTCCGGCGCCATCTCAGCACTTGAACCCCATTTCATAGTCTCCGGCCTCTTAGCTGCGCTCATCGAAGCATTTGTTGACAAAGCACCCACTGTCAGGGCTGCTGCAGTTGAGGCTGTTCGGAGTTACGTGGAAGCGATGAACCCATGGGCGACCGCGACTATCCTTCCCACTATTCTCGAGCAAATCAGAACAGCTGGAAAATGGCAAGTCAAGACAGGCTCACTTGTCATTCTCAACCAGCTCGTCGCCAGTGCACCCCTCCAAATGGCCCGCCTCATGCCTGAGGTTGTGCCCGTTCTATCGGAAGCCATATGGGACACGAAGGCTGACGTCAAGAAAGCCGCACGCGATTCGCTTACCAAGGCTACTGCTTTGATTTCGAACAAGGATATCGAACGCTTCATTCCTGCTCTTATCAAAACTTTGATTAATCCAGACGAGGTGCCCAAGACTATCCAGCTTCTCTCAGCTACGACATTCGTTTCGGAAGTAGACTCAGCGACTTTGTCGCTCATGGTTCCTCTATTGTCACGTGGATTGAATGAAAAACTAACCGCAACCAAGCGTAAAGTCGCAGTGTACGTCCCTTGAGCAGGCTTAGCTCCCGCATTTATTCTAATGTTCTGTACAGAATTGTGGACAACATGTCCAAACTCGTAGACTCCGCCATCACTGTACGACCGTTCATTCCCAAACTCTTGCCTGGCCTCCTCAAAGTGGAGAGCTCTATCGGCGACCCTGAAGCTCGTGGTGTGGTTGGCAAAGCCATTGCCACACTTAGACAGATCGGAGAAGTACCTGAAGGCGACGGTTCAGATCTTCCGCCTCTCAAGGTAGTCGAGGCTGGTCAACTCATGCAGATCCTTTCTGCCATTTTCAAAAAAGCGGGCGCCGAAGCTTCTCTTACTCGCCCTTCTCCTATTTACGCTGCACAACTCGCGGCTAGTATGGTCAACGCCAACGTTTTCGATTGGGATACTCTTGCCCCGTACATTTCTCATGTCTCGTCCACCCCTGAACCTGTCTCTGTGGCAAGGGCTTGGGCCGTTCGTTCCGCATCTCATGGCACTGAGAATGATGCAGAAGCTCAAGACGACGACGCAGGCGAAGATCTCTGCAACTGCCAATTCTCTCTCGCCTATGGTGCTAAGATTTTACTCAACACGGCTACTCTTCGACTCAAACGAGGACACCGCTACGGCTTGTGCGGCAAGAATGGTACTGGAAAGTCCACCCTCTTGCGTGCTATCACAAATGGGTGAGTAGATCTTTGTGATCCCCATGCCTTCTTTTGTCTCATGTGTCTTTTTTCATTCAGCCAAGTCGAAGGCTTCCCTTCCCCGGAAGAAGTCCGCACGTTCTATGTCGAGCACGACATCGATGGAAGCGAAGCGGATACTTCGGTTCTCCAATTCATCGTTTCGGATGAGCGTATTTTGGCAGACGAGGCGGAATGCATCGAGACCCTTGCGTCCGTCGGATTCTCAGCAGATCGTCAAGCCAGCTCGATCGGCAGCTTGTCCGGTGGTTGGAAGATGAAGCTTGCTTTAGCCAGAGCAATGTTGTTCAAGGCTGATATTCTGTTGTTGGATGAACCTACTAACCACCTTGATGTCATTAACATTGCGTGGCTGGAGAATTATCTGAATAATTTGAAGACTTGTACATCTGGTACGCCTTTTTTTTCCTTTTGTTTTGTGGTGGCTGAACATATTTTCCAGTCATTGTATCCCACGACTCCAGCTTCCTCAATAATACTATCACCGACGTCCTCCATCTGAACCGTTTCAAGCTTAAGATATACCGAGGCGACCTCCATTCGTTTGTGAAACAAGTCCCGGAGGCTAAGTCTTACTACACACTCGAAGCCGCTGAGGACTACAAGTTCAAGCTGCCTGATCCGCCTCTCCTCGAAGGTGTAAAGACGAAGGAAAAAAGCTTGTTGAAGATGTGAGCTTAGTAACCCGTATTATAAGGCATCAGTCACTAAGTTGGGTCGCAGGCGCCAAGTGGCATTCCAATACCCTACTCAGACCACTCAGCAACTATTCGACATTACCCTCCAAGTCTCCTTGTCATCACGCGTAGCCATCCTGGGCCCCAATGGCTCTGGAAAGTCCACCCTCGTCAAGCTTCTTATTGGCGATATGGAACCCAATAAGGGAGGCGAAGTCTGGAGACATCCTAACTTGGTTATTGGCTATGTTGCTCAACATGCTTTCCATCACATCGACAACCATCTCGATAAGACCCCGCTCGAGTACATGCTTTGGCGTTACCAGACTGGTGAAGATTTGGAGGCTTTGTCCAAGGCCAACCGTCAGATCTCTGCCGAAGAGGCGAAAAAGATGCAAGATGGCTCACTCGTTATGGTCGAGGGACAGAAGCGATACATCGAAGAAATTCTCACTCGTAAAAAGCTGAAACAATCTTACGAGTATGAGGTGTCCTTGAAAGGCTTGAGCTCGTCGGAAAACATCTGGCTGCCGCGCGATGACCTCGTCAAGCGAGGCTTTGAGAAGGTCTGTTTCACGCGATTGAAGTCTATCATTTTACTCACACAGACTCCGACGGACAGAAAGTGCTTGAGGTTGACACCCGCGAGGCACAGCGTCTTGGTCTCCTCCGTCCCCTCGTCCGTCGGGAGATCGAAAAACATTTCGCTGATTTCGGTCTCGAAGCTGAGTTTGTCTCTCACAACACCATGAGAGGTTTGTCAGGCGGTCAAAAAGTCAAGATTGTGCTTGGAGCGGCCACATGGCGTCGTCCTCACGTCATATGCCTGGACGAACCTACCAGTGCGTTGTTTTGTTCAGTGCTCAGTTGTTACAATTCTTACTGATCCACAACAGACTATCTGGATCGCGAGTCTCTTGCAGCTTTGATCGAAGCACTCAAAGCTTTCGAAGGCGGTGTTCTCGTTATCACCCATAACCGGGAATTCTCCGAGTCTCTCTGCAAAGAGTGAGTCTGTTTCAATGTCTTCGATTCTATCCGAATCTGACTGAATGCTACACAGAGTCTGGGCCATGCGTGATGGCCATCTGGAGGCATCGGGCCACAATTGGGTCACAGGCCAAGGTTCCGGACCGAGGATTGGCGGCAAAGCAGGGGAAGAGGAAGATCAATATGATGCCATGGGCAACAAAATTGATACTACGAAGACCAAGAAACTTACCTCTGCCGAAGCCCGTAAAGTACATCTCTCTCCATTATCTGTACCCCTACAGCCTAGATCTAACTTTCCAACCGCAGCTCAAGAAAGAGCGCATGGCTCGTAAGAAACGGGGTGAGGTTGTCACGGATGACGAACTCTGAGGGTACGACACTTAATTTCGTAGATTACATTACGCGTTGGCTCTGTTTAAACGTAGATCTTCATACTTTCATGGTACAGGTACAGGCAAAGATTCTTTGAGTTATAGTTGTGGAATTCGATGCTCTGTTATTCGTGACACGAACCAGGACGATCTCGGTTCCATGAATTTACATTGCATGATTTCATGCTGTATTTACAGAATTTTAGCAGGATATACAAATTCCCCTCCAGCCTCGCAATGCGCAGACCGACAACGCCAGGCTAGTGAACGAGAAAGTCCGCAGCGGTAATAAGAGCAACGAGACGAGGCGCTTCATTCCGAAGAGCTTGGGTGTGAGATAATCAGCTCTCTTGAACGTCTTATCTAATGCACTAGTATGAACGAGATCGGGGCCGTTTCAGAGCCCCCAACCGCTAAATTGTGAGTAAGACATGTTATGAGCGGGCATCGTGGCGATTGGGTAGATGAACGCACTCAAATCTGCCTTGCAGATTCGACCATACTCCCATAATACCTTCATCGAGAAATGGCACACCGCTCCGCTGAGAGGCTGCGCTGGATCGCTGACCGAGAGGATCTGACCCAGGTACGGGCGCGGTGGGCACGGGCATGGACGTGCCACGCATGTTTCCGATAGGCTCGTACGGAGGCTGCTGCTGGCCCGCCATGGTCGGAAATTCCAGACCCGTAAACGTGTCGGCGAAGGTCGCCATCTGGCCAAAGAACAGCTGGTCCATAGAGTACCCCGACGCGCCATCGCCCAGGCCGTTGTGCGCGGAACTCCCCATAGCGCCTGTCGGCCCGAAAGGGGGGAGGCCACTCCCCGCTGGGGGCATTGGCACCGCCTGCGGTGAATACCAGCTGCCATCTGCCGTCGACGATTCAGGCTGCACGACATACGGCACCTGGGTATGCACCGGGAGGCGGCCGAGTTCGACGCTGTACATCGGGAGCGAGATGGCTCCTAAGTCCACATGGGAAGGGCCAGGCGGTGATGGCTGCTGTTGCACTTGACCCACGGGTGGCTGGAGAGGCTCCTGCGGAGTGACTCGACGAGTTCCTGCGATACTTCGGGGTGTGTCGATCGATGGAGAGCTCATTGTTGAAGTCTCGGGGCTGTTGCTCGCAGTGAAGAAAGGTGATTCTTCCTCCCTCTCGCGTTTCTGTGTCGAAGTAGTGCTGGGCTGCGGTAGAGGCAGTTCACCGACATGAGCCAGCTCCACCAGAATGTCGCTGAAGGAAGTTCAACTAGTCAGCAGAGAGACGTGGAGGAGATATTGACGAACATCAAACGACCAGCAGGGTGCCATCTGGGCGAAGCAGAAGAATGATGAGCATTCAAATTCATAAAGGGCACAGCCGTATTGACCTTTCTTCGCAATTTCTGATGGCGTCCATGCATTTGTTGACGTCTGCCATTTCCTTGGCTGGATTGGTAGACAAACCGGATCGCTTGCCTCCCCAAATTGTCAACAGGAGAACAAGAGACGCTGTGAAAGCGGGACCCTGAACGATACACCATTTAGCGCTCTTCCCGCGTGAGGTCGGGAAAACTTACAATAATAAGCGGGAAAGGCTTTGCATTGCGCCGCCGCTGGATGTCTATCACGTGACTGCACGATCGCGCAGCGTTCGCACAGATGGCCAAAGATGGGAAGGAAAGGGGGGACGGTTTGCGAGGAGACGGTATGAAAGGTCTGTGAATGAGTATCTGAATGTTGTAATACCAAGCGTGCAATAGGACTGATTGGTTGAAGAAAAGAATGTCTTCGCGTTGCGGATCCCAGCGCACTGTCAGGTAATCAGGATCTTCTGGCCATGCAACGAACAAGCAGAGCACAACCACAACTGACGATGATCAGGAACGGAATCAATCCACTTATTCAGCGCAGAGTCTAGTTCAGAGACGATGTGTTGTTCCCATTGGGAGCCGACGAAGCCGAGGAGGACCTTAGACTTGTTTATGGAGTACTGATGAAGCAAGTTAGGTTGGTAGCTTAGGTGGAAAAAAAAGACACGGGACCCTACAATGGTGCGCAAGGCAAACGCCAGAATTTGCGTTAACTTGATGTAGCTGATGTATTGCGCGATTACAGACGGCTTATCAGGCGGCTGTTTGAATGCTTGTTCTGGATCAGGATGTTCCCAATATTCGTCATCACATTCAACTGGTAAATCAAGATCGAAGCTGTCGAGTCGAGGTTGAGAACTCATGGCTTTTTTGACACAGAATCACTCACTCTTCGTCATGGATAGCGCAAGGACGTCCCAAGCCAGCGCTCAGCAAGCGATCTGTGCATACCAAGACCCTAGAGGTAAGAAAGGCAACATGAGCACAAGACGAGAATGAGCTGACGTCCAACGCCCACCAAAATGCCCGTTTCCACAGTTCATCTTCTACCGTCAACGTACGATGGTATACCTTTTTCCGATGTGCACCCACGTCTTGAGCAAGACGAATGCCGATTCCAACAACGGTCCAGCAAGCCTGTGGCGCGCTGGATCCCTGCATGAATAGCACGGACAGCTAAAATAAAATAACGATGAGAAAAAGGATTATCGCTAAGGCCAACGCTTACGCAATAGAACTGCATATCATATAATGACGGAGACGCGAGCAGGGATTTCCGGACCACTTGAACTTGGCGAAACCATTTCCAGCCAGAGGTATGGGTAGAATCCGAACCCTCGAGAAAGACGCGTGGGTCATCAGAGTATCTGGAGGCAACGGCGCACACAAGGAGAACCGTTGCGCCGAAGCCCTCATCTCGTTTATGTAGCCCATCAGCGAGTAGCCGCTCGAATGTTGGACGGTGAAGAAGGGGTGAGAACGGGTTGACGTAGTTGAAATAGAGATGCACGAGCGATGAGAGGAGATCGTCATCAGGGAAGACATAGGCCCGCCGTTCGTTCTCAGCCAAGATCTCCCACTGACTTGATCGTTAGTTCGAGTCATAAACTTGTCAGGGATCACAAACCGGTCGAACAGCCCAGAATTCAGTACGTTGACTCCGAGACACAGCTGCCTTCAGTCCTTCCTCCCGACCAATGAACTCATTTTTCAGGTCTAGAGCCGTTTGGATGAGGTTGATGCCGCTGGATTTTCCGTAGAAGCGGTGGTGCTTGGGGTTCAACGATATATTTCGAAGGCTCTCGATGAGCGTCTCGGGCTCGAACTCGTCTTCACTGGGAGGCAGGTCTTCGGTTTCGATCTCAGAAGCCGTCGACGTCCGGAGAAGAACAGGAGCCGTCTGTGTTGTTTGCGGGGCAAATCCTGTTCTTGTGACCTCACTAGGCCAATCACCGTCTAAATGGGTGACGAGTTCCTGGTTGAGATCAACATCGGGACAATACTAGCAGATATAGCAGAAATGTCAACGCAGCAACATGAGATATTGATAGAGAAGAACCTTCTTGAGAAGCGCTTCTAGGCCTTCAATACGATTTTCCAGACTCTCCACATATCTTTCAAAGACATAGATCCATGTTAAAGTCGAGACTGGTAAACACACAACGACCCACTGACCCTTTCGGAGGTCCACGTTTCTGGTCGAACAGCGTTTCAGTGGAGATAAATGGCAAATCCTCAATGTGACGCACTTTAGCGGCCTCGACATAAGTGCACTGAAAATTGTACGTTATGCAATTGGAACAACGATTGCCCTGCATTTGACCGCCATCGCCTGGAAGAACAATCATTGAGAGAGCAAGTTAAGGTTAAATTGACATCCGCGTACAGCGAACTTGCAAGGATGGTCAATAAAAGGAACAGGAGTAGACTTTCTGTAGCATACTTTTCTTCCGTCTACACTTGTCACACGCGCGTTGTATCTTGCGTTTCTTGGTGGAGGCAGATGACCCGGAAACACCCCCCTGCTCCCGTTCATTGTGCTCCTCTTCAGCTGAAGACATGATGATGTGGAGAGCGAATGCTGGAAAGATCGTGGTGCGCTGAGTCTCGCAGTACTCAGGACTCAGGAGACCTGACACTAAATGGGGCTATCGACTAATTAGTATTGAATAATGACGCGTTCCTCCTGCACATCGGCAACTGGTCCTCCTGAGTCACTGCGCCGCGCTACCAGGAACCGGCAGATCTCATCCTAGACAACGCCGGAGATCATCATATTCCTCATCGTTCACTCCAGTTTTGAGTAGATTGATCGTATGATGAAG
Source organism: Clavaria fumosa (assembly GCA_951802425.1). Lineage (NCBI taxonomy): Eukaryota > Fungi > Basidiomycota > Agaricomycetes > Agaricales > Clavariaceae > Clavaria > Clavaria fumosa. The sequence continues at coordinate 1,057,086 of OX637803.1, read as the reverse complement.
GTTTCTCCGGAGCACTCGTGAGAAATGAATGGGTTACGACGGATTTACATCAAATTGCGCCGCTGCGCTTTTTTGCTGTCTTGCACAGAAGCGAAGCTCTCCCCATGGGTTGATGATATGTTCCTTTCGCGGTTGAGTTGTAGGAGCGGAGCGAATGTCTAAGGATGTTGCCATTGTCATCCCAACCCCATAATTATGAAACCTATCTAGCGATCCAGCAATTGTGTCAAGGTTAAAGGAGAGCAACATGAAGAGCAAAACAATATAGGACGACTTATTAAGCTTAAGCATTGACCAACCCACCGATTAAACACAGTATTGGTCAAATTGGACTGCTAGCCGTCAGAACAAACTCAGATACAAATGCATGAATACGATATCGATCTCATCTGGGCTAATCCGGTATCAAAGCTTTTCGTGGCTTGCGGAGCGCTGAAAGATGGTGAGCAAGTCAGACCATGCCTGAAAAGAGAACAGACCCACGGTTATCTTATCGGTTTTTCAAATTATTTGTTCTTATGATTCTTTATTTGTCCTTATGGTACCTTTGTTTGTCATTGTCAAATTATTTGGGTTTGTGTGTGTCGGTGGATCATCAGATAACCAAAGGAAAGGGACAATACCCCGCAAATTGGCTGCAATCCGCAAGGTGGTATTGTTCCCTCGCAAAATATCCGACTTTTGGACCATCGATTTATGACCATTTACAATTTAAACCATTAGGATCTGTCATGGAGTAGACGAGTTGTGGACGTACTCTAATTCGGTCGCCCTTGTTCGGAGATTGCCGGACACTAAATTCAGCCTCGAGGCAACGGCGGCTCGACACTCAAGCCACCACCAAGCCCACCAGTGGCTACTCGGTGTGGCGAGCGACGACAACGATTGTATCCCATTGTTCTTTTTTGTAGATAAATCATTCTCTGTCTACTACCACCAGCATCTCCTCGCACATCTATCTATTTCGCTGCCCGACGATATCTATTACCCCACTGTCTGCACTACCAAAATGCTCTTCGTCGTCGCGGCCATCGCGATGCTCCTCCTCTTCAGTCGTCGAAGACATGTCATTCAGACCTTCGCCACTGTGCCCACCTTGCAATGGACACCCCCCCTCACCCTCCCACCGTCTCAATTGGAGCCCATATTCACTGAAGTCGTCGAACCCCTCACCCTCCCACCGTCTCAATTGGAGCCCATATTCGCTGAAGTCGTCAAACCCGTGGTACTTGACAACTGCGCCCTGCACCTTAAGCCGAACCTCACTGCCGTTTGTGCTGGTCAGAGATTTGAGCGGCCAGAAATCCCGAAAGTTGTCTCCATCCACTTCGCCACTGTGAAACGCATCGCGCCAATAGACGAGCCAGTAACTGCGCTCGCGATATACGTGCCCCGCGTGTACAGGAACAAGTGGGAAGAAATATGGGATACTTGGCTAAGTAATCTACTGTACAAGCTCTTCACGGTAGTCGTAGGCACGCTGCTTTCCTTCTTTGTGAGTCTAGCCGCGTTCCGTGCTTCGGCGTGTAGCTCACGAATCAAATTTAATAGGCCTGCTTCCTCGAGGGAATCGTGATCCGTTGGCTCTTTTCTCGGCGTATGCTCGGCGGTCTTCTCGCCCGATTGTTTCGTAGACGGGAAGCACCGCTACCAGTTCCAGATCTTGGAAACAACGACGTCAATCTCGAAGATAACATCCTCGAAATCCGAGACGCGAACGAGCCGGACAAGGCAAATCCCGTCGAGGTCAACGACATTCCTAGGCTTGAGCGGGATGACGAACGGGCAGGAAATACCTTGTTACCCTGCTCTAGCCTTGCTGGATCCAACGCTTCTGTACTCACGCCAATATCTCTCGACGTCAAAGTCAACGCGAAGTGTGATGCCCCTGCACCCTCTACTCCTGCAATTACCCCCAATTGCGGTGCAGCCGCAAACGACCGGAAAGGTGCGTGTTTCTGTCTTTCATTTCCCTGAGTCCTGTCTGAGCCCGTTTACCAGAACTAGATGTGCTGGACAATAAGGATCCTAATGATGATTGCGCAGAGGATACGGCGTGCACATCACCCAATCTGCAAGACGAAGTCGATCGTGAATGTTTGTCCGATTCTGTGGCCCAACCTGACCTGTCTCCCGACACACAAGATGGTGCGCACGGTAACTGACCTCTTCCTGAACCCTTGACCAACAAGCACACAGCTGCGACCCTCACCGAAAGTACGGAAGGACTTACGAGCTCCGATGAGGAATGCAATGAGACTATCCTCGATCTTCGGCCTTCTGTTGTTCAAGTTGCGCTGTCTCCCGCAGTGACAGAGGGTGCGCACGGTGACTGATTAATTCCTGAACCCTGGACTAACAGTCACACAGCTGTGACCCTCAGCCAAGGTACGGAAGGACTTACGATCTCCGATGAGGAACACAAAGAGACCACCCTCGATCTTCCGCCCTCTCCTGTTCAAGTTGTGTTGTCTCCCGCAGCGACAGAGGGTACGCACGGTGACTGATTAATTCCTGAACCCTGGACTAACAGTCATACAGCTGTGACCCTCAGCCAAAGTACGGAAGGACTTACGATCTCCGATGAGGAACACAAAGAGACCACCCTCGATCTTCCGCTCTCTCCTGTTCAAGTTGTGTTGTCTCCCGCAGCGACAGAGGGTGCGCACGGTGACTGATTAATTCCTGAACCCTGGACTAACAGTCACACAGCTGTGACCCTCAGCCAAAGTACGGAAGGACTTACGATCTCCAATGAGGAACACAAAGAGACCACCCTCGATCTTCCGCCCTCTCTTGTTCAAGTTGTGTTGTCTCCCGCAGCGACAGAGGGTGCGCACGGTGACCTGATTATTACCGATGCTTGACTAATCATCGCATAGCTGCGATCCTTACTGAAACTAAAGAAGAACTTATGATTCCGCCCCCAACTGCTCAAGTCGCGCTCTCTCCCGTGGTGCAAGATGGTGCGCGTGAAAACATGAGCACTCCTGATTCTTGGCTAACAGTTGCACAGCTGCGCCTCTCACCGGAACCGAATACACGGAAGGACTTATCAGCCCTGATGAAGAAGGCAATGACTTGGCCCCCGGCCCCCCTTCCACTACTCAAGTCACGCTCTCTCCTTTAGTACAATGTGGTGCGCACAGTATCCCACTTATTGCTGATGCCTGGCTGACCATCGCACAGTCGCGACCCTCGCGGACCATATGGAAGAACTGGCCAGCATCGACGAAGGATGTAGTGACTCATGCCCCGATCTTCCCTCCACTGCTCAAGCTGTCCTGTCTCCCGTTGCGCAAGACGGTGCGCGCGATGGCTTAACTATTCCTGATATTTGGCTAATAATTGCACAGCCACGATCTGTACTATACCTTGCGCGAGTCTGGCATCTATGAGCTCCGATCTACCCACGAGCGTCGATAACGACCAGTCGGACTACGACCTTCCTTGCCTTCCTACTTTGGTCGTTGCGGAGCCCTACTCCGAAAACTTGACGGACGTGCCTTCGGAGCCCACTACCCTGGCGGTGCCCGATGACTGTGAAGACCACGTCGATGCCAATGCGCAAAGTGATTCGGACCTCACCCTGGCGATGCTCACACCGTTGCCGCCTTCTCCGGACGTTACTTGTGTGGAATTAATACCACCGGTAGATGGCGCGGAGGACGAGGACGCTACAGCACAGCTCCTGGCTCATTTCGAAGAGCTGGACAGGCTGGAGGAAGAGGAGGCAAGGTCGAGGGAGAACGTGACCGCTGGAGAAGAGCCCTTGCGAAGAACAACGACAGAACCGGAGCAGGATGATTCTTTATGTCCGACGTCCCCACCTACGGAGCCTCACAAAAGCGTGGTCTCGTTCGAGGAACTTCTGCAGATCCGGGTGGCTGACATTCCTCACACGGCGGACAAGCCAAATTGGGCTGCCGTCACGAAGGAGGAAGCCGTTGGCAAGAACCGTCCATGGAGGCCCAGAAAAGTCCAAGTCAGGCCACCATCTTCGTCCACCTTCGCCCCCGCGATTCCTGCTCATCTTCTGAGAGGCACTGCTTCATCGATGTACAACCCGAATTCGGTATCGCCTATATCAGCGCCGGGACTGCCTTCGTTCTCCTTCTCTCACGAGCTCGCTGTCAAACGTTTGGGAGGTGTCGCTGGTGACGTTGCAGTCGGGCTGTGCCTTGACTCAACCGAGGCTTTGTCGACGCCAGAAACTTCGTCTTCGTCTTCCCCTGAGCTGTCCGCCGACGTCTTGGGAGGCGCCGCTGCCTCAATGCATAACCCAGATGTGGTGTCACCGGCATCGGAGGCTTCGCCCTGCTCCGAACTGACTGTCGCTTTGGGAGACATCGCTGCGTCGATCCATAACTCAGATACAGTGTCACCAGCGTCGGAGGCCTCGTCCTGCTCTGGCCTCGTACTGTCTGCCGATGTCTTGGGAAGTGTCGCTGCGTCGATGCACAACCCAGATGCGCTGCCGCTGGCGCCGGAGGCTCCGTCCTGCCCCAAACTGTCTGTCGATATCTTGGTGGACGTTGATGCGTCGATGCAAAATTCAGATGTCGTGTCACCGGCGTTGGAGGCTTCGTCCTGTTCCGAATTGTCTGTTGACGTACTGGGAGGCGTTGCTGCTTCGATGCATAACCCAGATGCGATACCGACGGCGGGACCTTGTGGGCTGCCACTCAAACCCTCGTTCGCGATGCCTCCCCCATGCCCTCCCGGCTCGAGTTACAAAAAGAATATGAAAGCCAAACGGTCTGGCGGGTTGAGCGGCGGAGTCATGTTGTCCTTACCAGCGAATCACCCCAAAAATGCGGCTCATCAGCGCGGCCAATCCGGTGGAAAGAATAACGGTTCATCTCATCGATCGAACAATTCCATGCCCCCTGGTCCATCAGTACACCCCACTTCTTTACCCCATCGCAACGTGAATCAGCTGATTTCTACCGGCGCCGCTTTCCCCTCTCCCGTCGTACATGGGCAACCCATCCACCCCCCGCCATCTCTCCCAACAATTCACCCGACTTCTCAGAACGGCCACTCCAAGCACCGAAGCAATGTCGCCCCGCCGCCCTTTTCTGCTCCACCACACCATTCTCATCACGCGCACAGACCCTCAATGAATGGCGCACGTTCCAACCCGCTTATGGTTCTTGTGCCATTCCCTCCACAGCTAACTCCTTTCACCGTAAGGCATCCGGGGGCACATACCACTCCGCTGGGCGTCGCTACGCTTCCTCATACTAACTCTCCAGTGCCGTACTCGAGCTCAATGCCTCTCATCACGAAAGGGACTATCCGATTTCCTCCTCCGCCAGGAGTACAGACTTACCCCGCGCCAGTGCACCACTTTCCGACCATGATAACCTCGCAGGTTCCGCATGGCCCTCTACGGCATGTTCCAGCGCACGCGAATGGATCGAAGACGCCTTCACCATCATCACCCCAGCGTCCATTCGGCCCTCAAAGCGACACATCCCCCTCCACAACTTCACCGACCGCAGGGTCAAGATCTACGAGCTTGTCACGGAGGACCAGCCCTTCCCCATGTAGACTTTCGTCGACGTCTCCCACCCCGCCCCCTCCCATATCAGCCACTCCCCACTCACCAGAGGAGCCATCTACAACAAATACCGCCCCAATCACACCACAAATCCCGACCGCAGCACCGAAGGTTATTTCGCCTGATGTGACCTCGAACACCACCCACCAAGGGCCAAGGGAATCGGGTGATGGGCGGCGGAGGACTCTGCGGCCATCCAAGTCGCATGAGTCGCTTCTATTGGAGAAGTCGAGCTTGGCGGTGCGCCCATTTGCGAGAGTTAGCCAGCCCGAGAGGGCCTGCGAGTTTGTCCCCCACACAGAGTCTACGCCGAAAGGGGAGGAGGTTGGTTGCGATTCTGTGGATGCCGATACTAAACCGCGACCCGTGCGCATACGGCGCGTGCTCAGTCTATCGAGCCTCGGGTTAAAGTCGTCGGTGAGGTGAAGAAGGGTCTGTTCCTTTATTCGTTGTGGTTCTCATCCAGTGTAGCAAAGCATTTCATGATCTGCATCTCTACCTTGGCAATTTCTTTCCTGTATCTGCAATCCCGTTTTCTTTGTACTCCCATTTTCTCTGCACTCCCGTTTTCTTGCATCTTTTGTACTACATTTTCTTGCGATCTGTTCTCTTTATTTCCTTCCCCATTCTTGCTTTCATTTTGCTCATCATCACTCCCCGTCCACCAAGCTTCTACCTTGGGTGAAGCCCTTTTTTTTCTTTCCCTTCTCTGCTGTCTAGCTCTGCTTTCCTCGTACTTGTCTATTCTTTTTTTTTGTTTTCCCCTGCAACATCTAGTTTTCTTCTGATTTATTTGTATCTGCTCTCGCGTTTTGTTCCCGGACATTTTATGTCAGGAAATACGTTTCTACTCTGGTCTCTCTACACTCTAGCTTGTCTACAAAATCTTGCTTCCTGCTTTGGTCTCTTGCAGCTCGCGTAGAACATGTTAAAATAACAATTGCACCTTCTCTGCAACTCGTTGTGCATCAAGTCAACCACAACCTTGGCTAGTGCAGCGAATCACAGCTTCGGCCGTCTCATCTCTAACTGATTTCAAGAAATTAGCCAAGTAGCTTCCACCTGTGCCTTTCACGAGTTGAGAATGATTCCCTTCACTGCCCCCCTCGGCCTGACGCTGTCGACTAGCGTGACCGAGGATGTAAAGCGCAGTGATACGGATATGCGCATCCCTGAAGCTCTTGAGGGCGGTCACAGCGGCGTTGTAGGCCTGGAGAAGCTCGGGGTGGTTGGCGGAGAGTACGAAAGCGCGCAGCGGCCGCGGCATGGCTTTGAGGAGCTTGAGGAAGCTGCGGTGGCGGCGGGGCATGTAAGACTGCATGCGGGTGAGAAACACGGCCGCTGCGGACGGGGACGACGACGAGGTGCCCTGTGCTACGGTGGCAGCGCGGCGCGGGGAGGAGTGGCTGATACCGAGAAAGATGTCGAGCGCATGCACGAGCGCGCTCTGCGCTGCGCTGGAGCCGGAGAGCTCAGTGGGGGTCTCGCACCCGGGGAGCGCCTCGATGCCCTCGAAGACCCACTCGCGCCGGCCGGGGTCCGCGCTGGCACCGCGAAACCACGGGCGGATGTCGCGGTAGAACACGAGCGGGTCGCACCCGCCGCGGATGGACAGGAGGAGCTCCGTGATGTCCTGGATCACGCGCGCCATCTCGCAGAGGTAGCGCGTGATGCGCTCGAGCGCGATGTCGTCGTCGAGCGGTATCTCGTCCATGATGGCGCGCATGATCTCCAGGGCCTCCACGCCGCGCAGCTCGATGCGCGCCGCGCAAAGATAAAACTCCTCCTCGTCGGATGTGCCTGTGAAGAGGGATTGGCACTGGAGGTTGTTTGGAGATGGAGTACATTCTGCGCCTAACGGTTCGTGGATGAAAGACCAGTTGTACAGAACGTTATCGGAGTACGTTAGCACGGGAGGCGACTGCAGGTGGCTGCAGATTTGGAGGAGGGGTACGGTTATTGGTGGTGGGATTCGGACGGGCTCATAGGGTGGGAGGGTGTGCACATAAAAATGCAAGATCCACGCGAGAACATGGTGTGCGCGATGTAGCAAGGCGTCCGATGAAACCAGAGCATCAGTTGGAAGAATGGGTAACTGCAATCACGTTGGAGGGAGCTTTTATAAAATGGAAAGAAAGAAAAATAAAATAATAAATAAATCAGACAGGGTACGTACATCGCGAACCTGAGCTCTCCAAGACTCTGATTGCGCGACGTGCTCCGGCGAGTGCATGGATTCCGCTCCGAGCTGCAGCTTCCGCTGCATGGCCTGGGCCAGGGTGGTTTCCCACACTTCCCAAAGAGCAGGCAGACGACTAAGAGGTGGATGAGATGGCATGAATCCTGTGCGAGTGTCGATGTCGTAATCGTGTGTAGGAAAGCATGAGGAATCTAGAACTTCGAGCGGGGAGGAGAACCCCGCAACATCCGGGCGATGCTGAGGGGGCGACGAGAGGACATCCATGGCGCCAGTGACGAAGACGGGTAGAACATGGGAAACAGTCAGTAGCAAAAAGGCGTACCGCTCCCGCGAGCAGATGTGCAAAAATGACGAATCCAGCTGACAATGTCCAGTTCCAGTTGTTCACCTGATCCAGTGGTAAGAATAACTTGTGTTCCCAAGCGTGTTTCAGCTACAACATACTGGTTAGAGCGAAACGTGCACCTGCTCGCCATGCTCCCCGTTGACCAAAGGGCTCCCGATTATTCAGCGCTAAGCCGGATCGGAGAGACATGACCAACGCCACCTAGGCACGCGGCAAGATACGATCCCCTGTTCTGGACGTTGGGCCTTCTTGCCATGCAGTACGCCGCTAGATATGCCGCCACCACTGATACAGTTTATAGCCAGGGCATTTCAGGAATCGGTACGATTGTCCGAGATTTTTCTAAGGGCAAGGGCAAGGGCGTCCAAGTGCATTTCTGATCTAGCTCAAATCACGTGAGCTTACCAGCTTTCACCGATCGCGAACTGTCATAGCGTAGTACGGGGTAAGTACTATTGATTGTACAATTTTACAGACAAAATTCTGATACTGGAATTCGATGAACAAATTGTAGAATCCAAGACAGGAGCGGGAGATGGATCACAGATAGCAAGGGTATCAAAGCGACGCAGAGAAAAGCAAGCGAGACGACGAGATTTCAATACAAGATACAAATACCCTTCAATTCGGGAGGCAATCGGGCAATTTTACCCCGTTGCACCGCAGGACGACCTCGAGGATGGATGTTCGCGTCTTCCAGTGATTGCATTCTTGCTCGAGCGACTCAATACGCGCCTCCAGGTTTTGTTGATACTCCAACTTGCGTCGTCTGCTTCGACGTGCCGCCTCTGTATTCTGGCGTCGCTTGAGCTCGATAAATTCAGCGTCTGTCGGCTCCAACGTGACCTCAGCAGCGACGTCCTTTTTGCAGCGCTTGCTGTCGCGCCCCTCCTCCGCTTCTTTAGGATTTTTCGTAGCCGCCGCAGAGGCCCGCTTTCGCTTTTGGAAAAACTTGGGCACTTCCTTCTTTGCTGTGCAGGAGGGACCACTGTACTTTCGCACTTTGATTGGGGCATCGATTGCCGTGAGGGCGTCAGGTGTAATGCCGGGGCGGGTGCCATTCGCGTTCGCCCAAGTACTGTTGGGTCCTTGAGAAGGGACAATGCGCGGGGACTGTGCAAGTGGCGACTTGTCATAGAGTGTCGGCGATGTCGGCGATGGCATTGCAATTAGGTCATCGAAGACAGGGGAAAGAGAGACGGCAACATCCTTAAGATGTTCGAGGCCGGACATCCGTTCCACATCCTCGAAGGGGACACTGCTAGATTCCACGGCCGAATTGGCAGACAGAACGAAATGACTGTCATCTTCGAAATCCAAAGCTGGCGTTACCAGCATCTCGTCAACAGGCGAGTCCGAAGGGGAGCTGTCAAGGTCACCCTCAAGAGGGGGAGGACTCCATTCAAGCGCAGATCGTGCCCCAGCAAAGGCCGTCAGCTCTCCGGAGGCATCAGAATGAGCCTGATTAACGAGAGCATCGAGCGGAGCATGGCCGTTAGCCACATCTCGCTCGTCTTGGGACAGCATATTGAGGTAGTTCGCGCACAGATCCTCGTACTCCTCCTCATCGTAAGCATTAGGGCTCACCCCCGTCGCATTCGTAGTAGCCCCTTGAGGGCTATGCATATGGGGAGTGCATGTCTCGCCATCAAGCGTCGAATGTGCTTGAGGCAGGCCAAGACTATAATTTGAGTTTTGGTCTTGAATGTTGTCTGTTGCAAAGGCGGACAAGGCGACGGATGTCTCTGACGACGATGTCCAAGGGGAGGGAATAGACCCGTTCATATCATTCTTGTTTTGGGAGAAATACGCGAGTAGGATTGTAGTGCGCAGGGAAGCTTCGCGGGAGATAGCACTAACAGCGGAGGGCATGATATCTCCTGCACAGCAAACCACGTTAAGAAACGTGCCCTCCGGGATAGACGATGCAGACAGAACGTTGGATTCGTAAACGGTCACGACTCACAAAAGATACTGCACTTGTTTTTTCAGGTGGAAGAGAGGGAAAAACAAACTGATGGTTTCGTATTGGTGGATGGTGGTGGTTGAAAAGAAAGAGCAACGAGCTCATTGTTTGGGTTTTTCTCTTTGTTTTTTATTTGGTCCTGTTTGCCGGGTTATCCCTTAGCCACCAGGCACACACATCACTTGTTCGCAAAGGCGTCCATTCGCTGACTAGGTCTGCAGTCCGTGCAGCCAACGGTCAGAAGGATTCAGGCGGTCTGGTAAGAGTTCTCGAGTCGGAGCACGGGGTAGCACGCGATGGACTCAGGGGACGAGAAAAAAACCGATCTGGCCGAGCAAGAGGAAGAGACCCTGCCAGAGCCCGACGAGCACCTCATGGTTGACCAGGGCAACGGCCGCGTATGGCTCGTCAAGGTCGGTCATTGGCAGCCCTTCACTCACTCTCTCCCTCTTGCGTTTCTCCTCCGCTGACCCATGATGCGAACGGACCACATCGAATCCGACGACCATGACACCACCGACGGCCAAATCTAGATGCCTAAATTTCTCCGGGAGCGCTGGTCTGCTATTGATGTCGAGGGCGTGCACCTTGCCACCGTCCGCCTATATCCGGACGTCGCTGGTCCCTCGGGCAAAAAGCCGCGCATCCTTCTCTTCCTCCCACCTAACTCTTCCAACGGGGAGGCAGCAATACATTCCACAGACCCCCTTCGCCCTACTTTTACGACCACTACGTCATACCCATCCAGCGGCGACGTGGATGATCCAGACACTTACGACCTCGAGATCGTACAAGAAAAGGTAGACAACCAGATTGTTGTCGCTGAGCGCGAAGCTGCTTTCAGTACCACTGGCCCTGTCAACTCTCGTGCGCGAGCGACCGTTCTGACGGGGCGTGTCAAGCACGAATGTAATCTCCGGCCCGTCATGTCCGCCTCCTATAGAAGACAGATGAAGGAACGCCATAGAAAGTACAACATCCCGCAACGGCAAATCATGAGGATTGAAGAGGCAGGTGTCTCCGGCGGACGAGGCGGCATCAATAGGCTCAGCAGCGGTGTTGGAGTCGGAGCAGGAAAGGCATTCGGCGACCTTATCGTGCGTGTCCATATTTCGCTTCTGCATCACCAATGTTCTAGGTTCTCTGAAACTGTGCAATTAAAGAAAACAAAGCCTAAGCCCGCTAAAGGCACGTTCGAGCGCATGGCTCGTATTCCGCGGAACCAGCTACTCGACCTCCTCTTCACTCATTTTCGCGACGCGCCACGTTGGCCCATCAAGGTGCTGCGTGAACGGACGCAACAGCCGGAGGCTTATCTTAAAGAAGTCCTCAACGAGATCGCGACATTACATCGGAGTGGAGAGTTCAATGGGATGTGGGAGCTCAAAGAGAACTTTAAAGATGGTGATGTGAGTAGTTGTATCGCACCTCGCCAGCAACAATCTGAAGCACGAATGTGCCCTCTGCAGTTCACCTCTGTAAATTATAGCCGTCTTAGCATTCAAGATGATGCGTCGGACATTCAAATGGGAGATGAGGCTGCGGATGACGAGGATGAAGACGAGGATGAGGACATGGAGGAGGTCTCATAATCAGTTTCGGGTATGCCTAGACACATTGATTGTATTTTTCTCCGTCATAATTTATCCGATCCGACCTTTGTCCCATACGATACCTTTCGCCTTTCACGATTCGTCTAAACGGGCCTTGAGGGGCGCCAGCCCGAATGTTGCCCAGAAGTCCCTCGCGTCCAGCGCCCTCCCGAGAAGCTCAACGCCGCGCGGTAGAGCACGGACGGCGTGCTCCTGCATTAACTCCATCACCCACGCGGCATGCGGCCCGCCCGGCCCACTCTCCTCCGCTAGCCCGGTGCCCCACGCAGAGGCCAGGTCCCACCAGTCGTACACACGCCCATCTGTCAGGATCCACCGCTGTCCGGACGCCCTTGTGAACTGTGCGTGCACCGCGAGGACCGCGCGGGACACGTCCAACCCGTGGATCATATGCAGACTACCCTGTCGAGGTGGATCAGAAGGGCAAATGGGCAGTTTGACGATGTCACATAGGGGGCGTATTCAAAGTTTCCATTGTACCTTGTTCCTCAGCGCGTCTTTGGTCGGCGCGACCCGGAACACCCAATTGCGCGTCGAGCGCTCGGCACCCCAGAGCCCGGCCAGATTCAAGACAGTCGTGGGGATGCCCGGTGCGAGCGCAAGTAATTCGGATTCCGCGTGGGCACGGTCGTGGTTTGGATCCCAGGCGCTATGCCGATCATACCACCGATGGAGGTCTGCTCCATCTGTCGTGCCTCGACGTCCCTGTCAATGTGCGCTTGAGCTCGCATCACATGGAGTAGGTTTCTGGACGGACTGACACCCCAGATGCTTGTTGTTCCAAGCTGGATGAAGCGCGGCTCGAGTCCGGAATGGGTGCTTCGGTAGAGCGTTACGAGCCGCTCCGAAGCGCCTCTTTCCTTGATCGGGAAGGTGATGAGCACCGTCTGCGCGCCCGGAAGCACCTCGAAGGGCTTAGGATCATCCGATCGCGGGTCAAATTCGAACTGGATCGCCGTCGTTGAGCCCGAGCGGGTGGTAGCGGCGACAACGAGATGGCGAGAGCGGCACAGCGGGAGCAAGAAGGTGGAAAGCCAACCGGCACCTAGGACCAAGATGTCGACAACTGCCCCTCCGTTGCTCAATTGACTGGCCATCGGTCGTCGTTAACAACACAAAGCCGAGGAGGTGAGCTCGGTTCGATTAACCTTTTGGATGGAGAAGCCAATTTTCGACGCCGTTTTCCATTTCAAGTCGTTGGTGTCCTTGTGATAGAGTCATATACAATCTACCCTGCGGAGGGTGTTCAGCTAGGTGATCCGCAAGACGTTCAACCCCTAATATTTCTGGTCAGGGTAAGATCAGGTGGACAACATCGGCTGCAGAGCTCCCCGTTGAAGCTGGGACGCGTGGCCTAGCATTGATGCGACAAAGAAGCGCCAGTCTGGATCATGTGCACGCTTCCCTGACTGAAGGGGTGATATATGGCGGAAGGTCCATTCAATGTATCGCAGAGCAGCCTGCCGAAGAAAGGATAGCCTCTTCCCGCGTCCATGGGCAATTGCCCCCGCTTCACGTAAATACAATGAAATGTAGGGTTGCTTGCTCTTGAGCTGTACTCAATCACGGCACCTTCTTCGATACTCTGCGGGGCTGGCTACTGGTCTTGTGATGAGTCTGTTTCCGTAGTCGTTGAGTTTGCTGCGGGTCGCTGAGACGGCTTTTGGCACGAGATCAGTGCTCGTCACGGACTTGGAATCGTAGCAACGGCGACTCGGATATACTGCGCGGCACAGGGGACCCCCAGTCAATAAACTACAGTATCAGAAGCGCAGGAAATTGATCGAGGAGGGCTGCCTTAGCGCAAGGGGAGACTCGGGGTGGGAAGAAAATAATGGTCGTGATGAACGCCTTACACCACTGTCAGTCTGGCCTAGTCTAGGACCTACAACGACATCTCTGCACTGACCAGCCGCTGATTCTGGCACGGCAGTTTTTGGGTGCTGTGCTGCAGGGATACTTCGGGTTCAGACGAGTAGGGTTCGGAATAGTCTCAGTTGACAATCGGACGCCTCAGCCTCTACCGTAATTCATCAGTTCGATTGATGGAAATCCCTACCACATGCAGGTCTGTTTCTGCCGGCTGCATGCGCTGTGTGAAAGGTGGCTGACGAAGGGCTATCAAGGCAGGACAATAAGCGTTCGGTCAACAACGCGTGAATAACGTCATGTGATTGATTGGCATATCGAAATGGAAATGGACGGGGGAACTTAGTGGCGACCTGGGCTTGTACAGCAACACACACAAGGATTGGAACATTTTTTAGTTTGAACTGGGGCAGTCTAACTGGTAGAGAGTGAAACTTCTCCGCTCTGTGGATGTCCAGTTCACCTTGAAGTAGTCTGGTTTAGGCGGGGCAATCTCGGACCGACACGTTGACCTGACCACGTGATCAAGATGGGTTCCCAAGATCATCTTCCCACCCTCGTGTGCTTCAACGATGGAAGGCGTTGACGAGGTGGCGAGGGAAAGTAGTCCATCACGAACTGTCGTTCGCATCGTTCACGGCGATGGGCTGGCAATTATATTGAATCACGTGATGATGGCACTAGGGAATGCGCCGAGAAACTCCAAAATATTTTACAGGGCTGCTCATCAAGACCGCAGAATATTCTCTTTACCAAGAGGCGTCCGTTCGTTGCGCCAGGATGAGGGGCACCACTCGCGCAAACCCCCGTCTCCATCGACCCTGCACAAAAACGAGCACATGTCACTGACCCTTGGAAGGAATGTTGAAGGCTAATCCGGTTATCTTTCACACACCACCTTTTTGGTCCTGGTTACGTTACACCTCCCTCTCTACACAGTTCGAATCCGGATCGCGCACCACACGAGCTCAAACACCAGTTGGGTCCCCGTAAGAAAAAGAGCCGAATGGCACCCATCACAATCAGAAATGACTTGCCTTTTATGACCTATGTGAAGTGTTGCCTGTGCGGGCGGAGGTTCTCCAGGTTCGGGATCGCCTTTCCATCATTTTGGCGTGGCAAGAAATTGGCCGTTGACGTCCCTTACCAAAATTTGCCCCTTGTGAGTTAGGCGAACAGGAACCTTTTCCAATTACAACGAAAAGCCGTACACATTCCATCAGCCAAAAGCCTAACACTCATAAATCACATCTCATTCTTCCCCGCCCCGTCGTCCTCCCACTGCCGAAGTCCCAACTGGTTCTCATCACCCTCCTAATCACACTGTGAAGGACCTCTTCTTGAGGCAATTGCTTTGAACTTCCGCGGTGCGCATAATTTCCCGCCTGTCCAACATACTTCACAGGTGTCTCAATACATATGTGATCGTCGTCACAGACCCTACTCCGCCCCAATGTCCTCGACGTTGCAAGTTTCAATCCCATCCGCACTGCCCTTACCTTCCTCCTCTTATCCCGACCGGTATTACGACTACATCCCGACCCTGGAGCGCGACATCGTAAGTTGTCTTGAGCTTCAACGTTTCATCGTTTCCGCTGAGTCACCCTTCGCAAGTGTTCCAACTTCATATGTTGCGGGACGTACCTTGCTGACCTGCACGAGCTCATTGAGCATTTCGAGGGATTCCATGCCTGTCTCCAATATGCGGACGGTGCCTACGCCAACTGCGGCCATGCTGGGTCGTACCCTACCGCTGGTTACGCGCCGCCAGATGCACCGTATATTGGCGTCTCTGACGCTTGGCCGTCGGTAAACGGGATGATACCCCCCTCGAACGTGTACTGCGGGAGCCCGGCGGTGCCGCCCGCCCACCACCACCGCCACCACCACCATCCAGGGGCTTTTGCACACGCACCCCTCCTCCCCGAAGCAGACTCGCTGCTCCTCCCATCGCGCAGCCTCAAGCTGTGCGGCGACTCGGCGTCCTTGTTCCTGCCGCACGTCGCGGTCTCACCCCCACTCTCGCCGCCCATGACGCCGCCGGCCTTCACGCCGCCGGGCTTCTTCGCGGAGTCCGGCAACGTTGGCAGCTACGGGATGGACGACGGCTACGGCAGCGGCAGCAATTGCAGCAGCACCGGCCTCGACCTCACCTGTACTTTCGACGGCTCTGACTTCTCGGATACCAATTCCAGTCCGTCGCAGTCACCGGTCACGCCGACGATGACACCCCTCGGACTCCCTCCGTCTTCCTTCTTAGCTTCGCCGGAGCTCGGCGGCCCCACGATCGTTGCTGCTATGGCCTCTGCTAGGCCGGAAGACTCCATGCCCCCAACTAGTCGCAGCAGGAACAGGAGTGGGAAAAATGCGCCTGAGGTCTGGAACACCCCAAGACGCCGATCCCAAGGCCATCATCCACAAAAGAGACGCGATAAAGCTTTCAAGTGTTCGGTCCGTCTACTCTTGAAATTTACGGTTATTGCTGTGCGAAATTCCTGACTCCCCTTTTTTTTTTTCCTTCTTTTTTCGTCTCGTTTAGCAACCCGGTTGCACGAAAAGGTACCCCGTTCCTTCACTCTATTCCACACTGGGCTTGGCTGCTTACAGGAGGATGACAGTTATCTTAATCCAAACGGTCTCAAGTACCATGTTGAGAAAGGGACTTGCATATTCGAGCAGCGAATGGAAGAGGACCAAGGTTAAGCTGCTTACGTCAGACGGAGACTGCCCGAAAACCTTGTTCAAATCGGAAAGGTGTGTATCGTGGTCACGTTGAAAGGAATTTCTCTTAGCCCTCTAGCGGGCATTGAGGGAACGTGTTGGGTCCAAAACGCACATGTGGACTGCAACGCGGACGCTGTGCACCATCGTTGGACCTGTCTCGCATAGACGCTCGTTGTCTGATGGGCGACGGGCGGCAACACGCTGTTCCGCAGGGTCCCGATTTTGTCTTTTTATTCCGTTTTCTAATTCACCGTCACGGGGGGAGATCTGATCGTCCTCTTCCAGACCGAACTCCGCGCCCCAGTCCATGCCATCGCTTATTCCATTATTCTATTTTCTTGACTCTTTCACATCCCCGCCTTATCTCCAGGCCTAGCACGGTGTCAGGAACGCTGTACATCCTGGACGTCCCTTTAAAAAGGAAGAAATAAATAGATAGAAATACTCCCTACTATCGTACTATACAGTCTCGCTTGCTCGCTTCCTTACACTATGCCCTCACATTATACAGACCATCTCCATGGGTTTCGTAATGGCTGTAACAGACCGACCGACCGACGAATCCATCCCCTTCCAAGCCCCTCTCCCCTCAACACACTTTGTGAGCTGTCAATGCATTGCACATGCGACCAAGGACCGGACCGGTCAGGCGAGTGTATGGTGTCACGAGTGAGCATACTGGATAAAATCTTGCCTTGACCGAAACGGGGTTATCAGCCCCGTAGTCGAGACGTTCGGGATCTGCCAAGGCGTTCCCCAATGGGCAGACGTTGCGTCAGAGATGAAGCAATGGTGGCCGGGGGGAGGTTGGTCCCCAAACCTGGTCTATTCATTGCTCTGCGCTCGAATGGTGCCTGTTGTCGATACGCAATGGACATATGGAGAAATGCGGGGCAAAGTTTAAAGACGGAGTTCACCACCTAAATGTGAAGAAAAAATTCCATTCAGAATGAACTTGCATTGCACCTGAGCAAGTCGTGGTTTGCTTGCTTCCTTTTTACTTTCAGTGGCCACGCCACGAGGGAGGGGGAAAAAAAATAAGGCCATTCCTTAAACCAACGCCCCTGCAATTGAAACAGCCAGGAGGACAACAGGTGACTGGGTCATGAGAGTGAATGGAATGGTTGGGTCGGAATATTACATAAGCGATGGAAACGTTTTACATAATCACAAATAATTACGTCAGCCATGATATTAGACATATATTTGTATATATTATATATATTATATAATAAATTTAAAGGCATGCGGCTTGGCTTTGAACACACACATCCACGGTCATTTTCCTCTCTATCGTCAACCATCACTATCCTGGCTGTCGTGTTCTCTGTTCTTCATTATCTCTGTATCGACCCTCCCGTCTTTACTGACCCGTCTTGCTCGCTGTTTACATCGTTCGGGGGAGAACTAGAGACACACCGACATCAATAATAATAATATCCTGGTGCTTTAGCTTCTTGGGAACCAGAACGTCGTCGAGCTTGTGAAGCTCGACACCCACCCGCCGTACACCTGCCTGCCGCTTCTGCGTACTCGCCAATAAGCGACTTGGCCTATCATCCTGGCCTCTCTACCTATGATAGCTCCCTTGCAATCCCCTGTTCTTTTCGTGGCGACTGAAGTCGTCAAGGATATCGACTCGTCTTACAACCTCTGGAATGGTACGTATATGCTGCCTTTTAACGAGCCTCACGGCGTGCTGATTATCTCTCCCGCAAATTCTTTTCATTAGTGTTCTTTAAATGCAGAGACGCCGTATCTGACGGCCGTCGACTCGAAAACATGGCATGGCGTCTCTGGTATCGCGAAATGTGCGCTGCGCGAGGCTATGGCGCAATCACCCCCGAGTCCGCCTCGCCCGCGTCGTCGGACTCGAGTAGCAGCCGCTCATGCTGTTGCGATTCCGAGCATTCCACTGGTAAGCCTCGGCCATGTATGTTTCTAATAAGGTGTCAACTGACATACTCTTTTTACTGTATTATCCCTCTTAGGACATGAGCACAAACCGTTGCATTCGCTCGCTTATCACAGCCCTGTATCGTCCTCCATCTGCAGTGAGAGCAAAATGCATTCGACCGCTCTCCGAGATGCCAATCTGTGCGTCGGCAAACGCGTTCCTCCACCGCCGAGATCGGGCCGCTCTATCGGCCAGATCATATGCCACATCCTACCGCAAAAGGTCGTCGCGCCCAGCTTTCCGGCGTCAATTGACAAGCATCTTCGCGCTCTCGCGGTCAGACTTCCTTCCGCGTCCCCTGCCTCAGCGGCCATGTACCCCAATCCCGTACAGGGCAACCCCTCACGTCACCCGACTCCACCAGCCACGCCCACTTCTCCGCCCACTACTGTGTTACCGCAACAACATGCATCGCCACTTCCACCGGCTACTCAACAACTCGCCCCTGTCTCATCCACCCCCCCCACCGCAGAGCCACCGGCGTCACGCCCACTCGCTACCTCATGTACAAAAACCTCCTCTCAACCCTGTTCCATCTCCCCAATTAAAAAGGCGAACGACGCGACGCTCAAAGCAACCGACCGTCGATTCTTTCTCCAATCCCCAGACGACCACCACTGCAGCCCAGTGCAAATGGGCAAATCCCCCCCCGCCCGCACCGAGAGGAGCAGTAGCACGAGTGGCAGCGGTAGCAGCCGACCAGGTCAATGTCCCCACGGCGTTAAAACACACCCATCCTTCCGCAAGGGAAAAGAGGTCTTGCGTGCCGCGCGATTCGCTACCATCATCCCACGCCGGCGGTCGTCCGAACGGTACCACGCTCGACCGTCGTTCAAGATTGGGTCTACGTCGTCGACTGGGTCGCGAAGCACGACGGGCACAACGGATGGCCCAAAAGCGAATGCAAATCTACTCGTGGCCACCAAAACACACATATCTCAAGCGTCTTCCCGGACGAGCGCCCTCGCCACGACCACTACCGCCTCCTCGTCGGGGTCGAGTAGAATGGCCCAAAATCAAGTCGCGCCCGCTGTGTCAGCCGTTGTGTATGACAGAAACGCTACTGGCCCTGTGCCCGAAGCGAAGCCGGCCGCCCAGCGACGTCGTCAAATCGTCGTTGCGAATACCTCGTCTGAATATGAGACTACGGACGAGGACACGCACTGGCTATCTGAAGACGACGACGAGCACGACGAGGACGAAGGATTTAGGCGGCTGGGGGGAGGCGTCCGTGACGGTGTTGTTCGTCTTCACGAAGCCGCTCTTGAGGCACAGCGACAGCGGGAGCTGTTTGCCAAGATTCCCAAGAGATCTTACTCGAACTTGGGTCGGACGCAATCAGTTGGTCTGCTAAGCGCCCTGCTTAACCCGGACCCTACCATGTTCCCCCCGAATCACCCATACCGAACCAGTCAGTCGTCGCATGACCTCCAAAAGTTGCGGCAGGTAGGTCGCCCGCCAACCCAGCTTCAAAACACCAAAACCTCCGTGGCTCAACCGCTGACGGCCCAAATGACGAACGTGTCTGCGGAAGCAACACACGTCAAGGCTGACGAGCAAAGCAAAGGACATTACCGCTCCAAAAGGAGACCTCAGGATGGGGAGATGGAGGACGATTGCGAAAGCGGTGGTGATGAGAATCGTATCCAAATCTCGCACAGTGTGGCACAACAGCGACTCGCCGCACTCACTGGCCGGCGCAGCTCCGACTTGGGGCCAATGACGACGACTCTCCCTCCACCTCCACAGCGGCCGATGCTTGCAACCGTCGCGACAGCGCCGATCCCGTTTACGCATCCGTACAACCTCCCTGCTCCTGCCGCGCCATCAACGCCACGGACGACGCGCCGACAGATGCTCTCGACGGAGCTATCAGAAAGTCTGCGTCGGAACCTTCTGTGGGCGCGCCAGGTGAGCAAGACAAGTATGATGGGTGGCTCGAGGAGGCCGGCCGCGGGCACTGGCATCATCGGCGGCTTGCGCCCGCTCACTGCGATGCACGACCCCCGTGATGGCGCGCAGCCGAATGGACGGGGCCCTCCTCATCAGCCACCGCAACGCCACGACGAACGGGCGCCGAGTGAGAACGACTCGCGCACACAACGGAAGCGGGCAGCCATGGCTCGGAATCGCAGCTGGGCCGATGATTTCCACATAGCGGGATGGTAGATGACATCTTCTGTTTCTCTCGTGGTTTCTCTCTGGGATCCTCTCGGTGGCCTTTTCTTTCTTATTGTAGGCTTTCTGAGCATTGCGCTCCCCCCGCATCCCCCTCCCTCCCCGATATCAGGCCAAGCTTTGCCCAACTGTTGTATGTTGTACCTTTCGCCCTATTATTCCACGGAGGGTGGGCTTCTTTACCACAGCAATTTTCCTCGCATCATAACCCACCATTAGCACCGTGCGCGCATTTGGGCCCGCTCATAGTTGTTATCAAGCTCCCATCCTTCAATGTAACTTACCAAAAAATGCATCGCCCGTATATAGGATCAGAAATGTGCCAAAGCTCCTTTTTTCGAGTTCTTTCGAATGAAAGGACAACGAATGAATGAAGTCTAATGAAGTGCAGTTCACGACAATCAGTCGCGAGGCAATAACGCTTTGGCCTCAAGCCCCATTGGGGTGAATTGAGCGTGATAAATCAGAAAAATGCTCGTGGATTGAGAGCGGCAAGACCTTGTTCCCTCTATACCCGTATGTCCAGGGAAGATCAAACATATTACTTCGGATTCCCATCGGGTCTTTCGGACAGTATCAAGTAACCTGAAAAAGGCGCGCGATATTGCCAGTTGGTATTCCACGGCTTCAGCGACGCGTGTCAGGTTGAATCACCCCCGACCTTTCGTATAAAATTAACTTCGGTGTGAAATTTGTACCCCGGCACAGTATTGACGCCAGAGGCCGGAGGTACATCGGTGGTTTTGAAAAGAGGGAAAAATACTCATCAAACACGAGGGATCAAAAAACGAATGGTGCTTTGTCCAAGCTGCGTAAAGCTGCGCCTGTTCCTGATTGCCGAAGGGTTATTTCGATGCTTTCCAGAAGGATATTTCAAAACCGGTCTCAAAA
Organism: Clavaria fumosa; assembly: GCA_951802425.1. NCBI lineage: Eukaryota > Fungi > Basidiomycota > Agaricomycetes > Agaricales > Clavariaceae > Clavaria > Clavaria fumosa. Next base: position 1,035,776 of record OX637803.1, on the reverse strand, counting down.
AGCTTCAAGTAAAGTTTGGTGATCTCCTCGGTCACGCGGGGGTTGAGAAATGGGAGCGGGACTCCGAAGGGGATGCCGCTCTGCGGCGTAGGTACAACATTATCTGTGTTCCACACCAGCCCCGACTCGGATATGTAGTTCATCCAGCCCCGACTCGGATTTGTGGTTCATCCAGCCCCGTAGTCACAAAGATATATTCCAGAAAACAAGCACCAGAGTGGGCGAGCTAACTGGGTGAAGAACATCCAATATACAGGGGTGGTCTGTTCAAAAATTGACGCAGCTCCCATACTCGCGGAGCATCTTCCCAACAACCACAAATCCACCGAAAGCAGGCACGCCGTAAAATAGCGTAACTACAAGGAACGTTCGCGTCGACGTAGCCAATCTCGGCGTGTACCTGACGAGGGCTGGCCTACTAGACTGTTGTGCGCTTGCTGGCCCCAAAATTTGATGACCGACATCAGTACCCACAAACGCCCTATTCGCCAACTCGGCCACTCGGTTCTCCTCCCCCGACACGGTCGCCAAGGGATAAGACGGGAAAAGGGCGGCAACGAAACCTATTGTGAACCCTAGCACCAACCACAACATTGTCCAGACCCGCTGCGCAAGCGTGCTCCGGCCCTTGTGGAAATAGGACAGCCCACCGACCAGCGCGAACGGGACGGCCTGGGTGAGTAGAAAGACGAGCATCTGCACCGGCGTCGGGATCGAGGCGGTGGCCCATTTGTTGATGTATCTGCGAGGGGTGGCAGATTGAAATTCGGGACAGGCGGGAACGATGATCGGTCGATATATGGTGGACGGCACATCGGTGCTGGGCTTCGTTCTGACAAGTAAGGGTGTCCCACGTTCCACACGAAGGAACGGAACGTCGGAATCGGGCGATAAGGGCACCGTCGAGTCAAGATGGAGTCGAAGCCTTTCTGGATCATCGGGCATCGCCTCCACAGTCCCTAAGATGGGTACAAAAGTTCCAGGAATCGCGTCTGGGTTGGGAACAGATGTCATTTCCCCAACGACATAGTCAAACTTGCCACCTCGCCTCATCGCTTCATCCATCACCTCCGAGCGGACAAGGTACATCGCGGCGTAATCCGGGGTGAGCACATTGCTGAACAGGTTCAATGTGGACATGAACGCGTATGGTGCCACCGTCAAGCCAAAGGCGGCATAGCCGTATCGGCTGATTGGGTCGCCGCGAGAGTGGAACAAAGTGAACGAAGCATACAGAGATTGCAAGAGGGCGACAATGGCCTTGGTCGTACTGTGACTCGAGGGAAGTTCCGGTGAGAATGTGCCCCGTAGAGGTGAGATTATGGCGTCGTTCGGGACGAAGGCGATTTCGTATCCTCGTGGTAGCTCGACATTCCCGTAGATCGTCCGGTCATTAACATAGAAATCCCGAGTTTCCGTGTAGGTCCAATACGGTGATGCATCACGAGCATAGTGGGGCACGGAAGTCATCACGATAGGTATCTCATTGCTTGAAGAAAAATGTAAGTGTGTTGATGATTCGCAGGATACGTCAATCGCGGACCTTCCTACTGGAATGACAGCATCCACATCTGCCCAATGGAAAAACGGCTGATTGACGGGCACGAGTCGTAAACTGGCTGGAGAAAATCTGGTCTGTGTGGTGAATGGAACTTCCGTTTCAAAGCCGTTGACTATGCTTGTCGTGAGAGACGGTACTACGGAACATCACTCCCAAGCAAATGCTTACACTTCATTGAGTGCGTCCCAACCCCAGCTCGTACGGTGTCACCAGGCAGGGGTTCCCAATCAGGTGATCGAACCACCATACAAAGAGCCCCAGATCGGGCTGCCTTTCTTAAGGGATCCTTCGTAAAAGCCGAAAAACGCACGATCGAAGTCAATCCTCGAATTCCTCCCGATGCAGGGAACAGGAGCGCGGCCACCAAACACACAGCGACGGTAAACGATGCCTCTCCGGGGTAGATCTTGACTGTTGCTACGTGGGCAGCATAGTTCCCCAAGAAGAAAATTATGACATCAGTCCACTTGGTGGGAACGCACAGCAAATTTGGGACGCCATGGGTAGTTATTCCATCGGGGCCCTCGACTGTGATGTTTGTAAGAGGAGTAGTGGTCGCTGTGATCGCCAACGACAGAAGCATGATGATAACAATGGTCTGGTGAACCATGGCCATACTCCCGGCAAGATTCCGCGTCAAGTGAATGACAAAAGACTACGGGAAGAACAAGGAGCTTCGAGAAATGAGACACACAGTTGTATATCAGGAGCAGGGGGCATGCGAAACACGTTGGACCTATCCCTGGTTCTGTACTAGGAATGCACAAAAGCCGACCACAGTCACCACAATGATGGCCCAATTCAGTGTGCAGACACCACCATCAAAGCCAGTCTTGATGCAACCGAAATGTCAATTCGAGGGTTTGAGTAGCAGGCTCGTCAGTCCCGTTCTGCATTTCATCTATACGACCGAGGCAGCGAACAGTCATGGTGGATAATGTCAGTAAGTACGGTTCAGCATTCGGCAATATTCAAGCGGATTTCGGAATGTCATCCGAGCCACAGATCAGGGAGTGCAATGGAGCGTTATTTTTCTTTGCGCTGGTCCAGTTGACTAGGACGCACATGTAGGGCATGTCCGGTGGGCAGATATATCTTGACAATGCAATATTGCCTGGTTTTGAGCTTATGTAGGAAGCCAAGGCAAGTATAGAAAGTTCCGGCCAAAGTAGATGATGGCTTCACTCAAAGTCACGATTTTAGAATAAGAATAACACTAACAGCAAGGACACGTTGCAAAAGAACAAGAAACTAGATGCCAGCTGGAGGCTCAACAAATGGAAATCAATATATATTCATTAGCGTATCCACATGCTTCCATCTGCAGGTGCGAGGCCGCGTTCAAAGCTTGAGAAGCCTGCTAAATTGGTTCGTCAAAGCGTTGGTGTAGTCCTCCACCTGTTGGAATTTCGCAATCCCACAAGATTCGGCTTCGATATGCTGTATCAATCCAGAGATCAATTTGTATTTTCTTTTGCATCGAGGACACATGAATTCATCCGCATCGTGTGCCGGAGAATTGAGGTGCATGTTCAGAGAAGCCAGGGTGCGGAATGTGCGATGACAAATGTAGCATTCGTAAGCTGTTCCGTTGAATGCTCGCTCGCTAGCTGAGTAGGTGATAACAGTAGGACCAGCAGTAGAACCGTTTTGCAGACGATGAGAGATTGAAATCGGTTGAGCGAGTTTGAGCGAATGTACGGCCTCCGTCACTTGACGGCGCGAGAAGTTGTGGCAGACGCCCGATTCAATGTGTAGGGCGATGGCAGAGGGGACCGTGAACTTTTGGGGGCAGAGGGGACAGCAAAGGTCGCGGGACATGTGGATCTTTGAACGCGAATGCTAGAATTCAGTTTGTTGGTCAGGTTAGCAAGCCTGTCGTCAGGTGCATGTAGTTACCTGGGCCAGTGCCTCAGAGGTCGCAAAATCGCGGGAGCACAAAAAACACCAGTTATGCTTGAGGCTAGCAGCAAGATGTTGGTACAGGCTAGCCCTGTCATTGAACCATCTGTTGCAGCTGGAACAGAAGCGCGTCTCTTCGTCCGAACCCGAGTCCGACTCTTCGTCCTCGTCCTCGTCCTCGTCATCCCAATGGAAAGATGAATTTCTCAGGTGCTGAACCACGAGATGTCAATGTCATGTCTGAACGTTGAATGTCGACGGACGACGGCTGACCTGAGATAATGCCTCGAAATGCACAAATAATCGTTCACAGGAAACGCAATACGCATGATCTGCCTTGTCAACGCAGTGAGCGTGTAATGCCCGTGCAGAAGAAAACACGCGGTTGCAGGACGTGCAATCCATAACTGTTGACAATGATACATGTATACGTGGCTAGAAAAAAAATTGCGAAGACCACGGTTCGCTGACTAATGATGGATGCCTTCTCTCCCTTCTTCGCGCTGCTGGGATGAAGCTTTCAAAACCAGTCGCGAAAGCTCCAAGTAGATGATCCTTCTTTCTCCTTGCATAGGGGTGGGAAATGAGAACTGCCGGCTCAAGTAGCAATTGTGGTATTAACTCTGATTTGGCCCAATACGTGGATGGGTCAGGGCCGCACAGCATGGGTGCTCGGCCCAATGATAAATAAGACCTTAAACAAGATGGCCGAAAGGTCGAGAAGGATTGTAGCAGTGTGAAGCGATTAGTTGTAAGCCTTCAAAGATACCAAATGGGAATGCAATGCAATCAAGCTTCAAATATCAAGGTTTACCGTATTGTAAAGATACAGAACAGATTATATGGACAACAAAGGACGTAAAAAAGCACAACCTTAGAGCCGTGGGATTGCCTTTCAGGATAGGCGGCGCGATCAAGACGGAGCAATCGAGGGCGACGGGCTTCGATGGGCGGCGCGACGGCGGCCTATGCCCATGCCGACGCGTACCAGCGTCTCCAGCGACGCCCGACCATTGGCAAGCAGATCCTCATCCCATTCAATTGGTATGGTTCGCTCAAACAGGAGGACGATAGTAGAACCGCCTGCAATGCAGCCAAAATGACAGTCAGCAAGCAAAACTCCGGGAACCCTGTGGATGGCAATTGACTGACCAAACGCGAAATAGCCAAACTCTTGGCCCCGCTTGACATGTTCGCCTTCTTGGACAGTCGTCTTGATGCTGCCAACCATCATGGCGCCGACACACACGGCCATAACTCGTCCAAACTGGGGACTGTCGATCGGGACGATTTTTCTGACGTTCTCGCCATAGACGTCGAGCGTGGTGCGAATCGCTTGCGGCTGCAAGAACGTCAGTCACGTCAATCCAACGTGCAAATATCAGGACTTACGTTCACTGTGTAGTATTCGCCCGTTATATAGGTCATGGGGCCAATGACTCCGTCGATGGGTACGTGGAAGCGATGGTAGTCCTGTGGCGCTAGCCGGAAAATAGCCAGAGCACCACCCATATACCGATCCGCTTGACCCTTGTATGCGTCGCCTAGCAGCCGCGCTACGCTGAATTCACGCCCTTTTATCCACAGACGCGTTGCTTCATTGACCGTCGCAAATGTCATAATTCGACAATCTGCACCACTGACCAATCGGTGAGGATCATTGGGAGACTCAACCGGCCTGGCAGATGGCTTCAATTTCCTACAAAGTAAAGGGAGAACGTCAGCCGATTCCTCCGTAACGGCAGGTTCAAGACTAACCTATAGAAGAACTCGTTGAAAGACTCTAAATGACAATGGAATGAGGTTTTGAACCAAACATCAGTTTGGAATAACACGAACTGAACGAGTCAAGGGGATCCAGTATCTCATTCACGTCAAGGTTATGAAACTCGATGAATGTGGGTATATCCCGTGCTGAAGCCGGGTCATCGTACTTGATTCCTTGCTTGAATGATAAAGACTTGAGAAGATGTCGGGCTGTAAAATACAGAGTCAGGATACGCTGCCGTGGGCGCCAGATTATATGGTCCACCTCTAGAGCCCTCCATTCTACCTGTGGCACCCTTGAACAATCATCAGGCACAGCCGGTAAGTGAATCAGAGAAGTATCTGACCTTGTAAAGCAACCTGATCCCAAGCCTTACATATACCTGCATCTTCTCCTCCTCAAGTTGCCCAGTCATTCGGTTTTGCACAATGATATTCGCAGAATTCTGCACGTAGCGGGGATGCGACCTCGGTTAGGACGCGGACAGACAAGAAAATGATTGCCCACTCACAGCACCCAAACGGTAATCCCCGCTCGAAACTTTGCTAATCACCTTAGTATACCATTTCCTCTGCGCCTGGCTCGCGGTAACGAAATTGCCAACCATGATACGATCAACTTTGGCCCAGTTCGAGCTGGCGCACACTGCTAAATGCGTCACAATGTCCATCTCCGCCTTGGAGTTCATCCGCGGTCGATGGCACAGTGGGCAGTTCTTCACGTTAATGACGCGCTCAAACGACTCCTCCGATCCGCTCCCACCAGAGTGTTCCTCGCTATCGGAACTGGTGTACTTGCTGTCTGTGGTGCCCCGGCGCCCTGTAGCGTCACCTGCGGCTCCCAAAGCGGCGTCCGCGAGAGGCTGTTGCATCGGCTCAGTTTGATAGGAGGATACGATCACTGGTGCCAGATTTGCGTTGTCTCCATCACGTTCTACGGGCGCCGGAGGCATGCCTGAGAAGTTCAGCTCTCCGAGCGGCATTCCCTCCTTCGGCTCATCGCCTTGATGCAAAGGAGTTGCGGAGACGCTGGTGCCTGATTGGCTATCGTCCGAAACATCGAGTCGTCTTTTCTCGTTATTGGGTCGACAAAGCTCGGTCTCTAGGCATGCGATGCATTGTTCGAAGGTGAGTTCATCCTCAGCGGGGTTCTTGCCGTTTCTGGTGAAGAAGGAATCGACAGTACGTCTGGACAACGTAGAACCGAGAGAATCAAGCATCGATGTCAACTCCAGATGAGACATCTTCCCAGTGTCGTCCACGTCATACTGCTTCAGGTACTGCCGCCAGAACTGTTGTCGCAAAGCATTGTAAGATTGAAACTTTGCCCTGCGGCTCAGATATGAGTAATCTGCGTGAGTATGAGCTGGAACAAACGAGACACACCGAAATGTGATGACAGGCTTATATTTGCTCGCCCAAGAGATATCCTTACCGGTCGTCAATGGTAGGTTAAATTCCTTCATGGGGTGGTCCTGTTCAACAGCACTGTACAAGCCAGTGACCGGATCGGGCTGAGGAGCATCGGCCAAGAGCTCCGATAGATTAAAAGAAGCATCGGCAATGTGGTCGTTAGAGGACAACTTGTCCCAATCGAGCACGCTGAGTTGAATCTTGAAAGCGGACTCATATTCGCGAACGTGAAACAGGAGCTTCTCGTCCCAGATTGGGTTAAGCGAATGGCGGATAACGCGCGTGCGGAAGACTTTCTTGCCAAAGGATATGACAACGAACGGGTCCATGTCCCAACCGGTGCGTGTCACTGTAAAGCGTAAGATTCAGCCGCGGGCCTTAGAATCCCACATCCAACAGAACTCACTGTTACTCAGCCGGGGCAGGTCAACAGCTTTTACAACTTCGAGCAAGACAATGCCCATGATGTCATTCCCAGCGTCTAGGTTGAAAGTACTGCTCTTCGTGTTCCATGACTTACGGAATTTAGTCTTCTTCAGAACGGAAGAAGATTTGCGCTGATCAATGGTAGGTTTCGAGACGACGGGTTGCGGCGCCGGGCTCATGATGTTTTCCTTTTCTTGGGCGGCCTGGGGCACAACCGAGACTACGGGAACGGTGCTGGACGACTTGTGGGAGAAAAGCTTAAACCCAGGCATTGGCGACTTTGTGACCACGGGTGTCCTAGTTGTTGATGACACTGTAGGGGTAGAGGGGCTGGTATCCGTGGTAACAGAAGGCAATGGCGTTTCGACATCAAGTTGGAGTGTGGGGGGAAGTGTGACAGGACCTTCCTCTTCATCGTCAGTGACTTCTTCTTCTGAGCTAATGCCACCATCATCTTCTAAGAATTCTGGATCACTTTGATGAGAGCGGATGGTCCCGATACCTTCTGTCTATAAAGCTTTCAGTTGGAAGGTTACTTACAAGAACGAAACACAGCATACGGGAGGAGAAGAGACGAGACTTGGCCTAGAACGCTTCACCAGATCAGAGAGTATCGCCGTAAAGTCAACTGGACCGGAAGCATTTGGAGGTCGAGAAAATCCGAGTTTGACGTGGACGCTCCCGGAAACATTTGTGCCCGCCCTCGTTGAGACCAAGCCGACGCTGATAGGCTGTGTGATGGCACAGCCGTCAATATATCACCGTGATGGACTCAAAGCATGGACCACACACTTTATTTGACGGATCATCAAAATCAAGCGCTTGGCCGTCTGCGAACCACTCGTCCGCGGGGAGCGCAGCCTCTCCGAGATACTCTTTCTTCATAAGCATATCTTTGTCCCATACTACCAGTTCCAACGCGCCCAGCTTGTCAGCGAGGGATGGGAAGATAGGAAATTCAAAGGTGGCATCTTTAGCTGAATACACAGGATTTGTCGTTTTCTTCGCAACCGGCGTTTGAAAGCGGGTTCTCAATAGAGAGACCACGACATACCTGACACAGAACGGAAGATCAGCCACGACCACCACTGTCCGGAAAGGGGGCGATGGGTAGGATTCATGGAAGGAAAGGAGGCTCACGGGTCGCTGAACCCATTTTTGTCTTTGCCCAGGACGTCACTGCACCCGATGACTTGAAGCTTCAATATGACGAGAGGAGACTCTCCGGCGAGGGGTACGAGGTCGCTCCTCCCACTGCCTCGAGATTGCGACACGTAACCGGGCAACTTAGCGGCGTTGCGCAGGGCTTTCCCAATCTTGAGACCTTTCGCCATTCGTGCCATGACTGTGATACACCCAGAGCTGGTGCCTTGAGAAAGGTGGGCGCGCGACCAATCCTAATGAAACGCTGCCAAGCGTGAAGGCGTGATGCACTTATTTATATCCCACGTGACACATGAATGCAGCCAAAGAAAGATTCCATTATTATATTGTTCCGCAAAAATGCCCGAGTCCATTGCAATCTAACAGAGGAATAGCCATGACCACCTGTGGCCATGGTCCCATGGAATCTCACCATCATGATAGGAACGCCACAGCGATCAGAACGGCGCCGACCGGGTAGACCATGTTGGAGGGAGTGGAGACGACTCCACCACTAGTGGACAGCGACGTGGGACCAAAAGATGCTGTCCCAGTGCTAGCGTCTGCGTCGCTGCCTGAGTCAGCGCCAAAGCGAGACCCAACAGCAGTCGGATTAACGTTTGTGAAAGAGCCCGAAGCCGTCGGAAGTGCCGCATATATCTGGTCACTTGGGTAGGGCACACAATCAGAGCTGGCAGGGATCCGAGGACTGTAGGGTACGGTGATAAGACCGTCCGATGGCTGCTTGTAGATCATTATTTGGCCATTGACAGTGTAAACGCCCGGGGGATCTTGATTCTCGCCTTGACAGGATTCAAAAGTCCCATTCTTGGCACCGTTCGGTGCATTGTAGGCACAGCCAATGCGATCGTAGATGTGCTGGCAGAGACTCTGGGCGTTGTTTGCCACGCACAGCTTTATGCAGAACTGATTGTTGCCCATGAAGCTAAACGATTGCGTAGTCAATCGACCAGCATCAGAAAGAGTCAATCTCATACTTGTGCCATTCGTTGGCTTGTTGGAAGGTGTTATCGTTGGGACTGAATGCGTTCGTGTACATCAAACCACCCAAGGGGTTGCCACGCTATTGAATGGCTACGTCAGTGTTCATTACAACACAGATGTCCCAAGATGTACCAGGTCAGCCCCATGAGGGTCGAGTTCACCGCCCGTGTCGGCGCTGTTGATGTTGATGAGCTGCTGATTGATGAAGCCTACGACCTGAACATAATCTGGCGTCTTGATAAATTGGACACCCTGAAGAGCCCCTTGAGGAATGAGACGAGTGCCACGGCCGGGTTTGGTGCACCAGGCAACTTCTGCGCCTTCGGTATCCCCAATGTTGGAATCAGGGGAAGGCGGTGCCCACAGACAGAAATCTACACGGGGCAAATGACCATCGCATCTAAGGTAGAAGGAAAAAGAATCAACAACGGAACTCAACGGCGTACCATCGATGCTATTCACAAAAGCAGTCTGGCACAAAGACGCCGGGCCCTCAGTGGTTGAGTTGCAGATGTTATAGCCAGCCTGCGGACCACGACCCGAGGCATCTGTGTCAACTTTGTACGGCTGTAATCGCATAAGTCAATCGTCAGTAGGACAATTGTGTGTTGACTTACGACTTCGTTTGGATAAGAGAAATGCTGGTCAGCGAGAGGTACTGGCCCTTGGGCGGCGACTTGAGCAGGATAGGTAGCCAATACCAGGGCGGCTGCAAGAGCGTAGAATGTCATTAGAACAAGATATTGATTCTAGTAAAGGATTATTTCAACCATATTGAACCAAATGTGTATCAATCTAGAAGGAGACTGGCCATGTTGGGTATGATGTCATGTCATACAACGAACCTGCCTTTTCAGCATAAACCTTTTGCTGTATTGAAATGGTAGCAAGCCCTCACTAGGCCTCACTAGGCCTCACTTGTTTTTGTGGAAAGCTAGTAGGGCATCGTCAGCGATGTGGGAAGGACTTGGAACAATCATGGGCCTAAAGGAATGAGGTTGGTTGGTTGACCCGAATTGATGTGAACAAGTCGGTTGTACAGTAAGCTTGACGTCCCAATGCTGTAGCGCAGTATCACTAGCCTGTAGCCTATATAGTCTGGAGTAGTCTGCAGTTTAGCAACACTGGCACCCAAGTGTTCACTCACTGTCTTTGTCAGCACCCATCAACACCCCAGACCACAACCTCCGTCTCATATCCCCAACTATCGCACACAACATAAACAGCGATGCTTACTGAACCTTTCACTGGTGATACCCGGACTGTCGTCCTTACTGACACAACGCCGGAACCATGCGACGTGACGGAGCCATCTTTGCCGACCGTGGGCACATTGCGTCTGCGGGGTGGTCCCCGCAGGAATCACCCCCGTGTCATGTGGCACGAGGACGTCGTAGACAACGAGGAATGCAGAAGACAGAAGTCTAAGAGTGAGTACGCTCTTACTCCTCCGTCTTCAACGTCTCTGATATTTTTCCATCGCCAAGTTTGCTGCGTCTATCACAAGCCGAGGCCGTTTGACGAGTCTTCTTCCGAGTCATCATCGTCGTCTGGATCGGAATCGGAAGAAAAGGAACCAGAACAGTCACAACATGCCCACCATTGTCCTCGACACAACCGCCAGGCGCACCAGGCGCGTTCACCAGAAGGCGGCGGAGCCGCCTTGAGGCGCCCCTCCATTGGCGCATCCGGGGACGTTCACGAGCTGTCTGACTCGTCAGAAGAGAATGCATATGAGAGTGTGCCTCGTTCGAGAAAGGGTAAAGGAAAAAGAAAGGGTAAAGGAAAAAATCGTATGTTATTCCATCTCCTTGATTATGCGCCATGCAAACATGAATCCGAGACCCACGTACAGGCCAACCATCCGCTTGAGCGACAGGAAACTACTTCGTCTTTCAAGCTGCATATCCTAGATACCATACATCGTCGGCTCTGTTTCAACCAAGCTGTCTCCGACCAGCACAATGAACAGAGCCATACATAAGCCGCATATTGGACTTGCATCATTACACGCATGTGCCCAAGTGAGATAACATCGTATATGGGCATCATATGAAATTCGTGGAAAAAACTTTGCAAACTTTACGTACGAGACATTGGAAGCTCATGACTGCAGAACCTCGGACGCATCGTCGGTCGCAATTGGAAGCATCGATAGGAAGCGAAGGGGGTACCTTAGTATACTGCATACGACAACGTTGTGTATATAGCAACTACCCAAAGCAACCCGCTGGTGCGTGGGGATGGCCGCTCACTCCCTAGGGCCGCCTCTACCAACTCCCCCAGCATAATGTGGCCTGAAGCCTTCGGGGGCCCCGCTCTCTTTCCTACGGTAATCCTCCTTGTCGCCGCGGGGTGCACGGTAGGCACCTTCTCCGCCACCCGGTCGAACGTTCGCGGGGCGCGGAGGACGGACGGCCTTCTTGTGCGTCGTGGGTACGATTTCGCTAGGGAGGTGTAGACTGCAGTGCGTGATCAGACTGGGCCGCAGGGGAACAATGGAGCAGACGCACTAGTCGCGCAGGTATTCAACGCCTTCGGGTGTCAAAATGTAGTAGTACCACTGCCATGAGAATTGGGTTTTGACGTAGCCCCGGGAGGTGAGGCTCTGCATGGCCTTGATGACTTCCAGGTTTGGTACGGCGAGTTCTTCATGTTTGGGCGCGTTGAAGTCCTTTTTCGCGACGAGGACGCCCTCTGCAAGTGGAATAGTCTTGATTTAACAAAGAAAGACGCCAAACGGATAACCCCTGCAGCGCTGAACAGCGTACGCACCCTTGAAGAGGTTCTCGTAGATGACGCGCCGATTCTGCTTTGAGATGATCATTGTCGGCGAGCTTTGATGTTTTGGGGTCAGAAGCTAGCGCGGCGTAGGGAAGAGATCAGATGAAGTCACAGTGTTGAAGACTTATTTAAGAGTACGCACTGCGAAAGCTCGTCGCACTTGTATTCCCGAGCTGGGGTGAGGAAGTCAATGACATCCAGTTTTGCCAAGACGAAACCATCCACTTCCAGCGACCGTACCTCCGCCGAGAAGGCATTGGCATAGTCGGGAGATGGGACAGAGTATTTCATTCACTTACGTTTAGTTGTAGCTGGAAATTCAGCGAGGACAGTGATCGATAGTCTCGTCCAGATTATCCTCGCGGCGACGGAGGTATGCTCGGCAATTCCCGCGTTAGATTCTCACGCGCGGCTTTGGTTATTACGTAACAGCGTAGTTTTCCATAAATGGCAAAAGTCATCCCAGTCGCGAGCTCATCGTCTCGACCAGCAATCGCAATTCTTTCCAACGCCATAAGACGCCACACCATGACTGCGAGCGCGGAGCGCAGTGCAGAACTCCTCAAATCCCTCACCGAAGTTCGTGCACGGATTCAGAAGGTCATAAATCCTTCCCGGCAGGCCCCCTTACTTGTCGCCGTCTCGAAACTCAAGCCGCCCGCCGACGTGCTCGCTGCTTTCCAACATGGCCAACGCGATTTCGGCGAGAACTATGCGCAAGAGCTGCACGACAAGGCACAACAGGTGACACGTCCCCCAGCTATTGCCGTGATCGGTAACGGATAGGACACTCGTTGATCGTCCAGTTGCCCTCTGACATTCGATGGCACTTCATCGGTACCCTCCAGTCTAATAAAGTCAAGACCTTAGCATGTCCGTTGCATTCCTCTCTATCACTGTTGCTGGTCTTCACTCCCGTGGTCCACCCAACAGCCATACCTAATCTATCTGTCGTCCAAACCCTCACGTCCCTTAAAACTGCCACATTGCTTGACAAGGCCATCCTCCCCGACCGACCGACCCCTCTGGACGTCTTTCTGCAGGTCAACACCTCTGGCGAGCACAGAAAATCCGGCCTCGGTCCCCTCACACCCGCACTCGCGTCGACCGGCGCCGCAGCGAATTCTGAGCTGGTTTCGCTCGCGAAGCACGTCATCACGCAGTGCCCGCGCCTCCGCCTGCAAGGCCTGATGACTATCGGGTCCTTTGGGGCATCTCTCCTCGGCTCTGGGGAGCAAAATCAAGATTTTGAGCGGCTCAAGGAAACTAGAGACGTCCTGCAACAGATTCTTTTTGATGGAGGGGATGAAAGGAGTAAATGGGGACTCGAAGGGAGATTGCTGTTGAGCATGGGGATGTCTCACGATTTCGAAGCGGCCATCAAGGCCGGTAGTGACGTTGTCCGTGTTGGGACGAGCATATTTGGAGAGAGGCCAAAGCAGAGAGAAGACACAACAAGCACGGCTTCAAATACATAGAGCATCATGCTGTGAAGTGCCACAATTTTTTGCAATAGCAATGACCAGTGTCACAACACGTGACTTGTCAAAAGGTGGATAGATTAATGTAGACCTGAAGTTGAACATTCAAACGGGTCTGTTGTACAGTAAGGGTATCACAATGTTCAAGTGTAGGGTCGTCGACCTGCAATCCTCGTGACGTCGATGTTCAGGCGTTCCCTTCCATCAAATATAGCCTTGATAGACGACATGTCGACATCATGAGCAGCGAAGCAGACTTCCCATTCACAGCGAGCTATGCAGAGAGACGCGTCAAAGGCTGCTTCACGTTCATAAACAAGTCAAACCTACAGTCCATTTCCACGTGCCACGCGTCGGCCACGATCGCGAGTCGGTCCCCCTTCTTTGCGTACACAGTGATCATCTCGTGCTGAACCAGGCTAGGCAGTTGCACGCTCAGCGCGTAGGAATCGTGATTTGACACGATTTGAATGGGTGACAGCTGACTGTTGAGAGGATGTCGTCGGACGTGGATCGTTGGCCCGCTATGTGGCGCAACTTGTGAGACGGACAAAAGACGTGGGCCAGACTTCCGCAACACCATCTGGCGACGCGAGCGTAGTGCGGCGTAAAAATCCTTGAGTGGATATGCCAAAGATAATGGAGCGTCGGAGGCATTGACATCTAGGGAGCTTGTCTCCGCAGTGATCGTGGCATGTGTCATGAGCGGAGGAAGGTTGGCAGACACCAGTTGCGAACGATTGGTTTTGTGAAAGGCCAATGTTGGAAAGCTGCAGGACAACACTAATGAGATAGACTTCGCTTGAACTTGCGGCTTCGGAGAACCTGTAGGAGAGGGTCGGATGGCCGGAGAAGAGTAAAGCGGGATTTCTGGGCGACGCAGGAGGTGCCCAGACTTCTTTACACCTTGTGCGTTTGTGACACCTAACCGGGGATTATATGTAAGCGATGCCAACCCAAATAAAATATGGATCTTGAACCATTGGCACCATTACTCGAATTCAGTCGTCCATCGGCGGAAGATATACCGAACGGAATGGCCTTCCTTGAGAGCGTCTTTCTCTTCAAGGTTCGCAAGGACCGTGCGGTCAGACAAGCTTGTGGGGAATCAATACCGTTATTAATGCATTTCTCCTGGGGTACGTTGATAGTCCGAAGGGGGGTGGGATTTGTGAGAGAACGGGGCCGAGGGGCGCGGGATCGCCTTGCAGTTGTTGACATGAGGCCGTGAATCATGGAGTGACAATTGCAACACACCAAGGGAGAATATGAGGCAGGTCTTCGGTCAGCCTCCGGGATGTCAGACTAGGCCGTGTCTGTCTATGACGGATGACAGCAAGCGGTTATCGTCAGGGCGGGTGTTTTTTCTTCACATTTGTGTATTCTTGCGAACGACAGGACAGGGCAGGCGTCTTGCATTAAAATAATACGGCGCATATGCAGCCTATTAGTTGGATGTGAAGTCCTTCATACAAGCAGACAAATTCTTGACTCACTATAGGATTCAGCGCTTGTCAGCCGCTGTCTGCATGTGCCTACATAGACCGTTGGCGATTATCCCAATCGAACGGCTCAAGTATGCGCAACAACCCCGGTCTCCACCTGTCTCGGGTGCTGCTGCTGCTGCTTCTGGCGGTGGTCGGGGTGAGGTCGGGCAACATCACAGCAGGGCTCAACTGCTCTAGCATCAGCGACCACCTCGACCCGTTCACGCACAAGTTCATTTCGGTATGCGAAGACACAACCTTCTGTTCCGCCACTATCAACGGCACTTGCGTGCCCAAGCTCTGCCGGCGAGATGAGTTTCCCTTCGAATACGCGAACGGGACAGTCCCGCCGCCACCGATGTGCGAGGCGGGCAAATTCTGTCCAGACGAAGGCAGCGGATGTCGTTCGATGTTGGCTGTTGGTAGCATGTGCCAGATGAACAGAGACGAGCAGTGCGCGCCTCCGGCGGACTGGCGGGAGCTGGCGAGCGCGCAGAACCACAACGGGTCGATATGCTTGCGGAGCACGTGCACGTGCGCGATCGACTTTGCGCCGTTTTGACCTCGTTCACTGACCGCGCACGACGGCCTATTCGCAGGTACGCGAACGCAACGCTGGGCGAGTCGTGTATTCTAGACGGGACGACATACTATGATGTGGACTACGATGGTCAGCAATTTGGTATTGTCATAACGCGGTCCAATTGTAGGACACCCAAATTCTACTGCGAGCCGTCCAGCAACGTTTGTCAGGACACTAAACCCATAGGGTCTCCATGTCATGGTGATGCCGAATGCGACCAGGTGAGTCTCATCAAATCTGCATAGAACATCGACCTGCTAACGCCCTGTCCGTAACAGCAATACTGCAGCAACAGAGGTGTATGCGCTGAGCCTCCCGAGAAACCTTCCAAAGTCGCGCCTTGGCAATACGCCATCACTGCTATGTCCATCATAGTAGGTCCGCAGAATCTCTTTGCCATGCTCGAAATACAACGCCTTATCAGAACTATGTCCACTAGCCATGATTGCGACTAGCATAATGCTTACTATCGTCCATAAGCGCCACAGGCTGCGGCATTACCAAGAGGTTCGCGAGTATTACCTCGAGCAGACAAGGTCTGTGGTCTTCTTTCATGTTATGTTCAAACGCTCCCGCGGCATCTGACGGACTTCGCCCCTTCAGTCTTCGGCATTCCATTATCGCCATACAATCGGCCGTAAGTTCTCCCATGGACGAGAAGCCGCTCTTATCGCATTTTGGGCGTTGGTGAGACTTGAATGCATATTCATGACAGACACATGTCGCTTGGTATCAATGCTCAATTCCATTATAACGTATTTTTAAATAATTCCTTGACACCAGCGGATATATTCTCGTGCAGGGTAATCTAGTCAAAAACCTGACACTTCCGAGAGATACGCACAAGAACCACCGAGAAATTCATGAAATGTGGCGGACAAATACCACATGTCTTGTCCTAATCTACCGCTTCTCCCGGACATAAAAGTGCAGCAACAGATAACTAGTCGTGGTGAATACGGCGAAGAATATTCCCAGTAGCGATAGGTTCGGCCACCAGAACGACTGGAGCCGCAACCTCGTCAGAACTCGTTTTGGACAAATATTTTGAACTTGAACTGACCTGCGCGCGAAGGCCGAACATGGATAAAATTGTAGCGGCTGGGACGTCTAGTTCAACGCCATACTAAACAGCACGGACGTCAGTCAGAAAAAAGATGTTCTTGCTTGAGCAAGCATCAGGAAGAACGAAATACGAACTTTGAACTCCTTCAACTGCAGGTATCGCAGTTCATTCACAGCGAGGGCCTCGAACGCGGCATGGAAGAAGGAAATGGTATGCAGGAATTGGAAAGCCGGCGGGACGGTGGCGCGATTAATGAGCAATCCAGTGAATAGTAAACTGAGTTCGAAATTGTGCATCAATACCATGTGCATCGAGAGCCTGCGAAACATGACGTACTTGAACAACATGACCAGAGTTCCAACTAGGCTCGCAACATCGATGCTGTCGAAAGCGATGGAAAGTAGCAGCACCACGCTCGCCGTCGTCAAGTTGAATAAAACGAGGGTGAGCATGAACTTCCAGAAACCAGCCACAGTCGGTACAAGTCCGACCAATCCATAGACAATGCCGCCAAAGACCAGTGGAGGAACGAGCCGGAGTGGCAGGATGTCAAACAGAACCTAGCCCACGGATCATCAGCCCCGCTAATATTTGAAATCGGTAAAATGAACCTTAGAAGCAAAGTACGTGAAGGATGAATAGTAACCGTTCGACCTTATCACGGGATCGTAAGGATGTGAAGGCGCATAGAAAGGGGTCTGGCAAACCTCTCGCGCATGTAGAGAATGCGCTCATTGGCAAACAATCCAAGGCTTGAAAGGCAAGAAAACCCAAATAGTGCCAACGTGAAGAAGAAAATACCTGTATGGCGACAATCGCATCAGTGAGAGCGACACACGGCAGGCGCGCAAGGAACGTACCGAGACGGTTCTGGAAACCGGCAATGTCATTTCTAAATGGATTGGATCTCAGATCTGGGTTCTGCTTCTTTCTTAGCCAAACTTACGTTACGTTGTGGAAGAACAAGCCGCATATCACTTCGCCAGGCAAGACGGAGTTTGAGCGATGGATATTGACGGACAAATCAAAAGGAACTCACGGGCCAACGCAATAGACGACAAGTAATGTGCAGTCAAAAGTGCCGGATCGCGATAGAGGTTCTTGAATGCTCTCCCGCTCAAGATTTTGAACTGGGTCATCCAGCTCGCCCTCTTCCTTCCTTTCAACAGCACGCTCTCAACCGCCACGTCAGGCAACTCCTCGTTGCCCTGTCCAGGCATCTGCGCATTTGCTACATGTGCCGTCTCCCGTTTGATCGCAGCGGCAATGTCACTCTCCGCATACGCTCGCACAAGTGACGCGAGTTTCGATGCCAACGGCACGTCGTCGACGTGGTTGCTGCTGCTACCGTTCTCGTAGCGATGGCGCACCTGCTGCTGCAACGACACAACGCCCGCGAGGATCTGTGACGTCTTTTTCTTGAGGTATCCTCTCGCAGGGAAGTTTAAGCGCGGATGTATCTCCGTCTCGTCAAGCCCCGCGCCACGCATGACTAGGGGTACACCTTGGGAAGGCGACCCACCGAAGCCATTCTCTGCGTCGCTAGGATTGTTCGAGTCGACGGCGGCAACACACTCAAGAGAATTGCCGTCTCCAACTTTGTTCTCTATCCCCGCTTGCACGGTCAAGTCAACTGGGTAAACACGAACGGCGTCAGCATGTCATTAGGTAATTGATAACGTGGGCGTACTCAGGAAATCGGCGATGTTGAAACCAGGGGGGCATGGCTGCCCGATGCCCGCAAAGTGGTCTTGGCATTTCGAATACTCGCCAGAATACACGAGTTTGCCCTGCGCCAAGAGGATCAGGTGGTCAAACAAGGCGACAATGTTGCTGCGCGGCTGGTGAATCGTGAAAACGACCGTCCGGTTGTAGTCTCGCGCTAACGAGACCAAGCTCTCAACAACGTTGTAGGCATTGTAGGCATCAAGTCCTTGAAGGAGGAAAAATTTGCGTCAGATCAGACATATCCAAGTCGTTATTCCGTGTATCAACGAACCACTAGTGGGCTCGTCCAAGAATAAGATGGACGGGCTGGTTACGAGCTCGCATGCGATAGACACGCGCCGCTTCTCTCCACCTGAGATTGATCTTTTGCCTGTGAATCACTGACTCAGACCAAAAAACTGCACAGTATTAGGTCGATTGCTTACCGGAAGCGCCGATCCTTGAATCCTTGATACTTAAAATGCCGAGCTCGTTCATCGTCTCGAGTGTCCTAAACTTCTTCGCCTCGAGGCTCATCTCGCGCGGGAGACGTAGCAGAGCCGAGTACAGTACGGTCTCGTACACAGTCAGGGTGGACATCAGCGTATCCTCCTGGTCCACGAAGCCGACAACCTTTTTGAAACGTGTATCCGGGACCTCGCGGCCATTCACGAGTGTCGTCCCGGTCACGTTCCCGCGCTTGCGGTTGCGCGCAAGGATGTCGAGAAGCGTTGACTTGCCTGCACCAGATGCGCCCATAATCGCCAACACTTGCCCTGGTTTGACGCTGCCGTGGATTGAGTCTAGTATAACGCGCGATCCAAGCTTGTAGGAAAGGCCGGTAAAGTGAAGCGACGCGGGGACGTGCTCCGACATAAGTTTCGCGGCTTCGTTGTCGGGCAGACGAATCTGACCGAAATCGCCTCCACTGCCAGCACGTCCGGCGTACCAAATTACTGGCGGATTTGTTAAGAAACTTGCATAGATAAAAACGAATGTTTTCACTAACTTGCGGACACGAGAATTACAACTGCGCCTGCTCCCGCCGAGCTGAGTGCGACCCAGAGGGTATTGTCGGGTTTGTGCGGTTTCTGAGGAGATAAAGGCGTTACTATGCCTCACGCTCCACAGATCGAAGTAGTCACGCACAATGTATCCGGGGACCTGTGAATAATGCAAGCATTCGCCACCCTCGCATTCCAGACTGATATAAGCATCCCCGAAGATATCGTTGATGAGTTGATTCATAGCTGGCTCTTCGAACCTGCAACCAGCGCCAGTTTTACAGGTGAACTTGGCAGGTCCTTTAATCTCGTCGTTCAAGAAGTCATCGATATCTGCGACGATGTCGATCAACCGCTGCGAAGCCATTGACATAGGCAGGGCGGATTTTATACGCACTGACGCTCCCATCTTCCCCGCAAATGAAGCGACCTGGTATACACTTGCATTTGACCTTCTCGCACGCGTAAATGGTGGAGTTGGCATCATATCCCGGTTTCTTCTGGTTCGAGCAATTGTTGAGGCCACAGTAGAAAGATTCAATTTCGGCCGTCCAGAATTGGAAAGCGCAAGACGCGTCTGAGCTATCGCAGCTAAAGGTGACTTGTGGCGGGCGGCCCGGC
This sequence comes from Clavaria fumosa, assembly GCA_951802425.1. Taxonomy (NCBI): domain Eukaryota; kingdom Fungi; phylum Basidiomycota; class Agaricomycetes; order Agaricales; family Clavariaceae; genus Clavaria; species Clavaria fumosa. The sequence goes on along the minus strand of OX637803.1, from coordinate 1,015,826 downwards.
AGCATGTCCAGAATCTTTCGGTCTAGACCGATTCGTGTGAGTCGCCATGACAAGTGGAGCATAGACGGGACAGACTTGTGACGTTGCACATCTGATGGTTGTTGAAGACCGTGTCGCCACCCTTATAGCACGTCATATTCAGGTCGCCTTCCCCAACTGCGAGCGACGGAATGCCTCCCTCGAGCGGGAAATTTTCGCACGATTTGTCCGATTTACACACTAGAGAGCACGTCCCAATCACCCATATAAATCGAAAAGAAGAATATGCTAACCGTTACAATTAATTCCACCCCAACCCTCTTTACATGAACAGAGCTCGCCCTCCTCGCGGAGTCGCCGGTGCTCGCGGTCTGCCAATGAGTCGCATTCTAGACGGGGTGGACGGCGAGTGCAGAAGTTAGTTCGCATGCATTGAACGAGCAAGCGAGCGTCTAGTAGTGAGAATTTGACTCACGAGGGGTGAGACAATCTATGCCCCCCCAGCCTGGAGGGCATTTGCACTGGCCATTATATGCATCACAATGACCATACTGGCCGCACGTGAAGGCGGGTAGAAGACAATTGAAGCACGGTGGACATTTCCCTGCGAGATGCGCAGGGATGTACTTTACTGCTTTGGGGAGATCAAAACTGGCTTACTCGGGGGTACTAGTTTGGTTAAGGACTGGTTGAATTGGACGATGAGAAAAGTAGCACTGCGTATCAAGGCTCAAGTAGTGACTCACGGAGACATGCTGATCTGGGACGGGGCTCCAGGATGAAATATTTGCTGCCACAACGAGAGAGAAGGAAAAGAGGAGGGCGAAGGTAAACATTTGTTGTATGTCACCGACGGCGCGTCTGTGCGGCCGCAGCGAGCAATGAGCAAAGAACGTCGGACCGTTTATGGCTTTGGGGGCAGCACGATGACTGCGGTTAACGACTTTATATCATATCCAGGTGCGTGGCAAGATTAGGTAAGCTCCATTTTATTTCGTCAAATTTTAGTTCGTCACTCCATTCACAGTCCAATTAGCTGACAGTTACTCGCTGTCCACTCAAGAACGAATAAACGGAATAATAATGGTTGCACGAGCGACGAGTCTTGGGCGATATACGCTGCAGCTGCAATTCGCAACTGCGCAAACTGCGCATGCTGCGCTTACGTGCTGCTGTGCCCATTTTTATCAGGAGGGCGATGATGCATTGTCAATGATGCTTGAAGTGGGAGGGGACTATTGTGTGATATCAGGAGGCAGTGGTGAGCAGAGTGGCACGTGGTACTCACGGGTGCTTCTACCGTGATTTCAATATCAGAGTTACTCCCGCCATCGTGACTCGCCCCAAGAGCCCTTCCATCACCCGTGGTCCAGCCACCTTGCGTATCCCTCTGCCCGCTGTTCCAGTCATCAGCAGAATCAGAGTCTGAAGAGAGGGATGTTTGGTGGGCCCATCCAGACATAATGTCGGCACGGAGGGAATGCTGTTGCGTTTGCAGTTGGGATTGCTGGAGCAGCAATTCAATTGGTCATCGAACAAAATCAGGACAAAAATTGTGCCCACCGATTGTCTTCGACTTGAAGGCGTTGGTGGTTGGATGACAGCTTGGTCTGCTCTCCTTGATCGCGGTGTAGGGGGTTGGGCCATCGGCTGTGGAATTATCTCTGTGTGCAAATGTTGAATGCGAATGGGTTCTAGTAGGGGACTTTGTACAGATGGAGGCGTCATGGATCTTGGTACAGGTAGCGTTGTGGCCGGTGGCACCAGCATCAGGGGTGGTTCGAAAGTGCTTGGTGTATGCTGCGGGAAGTCAGGGTGGGAGTTTTACTGAGAAAGAGTAACGTACCACTCCATAAATGTGTTGATAATTAGGTGTCGCTGTTCCGCTTCGACTCGGGGCAGGGGACTGGGACTATTACCTTCCGGGATGATACTTAGTCTTGATGTGCTTCCCGGAGGAGGGTGGGTGACAATGTCAATGTCTAGTTGAGAGAGTGTGGTTGCCTGGGACGATACGGAGGATTGACGGCGTCTGTGTGGCGTAGGAGATGCTTGAGTCTCAGGAGCCGGCAGAACAGGCATAGGGTCTGGCGCGGGAATCGTGGGCGCAGGGTCGGGTATATGTACAGGGATAAAGAAGGTGGTCGGATTCATTGTCGTTGATTCGTGCCATTGGCCAAACGAGGGCGGTCCAGCTTGCGTTTGAGGACGGGCTGTTGGGAGCGGGGAGGGATATTCGGGGATGGGCGGGAGTGCCACTGGTGTTGCAGCTGCAGAAGGTGATGAGGTAGAAGGGGAAGGGGATGAAGGTTGTGACGCCGAGACTGGTCGCTGTGGGAGGTTGAGGATTTGTCCCAGGTTTTCATCGACAAGGTGAAAGCGTGATGATGTTTGGGCCCGACGAACGAGAGCGGTTGCAGTCGAAGAGCTGCGCGTTTGCATCCCTCCTTCTCCCCGTTCCTCTTGGTGCTGCTGCTGCTGCTTGCTGCTCAAGACTCCGCTCCATCAATTCCTTGCCTCTCTGCAAGCCCCTTCGCCTGCCTTCCTCGAAGCCAACTTCCAACCCTTCCTTCTCTCATGCCTTCCCTTCGACTCTCTTCTCTGGCTTCGCGGATCAGCCTGTCCTCCGTCATCTTTCGCGTGGATGTCTGAAGAAGAGCCAGAGTCGCATTCCATTTCTGCACCGTCCAAGAACCAAGCAGCGCGTGTCGGGGTTTGTTTGGTGCTTCAACTTCAAGGCGTCGGAAGAGGTAATGTCATGTGACTCCACCTTGCGACTTGCACGGACAAGCGTGAGAGACCAACATCTCGAACAAGGCCATATTTCCAACTCCGACCAATCCGGCGCTCCTTTCCCTTATCCATCCATCTTCCCGCGCCTCACTTAGGGCGCCTCATGCCCCCATCAGTAAATTTTCCTCACGCCCCCATCGACCCATTTGTGATGGATGACATCATTACGGCTCTCGACAACCACGACCTTCCAGTCTCGAGGCCCAGGGAACCCAGCATCTGGTCCATTTCACCCCCGCTTTCCCTAACGTATCGGTCGAGTGAACTTCGATCACACAGTCAAACGGTACCATATCTGCAACATGAACCTGCAAAATCCATCACCGACCAAGCGGAGAAACAGAAGTTCCTCGACTATATGTTCCCAGGGAACGATGCCTCTGCGCAACAGGATCTCGATTTCAGCGATTTACGATACGATTCAGCGCAACCGAGGAAAGCAGAGAGGGCCGTTTCTGAAAGGCTGAACAGGCTAATTTCTTCATCGTCGAAAAGTGCGTCATCCTCACTGAATTGATCTTTGTCACTCATGAATCCTTTTTAAGACGTCTTTGTTTGTTGGCCGTTGCACGATGGCTTCGCGTGTGACCACCGTCTTGACATAGCCGTCATCCCCCGTGATCACCCCGCATCCGCTTCTCAGTCACAGACCAATCCTATCTGTCCTGATTCTACCGACATACAGTCGTGTGTCGAGCATACAGTAACATCCGGAAGCAGCGGTTACAACCACAATAAGCAGCATGCTTACGCTAAAATCAACGAGTTGCTCAAGTGTCCGATGAACATCTCCTTCATCGCTCTTGGCATTCACGGCTCCAGTATGACTCTCTGGTATGCAGACCGCTGTGGTATCATCGAGGTAGACCTGGGAATCAACAAATCCCTTCAAAAGCAAGCCGTCCGCGGTCTATCAAACACCTCACCTCTCCGCGACCCGTGTGTTTCTGTACACAGTGTTGAACCTTGCCGGATTTACGAGTTTAGGCTTCACACCAACGTCTACTACGGCGTATATGGAAGTCAAGGCGAGGCTCTTTACACTGCAGATGGCATCGCATGTCGCGGTACGCTCGTTCTGACGGGCTTTCGCACAACCGCACATGCTTCGGAAATGCTAGCAATCAAACTATCATATCCGTCAGTGTCGTGGGCAACTCAGTTCCCTTACGAAGCAGACTACACAGCTGGTACATGGGAATTCGAGTGGCTATTCGAGTGGCAGGTCTTGCGGTCGCTGAAAGCGTGCGGGGTCCGCAATGTTCCAGAGTTAATTGATCACATCAAGCACAATGTTTCTACCAAATCAGTTCGTGAAGCTGTTGGATTGCAAGACAATCGACATCGAATGCGCACCATTCTTATTACCCAGCCTCTTGCGCAGAGTACCCTCCGAACAATCGAAAATGACATAGAATTGTCGATGTTGGTGCAGGTGATGAAGGATGTCATTGATGGTACGTCTGCAGCTCTTCAAGTCACCGAGTAGACATATGAATGAATGGCTGCGCAGCTCATGAAGATGCATGGCTAAAAGCTGCGATTGCACATTGTGATATCAGCCTGGGAAACATTCAAATCCTCGAAGGCCGAGGAATCCTTGCAGACTGGGAGTTCGGGACTCCCATATCTCAGCTTTCTACAGACCGTGCTACCAACTCCGCAAGCCTTGCTCCGTTTACTGCCCTTGCGCCCGCATTGACTTCGAAATATAGGGAACACTCGATACCATGCCACCGCGGCTTGCTTACCATAGGCTCAAGTCATCATCGTCAGCGCTGAACAGGACAATATGGGACGAAGTGTGCTCAATATTTCTATGCTTCATTTCTCCCCTGATCGCAAGGGATGAGATTCGAGCGGTTGACTCGGCAGGCTTATTGTTTAAGGTTCTCAATCGTATGATGCTGCTGTGCGACGAGGACGCCTCTCTTATTCTGCAGCCTCGGTATCAATCTACTCCCACTATCGTTGAGGCCATGCGCAATGCCCCAGCCATACTATTTCCGAGCCTACGGTGGTGGTCACCGCCAGGAAATGCTAATTCACTAGATTGGTGGAACACATTGCGTGGCATTCTCGATTCATTTGTTACCGGATGACATCGGACCCGAGCCTCGCGTAGGTATATTTGTCTGCGAGTGGAAGATGATGCGGTAGGATGTCCACAAACCACCGGGGTCAACTCGTGCGTGCGTGCGTGCGTGCGTACGCCTACTTTATGATAATAATCAATATTGCAGTGTACAGTTGTGCCCGTTTTCATCATTCTCCGATATGCCCATCCGCCGAGTTATTACTTAGGCGTTTCAACTCTGAAAGGGCCATGCAACATCCTGTAAGAACGCCGTTCCGAATCTGAGAGGGCCTCGAGCTTCAAAGTTCGCTACAGTATCAGTGTCAAATGCGCAATAACGCGCATTCTCGCTCACTTCCTAAAGCAAATCATCAACGTCACCACATGGTGCGTGTCAGCCAAGACATAGGATCGTCCCGATCTTGTTACTGTAAAGTCAGACTGAACCCTGAAGCATACCTTGCCTCCACCCCTCCATACGCTGAGTACTCTCCTCCACTTTCTTACGACGGCGTTCTACTGCAGCCCGTGAATTTCCCCAGCAAAACAGCATCACATCATCTTCATCCCACAACACCTGGCCCTCTGATTCCACCATTCCCCCAGTTCTAGCCCCAGCAGTAGCATTCCCCGCACCGGTACCCCGGGCTTTGTCATGTTTCGCAATGGCAATGCGCCTGTCATGCATAGTTATTGATGCTTGTACTGGTGCTGGTACAGGCACGGATGGACGAGGGGGGTTGGCGCGGTTCTTGAGGAGTTCCGTGCCATGACCCCACCACTTGACGGCTGCGGCACCGTAATTGTAATGAAGTAATAGATCCGACGGTTTCGGCTTCCTGGAGTGTGTCTTGAAAGCGGCATCAACGTTGTTTGGAATCATAGGAAGCAAACGGGGGTCCGGGTTTGGCAGCCACTGCAGCGTATAACGTTCGCGAGCTGGGTATCTGACATTTGGGGGCATGTCAGGCCGGTCATGGTGTGGGGGAACATCAGTCATGTCGAGGATATGATTTGGGGTCTGAGTATCGGTTGCAAAGCAGGAACATGAGATAAGGAAATATGAGTGGGCGAATATGACAAACCTTGAGGATGACGACTCTGCGAGGATCAAATTCCGTATAAATCTGATTCAAGGCAAAAACTCCATTGCGAATGTCGTTGATGTCTCCGAGTGTTGTTACATCCTCACTGTATTTTGGCCGATTGTCTATAATGAGCTGAAGCCACTGAAGGTCACCAGAGAAAAAAGGGAGACGATTAGATAATATACCAGTACTAGATTGTAGAACGTACTTCAGAGCCCCTGCTATAGGGAATGATATGCATCCCGGACCCAGACTCTGATCTAATTCCTGTCCACACACAACACAAATCGCGCTGCAGCAGCTTTTGGTGGAAATCTTCCCGAGTCCTCGTGGTTTCCGAAGCAACGTTTGTCCTTTCCTTGATGACTTCGAGGTCAATTGCATGGGCGAGATCTTCATTAGACAGATAAGTGTTCTGTGCGCATGCAAAGCAATGACGACATGGTCAAAGAGAAACGTACCTGCAGGTCCAACGTAATAGTATATCTCGTGTTCTTCCAGATTTCCATCAGTGCCAATCTCATCCCCATTGCGTTCGCGGGCCAACACGCCTTCAACCCCGAGGATACACCAACCCAGAAAGAGGAGATACTTGAGAGGTCTCAAACACAAAGATATGATGGTCTGTAAAGGGATATCCAGATAGAGTGAAGAGTTTGCGTTGTCCAGAAGGATAAGGCGAACATGGCCGTCTTCGAGAACGGGGGTAGCAGTAGACTCGGCAAGTAACGACATGATTACAAGGCTACAGTGGCCTCCGTACGAGGACTAACCCCGGTTGATGCAGAACACAGTAGACGTTGCGAAGACTTGAACGTTTGAACGTCGTGGTCACACAAGTCACGGTATACATGGCACCTCACTGCTTCGCCCAAAATTTTGTATCACATTCCTGTTCTGTCGTCGAACCAAACTCGGAAAACCAGACATAAACGCATTGAACATAGCATGCCAGAATTGCCAGTCACCCTAGCTCAAAGAGCCACGATAGAGGAAGTTATTCAAGCGCTGCTCTCGCTCAAATCTCCGCGTATCAAGCGCCAGCTTGCTACCATGTTCTTAGAGTTCCCGGACCCAAGACATAGGATCGTCCCGATCTTGTTAATGTCAGTCTCCAATCATGCGCAGCGCATAGGTGCTCTATGTGGAAACTGCGCCGAGAAATGCCTCACGTTGGAAGCAAATGTGATACACGAATGGTAGTTACCAACAAAATACCCGCTCAAGGATCGGTCTCAAAAAGCAAGCAGAGTCAGCAAGTGTTACGGTAGTAGTCGCAAACGTTGTATCTTCATACGACTTATCCGCAAGTAAGATTCTGTCTGCACCGGGTAGGATAATGTCATGTAAGGGATATGCAGCTGACAACTCCAGAGAAAGCAGTCTTCGAAATCGCAACCTGCACGATTCCATTCCGGAGATCTCTACCTAATGTTAACTCTCTCTTCTTCATATACGACAGCAGCAGGACATCTGCGAGAGAAGGTCGTCGAAGAACTGCGAGCAATGGATGATTTTGTACACTTACCGCTTCTCCTCACCCTATTGGCATATTAATACAAATGAAACCAATCATTAGTAACAGATACACGTACATCCTCAATCCAGGACACTTGGGCCTTAATTTCAGTCAGGCCCAGGATAAGAACGACGTTGAATGTGTGGTAAGAATATTCCACGCCCTTCGCAGTCTTGCCACGAGGAAGCAAAGCTACCGCTTGCGATACATCGGCGACGACAGTGCACATTGGCCTGTACATGACTGATGTCATGATTAGTGGAGAGGTACTGAACAAGTCGTCAGAATGCTACCCACCACTATCAATATCTAACCAACTCGGATGGGAAGACTTTCCATCGTATTTCAAGATATCGATGCTCATCACGTGTGACGAAGATTCCCTCCTCCATTCTTGAAAGAATGGTTCGCTGAACTCTCGCGTTTCTGAAACTCGAGTGCCCTGGTCAAGTGATGAGCATCCAGCATATTCGAAAGTCAGCGTGCTTACCTTGGCCAAGATCGTGCTAAATGAGTTTGAGACAAACAATCTACCGTCCAGCTGGCGATACACATTGTTGGAGCGTCGCTTGTGTTCAGGATCCGAAGGGTCGTAGGGTATGCCACAAGATACCCCATAGGTAGTTTTGGCCACCCTCACGGAGACAAAGTGATCGATATAGAAGGAGATAGCACCGTCTGCCACGGCTTTGTTGCTATTCTCGTCAAGAAATTTAATGATTTGCAAAGAGTTGTAATCAAGAGTCTTACACATGACTGTCAGGACGACCCAGTTTGAGACCATGCGACTGAAGATACTCCTTGAGTCTGGAAAAGAGCCAATCACTTGCGGCAAACCCTCCGACGAGAAGCACGTCCTAACAGAGGGTAAGTCACAGCCAAGCAGAACTCAGAGGGAAACATGCCGAAATGGGTGCATGTGCCGCGGCACGTTGTTCTTCGATTGCTTCAATGATGGCCTGAATGGAGGGTTCAAACAAGGAGGCGACTTCATGGCTTAAAGAGAAGTCAACGGTTAATCTAAACAAATCAGACGTAAAACCCTTACCCAGGAAGCATCAGTTGGCCACCTTTAATGCCGACACGGATATCCTTATCTCTATTCGACCCAAACTTGATGTATGAGGGTTCGTCCTGATTCCTGAAGACAACCTTCGCCTTTTGGTCGAAGTTTCTGACCATCTCCTTGATGTCGTCTGCCTGTCCGTATTTGGATCCTTTTAGCTTCGCTACAATAGAATGAGTCTAGATCACACTTGTAACAGCCACAAAGCGCACCCTCCAGAAACGGACCCGCGCGTTCAGTCACCCTCACAGATCCTTGCACACGAGCTAAGTTACGAAGGCGCCGGATCAGCCCTAAATGAAGGGGGTAATAGGTCCATCTCCTCACATATCTGGGGCGCTATCTCTTGGAAAGACAAAGGAGCTTCCTTCAATTGATATGCGCTGAGGTCCACAGTCCCTCCACCTGCATCGACAATGATGACGCCTTGGCCGTTCTTAAAACCTATCATACGCAGAGTCCACAACAAGACGCAGAGAAACTTACCATGATGCCATCGGTCGTCGAGGCTTGCGCGATACAGAAATGAAGACTCGCCTCGCCCTCGGTCACGAAGATTACACGAGATTGGCCCTCCTCTGTATCAGGCACTAAACCGGCCTTGATAGCAGCACCCCGCATCCGCGCCTGTGGTCGACCGTCCCAGCCATTCGGGTGGCTCAGGATGATTTCCGCGTGTCCGAGCAGTGACTCCAACAAATTGGATCCATCCGGACGCCCTTCTATGATATACTCCTTTGCACAGTTGAAAAGGTATCTCAAAATGTCAGCATAGACATCATCTACGGTTTTGCCAACGGGAAGTGGCTTCAGCGGGCTCCCTTTGAGTTCCGTAGGTAACATGTCCGGTGGACATAGATGTAGTTTGAACCTTTTCGTGATCATCAGCGCATGCTCAATTTTCGGGGACCAAGTAGAACCATTCAGCTTTCTGCCAATCATAGTCTTCGGCCATTTCAATCACTGAAGGCTGCTCGGCCTCGGCACCAACGGCGCGAACAGCACCGTATTCGTCATACCACAAGATAGAAGGAATCTTCGCGTTCCCTCCTATCTGACCCTGCGCGGGGTACCTAAAGGAAATGAGCGACTTCGATCTCGGGACGATGGGCATAGCATCTGACCGAGTGACGCCCTGGATCTCTGGTACAACACCTGGTTCCAAAATGCAAAAAGATACACCACTGAATGTAGTGCCAACATCGATGGCGAGCAGCAGTTTGGAGTCAAGTCCATGATACGGTGTGCGGGGCATTACCGTGCTTTGCGGTCGCTCAAAGACGAAACGGAGATTCTATATACACGACCAGGTCGTTCACTCCTGATGCTGGAGTCAGCTGCGGACACGCTTAGAACATACATAAGGTAAAGGCGTGTTTAGACTTACATGCATACAAAAGAAGTACGGAACCTGCAGGTGCAAGGATGAGAGGACAAAGCACCGCAAGGACTGCGGCATGCGGCTAACGGCTGAACTATGCGTGCGATCTGGCTGATCGCAGCTAAACGAAGCATGGAACTGAAGAGGAGGCCTCATGGGAAGTCGTGACAAGAAGCTACGACACCATGGCGCGAACCAACCTTCCTCAGCAAGGATGGATTCAGACCACTGCTTCACTCAATACCTCTCTTTCATCGTCATGGTCGCCGGGATCGTTGCATTGGTCCAATACATTACCAAAAAATACGCCGACACTCATGGGAGTCCTACTAACGGGAATACGATGCGAGAGCTGGCGACAGGGACAATGGGCGCGGTTGGAGGGACTGAGGGAACATCGGGATACCGAAGGCAGGGCCAGTCGTTAGGTGAACTCGAGGAAATATTGAGATTGAAAGACGAAGAACTACAAGCGACCCGAATAGACGGGAACAGGAAGCAGGAAAGGATTCTCTCGCTAGAGAATGAGTTGAGGAGCAAAACGAAGACACTCGACGGCGAAAACCTGAAACTGAAGGAGGAGATGCGTAAGCTTGAAGGGAAATTTGGTAATTCTCAGCAAGAATGCGAGCGGCTCCGCAGGGAAAAGAATGGATACGACCAGAAGGCACTCGATTATCATCGCCGTTGGCAGCAGGGGTTGCAGGAGATTGACAGGCTTCGACAGTCACTGCAGGTGATACCCGGATCGCAAGCCTTTGGGTCATTCTTCGGACTTAAACTCTTCGGACAGCAGGACACAAATGAAAACGAGAAGCTTCGAGCACAAGTGAGGGCGCTAGAGGAGCGGAATCAAGAGCTGCAAAAGAGCCGTGACATACTGGATGGGCAATCACGGGGAGCCCAACGAGAAAATGAGAAATTGCGTGCGACCTTGGAACAACGGATGACGGAGCTCCAAAGCCTGCGGATCTACTCTAGCGGAACCGACTCGATCTCGTGCGCGGACCTGAAGAAGATGGTGCAGGAGCTGAACTCCGAGATCCACCAGACAGCCTCGTTCATGGAGGAATGCATCGGATACGATTCGGAAGTCTTAGAAGAGCCGAACACACGCAACGCATCCATTCAGGCGACCAAAGAGACACTGGGGGTTGACATAGTCCAATTACTCACAGATTACAACCATGACGACGATTCGACGCTTGTACGAGTCGCAATGCAAGCTGCGTTGGTGCGAAAGTGCCACGACGCTTTACAGTCGTGGGAAATGCGGCAGGGCAACTCAGAATGCGAATCTCTGCTCCGGGGTATCTACGATGGGCTGAACGATCATGGTCAGTACTGTGTCAATCTGGAACCCTGAGCCGAACGTGAACGTACTTCGTCGTTCAGAACTTCCCTCCATAACCAAAAGATGGCAAATCTTGACTCGACGTCAGCTACGGCTGCTCGCCCCCAACGCGGGAGGAAATTATGCAGCCCAGATGGCCTCTTCCTTGGCACATATCCTCATCCTTGCGCGTTGTCGAGCTCAGGCTGGACATTCGTCAAACATCCAGCTCCAGCTCATGCAGCAGTTCGAAGGAAGGTTGAACAAGATCGCTCAACTCGTTCTGACCGTGAAGAAAACCATGTTCGAAGACTTCGCGTCGACGGATTTCAGCACAGTCTTCGTAACTGGAGGGGAAAGTTTTCGCCCGTACGATATGGACGACGTAGACGCGCGTTCAAGAAAATCAAAGCCCCACCACCGTTCTGTGCTGTGCACCGTTGAACTTGGGTTGCGGGGTGCGAGGTTGAATAGGACAGATGGGCACAATACTCGCCCCGCTGAACCGGAGGTCGTATTGAAGGCAGGAGTTACCCTCCCAGACGCATTTGTCGACGAACAGAATCGAGGAGCTGTCGCATAAACCGCAGAAGCGGGAAAGGCTGTTAGTCTCGCACATGTGTATGCGTTCAGTAGTTCTTCAATGCAAGCTGTGATGCCAGTGAGCTGCGCACCATGTCGTCATGCATGGCATGTCGACCTCGAACGACAACCAACTCAGCGAGCAGTACGTCCAGGACGCCTTCCACAGCTATCTCAAATTGTCACTCGCCCAGGCGAAGGCAGAAAGACTTGTAGATGCCGCTCTACTCACCAGCGCCGCAGGAGATGTGATGATCACAGGTAAGATGCTCGCCATTTACATTGCTACACGTCCTTGAAGCGACTCTCGTCGGGTCCAACAGGTCCGGCCCTTGCTCTTTATTTCGCCGCTCTGCGCTCTACCACGAATACTCCCTCTGTCCCGCTGCCTCAGCGAGGCTCCGCGCCTGGTCACTCCGTCGATCTTTCTCAGGACAATTGTCCCGCAGTCTTTTCCCGCTTCTTCAGCGTTTGGGCCTACAACGTCGCCCTCATTCAAGCCCTCGCTCCGGAGTCGCAGCATGATTTAGCAAGGATCGTTTGCAACCTTCCACCGCTCAACGTCCCCGTCGATCCCTCCCTCGCAGGAATTGCTGCCGAATTGCGCGCAGTAGCGATCGAAATCAGCCAGCGCCGCAGCTTTCAGGACCGCTACGCAGGAGACCTGCAAGCGGCCATTGATGCAGGACAGTCAAGTGGCGCTCCAAAAATGAAAGCCACGTTTGTCCCTCCTCCGTTATACGACGCAGGCCCATCCGTAGAAACCAGTGATGGGCAAGCAGGTCTGCCTTTCCGATCACCGGAAAAATCCTCTGAGCCCTCCCATTTGTCACCTCTGCCGGCCTCGCCTACATCGCATGCGGTCCCACCGCGCTTCACGACCCCATCTCCTTCCCGATCACCCATCCGCATCCGCACGCCCAGTCCTACCATCCTCCCCGATGACGCTCCCGCAATCGACTTCATCCGGGAAACACTTTACGCTTCACTGTATGATGTCCTCCAGTCCCACAGTTCTCTCTCCGGTCTGTTGCAGTCCGATCCAGCACGCGCGTACTTCGCCTCTGTCTCGCTCGCCGTCTTGAATGTCTCGTGCACGTCCATAACATCTACTGGTTCGGTAATCGGTGTGCTGAGGCAAGAGCTGACCATGGACGACTGCCCCGAAGAGCTGAAAGTGTACATGAAGGAACTCGGGGCCATAGGAAAAACCATACGTGAATTGGAAGAACAAGACACGGAGGAGGCATTAAGGCTTGCACAAGCCGGAGAAGAGGTCCCGAAGCCGCGGCTGGAGCAAGTCAAGGAACTTCTGGAGCGCGGAGTTGGAAGTACTGTTGATCGGTCGCAGCATAGAAGACGGCCCGGCGACGGAAGTGTTATGACACTTGCGAATCGAATTGGCGCCCTCAGCCTAAAGCTGACGAAGTTGAGGGCCTTCAGGGAGAGGCAAGAGGAGGTGTTCAAAGTGCTGGGGAATTTGAGACGATGAGCCATCGGAGAACAATGACTATCTTGCTTGTTCCGTATTATGTACATCTCAATTTATGACAGTGCTTATTGTATGTAAGTGGACTGGCAACGAATCAAAGAACAATGTTTATCACTCTGCGTCCCTCTTTCGCTTAGTCGGCTGTGCAAGCATTGCTGAGCGTGCACAAAGCGATGACTCTTGGAGAGCGATATGTTCGGGAGTATCAAACTCGATTCCGAGATCTTCGGCCAGAGTCGCAGTGTCTTGGGGAGGAAGTGCATCGGTCACAATTTGCCAAAACCTGCATATTACGAGAACAAGGTAAACCAAGGGGATCAAGGAAGAGAAGGCAGCGCGTGCGTGTTAAAATTTTTCTTTCGCCTTGCCCATTCGTTCTTCCATTTGTCCCAAGTTGAGTCAAGGATGGCCAGTTCTTCGGAAGAAATCAGAGGCGTGCCAACCCGGAGCGACTCGAGACGGAAAGCAGCTAGTTGAATCTGTAGTAGCCAAGGTCATGGAAACGTTGAGCCAGCAAAGAAAGACTTGCGCAGAGACCAGAGTAGAGCGTGTTTGGACTGACTGCTGTATCTGTTTCCTTAAACTGCGTGATGATCTCATCGTCCGTGGGCATTGACTTTAGTCTTGCAAGTTCTGCCAACAAAAAAAAATTCGCCTATTTCGCCAAGGATCGACACGCATATACCTACCGTTCGTCAAATTCTTCACCTCTGCAGCACGAGCTTTGTTCTCATCGTCGATGGATTTATGTTCCTGCTCGAGTGCGGCCAGCTTGTCGGCAGACATGCACTCAAGATTTGCTTGATTTGCCAAGAAGAATGTTGTCTTTCCTGCGTGTTGCGTTGCGGTATATCAACTCAAGCAGAGGAATCCAAGGCAGTTACCATATGTCTTCATAACCAAGTCTCCTTTATCCGCAAGAGATAACAAGATTTTCTGTGTCGCCGTTTTTGGCACTGCGCCTTTGAGGTTAGCAGAGATATCGACAGCTCCATACGGGCGGTTCATCTCCAAAGGTGTTAAGCTGCACAGCCGTGAATGTGAAGTCAGCATTATTCACCCTCTTTACGTATTCAAGGACTTTGTCCTCTGCTTTATATGAAACAGATAAATTACACCGAATTTAGGAAGGCCGGAGCGCGCACCATCCTTTCCTTTGAGGACTTTAACGTCGCTTTTGGGTGCTTTAGCCGCAGACATTGCCGAGATGTCGTTCCTAGTGACGGATCAGGAAGGTAGTCGATGGCTGTGCGGTCTGCCTCGCGTCTGCCCCATACACGTTGCACCGCGGTATTTCGGTCGCGAATTACTTACACGCGTGATGCACCTGCACGATGTGCTCGAGTTCCACCCGCCCATTTGTTGCAGGCATTAAGCGTTCTTATCCTTCCAACTCCTTCATCCTGAATTATGTCCAAGCTGTCAGACGCTCCTTCGACCGCTGGAACGGCGTGTCGCTCTAGAAAAGCCGTCTATCATCCCTATCTCTTCTCACTCATGTTTCTATGCGCATCTACGGAGCTGGGTTTCATCGCCTTCCTGATCGCAACGAGGAGCAAGTCCAGTCTGTGGTCAAGCCCGCAGTTTCACATTCCGTACGTCTTCTTGCGCCGTGCGTAAGCCAGTCACTGAGCATAGTACAACCGCAGGCTGATCTTCCAGCTGTGCGTCTCTGCCTGGACGTTGGCGTTCAGCAGCGCCTACGTCTTATGGATGCTTGACGTGAATGGATGGTTGCGTGGCCTTTACTGGCTTGCATCCATCGCCTCGTCCGTGTTTTGGCTGGTACTCACCACAGTACTTTGGGTGAGGGCAACTTTCCGCAGTGACTGGCGTTTCCAGACTCATTGAGTATATGCGCAGGGATTTTCGGCAGCCCTCACACATCAGGCTCGACACCTCAGTGGGTGTGACGGCAGCCGCACCGTAACGCGCCCCGTCTCGCCCAACGTTCCGGCTCTTCCTGCGCATTTGAGCATACGTAATATTGTTGTGGACAAATGCTCCCAAGGCTTGGTCGTGGAGATATTAGGATGGACAGATCTGGCGATTTGCACTTCTGTGCTTGGATTCACGGTATTATGGCTCGCCCAGCCAAAGGAAGTTGCTGGCGACTTGGACGCACGAACTACAGTTTAGTTAAGTCATATTCGTTCATGTAGATCCCAGCTACAGATGCTGTTTAATCGATCGCGAATCCAATTCACTAAGGCATGACAGCCCTTAAGTTGCCCGCTGAGACCAACAGATCGAAATCCTGGCTTGAGATATAAGAGAACTGTGGAGAAGATTTTGATCGAAATCGAAAACACAAAGGGCCAAGTGATATAAGGGGCGCCTCAAAGCATGGGCCGGTGGAGCAGGGTAGAGTCAGCCGAAATCATGACTGCTTTCCCCATCTCTGCCTCTGCTTCTTCCGTCTCTTGTGCCCGCAAATGCTTGTTCTCGTTGCATGTCGGCACCCACCGCTCAATATCACCACAGTCTGCGCCTTTCGGAGATACGGTCCTGGTCCCAGGTAATGCAGGCGGCACGATGGGAGATGATGAGATCGTCGAAGGAAGTATAATATGCTGCGAAGGCGTGACCGGCGGTAGCGACGACAACTCCGCAAGCGGCACGTATAAAGGTGCACACGATACTGGGGGTTGTGAGACTGACGTGAATGAATCGATTATCAGGGAAGTCAAGGTCGAAGATATCGAGGACGCGACCCAGGACGCGGGAGTGGAACAGCACTGCTTCTCGCTGGTTCAGACAGTTCGACGCAGGAAAGGTCATTCCATGACATGTTAGGATGCGACGATGAAGCTGTAGGCATCTCTTATGCACTGTTAGCCAATATGCAATAGCGGTGTCTGGAATAGAAATAGAGAACTAGAAGCGGTAGTACAATTGAGAAGCATAGAACTAAACATACCCGGGTTTCGACAACAGCGACCAAGCAGGAATAAACGGTCACGTCCCTTACAATGCCATAACCAGATACGCAGCTCGAATCTCGTGTAACACTGTGTCACTCCACTTCTCAATGTTCCACTTAAGCCCTAACTCCGACGCCTGTGTGTTCACCCTCACACGGAGGTTATGTAAATGGTCTGCATTGAACTTCGTCAACGCAGTGAATACGGTAGGGGTTTTATCAAACGGCGCTGCGAATGTCGCCGATCCGCTCCAGCCGGTTTTGGTATCGCCATTGAAGTCGCCGGTGAGTACATTCGACTTGTCAACTGGAATTGCGATCCAGGTGGCTTGTGCCGCCGACAACTTCGAGTTGCCCCAGGCGTCAACGTGGATGTTGAAGCTGGATTCGGTGATCTTGGACGTGTACAAGTTGATGCACCAGTTGCCGCCCAGGTCGAAGCCGCTCAGGCCAACGAAGACGATGGGTGGCTTCGCAAAAGCGCGCGGGAATGTCACCGTCTTGTAGATATTACCGGCCTCTGAGGTCCCCGTCTTGTTACTATCGAAGGTGCCACATTGGATATCAGGCTCCGCGGTCGCAAGCCTGAACCAGGACACGCGCGCGTTGTAGAGCATGGTGTTTGCCCAGGAGTTGATGTGCATCATGAATTTCTCCGTGTCAATATCTGTGGCAAATGAGGCGATGCGGATAGTCCAGTTGTTCTCCGAGGTATTGCCCATGTCGAGCATGTTTAAGCCAGTGACTACCCGAGGAGCGGTGGGTTCACGGGGGCCGAAGGAGAGGATAGCAGAGTTCTTTGCGCCTTGGCTGACTGTGTCCCAGTAGTTGGTGGTCTCGTAACTCCCAATCGCGATGAAAGTAGGACATGAGGATGAGATGGTACCGGAACGTTCAAGCATCGATGAGGTCTCTCCCACTGTCCAGGTATGGTCGCCGAATAGAGTGTTCTGATTGTCGGTTGTGCCAGCGGGACCGTCCTCAGGGACGGTTACGCGCACGCCATTCCCGGTATGGCCTGGACTACTTCGCACATTGTCGGCCAGAAAATTGGGCATCGAGTCCGTGAGGTCGTTGGTTGTCGTGCGATCGTCAAGCAGGACCATGCCAACGTGCTCAGACTCGGCGAGCGTACGAATATGCGCCGCGGCAACAGATGCACAGACATACACCACTACGCCCCTAAGCGCTGGCGGCACGTCTATGGAAGATTGGGGTATGTGGGCGTTTAGTTGCCTGAGTCTGTCAATAATCGCGAATCTCATGTTATGGATACCATCGAGAAAATTCTTCCCCCCTTCTGGTAGCTCCTCCGATGTAGCAGTGATTTTATGGTAACTGGCAACATCCCGTTTGATACGGGGCCATACGACAATATCCACGAGCTCGTCTGGAAAGCTCTGAAGATGATTCCAGAGTATTTCGTGAAGGCGGCCGAAATTGGCCGACCGGCAGCGGGAGACGCCAGCGAGCAACTGTGGGCTATCGACTTTCTTGCCATTCTTATCAAATGCGCTGTCAACCATGCGACCATCACTAGCATCCACGGGCTTGATCCTCCCGATAATTCGAGTACCCGGCGGACTCCTTTCGCCAGGAGACGACTTCGTCGTTGAGGTCTCGCCAATAGCCAAGTTGACAGCATGCTCGACCCACGAATCAGCAGAGACTTCGCCGCTGGCTTTCCTGATGGTCATATGGCGAGTGGTGGGCTCTGGTAAACGGTTTTGAGACGTGTCGGGCAGCTCGCCGATCACGAAGTCATGATCTCCCGGGGCAAGTCCGGCGGTGGAAACTTCGATGACGGTGTTATTGACTTTGACGGTGAGGTCTACTTGGCTGCCTACATGGACGATGCTGATGGCATTCTGGGTAGACTCTGGGTCTATGACGCGAGTTGCTTGAACTTTGATGACAGTACCAACCGCGATGGCCTCTGATGGCTTGAATGAAATAGTGACAGGAGAAGGCGATGCCATCATGAAGTCAAGGACCAGTAGCCTTCAAGGAGGTAAAGCTGGATCAAGCCTCACTCAAGCAAGGGAGCGCCTTTTCGATTGACCGTTGACCAGCAAGGAGAGGTTATATCGAGAATGCCCATCGGTGTGTTCCGAATCAATACAGTGCAAGCGAAATGCCGGCGAGGTTATCCCAGCTAAGCGTCTTGTCGGTTGAACGATTGATATCAAGCGCTGACGCTGCTCGTGAACAGTACACGAGGATGGTAATCGGGGGTCATCATTGGCTATCATCGCAAATCAGCGTACAGGGCTGAGGGTGTGAACTCATTGAATAGAGAGAAATGCCCGTACAATCCAAGGCAGAGTGACAATGCAAACGATGCATCAGGAGTCCGGGCCGACCTATTTTTGGTCAGATGAAGAAAAAAAAAAGCACTTCTTTCAGTCACTCACCGGTGCTCACCTCCTGCACGAGTGTTGGCTCCAGAGTATTCACGGATACAAGCCGCTACTGTGGGGAGGTCAGTTAGCCATCTCGTCGATCCAGGCACGGCTGCGTGTTTTCGTAAGAATTACTATTGAGCACGGTGACAGGTGCACGACGGCCAATCGCTGCAGCCAGATGGAGTGGCCTCGAGCTCGATACGCGTCACGGATCACGACTCCGTAGCTGGGCGTGGCGCAGTGGCACCTCGTTCATCATGACTGAAGGCGCGTGGTTGCGGTACACGTTCTTTAGAGAATTGCGTAAGTGTTTGATGTAGAGGCGCGCCAGCGGGTGGGCGAGTGGATGCTGTAGATGTAAGCGACGATTGGGCTGGGGATGAGTTTGCAAATGGACGGTATGCGGTTACGGCTACGTAGGAGCCTTAGGAAGGTGGCTGTACAGTCCTTCCGTTCGATCGCGAATCACACACTGTACAGCACACGAGCACCCTGAACGATGTGCTCGAGTTCCACCCGCGCCTTCGCGGCAAAAATTAACTGTTCTTATCTTCTCGATACCTCAAACCCGAGTCATGTCCAGGCAGTCAGGCGCGCCTTCAGCCGTTGACCACTCTAGAATACCCGACTATCATCCCAATCTCTTCTCACTCATGTTTCTGTGCGCATCTGCGGAGCTGGGTTTCATCGCCTTCCTGATCGCAACGAGGAGCAAGTCCAGTCTGTGGCCAAGCCCGCAGTTTCACATTCCGTACGTCTTCTTGCGCCGTGCGTAAGCCAGTCACTGAGCATAGTACAACCGCAGGCTGATCTTCCAGCTGTGCGTCTCTGCCTGGACGTTGGCGTTCAGCAGCGCCTACGTCTTATGGATGCTTGACGTGAATGGATGGTTGCGTGGCCTTTACTGGCTTGCATCCATCGCCTCGTCCGTGTTTTGGCTGGTGCTCACCGCAGTACTTTGGGCGAGGGCAACTTTCAGCAGTGACTGGCGTTTCCAGACTCATTGAGTATATGCGCAGGGATTCTCGGCAGCCCTCACACATCAGGCTCGACACCTCAGTGGGTGTGATGGCAGCCGCCCCGTAACGCGCCCCGTTTCGCCCAACGTTCCGGCTCTTCCTGCGCATTTGAGCACACGTAATATTGTTTGTGGACAACTGCTCCCAAGGCTTGGTCGTGGAGATATTAGGATGGACAGATCTGGCTATTTGCACTTCTGTGCTTGGATTCACGGTATTATGGCTCGCCCAGCCAAAGGAAGCTGCTGGCGACTTGGACGCACGAACCACAGCTTAGCTAAGTCATATTCGTTCATGTAGATTCCAGCTACACATGCTGTTTAATCGATCGCGAATCCGTGATTGCAATCAACCCAGTGGATGACGACTCCCCTTCAAGCCACCACCTGGGACCAATAAATCGGAAAATCCGAGGCCTGAGACTTAGTCCTGAGCTTATGTCAAAAAAGGTTTGTTGGACGAGACGCATGCAATCGCACTGGCTTTTGGTCAATATGTGTGACACTGGCGTGCGATGCATAAAAGCTGAGGGTAACTGTACCCTGCAGCACTCATGGCATTGCGACATTGCGACATGTTCGGGTCGGCCTCAAAGGACATGCGAGGTTGTGAGATGATGAGGGTTATCACGGAGTCAAACGAGAGCAATAAACTAGTAAACAGTCGCACCTTGTTCGACGTGCGGGTGTCCGCACCCCCGCATCCCTGTGTCTTCGTACTTAAGCTCGTCCCTAGCTGCAAGCGCAAACCTGTTAAACTGTAAAACACGCTCAGCCCTTTCTGCAACTCGAAAATGTTTGGCGAGCTCCCAAACTATCACGTGCTCGACCCCACATTTAGGCCATTTATACGGGGCTCAGTGCCAATTCGCATGCCTTGCTAAGCTCGCCGGCAATTCTCTCCTCGAATGAGCTCAAATGTCTCCAGTCGAGACAAGCATAGTCTGTCTTATATGATACGCTCTGGGATTGCTGGCGGCGTTGCTGGCTGCGTGGTACGTGCTCTCTTGGGCCGTCCAAACCGTTCCTCAAGATCCGTGGATCTCAGGCAAAGACGACGGTCGCCCCTCTTGACCGTGTTAAGATCTTGTTCCAAGCCTCTAACCCGGACTTTCAGAAATACGCCGGTCAGTTCAACGATACTCCCACCCCTCGCATCACTGATATCCGTTTAGGAACATGGAGCGGTGCCTTCCACGCTGGTAGGGAGATCTATCGCGCGGGTGGGATCCGTGGACTCCTCCAGGGACACTCCGCAACACTTCTTCGCATATTTCCGTACGCTGGCATCAAGTTCATGGCTTACGACCAGGTCCACCATGTACGAAACTTGTCTCTTATCGTGTGCAGTCTTCTCATCTTGTAGTTATTAATGCCCACACCACAAGATGAGACTTCCACTCGCAAGTTCACCGCAGGCGCCATCTCCGGTCCGTTCATGCCTTTATTTGCTCTTTGGTGCACAGCATTCGAAACCTTCACACAGGCATGGCCTCCGTTTTCTTCACCTACCCGCTCGAGCTCCTGCGTGTGAGAATGGCGTTTCAGACCCGTACAGCGACGTCACCGCTCTTCCCGTCCGTCTCGCCCACCACCTGCGCGGGCGCGTTCCGCCAGATATACCACGAGACGGCAACCACCCCGTCCCCGACGTCGGCGTCGACGCTCTTCGCGCGCTTTCCGCTGCTCAAGTTCTACCGCGGGTTCACCGTCACCATCGCCGGCATGATCCCGTACGCGGGCATGTCGTTCCTGACGTGGGACGTCATGCGCGCCCACCTCCGCCCGCGCGTCTCCGGGGGCGGGGACGGCAGCAGCCCGCCGGCAGCGTCGCCTGCGCGGCCCAGTCCGCTCGCCGACTTTGCGGCGGGCGCGGTCGCGGGTGCGGTCGGGCAGACGGTCTCGTACCCGTTCGAGGTCGTGCGCCGGCGGATGCAGGTCGGGGGGATCACGAGCCCCGGGCGGTGGCTGCGGTGGAACGAGACGGCGCTCGCGGTGTGGCACAACGGTGGCTGGCGCGGGTTCTACGTCGGTCTGAGCATTGGGTACCTTAAGGTCATCCCAATGACGGCCGTCAGCTTCATGGTCTGGCAGGGCTGTAAGCGGGTTTTGGGCGTGTAAGTGTGTGGCATCGAAGTGGGGGCCGGGAATGACGACGACGCGGCGGTGATGTGACGAGAGGAGGACGATAGATTCTGTTTGCTGTGGAATCAATGCTGCTTTCTCCAATGCGTTCATAGATTTCTTTGGTTCCTTTGTCCCTAACACGAGGGGTTTTCTTGTAGGGTTTTCTTCTGCCAGTCGCATACATGCTTCCTTTGCCCAAAGTCCAAACCACCGCCGGGCCCCTTTCTGGTTCCTCTCAACAGGAACCGTTCCCAGAACGAGTTTGATTTTTTGTAGGGCACGGCGGGGTGAGACACGGGGTAAACAACGGCTCCAAGATGGGCAGCCATGCCCATGATCCATCCGAAAAGTGAAGTAGAATTGGAAGGGTCAAGTCCACAAAAAAAAATCTATCTCTATGAGGGTAAAAAAATGCACGGTACAATCCAGTCTGGATAAAACCAGACGTCGTTCTGTGGGTATGCTCCCTGCGCCTCGTCCAACCAGGTGGCCCGCAGCACAGAGGGCAGGGTTTTTGGATGGTGTGAACAGCCCGGCCGGCGGGTAAACAGGGAAACAGGGAAACAGGGGAAGGGGTGGAGGGGAATAAAGCCCGCGCGCGCAAAGGAAGATCTAAAGCTCGCCCTTTCTCTATGCGTGAACGCGCGTCCCTGGGGTCGATCCAGTCGATCCCAAGCGAACCCGTCACCCCCCTTCTCCTCGCGCGGCCTCACTCGTCCGGAAAGTAGCAGGACCCCGCGTTCGCCGGGAACGTACACACCAGGCCTTTCGTCGTGCAGTGGTAGCACCCGGCGACGCCCTCGGCCCAGAGGCAGTTCGGCAACGGCATTTCGACTGGCGGCCGACATCCGGAGGTACCGGTGACATACCAAACAAAGAAAGAAAAAAAAAGGAAACGCTCCGTTAGTGGAGCAGCTCGGACGCGGGTCACGGTTGGAAGAGGGAAAAAGAGGAACGGCGAGACGAACGGCATGCATGACACTGGACGCGTTTATGGGTCAATACTGAGAGCACGGCCCTCCACATGCTCTGTTCGATGCGGCGCGTAAATGAACCAGTGACACAACATCTCCCCTCATCGAGAGAGAGGGGAATGGGTGAGACAGAGCAGAGGAACTTACGGAGAACCGAAAGTCGCGTGGTAACCGTGGTTGCATTGCGGGTTTTCTTCAGTCAGAGGACACAACGGACCGCGAATGCCCACTCGAGGGTGGAATGATCCTACCTTTTAAGCATTTCGTCGGATGTGGGAGAGCAGGGAGAGGGGTCTGCATACATTGCCTCCATCCAATTTGTAAACCCAACAGATATGTTTTAGGGTTTCAGACAAGAGGGCGCGGAGTTGGCGTCATGGCCTGATTAAGGGCGGGCAATGCGAACGTCATTTCTGTTCGCAAAAAGAGCTCGACTGTTCCAGACGTTTCGAGGACGGGGTTTGCAGGAGTGAAAAAAGGGGAAGGTGCGTGTGTATATGTGTGTATAAGTTGGTTGCGAAACTGTTTGAATCGTGGGTTCGAGACGAGAATCTTTTGATTCGCTTAAATTATTTCTTCCCGCGCGCGGTTTGAGCATCGGAGTCCTCGGACTGAGGAGTGCACACTCACTGTACCTCCACGATGGTAGCGTGTCCGGCAACCGTGTAAGTTGGCGTTGGTTGAAGTGGAACGGTTACTGTATTGGCCCTGTGTGGTTGGTGTACGATCTTACAAATAAATTGCTGTGATCGTTTTACGATCGCCTTTCAAAAAAGATGATCAGATGATCTCTCTTCTATTCTAATGACTGTGACGTATTCCGTCGCTTTGGCTTTCTGGACATGGTATTTAGGAACTCGGCGTACAACCACGACGACGACGACGGCATTGACAACGACGGAGTTAAACAGTATCGCTGAAAAGCCTTGAGCTGGCAGTCTCTTGGAGAGCGATCTCAGACGATCTCGTTCGGCTCCGGTGGTAATTATTACGTATACATTGCAAACATTGAATGCGTTTCATGGTCTTATATTCTATTGCAAAGCGTTGTGTCGCCGAGGCGCTCAGATAGCAAACTTTGAGGCACAGTACGTGATATGTGATGCCGGTTAGCCGCTGTGTACACCGCGCGGAGAGCGAGCTTCGAAGCCCAAGAAAAAGAGAACGCTGATGAGCTCGCGAGTCGGACCGTTCTCGCCCCCCCTGGAAACGCTTTCCTCGTTGTTTCGAACTCGCCTGATGGTACAGTGCAGTAGATCCGAGACGTTTCTGTCTCCGTGTTCGTTTGGCGAGGTACGTCACAGTGCAAGTGTGTGCGTGTGTGCGCGCGCGCACGATTTGATCAGTTCGGGGAAAAGACGATACAGATCGCGGAAAGCTAGAAATCCATGCTGTTCTTCATCGCAACTGCGTCGGGGCCTCCGTACGGAAGGGGGGGGGGGGTGGGATAGGAGTGGGAAGGTGAAGGCAGTGGTCCTGCCTGCTCTGCCGCGTCAACGACAGCAATGTAACATATATAAGCGCTGTTGTACATTGAGCGTCTCTCTGTGATTCTGTGACTCACCTCAATATCTATCCGTAGCTGTAGCCATGGTAAAACCCCGAACCCAATTTTTTTTGATGGAGCAACACAGGGGACCTTTTTGTCGGTTGTTGAGGAGTAGTTGAAGAGAACTCACTCTTTTTTGTTATTGGGTTGTAATCGGAGTATGAATGAGGAATAGCCCTTTCTTAGACACAGAGACAGCCACCGCGACAATTGGGCCATCATATCACATCACAACAGAGACCAGCGTCAAGTCTCTTACAGAGCTGTAACTGTCCAAAAACCCACACCACCGCAACACAGCCGTTATTGTCTCTCAACCAACAGTCTTAGCCTGCCTTTTTTTTCATCCCAGTCTCGTACCTTTTCTCATCCATCACACCCTCAATCCCATAACACAAAAAAGAAACCAAGTCCATTTTCGCCAATTCGTCTTAATGAGAAACAGAGACAAAAAGCCGCGTAGTACAGCGCAAGCATCCCTTTACTTTTTGTTCTCTCTCCATCCCCCTCTCGGCTCAACAACTGTCATTCCTCCCTCCACCCCAAGTTGGAACTTACAAATGGCGCACTGCCTATATATTCTCCAATCTCCCCTCACTCCATGCTGCATCTCCCCCCATCATCACCCTCTTCATCACCACCTTCCTCACCTTCGTCGTCTACTTCATTAATCCCCCACACTCCTCCAAATGGCCACCGCGTACTACCCCCCACCTCCCGCCAACAACTACTTCCAGACCGGCCCTTCCCCACACCACGCAAAGCAGCGCGGCTATCGCGTATGCGACCAGTGCGGCACCGTCGAGACTTCCGCCGGCAAGTTTCGTCTCTGTGGTGGATGTGTACGTTCCGCCCGTCTCTCTCTCACCCCCCACATCAGCCGCAGCTGACGCACTCCCGTGGTCCACAGATGGTAACCCAATACTGCGTTAGTCCTCCCATGGTGCCCTTTGTCCTCCGCGCACGCGCTTACCTCGGCCTTCTTCCTCCCACCCACCAGTCGCCCACATGCCAAAAGCTGCACTGGCCCGCACACAAGCCCATATGCAAGCACACCGCCGCGCAGATGTCGAGCGCGAAGCAGCTCGGCGCCGCGTCCGTGTACGGCGACGAGAACCTCGCGAAGCACCTGCGCAAGTTCACCTCCGCGCACGCGACGCTGCTCGGCTGGGCCGGCTTCCAGGCGCTCCGCCTCAAGCGCGTCCCCGCGAACGTGCGGCAGCAGGCGCTCCTCGTCGAGCTCGACCACTGCGATAACCCGGACTCGCTCCGCCGGTGCGTATAAATAACATGCTCTACCTTCCCTTCCCCTGTCTCCACGCGGCGTTGCCTAATCTGCTCGCTCTTCTCTCCCCCTATCAGATTCACGGTCAAGGGCACACACATGGTAGCACGGACGTACATCACCGAGCGCGACCCGGCCGTGGCGGAAGACATCCGGCGGCGCGAGGAGCGCTCGCGGCAGAGCGGCGGCATCGGGTGCGCGGTCATCCTCGTGCAGTGCGGGCCGATCAGCCAGGTCATGCCCGTCGAGGTCGACTCGCCGGG
Organism: Clavaria fumosa; assembly: GCA_951802425.1. Lineage (NCBI taxonomy): Eukaryota > Fungi > Basidiomycota > Agaricomycetes > Agaricales > Clavariaceae > Clavaria > Clavaria fumosa. Next base: position 989,972 of record OX637803.1, on the reverse strand, counting down.
CAAGATCGCGTGGGACGCGCGCGACGACTGGGCGGACGTCCTGGCGCACTGCGTCCGCAGCGGGCGCACGGACTTCACCCCCACCTCAAAAGGGTCAGTTCAGTCTCGGCTTTTTTTTTGGTCGCTCTGCCCGGTGATGCTTACTCTTTCTTTCTATTTCTTTTTTGGCAGCATTTTATATGGATGAACGCCCGATGCTTCGTTTTCTTTTCTTTTGTTTTCGCCCCCCGCATTGTTGTCCCTTTCGGCCTTCTCTCCAGCCCACAGCGCTGATGACGATCGACATTGATGGTCGATCGCCCTACCGCAGGTGTCTCCCCCGAGCCCTTCCCCTCCCCCCGTCCCGACCGGTACAAATTTCGAAAGAAAAAAAACAGTTTCGACGTTTCCGGACGTTTCTATAGTCTCTCTATCTTACTCCATGTATACCGTTGTGCATTTTTTTTCTTTTCCCCCGTTTCTTTTTTTCCTACCTGTTCCCTATCACGCAGCAGCAGTACTACTAGCTCCAACCAAATGTCACAAAATATAAGAAAGGCAAAAAATTCGGATCTATTTTAGGAAAAGGGCCCCAATGTGGTCCCAGTTGTGAGGCTAACTCGTTTGTTACTTTCGATATTCGAGAAGAGCGAAGAGATGCGTCGTGTGCGTGTGCGTGTGCGTGTGCGGTGAGCACGCGCGCGTCTCCCCGCGCGATACAATACAAACTACGAGCAAAGTAAAGAGAGGCGGGGAAGGCGGGGGGGTTAGGATACCGAGGTCCGAAGTGCGTTACATTATCAAAACGGAAATGTCAATGACGAAAAAGAAAACAATCGTCCGAGGAGGGAGGGAGGGGAGGGAGGGGGGCGTGTCCGATCCTCGTCGAGTGAATACTAATGTTTTTTTTGGCAGTGCCATGAAAGGAAACAAGGGAAGGGGCAGAGAGCGTGGTAGGAAAGAACAGTGAGGAACGATGATCGTTTTTTTAAGTTCAAGATAGAAGAATCACTGTCAGGGGCCCAGTTAAGAGTTTAAACGCTAGCGTTTTTGGGATAGTTCAACGAAAGTTCAGAAAAACAAAACGGGAAAAATGCCAGGTCCTCTTTGCAAAAGAGAGAGAGAGAAAGCGCGCGCGCGAGAGAGAGAGAGAAGGCGCGCTATCCGTGTTTGAGTTCCTGGACGAACGATGGCGGCAGGAGGAAAGGCTCCCGCTTGCGCGCCGCGTCCGTCGCGGGAGCCGCAGCAGCCGTCGCCGTCGTCGTCGTCGCAGCAGCAACAGCAGCAGCCGTCGTCGAGGTCGTCGTAGTCGCAGCCGTAGTCGAGGTCGTCGAGGTCGTCGTAGCAGCAGCAACAGCAGGACTCGTCGTCGTCGTCGTCTTCGTCGTCTTCGTCGTCCGCGCCGGCGCCGTCGCCCCCGCCGGACACACAGGGGGCACCGCCACAGCCGTCGCGTCCCACGGGTCCGGGTACACACAGCCCGCAACGGGCACGACGCCCGGCGCGTCGTCGCGCGGGTTCGCCCACCCGCTCCCCGCCGCCGCCGCGTCGACCGTGACCGTCGGCACCACCCCCGTCGGCACCGCGCCGCCCACGAAGAACGCCGTCTGCGCGGGGAGCGTCGCGACCGCCCCCGTCGCGGTGTACGTCGGCAGCGCCGCCGCGTCGTCGAACAGCCCGATCGCGGCGGGCGGCCATGTCCCGAAGCGCGTGCGGTCGGCGGCGCTGATCTGCCCCGCGCCCGCGCCGCCGACCTGCCAGGGCAGGTAGGTCCCGTCGAAGGGTGTGCTTTGGGTGACGCCGAGGCTGGCGCAGAAGCCCTGTAAAGCAGAGGCGTGGGTGAGGTGAGTTGGCCGTAGCTAGGCGGGCGCGTTCAAGGGGGGACGTACAATCGCGTCGCGCGGGTTCTCGGGTATCCAACCGTTCTCGAGCCCGAGTTTGTACGACCAGAGAGGCGACCTGGGTTTGTTTACCACCGCGCCGGGTCCAATCTTCCACGTCCAGAAGAAGTATTGCTGCTCACGGACGGTTAGACGGCGGGCGAAACTCGGACGGGAAGATAAAGCAAGGAAGGGCAGCGAACCTGCAGAGAATCCATGGACGCCTTAGCGAAATTCATGAGATTCTGCTTCATCGCCGGCGTGTAGTTCTCCCAATCGTCCCACACATCGCAGTTGGCCGTCGTGTGTGTGTCGACAGTCCCATGCAGGAACAAACCACCTAGTCAAAAAAAAAAACCCCCAAATCAGACACGAAACCGACCCCATAGGGGGGAAGACGGGTCACGCACAGTCGTTAAACCCAAGGGACCACTCCCCCGCCGTCGTCACGCCAAACGCGGTCTGCGACGTGTTCATAGAGGGGCCCCACGCGCTGCACGGCTGGGGTATGTACGGCGCGACGTCCTGCGCCCCCTGGCCGTTGAACGCAAAGTACGGGTGGAGCTCCAGCGCGATCCGGTCGGAGCCCGTGAGGAACCCAGCCCAGTCGTCGGTCCCTGGATCGAGTCGCGCGGCACGTCAGCATTGGTTTTTTTTGGAGCGGATGAGGGGGCGGCGGCTCGCTCTCGCTCACCTAAGAAGTGGTCATGGATGCTGATGAAGGGCCCGTTGCCCGCCCCGAAGCCAGTGATGCCGCGGATAAGACGGTGGGCTTCCAGGTAGCTGCAGTGCCATCGCTAGTCAACAGGAGGCCAAGTTGCGACAGAAGAAGAGGAAGACGGACAAGCTTTGCACAGCCGCCACGGGAGAGGTGGGCTCATTCAGAATCCCGAACATGGGTACGACGTCCTTGTACCTGTGTGCGGTGTTGCGAGTCAGCAGGGGAGCGGGTATGCACTGCGGCGGCGTTTTTGCAAAATGGACGTACTGGGGCTGCGAGATGAACTCCGTGAAGATGCGGATGTAGCCCAGGAGACGCTGGGCGTTCGCGATGCCCTTAGAATACGGAGGTCAGCGCCGCCTTCACGCCCAAACCGCATCGTTCTCACCATCACTCCGTTCAAGAAGTTGACCTGCCCAAATTGACCGCTGTGATTGTACCTTGAAATTTTTTTGAGACAGATGTTAATAATGTCTGCACGAAAGAGTGATATGAAAGAGAAAACCCTCACCCATTCTGCGAGCCTGGCGCAGTGTGGAGGTCCAGACAGATGCGGAGGCCGTATTTACGTGCCCACTCAAATGCCTTGAGAGCGTACTTCCACGAGACCTTGGCTAAGAATGGTTCCCCTGGCCATGTTTCAATGGCCCAATAAGGGATAGGCAAGCGGATCCAATTGAGGCCGGCACCGGCAATTTCGGCGAAATCCTGCTCCGTCTGTATAAAAGCAGGGGAGAGGGTTAAAGCTGAGACACATTACTGTTGATGCAATGTGAGGTGAGATGAACGTACGACGAAGTTCTTATAGTGGTCCTCGAGTTGGCCAAGCCCGCCGCTCGCAGTGTCCGCGGCCATGGCTTCGCTGAGGGTCCACTCGTCAACAGTGCCTGGATACTTCTGGAAAAGAGCAGGGGTGATGAACGGTTCCAAGACAAGCCAGCCACCCAGATTAACGCTGGCAAGGGGGGGGGAAATCAAAATGAAATTAGACCAAACGGGATCAGAATGAAAAGAATTTGTCGCGTACCCAAGCACCTGGTCCTTACCCCATTGCCAGCTCTGATTGAGTGGGGGAGACCACGACTGGGCCTGGGCGGCGTTGTTGAATGGATTGGTCGGATCCACGACGAAGATGCCACCGAACTTGTTCTTGTAGGTGAAAGCGGTACCATCTTCTGTGGTTACTTGGGAACCATCTCGTCCGATTACTAATTTACCCTTGGGAGGAGCGCCCGAAGGGCGAGGAGCCGAAGAAGAAGAAGCACCAGTGGCTTGAGGGCCGCTACTGCTGGCACTGGAAGTGTTCTGAGGCTTGCGTTTGACAACGCCGAAATAGACGCCGAGGACGACAGCCAATATGATGGCCAGAGCGATAACGGAAAAAAGGATGGCGAGAAGTTTCTTGCGTGTGATCAACCTTTTGGGGCGGAGAGGTTGAGAAGCAGGCTCGTCTTGGCTCTCCGAAGTCTCGGACTTGCCTGCTCCAACGGGAATGAGCGGGCTTTGCATGACGAAGCTCGGCGTGGCAGAAGCTGCGGGGGCGGAATCGAGGTTGGAGGCGAGAGAGTCTCTATTAGACATGAAGAAAGGGAGCGGACGGCTGAGGATGTCTGCAGCCATTGGGGTGGAAGCACGGGTGTCTGCACCGGCGAAAGAGTCATTTGAGAAGGGACTGGGGAGTTGGGGGGGCGCCAATTCCAACTCGGGCGCTGATGAGGAGACGCCGAAGTCGTTGACGGGCGGCAGTTGAGCATCTTGCGGTGTGGAGGGAAGGGACCTGTCGTCCTGGGGTTCACCGAACACGGGAACGTTGGCTCCGTCGGACGGTGAAGGGGCCGATTCGGGCACAAGCGCCGACGGGAAGACACTAGAAGTGTCTATGGGTGGAAGAAGGGCGGGTTGCGGTGTAGAGGGAAGGGACCTGTCCTCCATGGGCTCACCGGATACGGGGTCGTTGCCTCCGTCGAACGGTGAAGTGGTCGATTCGGGTACGAGCGCCGACAGGAGGATACTATAATTGTCTGTGGATGGAGTGGATGGAAGAGGAGCGGGTTGCGGTGTAGATGGAAGGGACCTGTCCTCCATGGGTTCATTGAACACGGGGTCGCTGCCATCGTCGAACGGTGAAAGGGTCGATTCTGGTACGAGCGCCGACGGGAAAATACTATAATCGTCTATGGATGGAAGAGGAGCGGGTTGCGGGGTAGAAGGAAGAGAATTGCCCTCCTGGGGTTCGCCGAACACGGGTTCATTGCCCGGTGACGCGTCTGGCTGAGCGTCCATGTTGGGGGATGGCGAGGGGGGAGGAGAGGAGGGAGGAGGAGGAGGAGGAGGAGGAGGGAGAAGGGAAGAGGGGTAGAAGGGAAGATAAGAAGGGGGAGGGGAGTAGGGGGGGGGAAGAAAGGCGGGTTTACGAAGGGTAAGTCAGTTGAAGCCGAAGTTGCCGAATAGGTTTATTGGGAATTACTTTAACAGGTGTGGTTACTACGGGAGAATACCATTCAGTTAAGTACAATTCAGTACAGGTCAATACAGTTACACAGGTCATTTCAAGTTTACACAAGGTCATTCGGGTCATTCATTCATTCTAACCCAAATGAGAGAAAGAGTGTGTCTATTGCATCACTGTTAACTTACTGTTACACGTGACTTGAGAAAAGTGAGGTGTACTACATGGATGTCTCACGGATGGTATTATGGGAACGGATATAAGGTTGAACGGATGCGGGAACGGGTGAAAGAAAATAGACACAAAGGAGGAGTAATAATGTAGCCTTAGCTTTAGTGTCTCGGGTAGGTAAAGCGGGTCAATGCATTAGGATGATCACAACACCCGGGGGGGGGGGTTACAATTATCGAAGAGGACTTAGATGAACGGAGGAACCCTGACTGGAAGCGTTGGTCTGTTACCGCTGACCACCCGCCACCCCTGACGAAGAATGTTGTCTTTGCCCCTGTTCCAATACGCGACGCGACGTTGGTCGCTTGCGGTGGGTCTAACTAACACTGCCTCATTATCATCCACTTTGGTGTGTGTGACTCTTTGGGGTTCCAGCGTTCGTCGTCGTCGTTAGGGGTGAATGTGGAGAGAGGCAGGTTATTTCCCCCGTTTCTCATTGTACTCGTTGAGATGTTACTCGTCGTCATCGCCAACTTTCGTTGATGTCGTGTGCTGCGACGAACTAGGTAGTTGACGTTAATAAGGTGTCCCACGTGTAGTATCGCTGTGTGGGGTTCGCTTATACTTACCAACCCACACGAAATGGCGATGAACGGCTAACATTGTCTCGTGACCAAATCAATCCACCCACCCTTCTCCCTGTTGTTGTCCCTGTGTGTCCCTCAATCTACCGCTCACACACACACTACACTACCTTTACCTACCACAGACAGACCGACTCCCTTCCATTCATGACAACCTACGGTCTCACTTATCCACCTTCCTTCATCGACTCTCTCCCTGTCCTAAAAGATCGTCCGAGTCCCCACACTCCAATTCGTGCCTTATCAACAGCGCAGTTTGCCGAGCTGCACCTCAATCATCTCACCGCTCATGCCCCAGACGGCGTTCTTTTCCCATTCCTTCACGGCCTCGAGAGCGAGAACTCCGCGCAGAACCTCTTCTTCGGTGTGGGGAAGAACTCCGCCGGGGGTGCGAACCTGGTGCCCAGATTCCGAGGCCTGGTCTGGGTTTTCTGCGTCGGAGACACGGGCAAGAAGGGGGACAACCAGGAAGGCGACGACGGCGACAACAACAACAACGACGACGACGATGGCGATGCTGAGGAAAACGGTGACCCATCCTTGGAGGACGACTTGACCATGGACATGGACGTGGACCCTATCTCCCCTACCATGCACCCCGTCGCTCACCGCAAGCAACTCCCTCCAATAACTACGCATTTCTCCCCTAGTGTAGCGTCGTGGCCCTCTGATGGCCCCAAAAACAGTGTTTCTCTGCTCAGCTCCTCTGCCTCGACCGCGACATCCTTCTCCACGACTGACACCGCCATTTCCGACATCCCCAGCCCCACTTCCATATCCACGTCGGCCACCTCCCTCCCTACTTCTTGCCCCTCGCAGAGCGCGTCACCTCCGTCCTCCGCCCCCTTGCGCAAGGACAAGTCGTCGCGAACTTCGTCCTCACTGCTCACCTCGACCTTCTTCCCATGCGAATTACTCAAATTGAACCTTTTAAACTTTGAACTACTTCCAGAATTCGCACCGCCAAAAGTCCCACAAGGCATATCGCTCCGGAATTTTGGCATCCAAGTTGTACGCGCCCGTCTTACCTCCTTATTATTTTGTCTTAACGATGTTGTTGACAGCCGATTTACGCGACAATCTCGGACATCGTCATTTATTCTCCTCGGGGACTGACTCCCGCTGCCCTTGCCCTTGCAGAAACGTTCAAATGCGCCATTGAACGCAAATTCTCCGAGCGTGCGAGTAAGTTACGCGGAGCTGGAGGGCACGATCACATCAACGGTGACAAATCCTCTTCCGAGAGTAACGCGGACAGCCTCTTGAAATACAATGTATTCGTATTGGACGCGGACGGCGATGAGGTGCGCCGCACTTTGCCACATTTGGTCAAGCGAACAAAGTCGGAACACCACGATACTCTGGGTCGGTCTTTTTTTTTCTCTCTTTAATTTGCTACTTCACATAGACTGACGGCGCGGGGGGGCAGGCCCACTTCCCGCAAACACCGTCGACTTCCAGCGTCGCGAAATGGAGGAGATGCGAGACTTAACCCGCGCTTCTGAGATCCTGAGCATATTCCCGCCCAATTCAGAACTCACGAACGGAGACCCCGAGGCAGCGCGGCGGGACCCCTCCGTCGGGCAGGTGTTCATAGGGAACGCAAACGGCGTGCCCGAGTCGAAGTCCGGCTATGGGTACTTCGCGTCGGCCAAGGAGGGGAGCGAGGACGACCCGTTCAATTACCGCACGAACGACCCCGCGGCCGGGCTCGGATACGACCTGATCATCTATTGCGCCGACGAGGGCTTCCCAAGCCAGGAGGAGCTGGGCGACGTGGAGAGGCACATCAACGCGCTCGAGCAGGAGTGGGCAGGGCGCGTCGCGCGCGTGGGCGGGCCGACCGTGCGCCCGCCCCCGAACGCGTCCGAGGTGGTGCACCTACGGTTCCCGACCTCGCCCATGTCGACGGGCGACACTCGGACGATGCTGATGATGTATCTCCGCTTCTTGGAGCGGATGCTGCAGCCTGTGGCGTCCAAGGACTCGCATCCGCATGCCATCTCGGATGGCGCCGCGGACTCTGGGTCCAGAAGGAAGAGGTGCGCAGTTTTTTGTTTTGTTTTGTTGCATTTCGGGCTCCTTGCGCTAATTGCACCGCCTGCTCTTTCAGTCCAAGCGCCATGCGCTCGCGCTCGGCCTCCCTCTCTTCTACTAGCCTTCTGTTCCCAGCCAGCCGCTCTGTGCGCACGCGTCCGCTCAAGATACTGCTCTGCTCTTTGGATGGGTACACTGAATCGTCCATCCCAGCGCTCTGCCTCCTGATGGCGGTCCGCGGGCTGCGTCTTCCCGAGGCCTATCTCGAGCTGCAAGTCGCCAAGCGCCGGAGCTTTTTCGTCCATTCGCCCGACGTGAACCTGCTGCGCTGCGTGGAGAGCTGGGTGCTGGAGCTCGAGGAGAGCGCCAGGAGGGGCGGCATCGGCTCGAGAGGAGGGACGAAGCTGCAGCTGCTGAGGAACGGTTTGGTCGGCATGGGCCGACATTCTTGGGTGAACAAGGGCTCTTGGGACGCCAACGAGAGATCGAGCGGCGGCTCTGGCAGCACGTATGCGGACCGCACGTCGGCGTTGTCCACGAGTTCCCCTGGCCCTGCCTCCGTGCTCATGGGGAGCCGGCCGCGCGCGAGCACGAGCCCGTGGCTGCCCAGTCTCTTCCCGGACCATCAGGCATGGTTCGACGACCCGCGCTTTGAAGGCAGCTTCCCGAGCCGTGTGCTCGACTTCCTCTACCTGGGCAATCTGTGAGTGGGTTTGTTGCAACCGTGGAGCGCTCCTTTTTTTGTTTTTGTTTTTTTTGGCTTTGCTGCTTGCTGCTGTTGTGGATGGCTGAGACTGCTTGCTTGTAGGAATCACGCATCCAACGTGTACATGCTGCACGCGCTGGGGATCACGCACGTCGTGTCGGTCGGCGAGTGTGCGCTCGTGCCGCCGTCTGGGTGCCCTTCCTCCCCTTCCTCGTCCTCCCCGCCGGGGGCGCACATGCACCACAAGCGGGCGAGCGGGCAGGGCTCGCTGTGGATCGAGGAGCGGGAGGGCCGCATCTGCGTGCTGGACATCAAGGGCGTGTGCGACGACGGCATCGACACGCTCGCGCCGCAGCTGGAGCCGATATGCAACTGGATTGACCGCGCGTGGAGCGGCGGGGGACACGTGCTTGTGCACTGCAAGGTTGGGGTGTCGCGTAGCGCTACGGTCGTCGTGAGTGCCTCCCCTCACTGTGGACTTATCCTCTGCCTTTTTTCTTTTTTCTTTTGGGTGTTGAGATGGGCTGACTTGGGGATTTCTTATGATTGCAGATCGCGTATGTTATGAAGCACTTGCAGATACCGCTCGTCGACGCATACCTCATCGTGCGCTCGCGCCGTCTCTCCGTGCTTATCCAGCCCAACATGCGTCTGCTGTACAACCTGTGCGGCTGGGAGATCAAGCTCGCCCAGGAGCGCGCCAAGGGCGACCGGGAGCGGCTGAGAGCCGAACTGTCGAGGACATTGAGCTGGCCGTATTTAGCGAGAGAAGTGCATTCCCTGAATGACAAGTATTTGTAACAACAATCCCGCCCCCCCCGCCCTTTTTTTCTATTTGTATATTTTCTGCGCCTGTGTTCGTTTTTTTGTTTTCTGTACACGCCTGCGGCGTCCAGAGTTTTTGGATCTCTTGTCTTTGCATCTGTACTATGTTTCGCTATCTCGAGAGTAACTGGATATATCGTCGTGAACCGGGCATTATATCAAACCAACCCCCCCCCCCCCCCCCCCCGGGTTGTTGCAAAGAGTCAACCGCCAAGCGCGTTCTTCCACCTCAGCCCGCCCGCCTCGCCAAGCACCCGCTCCACCTCGGCCTGCTCGAGGTTGAGCAGGACCTTCCGGTCCCCGGCGTCCTTGCGCGCCGCGGCGGCGCCGTCCTCGATCAGGAGCGCGCGCGACGCCAGCAGCGAATCGAGCACCGCGCCCAGCTCGAAGGCGGTCGGCTTCAGCCCGACGGCCGAGTCTGCGAGGACGGCGACGAGGTTCCCGTGCTGGTGGTGCACCTGCCCGACGGCCGCGCGAGGGGGACCCACCCATAACGTTCAGCACACACGTGTCGGGGGGGACGGGGGGGAACGGGGGGAAAGAATTTGAAATATTATTTATTTATTACTGTAAAAAAAAATTGTGGTGCACGTACGTCGCCCAGCCGCACCTCCTCCACGCCCCCGCGCTTGATGCACTTGACCGTCGCCACGAGCATCACCCGCTCGTGGAAGCTGCACTCGCGCAGAAACGCCGCGGTGGGGCTGTTCTGCAGCTCGCGGATGACCTCCCGCACGTCGTCCGTGCGCGCGGTGCGGCGCGCTGGATACACCAGCTCGACGGCCCGGCTGTGTGTGTGCGCGCGCGCGGGGGGGGGGGGCGACGCGGTCAGCACTTGCGCAGCGGGGGAGGGGAGTGAGGCTGAGACGGCACATGCGCTCACCGACAAATGTCCAGCACGCGCCGCGCGTCGCCGCTGACGCTCGACACCTTCATCGCGGCGAACTTGATCCCGTCCGGCGCGAGCACGGCCTGCGCTGCAGCTGCGGGGCCGGACCCGTCGGCGGCGCCGTCCAGGCGCGCGCGGATGATCTGCTCGAGCTGGGGCGTCGTGTACGGCTGGAAGTTGATTCTGCTCATGCCTGGGTATAGGTACAGCCCCCGCGCGCGCGCGCCCTCGTTCAGCTCGGGGATGGTGGACGGGATTGTGGAGGCGCACCGAGGCGGCTGCGCACGCGACCGGTCATCACGCGCTCGGGCAGATCCATCGTGTTCGCCACTGCGATGACGATGAGTCGGCTCCCTGTGAGGCACGGCCAATTGAAGAAATTGTAGATGATGTCCTGCTTGGCGGTTACGAGTTGATCGAGTTCGTCCATCAACACGACGCTGGGCCTTATTCAGCGCCGTGGTGGAGAAACAAATAAGATATCTGGCGCTGACCAGGATTGCTTTTCGGGGCCTCTGCCTCTGTCATAGAAATATTTCGTAAGGCTTTTCAGAGCCTCTTGGTGACTGACCCGTGATCTACCTGTCATCCGTAATGAATAAATGTTGTGCGTAGTGGATAGAACACTCGCCTCCTGCGACGTTATTGGATTCCTTCAACGCATCCCACAGCAGATTGTACGCGGCGGACGGGTCGATAACTTTAAGCCCATTGATCTCGACGAAAGTAAACGGGTCGATCTCCTATTGCCAAAACGCGTGTCAGCAAAGCTTCCACAGCGAACAACCGCGCGTTACATTGTCTGTGGCCATCCGTTTCAACTCCTTCACCACGGCACATACGGTGGCAGTCTTGCCAGTCCCTGGCACGCCAGACACGTCTTATTCGCAAGTCAGGACCAGCCACACGCCGCCCAGCGACGCAGAACCGAAGGAAACCCACAGACGCACCCGCCGCCGCCCTCCTCGATCAACTCCTGTACGTTTCTCAGAATCCGTGCGTACTCCTCGTCGCGACACGACAATCGCGCGTCCGTTCCGGCGCCGACGTGCAGGACGCGCATCGCGCGCAGCCATGGGTCTTCCGGCGGTTGCGCGTTGCGTTTTCCTTTCCGTGGTGTGCCGCGAGCCATCTCGGGCGTCAAGAGATACTCAGAATGTTGCGAGCGAGCGAGTGTCCGAGAGATGCCTGGTTGCACGTGATACGAGCGCCAGCTATATACCAAAAAAGGGCCCAATCTTGACAAAATTTCGTGATTGTCCTGCTTGCTGTCGATCGACACGCTCCTCACTCACGTTCCTCCCTCCCGCATCGCTGGCCAAATGGGTATGTCTACCTCCACCTCCGTCAACCTGTGCTCACTTTCTTTGCATTTAAGGTATCCCCAAGGTGCGCTAGCCGTTTTATTTCAGGCCCCCTTTCAGTCCTTGAAAAGCTATGTGTCTGCGTCTGCGCAGTTTTTCCGTTACATTTCGTGAGCATCTGTGCTTTCATTGAGCTCCCTCCTCTTCTAAAAGTGCCAACGTTGTAGGGAGCGATATCCCCTCATTTCTCAACTGATCCAGGAGAACAGACTCCCTGAGTTTGGTGCGCGAGCCTTCGACGCGTCGCGGCCAGTCATCTTAAAATCTCCCATGCAGACAACCTCTACATCGATTTCAATGCGATCATCCACAATTGTGCGTGTGGCGGGTATCGCGTTCATTCATTCCATGCACACATGACTGTTTTTCCAGGCTCACATCCCAATGACACCGATGCCCACTTTCGATTAACTGAAGAACAGATTTTCACTTCAATCTTCGCTTATGTCGACCATCTCTTTCAGAAGATCAAGCCCAAGAAGCTTTTCTTCATAGCGATTGATGGAGTCGCGCCTCGTGCCAAGATGAACCAGCAGCGGAGCCGTCGGTTCCGGACCGCCAAAGAGGCAAAGGAGGTCAGGGAGAAGGCCGAACGGAAAGGAGAGAAGCTTCCAAAAGAGAAAGCATTTGACAGCAATTGTATCACGCCCGGTACAGTCGCCTCCTCCATTCCCATATATACGTTTGTGCTGACCCTAAGGATGTTGTAGGAACTCTGTTCATGTCAAAAGTCTCCTCTCACATGCGCTACTTCATCAACAAAAAGGTAACCGAGGACGCAAACTGGCGTGACATCGAAGTCGTATTTTCCGGTCCAGACGTGCCAGGCGAAGGCGAACATAAAATCATTGAATATATTCGCCTCGCCCGAGCGCAGCCGGATTACAACCCGAATATCAGACATTGCCTTTATGGACTCGACGCGGATCTAATTATGTTGGGGCTGCTCAGCCATGACCCTCACTTCTGCCTGTTGAGGGAAGAAGTCACATTCGGGCCTTCGAGGAAGAAAGGAGGGACTAGGTGCTATTGTTTGCTTCTTGCTGCTTCATTCATTGCTAACGCGCCTCTAGCCTCGAAGCCATGAATTTCTACCTTCTGCATCTCTCTTTAATGCGCGAATATTTAGACCTTGAATTCCAAGACATCCAACTGGTCTTACCATTCACATACGAACTCGAGAGGATCATTGACGACTTTATCCTCCTTGCCGTATTCGTTGGCAACGATTTTCTTCCCCATTTGCCCGACATCCAAATACATGAGGGTGGCCTTGAAAAGCTGTTTGAAGTATACAAAAAGGTTTTGCCAGGGCTAGGTTAGTCCTTTATGTCTTTCGTGTCACTTAGAGCTGAAATCGTGAAGACGGGTATATCAACGAGTTTGGGACGATCAATGCCAGGCGATTGCAAATCTTGTTAGACGAAATGGCGCTGTGGGAGCAGGGGGTATTTGAAAGGGAATATGCGGATTTGAACTGGTACAAAGGAAAGCAAATTCAACACCAAGAGGAGGCGGAGGTGGAACCTAAGCCTTCTACGCTGGGTGCGTATTGTGTCATAATAGCTCGATTTCTATCTGAGGGTTGGAAAGCTCTCACCCAAACACAACTCCGAATATTCAACGAGGTTAAGGAATTTATCATGACTACCTTCGACTCACCGGCTCCTGTCTCGCCTGTCCCGGCGAAGCTGGCCATGCGAAATACATTCTCGGCTAGGGATAGAAGATTCATCTCGAACTTGGCGGAGGACTTGCATCTAGACTTGTCATGGGACGAGTACGACGAAGACGATAGTTTGATTGTTTGGCGAGTCCCAGGGCCGATTGACGAAGAGGCGTCTTCGTCGACGCCACAACCCGCTGATGGTAATGAGCCGGAAGATGAGGTCAGCGACAACAAAGAGGGCACAGAAGCCGTGCTACGAGTGCTGAAGAAATACGAGCGAGCCCCTGTATTGGATGACGGAGAAGAGGCGTTCGATGCAAGGGATCAGCGAAGGTTAAGGGAAAAGATGGATGAATGGAAGCGTGGTTATTACCAGGTATGCCGCTCCGATCAAGTTTCAGTGATGTCAAGAATTTACAATTAGCCAGGGAAAATTGGAAATCTCATATGACGATCCAGAGGCCATGGGTGATCTCGTCTTTCGTTATGTAGAAGGACTTCAATGGGTGATGCACTACTACTATTCTGGTGTCGGCTCGTGGAGTTGGTTTTATGATTATCATTACGCGCCGCGGATATCAGGTACGTGTTCTCAGCCGGTTTCTATATGCCCTGAATATGTATTTGGGGACATAGATCTGACAGGACTGGAGGAAATGAATTTCGTGTTCGACCTCGGAACTCCTTTCAAGCCGTTTGAACAGCTCATGGGTGTTTTGCCTGCAGCGAGCAAAGAGCTGATTCCCGAGGCCTATCGTGTGGGTTTTTGCACCCCTTTAGGCCATTTGATTCTAACATCCATTGCAGGACCTGATGGACGACCCGAGTTCACCTATCATCGACTTCTATCCCACTGAATTCGAGCAGGACATGAACGGGAAGAAGCAAGAATGGGAAGCCGTTGTGAAAATCCCGTTCATCGACGAAAGCAGGCTTCTGGAAGCCATGGCCTGTACGTTTATTTATGCTACGTTTTCCGCCGCTGAATTATCGTTGCTTTGAATAGCCAGAGAACAACAGTTGACGGCCGAAGAAGTATCGCGAACTTCTTTCGGCACCAATACCAAGTTCTCTTACAGTCCTTCAGAACCTAAGCTGTACCCCTCTTCTTGGCCAGGGTTCTTCCCCGATCTGCCACGATGCATGTGTAACATGGAAGACTTTGATCTTCCAACTCTCGAAGGCTTATCTCTCATTGACGGTCTTGTCGATGGTGTTTCGCTGGGCAAAGAGGCTCTCGCCGGATTTCCATCACTGAAAACGCTGCCACATTCTGCTCAGATAGGTCTGCACGGGGTCAACGTCCACGGAACCGAAAGCCGTAATAAGTCCATGGTCATCTATATCAAGAATCCGTATGAGGGCAAGAAGACCGCGGAGGTGGCCGCGGAGATGATTGGGAAGCGGACGTTTATCAACTGGCCCTTCTTGCGGGAGGGTTTGGTCGTGGCCGTCTCTGATTCACATTTCAAGCACGAAAAGATCTCCGTCATACCAGGGGCGCCAGCCAAGATAATTGCCAACCCACATTCACCCCATGGCATGAACATCTGGAAGTCTAAGGCAGAGAGCATCGAGGATACACAGTCCAAGAGAGGCGGGGTTATCACAGGAATGGTCGAAGTGCTTGTCCATGTTAGACCGCTCAAAGGTTAGATTGTCCTTTCCTCGTCTTTTGCACTTCGGCGCTGACATTGGTTGGGTAGGCCTGAAGCGTCTTGAGTCGGGTGCATTGGTCAAAGACTATGGCGTATCTGATCGTGAAACGGAGCATGCGGTTCAGTTGACGCTTTCTGAGGTCGTCAGCGAGGACCCTCGTTTCCTGGAGAAAGAATCGCCGCCCCTGTCCGAGGAATATCCAGAGGGTAGCAGACTGTTCTTCCTAGGCGAACACGCATATGGGGTCCCCGCTCAAGTCTCAGCGACTACAGAACCGACTTTGTCTGTGATACTTGCCGTACGTCATGATTTTTGACTGGCGAGCCATCCTTGATCTTGCGTGTAGTTCTTCCCAACCGCAGTGGGAGAAAACACGTTGTTCAAAGAGCTCGTGGACAACGAACCGGGTCAGCGGTATTATCCCTCGTATAAAGCGACGGAGATGCTTGGCCTTTCTCCACGGGCGCTCTCCAGAATCACATCCAGTCTTATGCTGACGACTTCCGACCGTCAAAAAATCAATATCGGTCTCAGTCTGAAGTTCGAAGGCAAGGGACTCAAGGTCATTGATTATTCGCGGAAAGTTGGGCGAGGTTGGGAATATAGTGAAAAGGCCATACACTTAATCCGAGACTACAAGGTGAGTCACAATCCGACGACTTTTCACGGACTCACCATACTTTTTGTAGACCCATTTTCCCATTATATTCAAGCACCTTGATAATGATGGCGACGGTGAGTACAACCAACTGTTGCGGATTGCGGATTGTTCCTCATATCTGCTCCAGCCATTCTCAGGGCTGCCGACATATTTACAGATTCAAACCCAGACTCGAACGTCTCAGAAATTAGGAACTGGCTCAAATCTAAAGGAGTCCGTGACTTTGAGCCTGTGCCTTTGTTCTCGGATCAATTGCCCAAAGTTCGTTCGTGCTCTACTGCTGGGTGAACATGCCCTGATCCACTACCTGCAGCAAGTGGTGAGTCGGATTGAAAAACTTGCCGATGAACTCGTCGAGAAGAGCATGAAGAAAATCGTTGTGAATAAAGTACCGCGCCAGGCTGTCCTGAAACCAGCACACGCTACGTATCGCTTACAGAGCCAGCGCTTTGATCTTGGCGACAGGGTTATCATGGTCCGCGATTCTGGGGGTGTTCCGCTGGGCGTCAAAGGTGTTGTCGTCGGTTTGAATGCGAAGTCCGTGGATGTCGTGTGGGATGTTGCATTTTTGTCTGGCATTACTCTATCAGATAGGTGGGTGATTGTGCTCCCATCATGATATTCGAAGTTGACCATGTAACACAGATGTTCCCAATATCGTGGCTCCACCATCGACGGCAATAGTTGTCTCAATCTCACAAATCCTCAATATGCTGTCCTGACAAAGGATAAGGATCGGGTTGCGGCAGCCCCTAATGTTTGGTTCAGACCACGGAGAGGGCCTGAACCTGTCCACTTGCCGCCACACAGTCGCAGGCCCAATCCAACGCTCCACGCCAGGTCAGTCCCTGAAATCTCGCACGCTCACTGCTTACAGGGTTCGCCGTGTAGCCAAACGTCTAAGGTTAGCATCATGGCAAATCCAAACCGCCCTCATGGTGGGCCTGTGAACGGCGGCCCTTTGACCCCCATGTCTGTTCCACCTCGAATTGATGGACAGCCACTATATGGTGTCCAGACAGCGGCTCGCGGCCGGTTCGTTCCTCGTGGAGGGGGGGTTCCGCTACGGGGTGAACAAGTTTTCCGCGGACGGGATCCCTTTCTGCGAGGGCGAGGACCAATAAGAGGATTGCGGGGCAGAGGGCGAGGACCGCCTACGAATCCGCTAAATCTTTGAGGATGAAGCGACGCGGATTACACACTACTACTAGTACTGTCTGTGCTGCATCACATAGTCAATCATTACGCGACGGAGAACGGTCATCCACCTTTGTTAACATGGTGTTCACCAGATTCGGGAGCGTTGTTCGCATCCTTTCGACTCTTCCACTGCTTGTTGTATCTCCTCTGGACTGACCTGTTCGCCCCTCCGTATTTGAGCAGCAATCTCCAAGGTGACTTGGACGCTGGTCCGGAAGCCAGATGCTGTCCACACATACTGAGCAGTCAAACGTTAGGTCACATACTGCCCTTGCCAATGCCATACAGCCTCAGCCTGCCAGTCGTGTTCTCACTGGTACACACCATCATTCTTTCCCGGTCAACCCACGCGCTATGGCCAATCGAAACAAAGACAACGACTGCGGCGCACAAGGCACCGCTCTTCTCTCTATCTTCGAACACGAAGACCTCGTTGGCTCCACTAGTAAGCGCCGTCACGGGCTACGCGCCCATGGCGGCCTGGCTGATGTGCTCTCTGATTATCCGCCGGACACCGCCTGCTCTCTCGCATTCTTCATGAACGATGAGTGCGTGCCATTCCGCAGCACAGTCGGTGCGGGGCAACACGGACATACCGTAGGTTGTCGGCATCCCCGCTTAAGGGCGCACGACATGAGGGGTGGTAGGCCTTTCGAATCGTCGATTGGGGGACATCTGGGTAATGAGTACTGAGAGGACATCTGGACGCGTTAGGGGCACGTCGCATGCGAACGTCTTCATCAGGAAAAAGAACCCCCAGCAGTAGACATCAGCATAGACTATGTAGACTACACAGCCTGTATAGACTGCTGTAGCATATGTAGTGAGAAAAATAGTAATACATAGAAGGTATGGATTACTATATAGCATGCAATAGACTGGGTAGCATATTATGAGTGCATTGTAGTAATGGTAGTAGAGCCTATGTACTATGTTGAGCCTAGTAGCATATTATGAGTGCATTGTAGTCACGGTAGTAGAGCCTATGTACTATGTTGAGCCTAGTAGCATATTATGAGTGCATTGTAGTCACAGTAGTAGAGCCTATGTACTATGTTGAGCCTAGTAGCATATTATGAGTGCATTGTAGTTACAGTAGTAGAGCCTATGTACTATGTTGAGCCTAGTAGCATATTATGAGTGCATTGTAGTTACGGTAGTAGAGCCTATGTACTATGTTGAGCCTAGTAGCAACTAGTGATAGTGCTGTTGGGTAGGATAGTAAGCCTTTGTACTACATTGAATTGACAGCACAGATGTTGTCATGATTATGATATAATCAGGAGCTGAGTGGAGGTGAGGTGAATTCCAGTGCAAGGTTGAAGCAATAAACTCATGAGTGTTTCAGCAGGCTATAGATTAGGATCAAAATGAACAATTCATGATATTGTGCAGTATATGACAAGTACATAGAGTAGTCTCTTTTTGTTAGGATTGCTTACATAAGCCATCCCAAAGAGGAGTTGTGGAGAAACTGGGGGAGGAGGGTTGTTGGAAGGTCACATGACCTGTGGCTGGGGTCAGATTACATAATTGTAAGATCACATGACCTGGAGCCTGGGCATGTCACGTGATCCAAGGGTCTGAGCATGGGAACACCAGCAAATGCTGAAGCATTTGGTATATATACCTTTGCTTTTCCTCTTTTGTACTCTTTCCCCCTTATGTTAGTATTGTTGTCATGACCTTACATTTAAGTTGTGTGAGACCCAGTCTGATACTTTTGGACTAAAATTGTTACAAAGATTTGTACTCCATAAATGAATGCATATCAGTATACTTGTTGAGATAAAATTGAGCTGCTGAATGAAGAGCATTATTTCTGGTCCATGAGATAGGTACATCTGCTGATCCAAAGTGAGGAATCAACAGACAACTGTGCCAAATTTGCAGAATTTTGTCAAGTAGACAAAATAATCTGATACATGCCAGTTGCTAGATCAAAGCTTGTAAGTGGTCTGTACCAGTGAACATATGCTAAAGGATGTGGTACTATGCCCAGGCACATCAGCAAAACAGCTTGGCTAAATGTAAGTATGGACTGGTATGGACTAGTGTTGCCACGGTTCGGCGGAGTCCGGCGCGGTCCGGTTCAATCGGTTTTGTCCAAATGCGGAAAGCTGAGCGAAGCCGAACCGATTACAACGCGCTAAGTCACGGCTTGGTGCTAAAATGGAAATCCCAAGAAATCAAGCTGTAGCTCCTCCAACTCAGCTGTGAGTCTCAAAGAAGAGGGTGCAGACACATTTGGGAGCATTGTCAGACTCACTTCCAGTCTTATTTTCAAGGTTGGAGGGGTTTTTGTAAGAACAGTTTTCTTCTATATATAGTAGCCACCTTATATAATTAACGCTTACATAATTTTGGCGCAAATGAGCCACCTCATTTTTTTAATCATCCCCAGGCCACAACAACTTGTGGGCATTGCAGGGGTATTGAATGTAGTAAGGAGTGGGGATGGCAGGCCATGAGGGGATAGCAAAGGGGGGATGAGCCAAGGAAAACAGCATTAACTGATTTTCTTCCAAAAATGGATCTTAAACCGCGGTTAAGTCACTCGAAAACCGCTCAAACTGGTAAGCCGAAGTATCGGCGCGGTTCGGCTAAAATGCGGCTTGACTCATCGGTTAGCGGAAGTTGAACCGAACCGTGGCAACACTAGTATGGACTGGTGTGTAACACCCCAAGTTGTCTTGGGGTATTACATACCAGTCCATACCTCTCTACTGTACCATTTCATTCAATTGACCAGGTGGTGTGATGCATTCCTCTGGTCAAATTTTGAATTGACTGAAAGTAGAAGTCAAGTGTGACATGAGGGATAATTGACTGCCCCTCCACCAGTATATATTAGGTAACTGTCACCCAAAAAGGGAATTTCACCTTACAAATTGACCAATTCCTCAAATGATGTGTGACCAGTGTGATTTTTGGCCAATTTGGGGAGGTGCATGATGCATGACAGGTCAATTGAATGAAATGGACAGTATACTGACAACTTAGCTGAGCTGTTTTGCTGATGAGATGCTTTGGAAGATCAAAAATCTTGCTACATGAAGACCTAGTTGAAGTTGACATCAAATTGTAGACAATTGATAGCCTTAGACTAACCTTTTAATCCATCCTCTTTCCACTGTGATTTGTTCTCAATGATCAAGGTAGTGTCAAAGCATGGTGGAGTTGCTGGCTTGCATGGTCCATTAGAATGGCCAGGCATTCCATGAATCTGATATAACTGTTCATCAGCTTGGGGCTTGGATGGCAACTTGACAGTAATATATTTATACATATCAAATCAATCATGATAGTTTGGATGAATATGATCTCTTCCAAAAGATTGCTCCAAAAAGGTGTTCAAAGCTTGGATAAAGCTAGGCACCCATCTATCTTGGTAAACCAGCACAGAAAATATCAATTAATTTTTTTGACATATCCACATTAATCTACAGATCAAGTAGTGTCTTATGAAAAAAAAAATCTTGAGAATTGCTTGAGAATTGACTGAGAAATGGGCCAGAACATTTGTGGGTCACTGATTTGGTAAGCTTATGGCTGTACTTGTGGCATGGTGGGAATTGCCGTCCCAGAAAGTCGTCACATGTTCTGTGTTGAACTTGTCGTTCTCTCTGCCTCCCACCATCACCCTCTCTCCTCCCTTTCTCCCATCCCCAGCAACGACGATAGCGGCGACAGCACCCTCACCCTCACCTCCAACGATGACGACGACGGCGGCAGCACCCTCACCCTCTCCTTCCTCCAGCGATGACGACGACGGCGGCGGTACCCTCACCCTCTCTCTCCTCCAGCGATGACGGCGACGGCGGCGGCACCTCCTCCCTCTCCCTCACCCTCTCCTTCAGTGACAACCACGGCAGCGGCGGCACCCTCAGCGAGGGGCCACCAGGTGCGCCCTCTCCCTTTTTTCATGATTCTTTTCAATTTTTTTTAATCTACAGGGCGATGGAGGGCGACGGCACTTCTCCGTCTCCTCTCTCTCACTCTCCTCACTCTCCCTCTCCTCCCTCTCCTCCCTCCCTCTCTCCTCCCTCTCTCCTCCCTCTTCCTTCCCCTCCCTCTCTCCTCCAGCAACTACGACGACGGCAGCGGCGGCGGCAGCGGCAACACAGCAACAGCGGCAGCGGCGACGGGGGCGGCGACAGCGGCGGTGACGGCGGCGGCAGCGACAGCAGCAGCGGCGACAGCGGCGGTGACGGCGGCGGCAGCGACAGCAGCGGCGGCGACGGCGGCGGCAACAGCAACATCGACGGCGGCGGTGACAGCGGCGGCAGTGACAGCGATGGCGGCGACAGCGGCGGCGGCAGCGACAGTGACGGCAGCGACAGCGGCGGTGACGGCGGTGGCAGCGGCGGCAACAGCGAGGGCAGCAGCGGCGGCAGCAACAACGACGGCAGCGGCAGCAACAACGACGGCGACGGCGGCAGCAACAGCGGCGGCAGCGACGGCGGCAGCAACAGCGGCGGCAGCGATGGCGATGGTGGTGGCAGTGACGGCGGCGGCAGCGGCAGTAACGGCGGCGGCAGTGGCAGCAGCAACATCGACGGCAGCGGCAGCAACAACGACGGCGGTGGCGGCGGCGGCGACAGCAGCGGCGACAGCGGCGGCAGCGACAGCAGCGGCGACAGCGGCGGCAGCGACAGCAGCGGCGACAGCGGCGGCAGCGACAGCAGCGGCGACAGCGGCGGCAGCGACAGCAGCGGCGACAGCGGCGGCAGCGACAGCAGCGGCGACAGCGGCGGCAGCGACAGCAGCGGCGACAGCGGCGGCAGCGACAGCAGCGGCGACAGCGGCGGCAGCGACAGCAGCGGCGACAGCGGCGGCAGCGACAGCAGCGGCGACAGCGGCGGCAGCGACAGCAGCGGCGACAGCGGCGGCAGCGACAGCAGTGGCGACAGCGGCGGCAGTGACAGCAGTGGCGACAGCGGCGGCAGCGGCGGCGGCAGCGACAGTGACGGCAGCGGCAGCAACAACGATGGCGACGGCGGCGGCAACAATGACGGTGATGGCGGCGGCAACAACGACGGCAACAGCGGCGGCGGCGGCGGCAGCAGCAGCAATGGCCCAGGCCCCCTACTGCAGTCACAGACTGACAGTGGGGACCTGGGCCATTGATTTTGTGCTGGCTGGTGTGCAGAGGAAGGAAGGAGCAGTGGTGGCAGCAGGAAGCGGCACATAGCACTACCATAGTCTACTGTAGTATCAACCTGGGCTACCATTTGAGACAAGTAAACTATTGAATCACCTTTGCATACTCTGGTGCATTGTATGGGATCTACTCAGTCTACAGAGCAATATATAGGAACTACCATTACTACCATTACTACAGAGCAATATATGGGAACTACTGTTACTACAGAGCAATATATGGGAACTACCATTACTACAGAGCAATATATGGGATCTACTGGGTCTATATAACGCGTTACTAGCTACTGAGCTACTGCTGCTACCATGACTACATAGTACTATATTGTTTGAGCTTTTTTTCCTGATGTGATCGCTACGGCATTGTCGAGGAACCCAGTAGTAACGGTGATCGCATCAGGAAAAAAAGCTCAAACAATATAGTACTATGTAGTCATGGTAGCAGCAGTAGCTCAGTAGCTAGTAACGCGTTATATAGACCCAGTAGATCCCATATATTGCTCTGTAGTAATGGTAGTTCCCATATATTGCTCTGTAGTAACAGTAGTTCCCATATATTGCTCTGTAGTAATGGTAGTAATGGTAGTTCCTATATATTGCTCTGTAGACTGAGTAGATCCCATACAATGCACCAGAGTATGCAAAGGTGATTCAATAGTTTACTTGTCTCAAATGGTAGCCCAGGTTGATACTACAGTAGACTATGGTAGTGCTATGTGCCGCTTCCTGCTGCCACCACTGCTCCTTCCTTCCTCTGCACACCAGCCAGCACAAAATCAATGGCCCAGGTCCCCACTGTCAGTCTGTGACTGCAGTAGGGGGCCTGGGCCATTGCTGCTGCTGCCGCCGCCGCCGCCGCTGTTGCCGCCGCTGTTGCCGCCGCCGCCGCCGCTGTTGCCGCTGCTGTTGCCGTCGTTGTTGCCGCCGCCGTCACCGTCATTGTTGCCGCCGCCGTCGCCATCGTTGTTGCTGCCGCTGCCGTCGCTGTCGCTGCCGCTGTCGCCGCCGTCGCTGTTGCTGCCGCCGCCATCGCCGTCGCTGCCGCTGCCGCCGTCGTTGTTGCTGCCGCTGCCGTCGATGTTGCTGCCGCCGCCACCGCCGCCGCCGCCGCCGCCACTGCTGTCGCCGCCACCGCCGCCACCGCTGCTGTCGCCGCCGCCGCCGCCGCCGTCGTTGTTGCTGCCGCTGCCGTCGATGTTGCTGCTGCCGCTGCCGCCGCCGCCGTCACTGCCGCTGCCGTCATTGTTGCTGCCGCCGCTGCTGCCCTTGCTGTTGCCGCCGCCGTCACCGCCGCTGTCGCCGCCGTCGCTGTCACTGCCGCCGCTGTCACCGCCGCTGTCACTGCCGCCCCCGTCGCCGCCGCCTCCGCTGCTGTCGCTGCCGCCACCGTCACCGCCGCCGTCGATGTTGCTGTTGCCGCCCCCGTCGCCACCGCTGCCGTCGCCGCCGCTGCTGTCGCTGCCGCCGCCGTCACCGCCGCTGTCGCCGCCCCCGTCGCCGCCGCCGCTGCCGTCGTCGTAGTTGCTGGAGGAGAGAGGGAGGGGAAGGAAGAGGGAGGAGAGAGGGAGGAGAGAGGGAGGGAGGAGAGGGAGGAGAGGGAGAGTGAGGAGAGTGAGAGAGAGGAGACGGAGAAGTGCCGTCGCCCTCCATCGCCCTGTAGATTAAAAAAAATTGAAAAGAATCATGAAAAAAGGGAGAGGGCGCACCTGGTGGCCCCTCGCTGAGGGTGCCGCCGCTGCCGTGGTTGTCACTGAAGGAGAGGGTGAGGGAGAGGGAGGAGGTGCCGCCGCCGTCGCCGTCATCGCTGGAGGAGAGAGAGGGTGAGGGTACCGCCGCCGTCGTCGTCATCGCTGGAGGAAGGAGAGGGTGAGGGTGCTGCCGCCGTCGTCGTCATCGTTGGAGGTGAGGGTGAGGGTGCTGTCGCCGCTATCGTCGTTGCTGGGGATGGGAGAAAGGGAGGAGAGAGGGTGATGGTGGGAGGCAGAGAGAACGACAAGTTCAACACAGAACATGTGACGACTTTCTGGGACGGCAATTCCCACCATGCCACAAGTACAGCCATAAGCTTACCAAATCAGTGACCCACAAATGTTCTGGCCCATTTCTCAGTCAATTCTCAAGCAATTCTCAAGATTTTTTTTTTCATAAGACACTACTTGATCTGTAGATTAATGTGGATATGTCAAAAAAATTAATTGATATTTTCTGTGCTGGTTTACCAAGATAGATGGGTGCCTAGCTTTATCCAAGCTTTGAACACCTTTTTGGAGCAATCTTTTGGAAGAGATCATATTCATCCAAACTATCATGATTGATTTGATATGTATAAATATATTACTGTCAAGTTGCCATCCAAGCCCCAAGCTGATGAACAGTTATATCAGATTCATGGAATGCCTGGCCATTCTAATGGACCATGCAAGCCAGCAACTCCACCATGCTTTGACACTACCTTGATCATTGAGAACAAATCACAGTGGAAAGAGGATGGATTAAAAGGTTAGTCTAAGGCTATCAATTGTCTACAATTTGATGTCAACTTCAACTAGGTCTTCATGTAGCAAGATTTTTGATCTTCCAAAGCATCTCATCAGCAAAACAGCTCAGCTAAGTTGTCAGTATACTGTCCATTTCATTCAATTGACCTGTCATGCATCATGCACCTCCCCAAATTGGCCAAAAATCACACTGGTCACACATCATTTGAGGAATTGGTCAATTTGTAAGGTGAAATTCCCTTTTTGGGTGACAGTTACCTAATATATACTGGTGGAGGGGCAGTCAATTATCCCTCATGTCACACTTGACTTCTACTTTCAGTCAATTCAAAATTTGACCAGAGGAATGCATCACACCACCTGGTCAATTGAATGAAATGGTACAGTAGAGAGGTATGGACTGGTATGTAATACCCCAAGACAACTTGGGGTGTTACACACCAGTCCATACCAGTCCATACTTACATTTAGCCAAGCTGTTTTGCTGATGTGCCTGGGCATAGTACCACATCCTTTAGCATATGTTCACTGGTACAGACCACTTACAAGCTTTGATCTAGCAACTGGCATGTATCAGATTATTTTGTCTACTTGACAAATTCTGCAAATTTGGCACAGTTGTCTGTTGATTCCTCACTTTGGATCAGCAGATGTACCTATCTCATGGACCAGAAATAATGCTCTTCATTCAGCAGCTCAATTTTATCTCAACAAGTATACTGATATGCATTCATTTATGGAGTACAAATCTTTGTAACAATTTTAGTCCAAAAGTATCAGACTGGGTCTCACACAACTTAAATGTAAGGTCATGACAACAATACTAACATAAGGGGGAAAGAGTACAAAAGAGGAAAAGCAAAGGTATATATACCAAATGCTTCAGCATTTGCTGGTGTTCCCATGCTCAGACCCTTGGATCACGTGACATGCCCAGGCTCCAGGTCATGTGATCTTACAATTATGTAATCTGACCCCAGCCACAGGTCATGTGACCTTCCAACAACCCTCCTCCCCCAGTTTCTCCACAACTCCTCTTTGGGATGGCTTATGTAAGCAATCCTAACAAAAAGAGACTACTCTATGTACTTGTCATATACTGCACAATATCATGAATTGTTCATTTTGATCCTAATCTATAGCCTGCTGAAACACTCATGAGTTTATTGCTTCAACCTTGCACTGGAATTCACCTCACCTCCACTCAGCTCCTGATTATATCATAATCATGACAACATCTGTGCTGTCAATTCAATGTAGTACAAAGGCTTACTATCCTACCCAACAGCACTATCACTAGTTGCTACTAGGCTCAACATAGTACATAGGCTCTACTACCGTAACTACAATGCACTCATAATATGCTACTAGGCTCAACATAGTACATAGGCTCTACTACTGTAACTACAATGCACTCATAATATGCTACTAGGCTCAACATAGTACATAGGCTCTACTACTGTAACTACAATGCACTCATAATATGCTACTAGGCTCAACATAGTACATAGGCTCTACTACCGTAACTACAATGCACTCATAATATGCTACTAGGCTCAACATAGTACATAGGCTCTACTACCGTAACTACAATGCACTCATAATATGCTACTAGGCTCAACATAGTACATAGGCTCTACTACTGTAACTACAATGCACTCATAATATGCTACTAGGCTCAACATAGTACATAGGCTCTACTACTGTGACTACAATGCACTCATAATATGCTACTAGGCTCAACATAGTACATAGGCTCTACTACCGTGACTACAATGCACTCATAATATGCTACTAGGCTCAACATAGTACATAGGCTCTACTACCATTACTACAATGCACTCATAATATGCTACCCAGTCTATTGCATGCTATATAGTAATCCATACCTTCTATGTATTACTATTTTTCTCACTACATATGCTACAGCAGTCTATACAGGCTGTGTAGTCTACATAGTCTATGCTGATGTCTACTGCTGGGGGTTCTTTTTCCTGATGCCGACTTCGATGGTGCCCCTTTTGCGATGAACATCGCCCGATCATTGCAAAACTCTCGGAGCCTGACAACCATCGTTGGATTCTATGAAGACCTGGGAACATTACAGCGCACAAATCCGAAACTCATGTCTGTGGACGAGACAATCTCACACCGAAGAGCATCATTGGATGAGCAGCTACAGGACTGCCAGTCTGTCACATTCTACGAGAATGTGATAGTCGCCGATCACTATCGCGGAGGCTATCCGTACCTACTCTTCGGGCAGTGTGGCACGTCCAAGTGCATTGTTGTGTTCCGCCTTTCAAAGCAGGAGGCGCTTTCGCTGAAGTTGAATCATTGTCGCACAAGCGCCCTAGGAGAAATCGACATCACGGTGAACGAGAAGTCGATTCCCTACGAACATACGACTCTCAACCGTGACAATTTTGCCAAAGAGACTGTGCCTATTTCACCTGAATTCCTGAGAGAGGGTCTCAACGAGCTTGTCATCGTCTTGACCCCGACATCCGAGGGTGTTTACTGGTTGTCCGACATCAGTATTGATGGTTTGAATGTATCGTGAATGCGCATGTACAGTATTACTGGCTTCGCCTCTTTCTCTTGTGCGTAGTGGAATGAGGACCCTTGTTGGCACTCAATGCGCATGTACAGTATTACTGGCTTCGCCTCTTTCTCTTGTGCGTAGTGGAATGAGGACCCTTGTTGGTACCCCTGTCTGTTTT
Source organism: Clavaria fumosa (assembly GCA_951802425.1). NCBI lineage: Eukaryota > Fungi > Basidiomycota > Agaricomycetes > Agaricales > Clavariaceae > Clavaria > Clavaria fumosa. The sequence goes on along the minus strand of OX637803.1, from coordinate 962,734 downwards.
GCGGAAGGGTCGCCTATTGCTTGCGCGTCCCTATTGATTACAAATCAGAGCCTTTCGTCTATCTGGGAGCCGTTGCAGGCTATAGCCAGTGTCTATCCGTCCAGGCGCTCAGATACTGCATCGGTCGTTCATGATCCCAGTATCGCTGAGCCTACGACCCGTAACTACTTCGACTCCATGGGTTTCTCAGCCTTCCTGTTGGCGCCTGGCCAATCCGAAAACGCGTCCTCTCCACGCGCGGAGATTGCATGTTACTCTCGGACGTCATGCAATAGACTCGGCTGATTCCCTCTCTGGGAGGTTAAAGCTTCGGGACCAGAAATCCCTCGTTCTGAAACCACCGTTGTTCCGAGTATTGCAAGTCGTACCGGAGCGTGGAGCGCTTCTGTCAGGCTCAAGCAGCGATAGAGGTCAATATGATAACTCTGCGCCCCCCTCGTCGTCATCTAGTGGCGACGATTCCGACGGATCCGAATCCAAGGGCTCCCTTACTTCCGACTCACTGCCCTCTTCCACATCCCCGCCCTCTGTGCCGCCAAATCAATCATCTCTCGTGAAGCAATCTGTCCCTGAAGTCTATCCACAGGTCCTAGCCCTCCCTATCGCCCGTCGGCCTCTGTTCCCCGGTTTCTATAAGGCAGTGGTCGTTCGCAATACAGCAGTTGTTAAGGCCATCAAAGAGATGATGCAGCGCGGTCAACCGTACATTGGCGCGTTTCTGCTCAAGGATGAGAATATAGACAGCGACATCATCACGGACGTCAACTCAGTGCATCCAGTGGGCGTATTTGCTCAAATCACGAGCGTGTTCACAACTGCAGGAAGAGAAGACGACAAAGAGGAAGGCCTCACGGCTGTCTTGTACCCCCATCGGAGGATAAAGATCACAGAATTGGTCAAGGCCGCGGCTCCAAAGACAGATGCGCCTGAAGTGACGTCAAGCGAAGTGTCCACGCCTCCTCTCGAGGAAGATTCCATCACCATCAAACAGCGTTAGTGGAGCTGCCTTTGAATATGGATTGAAAAATGAGTAATCTTTCTCTAGTTCCTATGCACACTTCTTTCCTTCACAAGCACAACGTTTCTATCGTCCAAGTGGAAAATCTCACGACGCAGCCGTACAACAAAGACGACCAATATATTCGTGCCTTCATGTCTGAGATTGTCTCCGTATTCAAGGATATCGCGCAGCTCAATCCTCTGTTCCGTGATCAGATCACAAACTTCTCCATCAATCAAGTTGCGTCTAACGTTTTCGATGAACCTGATAAGCTTGCCGACTTTGCTGCGGCTGTGTCCACTGGCGAAGTTGGGGAGCTGCAAGACGTGCTGGAAAGTCTCGTCGTGGACGACCGTCTCCGCAAGGCGCTCCTGGTGCTCAAGAAAGAATTAATCAATGCCCAGCTGCAGAGCAAACTTGCGAGGGACGTCGACAGCAAAATTGCCAAGCGCCAGCGGGAATATTATCTCATGGAGCAACTAAAGGGGATCAAGAAGGAGCTGGGTATGGAGTCCGACGGCAAGGACAAACTCATCGAGAAGTTCAAGGAGCGAGCCGCATTACTCAACATGCCTGAACCCGTCAAAAAGGTCTTCGACGAAGAGCTGAACAAGCTTATGGGGCTTGAGCCTGCCGCATCCGAAGCGAATGTGACACGCAACTACTTGGAATGGTTGACCCAGGTGATAATGAATTTATTGTGGATTTGAGCACCACTAACCACCTCTCGAAGATTCCATGGGGTCAGCATTCACCAGAGAATTATTCCATATCAAATGCCCAAACCGTACTTGATGAAGACCATTACGGTCTCAAAGATGTTAAAGACCGCATCCTTGAATTCCTCGCCGTGGGCAAGCTGCGCGGTACCGTTCAGGGCAAAATCATCTGCCTTGTCGGACCTCCAGGCGTGGGTAAAACGTCCATCGGGAAGTCAATTTCGCGAGCGCTCAATCGCCAGTTCTTCCGTTTCTCTGTGGGTGGGTTAACGGATGTCGCGGAAATCAAAGGACATCGGAGAACTTACGTAGGGTGTGTTTTCGAAAATTTCTCGTTGCCCGAGATATAACTGCCTCGCTCATGGCTTGCGAAACATAGCGCACTACCTGGGAAGATCATCCAAGCGTTGAAGCGTGTCGGCACAGAAAATCCCCTAGTACTGATAGACGAGGTTGATAAAATCGGCCGCGGCATCAATGGCGATCCCGCCAGCGCACTTTTGGAGATGCTGGATCCTGAACAAAACAACAGCTTCCTGGACCATTAGTGAGAACGACTTTCTGACGACCCCTCTCATTCTCATTGACGTCCGGTTGTCAGTATGGACGTTCCCGTTGACCTGTCACGTGTTCTCTTCGTATGCACGGCGAACAATCTTGACACGATTCCTGCTCCTCTTCTGGACCGCATGGAAGTGCTTGAAGTCAGCGGATACGTATCTGAGGAGAAATGTGTCATCGCTCAAAATTATCTGGGACCCCAAGCGAAAGACGCTTCTGGATTGAAGGACGTGGACGTTCAGCTGGAGGCATCAGCTGTCGATATGTTGATCAAGTACTACTGCCGCGAGAGTGGCGTGAGGAACCTGAAAAAACACATTGATAAGGTGGGTTTCACGGCTCCTGCGAGTTCCAGCCGCTGATCGGCCCATTGTTACAGATTTATCGCAAAGCAGCGCTGAAGTTGGTTCTTGACTTGGGCGAGGAGGTCTTACCGGAACCTGCACCGCTCTCGCCCGATCAGGTCATCAAATCGGTTGAGTCCCAAGAACCTGCTCCCAATGAGCCCTCTGCTGCGACAAATGGAACCTCTAGCCAGAAGGTTGACGAGAAAACCGATCCGAAGCCGGTCACCACGCAGGAGCGAAAGCCGCTTAAAGTCCCTGACAATGTCCATGTACGGATCTCTTCGGAGAACTTGAAGGATTATGTGGGTCCACAGATATACCACAAGGACAGGATGTATGTGCGACCTCCGCCGCCTGGAGTCAGTACTGGTCTTGGATATCTCGGCAATGGATCAGGGGCAGTAATGCCTGTTGAAGCTTCTGTAAGTCCAATTGTTCGCGCAACTTGTCGACGCGCTGACAGGATTATAACTCAGAGCATGCCAGGGAAGGGAGGTTTGCAGCTCACTGGTAAACTTGGCGAGGTCATTCGGGAGAGTGCACAGATCGGGCTGAGCTGGGTCAAAAGCCATGCGTATGAATTGGGCATTACGGACTCTCCCGATAAGCAGTTCCTGAATGATCGTGACATTCATGTGCACATGCCTGAGGGTAGCGTTGGCAAGGAAGGTCCCAGCGCAGGAACTGCCATTCTCTCAGCGTTCGTGTCCCTGTTCACGCAGACGAAATTGAACCCAGACATCGGTGTGTTGGCTCTGTATTCACACACTCAAGCCAGCTAACTCATAATCCACCGCTTGACAGCTTTGACAGGGGAGATTTCTCTGGTTGGACAAGTCCTTCCAGTTGGCGGGCTTAAAGAAAAGATTCTTGCCGCTCATCGTGCCGGTATCACGACAATTGTTGCCCCTGGCGCCAACCGCGCAGATATCGAAGAGAATGTCCCGCAAAGCGTGAAGACTGGGATCAAGTTTGTGTACGTTGAGGATGTGAAAGAGATGTTGCATGAGGTTTTCCGAGGCGAGGCCATCGTAAAGCGATGGCAGGAGACTCTGCCGTTGTGATACCTCAAGTGCGTCACATATTTGTTGAACATTACCGTACATTTAGAACGTGATACTTGCATGATAACATCACAATATTATACTCTGCACACCGCCCCACTCTCACCACAAATGTCTGTGAATAATCTGTAGCATATAATACAACCACTCTGGATATTTACGTATGATATTTGAACTCCATCTTAGTCGTAGCCGCTTCTGGGCGAAAGGGGGAATACAACGTGCCACTGCGGGAGAAAGGCGGCTGGAAGACTCTCGCTTCCGCATTGGCTCCAAACCTAAGATTGCTGCGCGCCACTGATCTGAAATAAATCCATCTTTGTTCATTGGCTTCTTTGAAACCTTCTCGAGCAACTTAAATTACTCCGAGTCGCATAAGCCGTAAAACTGAAGCCTTTATACGCTCAACATTTCTGCCGCCACCAGCAAGCACGGTCGGTGTTTGCGAGGGTTTTTAGTTCTTGTCAAAATGGAAGCACAGGAATTGATAAATAAAGCCTTCATTAAAGCCTTCATTCAACATACACACTTTCTTCCACTACAGTACAGTACTGCCACCTGGTACTGTATTTTAACAACCAGCTCGATAACTTTACACTCTTTCCCCGCCAAGTACTGCCGCCCGGTACTGTATTTAACAACCGGCTCGATAGTTCTACCAACTTGCCATGCTACTGTTGCGCTCCGTGGCATCGAGATACCTTATTGCATTCGCCATTTGCTGCAGCCTTCTCTCTGTCGGCGCTCTATGGTGGATGGACATACTTGCCGCCGTGCATCGCACGCCGCTGGCGGTACAGCCAGTCGCTTCCTCTAGTAATACCATCCAACTCGCCGCTGAGTTGTCCAAGTTACCCCGAAAACGCATCAATGTTGCCGTTGCCAGTGACTTCGGATTCCACTACGATGTATACCTCACGCTGGTCGGCACTATGCAACGAGCCATGAACGGCGCTGGCTCGTTCAGCGTCTATTCGCCTTTGCCACTGGGATTCGATTTCCAAACTGTCGTTGACAAATTCGGGCTCTACCATGGACCGCCTATTCAAACTTTCGATGCCCTCTTATCTGACTTGGAGACTTCTTCCGTCGATTTGATATTAATTGGCACTTGCGAGGTCGAGTGCGTCCGTTCCATTTTTTTCTTCGCTCTTGTTTTTCATAACATTGCATAATAATACAGCCTACGCAATCGAAACGAAGCCCTGTTGCGGGCATGGAACGCCCGTGACGCCGCGCATAAATTTAAGCTCATCTGTTTCGTTCATAATCCCGACGACAATGCGTGGCAGGAAGTAATCCCAGACTGGTCTCGTCGAGACTCCATTCGTCTCGTTGCAACATCAGAGCAGTACGTTCATTTCATACTTGTTTATGTCCCACCTCTGAGCCTTGCCCGTGCAGCGTCGTGAAAACGTTCCGTCGGTTGTTCGACGAACGTGCTGGCAGCTTTGACCCAAACCTGAACTCCGCTGGTTACGAGCATATTCCTATTGACGTGTTTGTTCCCATCTTGGACATGCCAGATATGCCAGAACTTCCTCCAACGCGCATGTTATCAAACGCCGTCATCCAAGGCAGTTTGAACCCTGGCCGTCGTCATTACGATGTGGTTTTCAATGATTTGACAGAGGCCTTGCGCAGTACGTTTATCTTATTGCACCATGTCTTCTGATTCATTACAAGCCTTTCAATCAGAGGATCCACGTTCGTGGGGTTATCACCCACTTGGGGATGAGCAAAATTACGTGCCCGATGAAAGTTCCCCATATCCGCCGTTCCGGCTTAACCTCATCGGCCTCGGATGGATGGAGGTGCCTGCACCGCTGAAAGAAGTCGTCCATATCCATTCGAACGTGAACTATACCCAGTTTTACGAACTAATGGGAGGGATGGATGTTTGCATACCTGCGTTCAACCCGAGCGGTGGCTACTTTACCATACAATCGAGCTCGACAGCTGCGATGTGTCTGCAAACCAATGTACGTGGTGACGTTGATTTCCTTATTGGGTGAGTCATAAAGTTCCTGGCCCAGACTCCGATCCTGGTGACTCGGCGAATACGTGATGCATACACGCACCTCGACGATGACCGTGTTGTAATCACTCGGCCAGCCGTGCTTGGGGAATTGCATGCCATCCAGGCCCTCCGGACGGGCAACGTAGCGGGACTCCTACCGAGCGATCCGTCTGGGTCTGGCATCTACATCGGCGCACATCCAGGCATCCGTGAAGCCATTGACAAATTAATGAGCTCAGGATGGGTGCGCTCGAAGGAAGGCTTTGAAGCTGTTAAACGAGAGATATTCGCCCAAAACGAGGTACTTGGGCACAGGCTGTTATTGGACCTTTAACAGTTGGACGGAGTTATATTGTACGGATATATATATGGAAACCGTTTTATGGCCCCGAGTTCTGCTAACTGGTGTGCGCGATAAGTCGTAAGTGACTCCTGCCAGTTGCACGATGTAGAAAACCGTCAACCGTAGGCAAATAATTCTCTTTTCGCATCCCGCGAAGCATTAGAGCTGGAACGTGGTGATTGTGCCTCGAGTCCCCTTCAACGCTAGCCCAGATCTCACTAGATAAACAATATATTTTTAAACACGATTACTATAGTATAGTCCGATTACTTCAAAAGGGACTTCGATTGACGCACAAGGTAATATCACACATGAGGCTTTCCAGGGCATCCTCGCGCAGGAATGGAAGATGGCTCAGCGAATCGGCGAATCGTCTTTGCTCGCGCAGGCCTTGTCATGAGGTGCCCGGTGCATTGTCGTCACAGGCGGCGTCAGCTTGAACGTTACCTAGGAGGAAGTCTCGGAAGAGGCTGAGTCGCCTGAGGAGGAGTGGTTGTAGCAGGAGCGGCTAGAGGGATGGAGAGGAGGGGGAGTAGCGGGGATGTCGTCGTTGGTGGTCATTGTAAAGTAGGAGAGTGCACGATCGTAATGTAAATGAGAAAATGAAGGCCAATGTCCACCATCAACGTCCAACGTCAGCAGTTGCGTGGCCAATAGAAAACAGCTCAATGCGAGCGAGGGGGGAATAAAGATGAGTTGATGGGTGAAGCCAGAGAGACTTTTTCAATCACATAAGTCAGAGGGAAAATGAAGGACAGGACACTGGCAAGCTGCCACTTGTGTTGGAAGGAATATACGGACTCGACTCACTCGATGGAAAAGTCGGAACGAAAGAATCGAGAAGGATCAGGCGCATCGACAGCAGTCAATGGCTCTTCAAGCTTCAAGGACCGCTCGCCCATGGGTGACGGCGCGCACCGGAACGGGTCGCACGGCGCTCCTTGAGACCGGAGCCAGCCCCCGCTCCCGCGCTTCGGGGTTTGTCTATGCTCCTGTGCCAGCTCTAGCTCACTGCTCCGGCTCCGGGACTGTCATTCTGGGGTGGGGTCTTGAGAAACCCGGAGGAGGCCGGGGAGCGGGATGCGAGGCTGTATGGGGGCGTGTCCTTGTGCGTGAGAGGGCGGGGTGGAGACTGGAGACTGGAGGCATAGTCAGGACTGGGCCCAAATACAGTAATGTGTAGAAAATTATGGAATGACAGAAAAGAAGAAGCGGAAGGATGGGTGCACACAACCCGGAACGAAGGAGGGTATGCACGCGAGCGAACATGCCACTCGAAGAGATCCGCCATAGGAGCACGCGGCCGCGCTTGAGCTGGTCGTGATCGATGGGGGGACATGGACGACATGCTCATCCAGCGCCGGTGGTGTCTCATGTGCTACTGTACTGTTGTTCGCGTGGAGATTCGGCAAGATGGGCGAGCCAGTCGTCTGAGAGTTCATGGGGCCGCTGTGCCAGTGCCAGCGCCAAAGTGCATGCCAGCAACAGCCCAGGAAGCAGCGGAGGTGGGAGTGGGCAGCGAAATGGAATTGCCTTTGGTTTCTTCATCTTCGTCGGGTTGTTGCTTAGCCCAAGCATCATTTATTACTGTAAGTTGTAGACTTGGCAGATAGCCTTGCGAATCTGAGAAATTCGCTGGTGGATTTGGATGAATGTCCCGCTTCACAGCAGGAAAAGATTTCTGCGTTGCCTCGACACTGAGACTGAACTGAGTTACAGTCCCATTGCCTCCTAGGAAGAGACTGTTCTCGAGACCGGAAACGCAGGTTGGGTAGTTGGCCAACATTGAGGCTGTATATCATCACCTGCCCAATTCACGTACAACTGACAGGTTCATTCACTCTCCAACTTTCAATCGCCTACCTCGTCTATCGCGTATCCGACAGAACCAGTGGCAGTCATCGTCATGCCGGACCTCGTCGACTCCATGCTGGATCTGATGCGTCGTCTTCCGCCGACGCGTATTGAAGAGAATGTGCAAGCGCTAGTGGGCATCTGCCCTGAGTACGCAGATGATTTGCTTGGCAGCGTGGACCAGCCGCTGAAGCTCAAGACGGATCGCGCGTCGGGGAAGGACTACCTGGTGTGCGACTACAACAGGGACGGAGAGAGCTACCGGTGAGTCACTTCGGCCAGCCTCACCTGCTTTATTTTCGATGCTTGGAAGGCGGCAGTTGATTTCTTATGCTCAGGTCGCCCTGGTCAAATGAATACGATCCTCCGCTGGAGGACGGAACTGTGCCTACGCCTAAGTTGCGGAAACTCGAGATCTCCGCGAATGAAGCATTTGATACATATCGCGAGATGTGCGTGTTGTCCGCAACAGTGGTATTCTGACATCACTAAAAGAAACGGCGTAGGTACTACGAGGGCGGCGTGTCCTCGGTCTACCTGTGGGATCTCGACGATGGCGGCTTCGCTGGCGTCGTGCTGTTCAAGAAATGTTGGTCTTCCTTTTCGTCCTGCTTGACCTCTTGTTAAATTCTGCCCAAGCGATGAAACCGGCTAGCCCAGACGATGCGTCGGGCTTGTGGGATTCGATCCACGTCTTCGAGACGGCTGAGCGAGGTCGGCAAGCTCACTACAAATTGACGTCCACGATTATGCTTCAGCTCACGACGACACGGCGTGGCGGCGGCGAGCGCAAGGCCGAGAGCTCAGCAGCGATCGCGCCCGCTGCTGGGGAAAAGGCACCGGCGGACGACGACTCGCGAAGAGAAGGCGAGATCAGCCTGAGCGGCAGCATGACCAGACAGGTTGGCGATCCTCCATTGATATGATCTGCCCGGCCATACGCGCACTGACACGGTTTGCGCCTGACAGGCGGAGCAAGATTGGCCCATGCATGACCCTTCCTCCCACATCACCAATATTGGCAAAATGATTGAGGACATGGAAATCAAGATCAGGAACCTTTTACAGGAGGTCGGTTGTGATGGCCTTGTGTACCATGCGATGTTGCTGATGTTACTTCAAGGTGTATTTTGGCAAGATAAGAGATGTCGTCTATGACTTGCGAAGCGTGGAGGATCTGGAACATGCGAAGAAACAGCGAGAGCTACAGAAAGAATTGGCTAATTTTATCAAGCGATAACGTGTGTGTCCTAGATGCTTTTTGTGCGTTTGGAATGCCTGAGCGCGTTACGATACATACGACACGACAATCAAAGTAAGCAATTGTACATCACAGAATGGAAGTGCACGCCATGTGCTTCACTTGGCGAGAGAAGCATCTGCGATTGGGTTGGCATGAATAGTGACCTGTGGAAATCGTCAACGAATGATTGAACGACCAACGAACGCATGGACTCGCATTGATCAACTTGACCTCTGTGCGGGGCCTGTTCTTGTTGTCGACAGGCGCCCGTTCCATCGCATCTAGAGTGGAATCCGCGCCATCTATGACTTTACCGAAGATTGTATATTTGGAGTCGAGATGAGGCTGCTTTCCGTATGTGATGAAAAACTGCGACTTGTTGCTGTCCGGACCTGAGTTTGCCATAGCGACCATGCCTCGTGCGTTGAACTATCAAAGCCGTCAGTGGTGGTCGGCAAGCAAATTGAGTGACATAACCTTGAGGGTTGATCTGATCTCGTCAGTGAAGGGCTTTTCCCAGATACTTTGCCCGCCCTTCCCAGTTCCAGTCGGATCACCTGTCTGGATCATGAACCCCTTGATGTTGCGGTGAAAGATACATCCATCATAGTAATTCGAGGCGCAAAGAGCAAGAAAATTCTGTCGAGGATATTGGAGACCGCATCTCGCGCGAGCTTAACTTGAAACACACCTCTGCAGCCTTCGGAACCGCCTCGCAGAAGATTTCGATCTGCCAACAAGGTTCAGTGATGAATGATCAAGAACAACGGCGAGGACACCAGCACCTTCAATTCTCCATGGGTGGTCTGCAGAGTCACTGACTAGCAGAAAGTTAGCGGCATCAGCGCACGACGTTAGTCCACCGCCGCACACGGCTCACCATGTGGAGGCAAGGGTGAATTTCGGCGCGGCAATCAATTACGTAACGGACATCCCATGAGCGCTGCATCGCAATTGTCACTACAGTATCAATAATCAATATCATCCCTTTCTGACCCCAGTCTATCCTTTATTCAAGCTTTCCTCTTTGTCGCCATTATGTCGCTGCGCACGCCCTCCATATACTCTCAGGATGACCCTCTCGCGCAAGCATTGCAGCCGTCCCCTTCAGAATCTGAGGTGGAACGAAAGACGCGTCTTATGCGCGAATCAGAAGCACGACGCGTATCTGAACAAATTGACGAAGAGATACGAAGAGAAAAGGAGAAATTGAAAAAATATAAAGAAGATGTCAAGGTGAGCATCTTCTTTGTCGAGTTTACTAGCATATACTCACAAAGGGCGCAGCTGCTTCTGCTAGGTCAGGCAGAGTCAGGAAAGTCGACATTTCAAAAACAATTCAAGCTCATGTACAAGCCTCATGTCCTCGAGAGCGAGCGCGTATCGTGGAGAAGTACGATTCCACATGCTTGGGCATTCTCTTGTCGGAGCCTGATGACGTATTTTTCAGCGGTCATTTATTTCAATGTTATATGCGCCATCAAGCATATCATCATGACTATGGATACGTCGCACGACGCCGAACCCTCCTCCGGAACACGCACACCAAGAGAGACATCTTCCACGCCCGATATTGCTTCTCTCTCGGACCAGAATCTTCCCGGTCGCCTTACGCCCACTAGACAAGCGCCAACGCCTGAAAGCTACCAGATTGCAAACCTTCGCCTCCGCCTCTCACCCCTCGTCGCCGCAGAGAGTAGTATGGCCGAGCTCCTAAGCGATGGAACGGCTGTTACCCACACAGGTCTAGCAAACATATTTGTGCGCAGCGACTGGCAGACCCGTGGATTCGCACTCCCTTTCAAAGGGAAGAGAACACGGGCGCCATCAAGCAATCCGCAAGACAAGAACGGGGATAGATCCGCGGTCCCGTTAGTGGAGGAGGTTGCCAACATGCTAGACGCATGCAAGGAAGACATTCAATCGTTATGGCAGCATCATTCTGTCAAGGCAGCCCTCGTGAGCAGGCGTCTGAGAATGGAGGATTGGGCAACATAGTACGTTGGTGATTACCGATGAGAATTACGTGTGTTCACACTTGGGTACAGCTGTTTGGACAATATTATGCGCATCGCAACGCCAGACTACATTCCTTCGACTGGTTTGTCCAACCTGAATATCTTTGTAGCTGTCTGATAGGCATCTATTCAGATGACATTCTACATGCACGCATCCGGACCATGGGCGTCACCGAAGATACCTTCGAGGTTAATATCCATGGCAAGCTTGTGACTTGGCGAATATATGACGTTGGGGGCGCACGAGGGCAACGCCACGCTTGGGCACCCTATTTTGACGATGTCAACGTCATTATATTCGTCGCTCCTGTCAGCGCCTTTGACCAAGTGAGTCGCGTGGGGCGAACGCAAGTTCATTTCTGATCGTTCGCTAGTACCTCGAAGAGGACCCACAAGTGAACAGGATTGATGATTCTTTGCAACTATTCACCCAGATTTGCACCAACCCTTTGCTCAAAGCGATCCATCTGGTTCTCTTTCTAAGTAATTTCCTGTCACGATTTCTGTGCAGTTCGAGGTGATACTAACATGCATCTCACCATGTGAAGACAAGACCGACATCTTGCAGGCCAAATTAGACGCGGGCGTCCGGGTCAAGAAATAGTAAGTTATTTATCTCGTCTCCGCGCAATGAGCCTTTAATGCGGTGACCGAATTATACAGCATTACGTCGTTCGGAGATCGCCCTAATGATTATGAAACCGTTTCACAATATTTCCGCGCTCACTTCCTGCAAGTTCATAGGAAGAGCAATGAGAAGAGGAGAGTCCTGTATACTCACTTCACCAGCGTCATTGTACGTATTCGCTTGTGCTATGCGCTGGTATACCATTCTCATTTACTTTCAGAATACCAAAGCGACTCAAAGTCTCATAAGGAATGGTACTGTGATATCCCCCATCTGTTTCTCGTCAGTTGCTGACAACGCTCGAAGTCCGAGACTCCATTTTCCGCGGATATCTGCAGTCCGCCTCGCTTGTCTGAGAGCCTCCTTTCTCTGTTTCCCGTACCGTTTTTAGGGCTATTGTAACTGCCTCGACGCCTTCGATTTCTTGGTGCTACGTTACAGCTTTTGTTCATAATAGCGGCGTGCAACTCTCTTTTCGTTTGGACGGTGTACACTTATCGTACGTGCGATTGTTACGGCTGGTTGGGCAATTGTGTGCCATGTATCAGTACTGTATTTTCAAATCGAGATTGAGCCTCGTTCTTGTACAGTACATCAAGTGACGTTGATCCATCAAAAGGTTGCCCATTCTATGTGAGAACTACATGCTGGTCGAGGACTCGTACATAATGTCGTAGTGATACATGGATATGTAAGGCTCCTCTCGTATACCAAAATACCCCCTTCCGAGATCTTCCTCGCCGTCATGGGTGCCAGCACTGGGCGGCACCTCCGGGAAAGGGCTAGAAATCGGTCAAAGTGGTGATACATGGAGTGGCAGAGAGCAGCGCCCCAGATTAATCTAGAGGACGGGAACGCGGACAAGGAGGCGGGAGCGCTGATACCGAGCCCGAACTTTTGAGTCCTCGACATAATGGTTGTTCAAAGAATCCAAACAACGTGTCGCAGCGGGATTTTTATAGGAAGCAATGCAACAAAAGTTCGCACGGGTCACGCGTCGGGAACGGTCTCCTGGACACTTACAGCATCCCCGCACACCCGCACCTCTGCCTCGTAGGTAGCAATGCCCATCTCCTCAAAACCCCTCACACTTGCTCGGCTGAATGACCTCATTCTTGGGTCATTTGCATGTATGCCGTCTTCGAGGATCCTAGACCACCTGGTGCGATATCTTGGAACATGGAGCGGCACCGAGTGCGTGTCTCGATCATGGCAGCATTTGCAGAATGTCTCATGAAATAGAAAATTTTAGCAAGCTCTTCATGGCGAGCAGACTGATCTATTTTTTTTGTTATCGAATAACTCATTGACGTTAAAATAGATCATTCAATATGCTGTGAAGGTCTTAGCACCTTTATACCACTTGCGTGCAAAGCTTCAATATCGTGCCGGTCTACGGTCGTATCCCACGAGCCGCACGGCTCATAGTTATCTCAAACTTGGCAATATCATCGGTGACTCACGGACGCTATGGAGAATTTGGGGTAAGTCCCCGTTCAAATTGTGCTATGCGGCAGTCTGACTGACCCGGAACAAGGTCTTCTTCCAATCATACAATGGCTAATAGCCTTGGAGCGTAACCCGCCTCCCACGCGCAATTTACTTACCATAGAACGACTCCAAGGATGGTCAATGCTCATATATTACCCCCTCGAGCATCTCTCGTACGTGCGCTCCCATGGGGTGATTCCCGCAAGGATACCAATGCTTCAATCACTTCTCCCGCCCCGACTAACCTCGTTCCCGGTAAATCCTGACACACTCTCCATGTGGTCCTGCCGATTTTGGGCGCTGTATGTAATTTTGCAATTCGCACACTTGAGGGAGGACAGGAAGCTGTTAAAGCTGCGCGAAAAAGCCCTAAGTAAAGTCAAAGGAAGTGGTCTAAGCGCTTCAGAGAAGATGGAGATCAGTCAGAGACGGGATGCATTCTGGAATGAGGTCGTTGTCAACGTCGGCTACCTCCCCCTTACCCTCCATTGGTATGCCATCATGTTGCACTCTCACATAAAACCCCTCTGACTTGCCGTCAGGTCCTTGAAGAACGGCCTTTTCTCCAACGAAGTGAGAAATTAAGAGATCCCGTTGTACAACGAAGCTCTGATGCCTGTTTCGTGTAGATTTGGGTGGGCATATTTGGAACGATCGCGGCTGTAGCCTCCTTCCGAAGCGGCTGGAAGGCGACCGCGTTACCACCTATCGTCACCAACACAGATGATTGTCCTGCGCCAGGACCATCCGCTTCTGCTGCCCCTGACACCACTCCCCCCACGATTTCCTACGATGTCTCCGGCTAAATTTCTCATTTTGCTGACCGCACTGAAGATTGGTATTATATATGGTGTATCATTGCATCGCCAACTAATTGACTCTCAGTTTAGAGCATTACAGTACAGTAATTGGATTGAGAATACAAATAATAGTTGCGTGTGATGTGACGGCTCGCGTCGCGTGACGAACGCGTTGCTCATAACCTTCGCTTCGATGTCGCTCTGGGTAGACCAGGTCAGACATTGCAATGTACAACAAGCATAATCTGACTTCTACAATGTAGTTCCGCCCGAGGACTCTAGACGACTTACATTACCATGAGGAGCTGTCGAACCGGCTCAAGGCCCTTGTGCGTAGCCCCTCCGTTGGGAAGCCGGATTGGTCTTTCTGAAAAAAGTCGTCAGGCTGGGTCAGGAGATTTCCCTCACATGCTTTTCTACGGGCCATCGGGAGCCGGGAAGAAGACCCGGATATCTGCTACGCTGAGGCAGCTCTTCGGCTCCGGGGTGGAGAAGGTTCGCACTTATCCGTTTTACATCCTCTTACGAGTTTGCTTAGACTTAGCGCATGCGACGAAACTTAGCTCAAGATCGACCAGCGTGTGTTCCTTTCACCAAGTCGACGGAAGCTGGAGATCAACATTGTCCAGAGCAACTTTCATATCGAGATCACGCCAAGGTGTGTCGCGGTTTCGTGGCTGCGTAGACAACGTTTTATCAGATCAAACTCGCAGCGAAGCAGGGAACTATGACAAAATAGTCATACAAGATGTCTTGAAAGAGATCGCGCAAACGCAGCAAGTCGACCTGAGCGCTAAGCAGCGATTCAAAGGTCACCGGCCGTCTCTCAACATCCTTATTTGCCTCACTTATTGATCCTCATGTTTTTCCCTAGTTGTGATCATAAACGAGGCAGATTCGCTGTCGCGAGACGCGCAGGCGGCCCTTCGTCGCACTATGGAGAAGTACATGTCGAACCTACGTATCATTCTGTGCGCCAACAGCACCAGCCGGCTCATCGCGCCTATCAAGAGCCGCTGTCTCTTGATGCGTGTGGCTGCCCCATCCCTGGAAAAGGTGGCTCTGCCATTGTGGTATTTTACGACGCCACCCCCCTTACATGCTCAACTTTGGCAGATCGTGGTTGTCTTGGGTTTTGTCGCGAGACGAGCGGGATTTGATCTCCCACCCGACGTCGCAGAAAAAATTGCCGAGGATTCAGGCGGCAATCTGCGCAAAGCCATTCTCGTTCTGGAGGCGCTGAAGATGCAATCGTGAGCCACATTTCTATAGTGCATTCCCTTCCTTATCACGTCTCCGTAAACAGTCCCGACTTGTCAGGCCCGATCTCCATCGCGAAACCAGACTGGGAAACGTATTGTCACAAAGTAGCAGACCTTATAGTGGGCGAGCAGTCACCAGCACGCGTCATGGACGTGAGGTCGAAGTTTTATGAGCTGCTAAGTCATTGCATCCCGCCGAGCATAATACTGAAGGTACGCGGCGCTCTGCATATCCCGACAATCAGATTATAGCGTGACTGATACGAAATTTAGACTGTCGCTGATCGCGTGGTTGAGCGTGTGGACGAGACCTTAAAAGCAGATATCATGCATTGGGCTGCGATATATGTGAGCCGTGCGGCATCAGGCCCGAGATGTGTCGACTAATGAAGCGCTTTCTAGGAGGTTCGGATGTGCGTGGGCAACAAAAAAATTTATCATCTCGAAGCTTGGGTCGTGAAAGTGATGAGCCTCTATAAGGTGAGTACTTCGGGGTACAGTTGAGCGTGCTTGGACTGAACGTGAGTGTAGCATTTTCTGTACGACATCGACATGTCGGGCTTTGATTAAAACACAGTTTGGGAATATTTTCTGTGTCTGTAAACGGTCGTCCTATCACGAACGTGCACGACGCGTTCCTTGAGCTGAGAATTCTTAACGATCACTCCGAATTCAAGTACGTCAAGCTCGGCCTGCCCACGTTGAGTTTGTACGTAGCTGTATTTGCTTCTTCTGTAGTATGTCAAAGGAGGTTCTGGCTTGACACATTTGGGGTCAGATGTCAATCGTCAATGGCTCGGAGGAAGATGATTGCTATCGCCCCGCCGCTAGCCATGATTTTTACTCATGAGTGCAATTCCGAACTGGCTGGAATGATTGCTGCGGTCGGATTGTAAGGGTCATTCTGGACTAAAACGAGAACGCGTCGCGGTAGTAGACAGTTATTTCTTGATGTTTTCGTGATGGGAGGGTCGTCGGCTCTCTGCTGCCGAATTCCGAAATTCTGCACCTCCCGTTATGTCGCCCTTACGCATCCAGTTCGTGCTGGTGGTATTGGCGCTCTTTGCTTGTTTGGTCTCCGGAGAGAAGGCAGATGACTTGACTGCGTTGACTGTCTTGGTCGGTTTTTTTTTTCTTCAGGTTTGCCTCATGTGAGCAGCGCGACTCATTGACGTGTCCGTCATAGGAGACAGAAATCCACCAATGTCGGCCAATCCAACAGCTCAGCGCCCTCAAAGAGCATCTGGAGGGCACAGAGTCCCCGGTCATGCGCCAAGTCTTTTCGTGGCTGTTTCCGTTCGGGCCTGGCTGGAATGCTAGTGAGTAAAAAGCGAGTTGGGGTTCTATGTAGTCGCCCCGTGTTGATGGCTATCGCTCATAGTTCTTGGGACGTTCTACATCAGCTCGTGCGTTTCTCCGGTCTAGTTTTCTTTTGGTCGAATGACTCATGGGCGGTTGTCAGCGTCCCCAATTTCATCCTCGCCTTCATACCTGCGGAAATCAACGCCAATACCCTGAACACGATGACTGCTTTTGCCGTGAGCGCAGCTTCTGTGCCTTTTTTGATGTTGTAAAAATTGGTCATGACCGTCACCCGGCACTTCTTCCTTCCAGACTGGGGGCCTGTTGTCTGACGTCTTTCTGCATCTCGTGCCCCACTCGTTCATGGGAGAACACCAAGGCCCCGGAGTCCATTTTGTCATGGTGGAGGAAAAGAGGAACATTATCGTGGGGTGCGACTCAGACCTTATTTGGCGATATCAGTCTTATACAGAAATTGGTTTTGCTCAAAGGCTCGCCGTCTTTGTGGGTTTTGCCGCTTTCTTCGTCATGGAGAAATCGTTGCGTGTTCTGGGTGGCGGTGACGAGACGCTGGGACATTCTCATTCTGGGCATACTCACACGCATGTCCATGACGAGGTTGCAGAGAAGGTGACTGGGGTATCGGCTTCTGTCAGCAAGGATAATCTACGATTTCGAGGCTCAGAGAGCACGAATGGGGTAGCCGCGCCGGTTCCTGAAGAGAGCCCTCCTAAGGTGTCCAATTCCCCATCGAAGCTATCGGCGTATCTCAACCTGTTCGGAGATTTTGTGCACAACATGTGAAGCCTTTGCCCATTTGCTCGCTGCTATCTTATCTCACGGACCATGACGCAGAACCGACGGGCTTGCGTGCGTGTCAATTTTTTTACTGGAGAAAAAAAGGACGTCACAACTCGCCTGACCTGAGAGGTCCAGCATGGCCGCTTCTTTCTATTCGTCACCCCTTATCGGCGCGACGACCACCCTAGCATGCTTTGCACACGAGATACCTCACGAGATTGCGGATTACTCCATCCTCGTGCGCAGCGGGTTTACCAAACGGCAAGCCATGCAATCTCAGTTTCTGACAGCCATCGGGGCATTCGTACGTCGCTATCTCCATTGATCCATTCGCGACCATGCTGACCATGGTCTAAATCTGTGTGCCTCGTTGCATCTTCGCACTGTGTATATATGTGTGTCTCTGTGTGTGTGCCTGCTCCTTTGGCACACTACACGCATTAGGTCGGGTAAGGACGAGCGTCAGTCATTGAGCAACCGCGTGGGACTGATGATGTTATTTTATGGCAACGCCGATCAACACCATTGGCTGTATTGATAGCACGTTTCTTGGTATCGCGATCCACAATGTATCTGCGTCGTCGCACGACAGCGGCGCGATAGACTTAGCAGCTGGGGTTCGCCAAGACGCTCCGGGGATCCTGGGAACGACGGCTCACGCTGCCGATTTGGTGCGCGAAGCACTATGAACCCGTGTTGTTCTTATCCCAATATGGGGGTTTTCTAGGTTATCCCGGCGGTAGCCGGCGGATTTCTGTACATCGGAGCGGTGGCTGTTTTACCAACGTGTGTGGATTTCTCCATCTTTTTTCTCTTGCTTCGAAAGCAAGCAAAAAAAAAAAGCGGGGTTGGGATTATATACTCAGGGCGAGCTTAATTCCGCAGGTTACTCTCCGAAAGCAAAAGCGGCAAGCAAGCACTGCGCGAGGTGAGGAGGGGGTAGGTAGTTCATATTTTATTCAACTATTTGACGGTGTTGTCTGTTCCTAGTTCGCAGCGATGACATTTGGGGTGTTGTGCATGTTTCTAGTAGCGTGAGTTGGTGTCCTTACCCATGGTTATACTGACCTTTGTAACGAGTCATCATTACAGATGGAATGAATGAGCGTAGGATAGGATATTTATATATTATAATTTTCGATTTTGCCACAATGGTGAACAACAACAACACTGGTTTTTTAAGCAGCAACACCGGCTCCGATGCCGAAGAACGTGCGTCCGAATTAACCATGATGCGATGCCGTAAACCACCCAAATAATATTATGTGTGTGTGTGGCTGAGGTCTTGTTCCCCGGGGATGACTGGCTGGCACTGGCACACTGTTCCCCAGTAAACTACAACAACAACAAGACACACGCGATGCGGCCACAGCCTAATCCTGTCCCGTATATTTACTCCCCTCTCTCAAAATAATAGCTCTCCTTTCGCTCCCTCGACGCCATCCCATTCACTCATCCCCTTTTCACTACCATCACCTTACCGCTTCATAACCCGCTCAACATCTCCATCTAGGAAAAAAAAAAGAAAAAGTTCGGCGCTACTTTTACTCTACTGCGCTCGCTCAACCTCATTTCTAGCACCTTTTTTTTTTTCCCTAATTTTTTTTTTGAAAATAGTCGGTTTAAAAAAAAAGGCGAATCATTCTGATCCGTTCCGGCGCCCATCGCCACACGCAGAGCCTCTCTGACGCTGACGGAAGCTCACTCAAAACAATTTGGCGCGCTAATTCTGGTCGCCTGTACCGACTCAAGAGCCACCCCTCATCCCTGCCTATAATTTGTTTTTCTTACCACCACCTCCGCTCGCACAATCATTGTATTTCTTGCAATGGCTACCAAAGGACGTTCGTCGCCACGAGTCGTGTGCTGCGCGATCCCAATCATTAAAGAGACGGGCCAGATCGTCGTCATCACAAGCCGGACTCGGAAAGGTCTCTGGGTGTGTGAGTGAAGCTTCATTTTCGACTTCGTTATTTCCCCTTCCATGTCATGCGCGTGCACAACGGCGAGGAGACTTGGCCGGATGCACGTTTACGTCGTCGACACGTCGCATTGACTTCCACCCCCCGGTTTGCAGTACCTAAAGGCGGCTTGGAGCCCACAGACGAGTCGTTGCGTGCAGCCGCCCTGCGTGAAGCATTTGAAGAAGGTCAGTTTACCACCCGTCATTCCACCTCCCTCTCCTCACTTCTTGCCCGTCCCCGCTTCCCAATCAGCCGGTTTACGAGGAGAGATCACGAGAGACCTGGGCCAGACCAACACGGACGCGGCAACGTTTCATTTCTTCGAGCTTAATGTTACCAAGCTCGAAAGCAACTGGGAGGAGATGCACCAGCGGGTGCGGGAACTTGTGTCATATCACGAGGCGTTGAGGCGCGTCTCACATAAGCCGGAGCTGGCACTAGGGTTGTCTAGGTCGTCTCTCGCCCCGAAGCGGTAATGCACACAGCTTCGTCACAACCCGGCCTCTCTGCTTCTCCCCGGCCTCCACTCGAAACGCGCATGCGAACTGCCCTGCACATCATTTGCTTCAGGGTCCTCCATGTCTGTCATTGCACATCGTCTTAATCTCCTCCAAACAGTCCTCCAACCGTGGGGTTCCATCGTTGTCGCCGCCGTCGAGCTTCACGATGCTTTTTCTTTTCCTTGCGAAGGCTCGGATCATGGACTCCCCCCTTTTTTTTCTTGTTTCATATACGTAGACCAGCCACAAATTATCGAAACGTCCGTCCCTGTCCCCTTCCCCTCACATCACCGCCTCTCATCACATTGATCCTACTTTGGCGCTCTCACGTCGTAATTGCTTCGTCAATTCAATCCAAGTTGAAAACCAAAACCCTCATCTGATCAATGTCTACTCTAGCGCCAGCACCACAACCATCGCCACGCCCCTCGATGACAACATTTCACCATACCATCCCCAGCAATAATTGCTTCCCCCTTCTCCCCCGCTTTCCTCTAAGGCTGTTCCGCGCCCCTCCCTGCTTTGCTTTCCGCTCAACTCGATAGCGGTAAAGAACCTACACGACCCACAAAAAAGACAGTCTCTTTGTAGATATAGAACACTGTAACGCGTCAGAGAAACACACGAAAGAGTGTGTGTGCGCCTTTGATACATCGGATAGCCGGGAGAGTACGTTTCTCGATACTATCCTGTTCCGCAATTGCAATTTAAAATGACGGAGTGCTTTGAAGGGACATCGTATTCAATTTACTGTATTCAGTGTAAGAAAGGCCTCCTGGTTCTTCCGCGTTTCGTCCTGTGCAAGTACGCTCGGCTCCCGTGCTTATCATAACGCAGCAGCGTCTCTGGTCAGGGGGTCGTGGGGCCGTAACGGCTAGCAGGTGCATGATGAAGCCTCGTGCGACGCTCATGCAAAATCTGCCTGCCCGTCATGGTGTCGCGCGCAGCTTACATACCCTCAGCGTCTCAAGCAAAATAAATAAATAAATAAATATCACTGAGGGGAGGAGAGGACATGAATTTCAATGTGGAAGGCCCCGCCGAAACCTCCGCCTTGGCTTTCGTTAGTCGTTGGTGTACTTTCACCCGCGCACTTTCACCTGCGCACTTTCTGTCGTCGTCGACGTCGCTGCTCCATCTCCGCTAATTCTTCCGGCAGACGTGTGTCCAACGCGTCAGTTCCCGGCACACCGAAAATTTCTTCCTCTTTCTCATAGCCGCTATTCTTGACCAAGGCAGCCCCCTCGACCCTATCAATGTCGAGGAATTACCATCGGGCCATCTCAAGGTGCTTCTCCCTTTTGGGCTTGTCTCGCGGCTGCTAGTCTTTTTATCGCCGCTTCCCTTAACCTTGCAATTTCTTCCTTCTGTAGTTCTCGTCTCTCTGCTGTTCGTTGCTCCTCTGTTATTCGTTTCTCCTCTGGTTTTGG
Source organism: Clavaria fumosa (assembly GCA_951802425.1). Classification (NCBI taxonomy): domain Eukaryota; kingdom Fungi; phylum Basidiomycota; class Agaricomycetes; order Agaricales; family Clavariaceae; genus Clavaria; species Clavaria fumosa. The sequence goes on along the minus strand of OX637803.1, from coordinate 941,387 downwards.
TACTCGGTCTTTTTCTTCTTCCTTTTTTATTGCTATTTGTTCGGTTTCTTCTCCGTTTTGGGCTCGTCTCGCGGCTCTCCTTGCTTCTGTTAGTCTTTCTATAGCCGCTTTCTTTAACCTTGCTATTTGTTCCTTCTCTCGTTTTCGTACCCCCGCTATTCGTTTCTCCTCTCGTTCTTGTGCTTGGTCTTTTTCTTTTTCCTTTTTTATTGCTATTTGTTCGGTTTCTTTTGCATATGTGCCCGGATCCTGCACCCATAGACCGTAATTTTCTAATCCTGAATTGTCGTCGGTTAAAGCTCGTGAAGATGAAACTTGTGAAGATCCGCTCCCTGATGAGTGGGTATTGGCTGTTGGCTGGTTGCGAGACTCCAACTTTCTCTTCAAATTCTCATTTCGCTGCTCATCTGCTGCTCTTCGTCGCTCGTCTGCCTTTTCTTGTTGTTCTTTTCCTAGTACCGTTTGTTCTACTATTCGTTCGGTTTCTTCCGCATATGTGACTGGATCTTGCAACCATGCCCTGAAAGTGTCGAGTCCTGAATCGTCGTCGGTTGAAACCTGTAAAGATGGGGGTAAAGATGCGGGGTTTTTGGTGGGGGGTGGAGGTGGAGGCGGAGGGAAAGGTCTTGGGGCGGTGAGTGGAGGCGGTGGAGGCGGGGATCGAGGTGGAACTCGCAAAGATGCGCTTTCTGGTTTACCGTCCGATTCCCGTGAACTGGCCGTAGAGCGTTGTGACCGTCCATTGCGGGGTCTACGTTCTGACTTGCGTTTTGCAGTATATGGAGGCCCTCGAGTTTCCTCGGTTACAGCTGGTGAAGATTCGCCATCTGGTGTGTTACTGGTGGTGAGTGGAGGTAGAGGCAAAGGTCTATTTGGACGTTTGTGAACTCTACGCTCTGCAGATGAAACTTCCGAAGATCCGCTTTCTGATTCATCGTCCGATTCCCGTGAACTGGCCGTAGAGTGTCGTAACCGTCCATCGTGGGATCCAACTTCTGACTCGCGTTTTGCAGTATATGGAGGTGCTGGAGTTTCCTCGGTTACAGCTGGTGAAGATTCGCCATCTAGTTTGCTACTGGCGGCGCGTGGAGGTGGAGGCAAATGTCCTTTTGGACGTTCATGAACTTTACGCTCTGCAGATGAAACTTGCAAAGATCCACTTTCTGATTCATCGTCCGATCCCCATGAACTGGCCGGTTTGATAGGTTTTTGTATGGCGGCGGGTGGAGGTGAAACACGCGAAGAAAATTGGTCAAATCTGAAGCCCGTTCGTGCAACATATTTTTGAGCCTTTGAACGCTGTTCTGGCTGTCCGAACCAAACGCAGATTTCCACGATGAATGAAAGCAAAGCAAGGACAAGTGAAGAGATCCAGACTGGGTGACAGCATAAGAGCGTTGTGAGGCAACATCCAAATTGATTTCAACAGAAGGAAAATACACACGTCTCACAAATGCCTTCTTATTAAACCCTTGCAAAATATTCCCTGAAGCATCATGTCCAATTAAGGGAGCCAACACGACCAGATGTCGGTTGGTTTTCTCGAACCAGATATAAAATGCAAGATCTATGTCGGGGTCTGTTACAATAATTGTTGAAGTTGACCAGTCAGGTGACGCTTCTCAGAATGCAATAGTGAGAATAAGACGTACATAGTAGAGCTCCAAGTGCAGTCAAATGCTTGACCCATATAAGGAAACTACCAGATCGGACACGACCCCGAGTTGGAGCAATCAGGAGTGCAAATGATACTATATGGATGCTCCAGGAGGCCATTCCTGCGAGCAGCACAGATCTCAAGTGGAACCTAAAGATGGCTTGATCTTGAAAGCTGACTGGTACGATTTTCTCTTGTAAAAAGGGATGAATGAGGTGGGATAAATGTGCAACGGAGAGAGACAAACCATAGATTATCCGCCTGTAGGGAACTTTACAGACTTGGACCACAGCGATTATTAGCGCGATGAACTTGAGTAGCAAGGCAAATGTTAAACACTGTTGGCGCGGCATTTGAGATGTGAATGATATGCAAAGAAGAGTTTAGGTATGGAAGGAGTAGCCGAGCGGGCAACATTTATGAAGTAGTTTTGGGGTCAATCTGTTGATGCATACGTTTCGTGAATGCAATGCATGGGACTCGTATCAGTTGTTGTGAGGTGATCAGGCTGTACTTACACTGTTAAGTTACAGCGGTCCTGTTATGACGATCCCATCCCATATTGTTTTGAATTCGGCTTCAATTGACCCATTCTCTATAGATGGGGTGTCCATTGAGTCTGGCTTCCCACCTACGGTACTTGACTCACCTTAGGTTCAAGTTGGCCGGTCCCGACAATGTGTCAGTCATCCTCAAAGTCCTCGCAATTGCCTCAGGCCATAGTTGTATGTTTAGTTGTCAAGCGGCAGACACAGGCAGTGTCATAGTCAATGCTTCAGTTGCAAGTTCACAAGACCAGATGTGGCAAATATATCGAATAGGTTTCCTCAGTCTCAGTCTCAGCACACTATGATACATAGCAACCTGGTACACAAGTTGAATTATGGCTATGACTGTTGTTGTCATGCTTTCAACATCTCAAACTACAATGCTTTAGTCAAGGTGTAGAGGATAGGTACAAACATGCGAGCAACTGCAACAGACGTTCGCTGGCATACATCAGACAACCGGAGAACTTGTAGATCCTTATCGTTGCCAGAAGCGCATCTACATCTTGGTTACAATGGCCTCCGAGCCAAACGAATTTGATCTGCCCGTTCATTTCTTCCCTCCACTCTATCTACAGAGGAGGATATGGGTCCTCAATGTCCTCAGGCGTGAATGTGTGACCTCGGTCCGTGAAACACCACCGATGTAGCTCCACCCCTAATTATCTCACACCGCCTTCCTTCACAAGGTGCTCGACGTCGGGTGCGCCGAGGGCGAGCTGCTCCAGGCACTCTGCCAGCCCGCGCCTTGGCTTGAGCCGCCACCCGACGCGTCCGACACAGATATCGCGCTCCATCGGAACGAGATCCTCAGCCTTCACCCGGCATATGTGGCCGGTCTGGACGTTTCTGCGGCCGACCTCCAATTCGCGGTTGCCAACACCGCCCCAGACGCCGGGGCGCGTCGCTGGGAGGCTCTAACCGCCGGGGTCTGGGAAGGCGGCTTAGAATGCGTCAACGACGAGTTCGTTGGCACGGAGTGCATCGTTGCGACTGAAGTGTGCGTCGTCACCGCACCTCTGCATCTCCGCAAACGCTGTCCTTGTTCTGACGCGTTGGCACTCCTTGTGGCCGGTCTTTCTGTTTCAGCATCGAACATCTCTCCGAAGATATCCTCCCTTACTTCGCGCCTGTCCTTCTCGGCGTGTACCGTCCTCGTCTACTTCTGATCACCACGCCCTCCTACACGTTCAACGCGCGCTTCACGACTCCCCATTCGACCCAACGCAGCGGCTATCCTGACCCGACAGGACGCACCGATCGCGTTTTCCGGCACCACGACCATCGATTCGAATGGACCGTGGAGGAGTTTTCAGACTATTGTACGGCGGCGGCAAGAGAGTGGGGGTACGAGGTGGCGTGCTCCACTATTGGTTACGCCACGGAAAAAGACGCGTGGGGAAGGGACGAACAGCTCGGCGGAGCGAGCCAAGTCGCGGAGTTCAGGCGACACGAGGGGGACGCGTATGCAGCCATGAGGGCAGATAAATGCAAAGATTGGATGGCAAAGGCGAAGGGGAAACCAGGGCATCGCCTGCTCGCCACACACCTTCACACCGCGCACCCCAACGCCCGAAACCCCGCATCGCTCACTGACGTCGGCAACGCCGTCAGAGCGTCAATGGAAGCGCACCGCGAGATGTTCACGCGACTGGAGGACCTCTGGTTTACGGACGACATTGCCGTCCTGTGCGGGGGCTGGATCGAACACCTCACGCAGGCCGTCGAGCACGACGAGCAGCTCGAACTGCACAGGAAGGACCCGAGCAAACGCTCTACGTGGCTCGTCCAGCTGGTCGGCGCCGAGGGCGGCATGCCAGAGCGCACACTCGAAGAGCTCGCGCAGGAGATGGAGATTGGGGAAGATTACTTCCCCGATGTCAGTGGAGAGTGGGGACCCCCAGTGGCATCGACATCGTCGTCGCGCGCCGATACCCGGCGTGGACCCCGTATCGACAGCTCCGGCCCCGGGTGCGACGATGCAGACGCGGACGACGAAGACAACGAGAGCCCAGTTGAGTGGGGCCCGTCGAACGATGGTTGGGGTCGTGGCGCTGGTGCTTGGCAGACAGGCGCAAGCCCCGAACCATGGACGGCCGCAGACGTCGATGAGGCTCTGGGCGCAGCGGAGGCTCACCCGGGTGAATCGTAAGCACGCACATGGAGCTGTATCAATAAATAAAGGATAAACGAATGTGGAGTCGTGACAACTCATGTCGATTATACATGGTGCTGTAAGAACAAGTTGCTGGAGAGCATCTTGTATCATGCTGTCCATCCCCGCAGTCCCCGGCAGACTCCACAATTCGCCTGCGGGAACCGTCCAAGATTTTAAAAAGAGGAACGCTCCACGGTGCGTTTGGGGGCTGCGCAGCGTGCGATTCAGAAACCACTTCGAGTCAGACCGAGAGCGCTCGTACCTATCAGAGGATGCAGCTGAGCGAGATACGTGATGGCCCACATGAGGTAGCACGACGTGAGCGCGAGTATGGCGGCCGTCCGGACTACTCTGGAGAAGAGAGAAAAACACAACGCCGTGAGGCGGGACGGGAGGGGCCCATCCGTCATCGGAACTGGTCGTCAGCTTATCGAGGAGGGCACAATGGGCAGGACATAAAACGAAAGGATTCCTGACATTTGGTTGGGTCCTCTCGGAACGAATAGATAAGCAGCCACATTCAAGCCGAGCACGAGCGCCAGGACGAGGATGACGGGTAATATTGAAGACATCCGTCTGTTGAGTGTGCGAATGCACTGGCAAGTTGTGCAAGCAAGTCTGGTTTAGGCAAGCGCGACACTGCGCGTCCAGGCGTGCTGTTTTCACACGGATAATGGACAGGCGCTTTGTTAAAAATTCTATGGTATAAAATGTAGTCGAATTGGTCGCGTAATATAGATTGGACCTGCGACTACATAGAAGCTGCTTTGGGGCATATGCACCTCCCGAAGGTCTCAATTTTGCCTGCGCCTGAAGTGGATCTGACGAGGCTTCTTGGGCAGCGTGATCATGGTCTGGAACAAGAGGAATAATGAACACGCGAACAAACGGCGATGAGCTGGGACCCCGCGACGCACATGGTAATTATGTTCAGGCACTGGGCCGTCCAGTTTGATCTCGAGCTTCCTGATAAGAGTAGCGACGATCGTGCCAAGTTGCAGGTATGCGAACTGTTGGATGAAGGTCAGAGACACGTCAAACTCCCAATAAAGAGACCCAGGCTTGACGTACTTGTTCTCCGATGCAACGATGCCTGCCTGCCCCAAATGGCTGGTACGGACTGTCCGTACCCTTGCTGACCATCCCGAATCCGTAGTCTACCTTCTCGCCCGTCTCATCCCCGTAGACTCTGTACGCTTCCGCAGCAACGCCCTCGGGATCTGTCCAGCGCTCCGGATCCCAATTGAGCGGGTCTTTCCACACCATTGGATCCATCTGGCTCACAGCCGGAGAAGAGACGACGTAGTGTCCAGCGGGAACGACGAGAGGGACGTTCGGGTTCTTCGTGTTCTGGAAAACCGAGAGCGCCACGGGGACAGGGAAGCGCACTTTGCGAATGATGGAGTGGATGGGAGGGTGTATCCGGAGGGTCTCGCGAATGACGCAGTCGAGCAAGGGCAGCTGGCGCAATTCCTCGTACGTCATCGGCCGAAGACTGCCGTCGGGTGCGCCAAAATATTTGACTTGCTCTTGGTACAATGCCGCAGCTATGTCCTGTCGGTGTGCTAGATGCAGTAGGATCCAGGAGCCAGTTGCGGATGATGTGTGTTGACCTGCCATGAGAAGGGCAATCATTAGGTGTGCCACCTCGTGGTCTGGCATCTGTCGACCGCTGCGGTATTTTTGCTTGAGCAGAACGTTAATCATGTCTCGCTCGCGCTGTGCACAGCGACGTTAGTGCCAAAAGAAAAGCGATCCGAACTATTTCATTACCTCTTCTCCGCTCTCCTTGCGGCGCTTGACGATGCCTTGATAGAATTGGCTCATCTTCGCATGCGCACGATCACGCTTCCGATAACTCTCCAAAGGGAGACTGGGAAAGAGGAAATTGAGTGGTGTCAAGCCGCCATCGAGATCTGCATAGAGTTCTGCAAAGAACTTGTCCAAGTTGGATCGGACCTCTGTGCCCTGCAAGGTTCTGCTTGCCGTGAGAATAGTGATTTCAGACATGGTATCCGTCGCGTCGAAGCTTCCCCAGACGTCTTTGTTCCCGCTCCGATAGGCTTCAAACACGGGGTCAGAATTCAAGATGTCCTCGACCTCTTCTTCTATCATGCCGACGTAAGTGCGGAAATTCTCTTGCGAAAAACCGCCTTTAACGAATTTCTTTTGCTCCATAAATACTTCGTTTGGGACATCGTAGACGACATCTTTGCCAAAAATTGGCGTTGTTATGTGCTGCAAAACATCATTAGTCAGTATATGGCAGTACGGGAAGACGAGAATCGTTACAGTGTAGGCATCTTCTGCGGAAAGATGAGAAGCCTTCCCGCCAAGAACAAAATTATTGCCTTTGTTGCCGAGGGCGACAGTCATGCGACGACCAAACATGATAAACGTGAAGATATCGCCATGCTATTGGGAACGGTCAGATTGGCCTAGGTAATAGATTCAATTCACACAAACAGACCTTTTGGCGACACCGAAAGAAGAAGTTGAGAGGGTCATTACCATAAGCTATCGCTGAGCCAATCCAAGGTATTACATGGAAGACGACTGGAGGGGTCGTTGAGTCGAGCGAAAGGAACTAAGAGACATTTGATCATGATCAGTCAGTCGGTAGACACTGATGGACAAACGAAGAACAGACAAATTGCCACAACAGGTTAAGAATGATGGCAAGAAGGAGAAACACTGGGATTAGCCATGCCAGAGAAATGAAACGAGCCAAGGGAAGCAATGATGAAGGTTGACGCAGAAAAGGCATGGCACTGCTCAGTACATCTGGTAGTGACATGCTGAGAGAGCTGTGCGCTGCGCAGGATGAGGGGGAAGAGTGGGATCAAGGTCGACAGATGTTGCCCTAAATAATACAGTCCAATCGCTCGCGTCACGTTGTGTCGTACGATGGAGTACCGCATAAGGCAAGGTCGACTCAATTTGAAATTAAAAGGAGGAGAAACAACGAACTGCACAGCGTTGTAATATAGTAAAGGCTTGATACAGATACAGTATACGATAACACTACTAGCAGCTCTACAGATACAGTAAACGATATGGACTAGAGTCAGCAGCGTTTCAGAAAAAGTTTAGGGCGTCAATTTTCATTGCTGTGCCTCAACCTCATCTTCGTCATCTTCGCCTGGCTGCCCCATCTCATCGCTGTTGCCTCATCCTGCCTGCCCCATCTCATCATCTTGTCTTGTCCTTGCCCTCACTTCCCCTGTCCTCTGACCACTCACCCCGCCCCTCAAACACATCATCCCAACCCCCTCTGCATTTAGCACCCCTCACATTTGAATAACCAGGCCGTCTTAGGCTTATCATTTGTATTAATTTTTTCTTTCCTGCAACTTTTCCCTCTCTAATTCTTTCTCCAATAAATCCATTCAAAAATAAACATGAACTATGTATGCCATACTGTACAGGTGAAAGGATTGTGTGACAGTAAGGATGCCGTAATCAGGCAATGTGGTGGCAGTGCTGCTTATGCCCGCAGTGCATTGCATTCCATCGCTGGCACAATAACAATGGCTCAACGACAACTCTTTCGTGCACTAGAAACCTTGAAGGAACAAGCAAAAGATATCCTCTGGGCACTATCATCCTGTCTGTTTCACCAGTCTGCCAAGATTAAAATCAGTGGTCGGACTTGTCAGTCACGTCTTCGCCTCGCATCGAGCGTCGTTTTTTTGTTGACTGTACTATTCTCGCAGTCAATATACTCAAAGTTCTCGGGGAGGGTGGGTTCTCTTTTGTGTACCTTGCACAAGATGTGACAAGCGGAGTGGGTCATCCTTGTTTCAAGTCTTTTACCAAACACTCCTAATACCCCATTTCCCCCACTAGCGCCAGTTCGCCCTCAAGAAAATAAGATGTCCGACAGGGTCAGAGGGCGTCGCTGTTGCAATGCGAGAAGTAGAGGCGTACCGCAAGTTCAAGTACGTCCTCTTCGCATCTCTCCTCTCGTGGCCCCATCACTCAACCCCGTTGCAGGCATCCCAACATCATTAAAATCCTGGTAAGTGACCCAGCCCTCTACGCACTCCCAAGTTGTGCTTACGTCTGAGCCGTCTCCAGGACTCTGCCGTGGTCCAAGACCCAGAAGGAGAAGGCAAAATCGTGTATCTATTCTTCCCGTTGTACAAGGTCAATCCTATGTTTCTGAGAGGGAAAGGCTTTTGCCTCACATCAGGCCAGAAAGGTAATCTCCAGGACACCATAAACGCCAACGTCGTCAATGGTACGCACCTGTCGGAAAAGGAGATGTTACGGCTCTTCCGAGGGACTTGTCTCGCCCTGCAAGCAATGCACGACCATCGCGAAGTGCCCTCGTCGAAGACGTCTGGTACGGCACCAAGACAACCAGGCCATGCGTCGTCAAGCCAGCCCTCCAGAGAGGAGCACGACGACGAGGACGACGAACAGGATGAGCGTTTTCCGCAGCCGGAAGGCGATGCGGAGGGAGGATACTCGTACGAGTCGACGTCGTATGTGCCGCTGATGGCGAGAGAGCGGGTGGAGGAGGTCGTCTTTGACAGTGAAGAGAACCACTCGAAACGAAACGGCCATGCGGACGCAGGACTGGACAACAGGAAGACAGAACTGGTTCCTTACGCGCATAGGGATCTCAAACCCGGGTTTGGCCCTCTCCTTTTCTCGATCTGCACGAGACATGTCTCGCTGACGAACAGATAAGGAACGTTATGATAGCGGATGATGGAACCCCGATTCTAATGGATTTCGGGAGCGCCGTCAAAGCGCGGATCAGTATCGAGACCCGGTCACAGGCTCTGTTCCAACAAGTTTGCATCTATCTTCAGGGCGCACCTCCTTTACCAGTCTGATTGTTGCTTTCCAGGATATTGCCGCCGAACAAAGTACCATGGCGTACCGCGCTCCTGAACTATTCGATGTAAAAACAGGTGTGACTTTAGACGAGAAAGTCGACATATGGGTATACTTGTCTAACCGCGATCCCGATCTTTCTTTGCTAACCTCACTGCCCTGCAGTCGCTGGGATGCACCCTTTTTGCCCTGGCTTACTCCCATTCTCCCTTTGAAAACACACAGACCACTGAGCAAGGCGGCTCGATCGCTATGGCTGTTCTGAACGCTCGTTACACGCATCAACCTGGTTCGGCGTACAGCCAGGGAATACGGAATTTGATTGACAGCATGTTGAAGGTGGATCCGCGGGAGAGGCCCGACATACACGAGGTAACATCGATGCTCAGTGCTCTGAGAAGAATCTTGCTGACCCTTCCACAGGTGCTCCAGATGACAGACCGGGTATTACAAACATTGGCTTGACAGTGTTGACGCACATGATGCGCCGAGTTAGTTCCATGTGGACGTTTAGGCTGGATATATATGCGTGCATGTCGTTTATCTCAATGGCGCTTTCGGCGGTCACAAGAGCTGGCACGGGAGGTGTGATATGTGTGACTCACGCCTCTAAAATGGGATCAAGATACCCTTGAAAGTAATTAATAAGAAAGGAGCAAAATTCTCCGGAAGCGCTGCTTAAAGGATACAAGACTATTATGTTACTTTTCTCGTCTTACCGTCCTGCGGCGTTCCTCGTGTTTCTTCCTCCATCGTTTGATCAGTTTGTCTTCGTCAGTATGTTCTTCCGATTCTAAAGATGCAGGTCTCGCAGAGAGCTTGTGTGGGGTTGAAATCAGCGATGGCTTGGGAAAGCGCTCCTGCTTCTTCGAGTCCGCTTCATGCGACCCCTTATTGGCCTTCCTCCTTTTTTTCAGAGGCTCTGCTAGGATATCCTTATGTGAGGATATGCCCGGAGAAGCAACCTTGCGCTCCTCCTCTGCCCGCTTTCTTGCGGCCCTTTTAGCCTTGGCTTGTTTTGCAGCCGCCCGTTTGGCAAGAATCATCTGAGCCCTTTCACTCTGATGATTGTGATTTTGAGCGCAAAGTCCTGAACATGTCTGAAGAGCTTAAACTTACAGCCTTTTGTGCGCGTTTGGACACCCCAAACGCGGATCGAAAGGGCGAGCTTGCTTCGTGTGCGGCTACAAAATCCCAAGCATCCGACTGTAGGTCCGCAACCCCCGCTTGTGATGTGAACCGCTTCAGACGCCGGACGTGAGCCTGCGCATACGACGACCGAAATAAGATAAAAATCAAAGGGGTCCTCCGACGAGACGACAGAAACTCGCCTTTGACGCGATATGGCCCTGAGCCACCACGTCTGTTTTGAAAGTCTTCTTTGGACATACGATGCAGCCTTTCGCGTCTTGCCCATGATTGAGCACGTAGAGTGGTTCCTGGAAAGCCTGCGCGAGTGTGAGCTGCGGCCGAAGCTGTGGTCTGAGAGGCGCGCCGTCGCCTTTCCCGTCGTTGTCATCACCGAAGCCGTCCGAGACCTGGTCCGGAACAATCTCACCGTCGCTCGAATCGTCTCCCTCTCCCTCTTCGCTATCCGTCGTCTCCCCCATATTCAAGGACCGTTCTCCGCCGTCCGACGACTCGGAGTCTGATTCGTCCGAGCCAGTGTCTTGTAGACCAAGCACCTGCTTCACATCCGAGTCGATGCCCAGCCTTTCTTCCTCTTCCTTGCGTCTGCGTCGCTTCACGACTCTTTTGAACATCCTTGTATGCGAGTACTGGAAACGCCCGCCACACTTCCCTAATGAGGCAACGCGTTATGCGATCGAGTGAAATTTCTTTCCCTATGAATTGCATCCAACGACGGAGTGTGCACTGGCAATGCCTCATCTCAGAGCTTCCTTACTCCCACTCACAGCGCACGCTTCGCACTTTCCGGAGACGGTATGCATCGGCCGCACCTCCATTAAAAAGCCACATCACCGCCAATGACAAAGAGGAATTCGCAAAACTCGCGCGCCGAGTTGTTGAGGCAGCCAAGGGCGACCGCCCCGGATGGAGTCAGACGCGCTTCGTGCGATCCGAGGAAATGAGCGCTATCGCTGCAGTTCAGAATCAAGGGAATCATGCGCGTTTGAGATCAGAAGAAGCCACTCGTTTCCACGCGCCCACTACAGATGACTACGAGGACGGTCTCGGTCTGCAAGAGCAGGACGTTGGTGTGACCTTGGAAATCTTTAAAAAAGGGGCATACGCGGAAGTCAGGAGGCACGCCTTTTCTATTCGGAATATGCCTCGGGATTGCTCACACGGGCCTTGCCCTCTTTCAGGAATATGACTGTGGTAACCACTATAATTCTCGGTGTGGAATACGCGGAGCGGCGCTGGTCAGTTGTCTCTCTTGCCAGCAACGGAAGCGTCTGGAGACATCTGCCCACCGACGTGACGTATCTGATTCCGGACATCGCTCCTCAAGATCTCGTGCAACGCGCCGGCCTCACCGACATACCAGCGAATAATGTGCAGGTTATGGCTCGCGTTGAACTCCTCAGGCTGATCCGCCATGTCGATTACAAGCTTACGACCGCTTTAGCCAAAGTCAGAACCACGCGCTTGGACGATCTCTATGAGACCGTCCGCTCTACTGATTCGCGAGAATGGTCCAAGGTGACCGTTTCAGATGTATTCAACAGGGTCTACCGGGAGGAGCAGAAAATGACACCCATGTTCCATTTTGCCCTCCATTTGCTTCTCATTCGTAATCCGCTTTATTTTCAGGCGGACCCAATCTCGTACCTCACATCCCAGACATTCTACGTACGGCCGCGGCTACACGTCGAGGAAATCGAGGCTGTCCGTAGAATGATTTCGTCCAATTCACCATCTATCAAATCGTTCATTCGCAAAGCTCGACAAATCGTTGATGCGAATAGAACCCGCTCCAAAATTTCCAGAGGTGGCCCGCCCTCAACAGGGGTCTCACAAGAGGTCGTCTTGAACTTAGATGATCGCCTAATCCTTGGATACCTTCTCCGCGCTCTCTCTACAAAACGGCGTACGCAAAAGGACCCGTACGAACCTCACACTCGAATTCTATTGAAGGAAATACAATGCGACAGGACTATCGTTCACGAAGGGCTACATTATCAGACACTAGTTGAACTCGGAGTCATTCCTCCTTGGTATGACGTCGTTACCTCAAAACCAGAGCTCGAAATGGATCTTTTGCCAGAGGAATTGTCTCCCAAGGTCAGGGCACAGAATGACCTCGTTGCTGCGCGCTGGAGACCTCTGGGCAGGAGCGGGGACAGCCCTATGGGACCCGAGGACTTCTATACGACGGACACATTGGCGTCTATGCGACGTGATTTTGGAAATATGCCAGTGTACGTGATCGATGATCCCGGGGCAGAAGAACTCGACGATGGTGTTTCCATCGAATGTATCCCCAATGACCCAACGTCAGACTGGGTTCATGTTCATGTGGCCGATCCAACCGCAACGATTCCTCCGACCCATATCTTTGCGAAACAGGCTCGGCAGCAGATGGAGACGCAATACTATTTTCACAGATCCTGGCCCATGCTTCCGCGTTCTTTGCTATCTAAAGGCCTTGGGCTAACTGCCTCCTCAGAACATAGTGCGCCGCAGCGTGTGTTAACGTTTAGCTTCAAAGTTGATGGTGCCGGTGATATCGTTGACTACACTGTGCAACCAGGCATTGTCAGAAACGTGCAGGTCCTGAATTATGATGCGATCGACCTCGCATTTGGCACTGAACCTCCACGCAACCGCTACCCTTTTGGTGGTAAACCGCCCTTGCCACCTCCTGCCCAATTAGACAAGGCAAATCTCGATAATTTACGGATTCTACACATGATCGCAAAACGGCTAGCAGCACAGCGCCTCACAACGAACTGTTTCGCCTTTTTCGTTCCCTATACCGAGATATCTATATCTCCCAAAGACTTGGACCAAACCCCGACACTTGGTTCCAAACCAACCATATTTGGTGGCTTTCCGGAACTCAGGTATACCATCAACACACGCGAAATGCAGCTGGTCGGCGCTCGCTCTATGGTCGCCGAGCTCATGAAGGCTGCGTGTCGTGTGTCTTCACGGTTCTGCAATGACCGCGGAATTCCCGTGGTCCGCCGCGCAACGCAATCCGCGACGGTACCCTCAGAAGAAGCCTTTGCGGACGTGTTTGCGATGCGCGGCCCAGACGGCTTGGTTAATTACTATGACGCGCTGAGGCACGAGATCGTTGCCTCCCCGGGAGAGTACACCATTGAACCGAAGATGCATTGGTGCCTTGGGATTCCGGATGGAGAGGGATATGCCCGCGCGACGTCGCCCCTACGCCGGTTCATGGATCTGGTGACACATTGGCAAATCAAACATGCTTTGCTCAACCCGCAGGCAAAACCCCTTTTTGATGCGGAATATATGCTCGACCTGTGCAAGGACATGACGGCATATCATCGACTACGGCGTCGAAACGCCGCGACTCATGGAAAGTTTTGGTGCATTTTGTTCCTGCAGCGGTGGATATCGGGCGAGATTCATCGAGACCCCAACATTCCGAACCCCCTCCAGGATATGAAAGCGATCGCTATCAGGCAGATGAATTACAATTTCATTACTAAGTCATTTGAATGCAGGGTGTGGATAGATTCTATCGGACTCGATGCCCTGCTGACAGGGCTTGACGAGAACGACCACTTCAGTGTCGGCGATATCATACCGATCAAACTGAAGGACCTGCGACTCGGGATGACGCCGGTGACGGAAGTGGAGAAGGCTTGAAAACGATGGTCTATGCATTGTCGACAACGGATTGCGGATTATATTAATTATTATACAACCGTCTTCAGCAATGTCATTGTTGGGCCTGTGCTCTGTAGTGATCTCCGTAAGAATCGGCAGTGTTTCAAGAGACATTGAAAATATACGACTTTGAAGCAGCTCGCGGCGTGTGTTGTGTCTGAGTATCTTCAATTGCAACCTCCGCACCCAATCTCGATATCTCGGAGAAGGCGAGTCTCAATTGGTCCAAGTCAGTGTCAAGACTGTCCGCACGAGTCTTCATCTGGAGACGTGGATCAGTACAACATCAACCTCATGGCTGCAAGTATGTGGACGAAACTTACAGACGCAATGGTGTCGGTGGCGGCTATGAGTTCGTGGTGATGATTGTACACCAGAGACTGACGATCACCGACTAGCTGCCTGATCTCTGCATACAAGTCTGAGGGGGATATCCGATCGGTCGGTGGAAGATAGGCGCGTACCCGCAAACAGCTCGTTCGCTTGCCTCAGAAGAGATGATAAGGACGACGTCGTTATGAGCTGCGAGTAGTACGTCCTCGCGTCAAACGCAGACGAATCTTCGGATAGTGTGAGAGCAACCGACGCCTTAGAGAAAGTATCTCACCCAAGTCCATAGGGTCTTCAGATTTCGCTTTGCCGATGAGGGGCGGCGGGGGTCCTACACCGAGCCCATAATGTTTCCGGAGCAGATCTCTTGCTCGTGTCCTGTTGGCAGGCGGGGTGGTTGGTGTCGAGGCTCGACGAACGCCCTGTGTTGGGGTGGTGGGGCTCGACAGTCGAGATGGAGATGGAATAGGACGAGGAATGGAAGCACGACGTTCGTTCGAAGACTGTGGTGGAGTGACAGAGCCTGACATGGTCAAACTGGCTGCTTACTGTAAACAAGGTAGGGCCTCGCTCCGCGCCAACCTTTTCAGACGTTTTGGTTGGCTTTGCTCTGACTCCGCACACCACTCACACCACTCTCCAACATGTCTGCTGTACTCGAGCCCGGGAACGCAGAGGACGAGACTTGGGACGCCATTCCCGATCAGAAGCAACTTATCACTGGTATTCAAAAGTCCCTCACAAGTGGGCCACTTGTGAGGGACTTTTGAATACCTGGAGTGGTGGTTTGTCTCCTGTCAATTTACCCTCTTTGTTGAATCTGTCGATCTCCCAAGTAGCCAACGTCCATTCTGATGTCGTCTCGGCTCATTCTCCACATCCCCAACTGTCAAAGTGGTGTCTATGCCGCCTCTTGATGATGGATCTGCCACCCCAGGTGCATCTTTAGACTATTTGATTTGCATGAAAGGATCTAATCATGGATCGCTTGCAGTGGCTGCACCATTTTGTGGTTCAAGCCATCCAGCCAACCCAGGGTTCATTTTCCAAGGAAGTGATGTGTGTCATCCCACTTCAGCGCAGACGTCGCCATAAATACGGCATTACACAACTCATACAGCCACGACCCCCAGTAGCTTCGCTTGGATGGCAAACCACTTTCCCCAGAAACATCCGCCAACCCCATGAACCCAAAGGTATTCCAGCTGAGATGTAAATAAGGCCAAAAGACATCTGCTTAATATACAGCAACGTGAGGAGTCGCGGCCGCCTCACGGGACTATAATTACAATGGACGAGCCTCGAGTGGTTTCCTCAGCTCAGCGCCTGGCGCTCATCAGTAGCCCAGATGCTCCTGTTGGCGGCACACGATAAAATGCGTGTTACTACTAATCATAACCACCCATCTCCATTTCCCATTTAGCCCTCCTCAGCTCTGCCCTCTCCGCGTCACTCAAGGCTGCCCATCCCTCCACGGACTCGGCCAATTGCTCTTCCCACTTCTCCTCTAATGCCAGCTGCTTTTTGGTCTTTGGGGGAGGTGGGGCTCTCGGTAGAGGTGGAGGCGGAGGCCGCCGATTTGGATGCAGAGGAGCGATACATGACAGGAAGCTCCGTGAGGACTTGAGCATGGGAGAGTAGGCCGTCGCCGTAGAGACTTTGGAGCACAAACGAGCCGCAGGGGAAGCAACAGAGGAAAAGGGTGAACCTGGATGAGAGTTAACGCGCCGGATAAGTTCAGACATTGGTGTAGACGTTTTGCGAATCGTATAAGGACTGGCGAGTGGTTTGGCCGCGGGTGTTTTTAAAGGACCCGGACTAGATGAATTTGGACCGCGTGGAATATGTGGACTAATGTTCTCCTGCAGCGTTGACAATCATCAGAGGAGGTTACGAGGTGAAAAAAAAATGTAAATAAATGAATTTTTGGAGACATACTTTGCTGCTCCTAATTTGTTCAACATCGACAACTTTTGGCCGATCTTCGCCACGCAAAATACTAGGTTCGCCTTTAGAATCAGTCTTCCCCCGCGCCCCATTCTTTCTTGCATTCTGTTTTTCAGCAATCTCAACATTTGCGACCGGTAAACTTCCGTCGTTGCGGTCTCCCTTCTTGCACTTTTCATCATCCTCGGAATCGGAATCTTTGATTACCCTCCTCTTATTCTTACCCTTATTTTTCGGTCCGGCAACGACATCCTCCTCGAGTTCTCCTACAGCGTATATTTTATTAGCAACCTCCTTTTCTCCATCCTCTTCGTGAAGTACGCCCTCGGCGGCATTAAGAGATTGACGCCTCTTGCTTTTCCGACCACTTTTCTCGCTAGAATAGGCTATCGGTGCGTCACGGACAGCGGGAAAGGATGTCCTGGATCCAGCTCCGCTCACGGAAGATGACGAGACAGCGTGCCCTGAAATCTCGTTCTCTTCGTCGGAATCCTCAATAAATTCTCGGCTTTTATACTGCACCTCTTCAGCCGCGCCACGGGAATTCTGGGCGACCCGTTTTACAGCCGCCTTCTTGCTCCGGGGTACCCTCGGTGCCCTTGACGACGTCTTCTCCACTCGACTGGCGGCCTCTGTAGCTCCTGTAGACGATGAACTCGTAGCGGTAGTTGCTTTTGGATTTGTGGCATTCCTTGATTGTTTGGGTACAGATTTCTGGCCCTGGTCTTCTTGATCCTCCAGAATCTCTGATAGCAAGTCGGATGCATTTATATCTAAAGAGAAGGAGCTTGCATAGAGTGGCGATGGTGGGTCCGGAGTTCGTTTCCGCTTTCCTCGAGGGGGTGACGAGATAGCGTCAAAACGCGAAGCAGAGAATTCGGGGACAGGAGGGCTTGTCAGGGAGCGGAAGATAGCTTTCTGAATCGGTGGAGTCTCTCGCTCCATTGGTAGGAGACGAAGGTCGTCATCTGAGCCGTCCGAGGACAATTCGATGAGTTCGACTGGACTTGGGACTGCAGAAGCGCTGGATTTGAGCGGCTTCCGGTCATTGTGAAGGGTAGTGGTGGTCGCGCGTGATCGAATCCAATCTATCTCCTCCGACCGGTTGACGTTGGATCCCTCAGCCGGCGGGGAAGCTGAAGCAGACGCAGGGCTGACAATTGGATCGCTGGTTGAAGCTCTGGAACCCTTGTATGCAGGCCTCGGCCTGGGGCGTTCGCGGACCGCCGTAGAGGTAGTGCCTTGGGCATCGGTGGTGAAGGATGAGATAGAACTGTGCCCAGGAGGAAGGACCATTAGAGGTGTCGAAAATGACAAAATCGTGGATAAATTCTCCAAGGCTCCAGAAGACACTTCGTCGGATTGGATGATGGCTAGAGGCGAACCCTACAAGTTATGCACTGGAACACAATCCAAGAAGAAAAAAAGCTCGCGCACCAATGGATTGTGTTGGGGCCACAGGCGGCATCGTGAGAATTCCTTCCCGCTCGTCTTCGCTGTCGACAACAATGTCCTCACCGTGTCCAGGTGCTTCCACATCTGATGTATGCATTGGCTCGCGTCACGGTCGCGGTTTGAGCGTGGGGCCTCACGTGATTTGCACGTCGTGCGCGATCGTGATGCGTCACGTCCACATGACGTGGAAAATGGTGAGCAGGTTCCAGAACGCGCAACGAGGCGTGGTGGTGATCAGAGCCCCTCCCAGTGCGGCGCGAAGTAGCACCTAGAAAGCGTGGTGGCAACCGAATACCGCCCCACAAATGCCGCTATCCTGAGGCATTCACATTTCATTTCAAGTTTCTCGAGACTCGAGATGCATACTGTATTACAGTACATGTATTTTTATGGTCGCTGGTTTGCTCTCGCTAGTGTGAGCTCAGGAGCGCCACCCTTTGTGTCACCCGACCTGGTCCGATAATCCGGCTTGCAGTACAGTCCAATCGATATGTATCGCCCGCCAACACTTCACCAGCTTCACTATCACGCATGGCGCCCAAGCCCGGCGGATCGTCGGTCTCCTTTTGAGTATCTTCATCCACGTAATTTGCCACGACTTCTTTGTCTTTCCCCTGATCGACAGGTTGAACGAACGTCCTGGCAAATGCGCAGGGTCAGCGGGGGTTGGAATTGTTCCTCGTTCTTCTCTTCGGCTGCTCCAAAGCGGCGAATCGAACTCGTATTCGTATCTCTGCTTAACAGCAGTAGAGCTGTGCTGTACAGCCTGGTGGTTTAATACCGCGTTAGGTGGCATTGTGGCTCTCGACAACGTGTTCAGGTGCGCTGCATCTATTTTCACTTTCTTTTTTCGTTCTCACATTGCAGTGGCATCTCAGGAGGTATATATACACTTATGAAAGGAATTGGTTTAACCAGAGATTCCTTCCCGCCCATCCTCATCATGGCGCCGACCTTCACCTCCGTCATCAAGAAGAACGCGCTCTTCAATCTCTCTCAGCACCGCCGAGCGGTTACTGAGCCTATCTGGGTACTTCCCCTCTCCACGTCGGATGACAATAAAAAACCCAAGCGGAAGAACCAGCAGGAAGAGGAATCGTGTTCTCGCGTACCCCATTCGCCCTTCAGGAAGGTCGCGGCGGAGCTCAAACTGAACAACGGCAAAGACACCAAGTCTGCCCCGATTCGTTGTTCCCGGTGTACAGCGTTGAAAGGCAAAGAACTCCGTGGACGCCGCGCGAAGAGCACCAGCCTCCATCTCCGTGACGAACACGGACACGAACGCGGACACAATCAACATACATCCACCAGTAATCTGTACAGTAATCCCTTCGAACAAGTGGCTCTTGACCTGCCACCCGTGTCCAGGGGACCGCTCGTCCCCATTCCACGGAAGTCCATGGACGACTCAGACCCCTTTGTCGCCCAGCGGCTACCCACAATCACGTTCCAGTCCAAGAAACACAATGCCGAGCTCGGCCTCAAAGTCGGCGAAGTTCTTGTCGACCCGCTCAGCTGTGCTCCCGCCGACCTGATCGGGGTCATGGACACGGTGTTTCCCGCCCAAGCCAAGATAGCAAATATCCATGTCTCGGTGGGTGAAAGTCTTCTCCAAATGCCAGGTTTTCTAATGTGTTCTGACGCGTGTTTGTCTTCTTTAACAGTGGCTTGACTGCCCGAGAACCTTCTCCAGACGCTTGGACACACAAGAAGGCACGGTCACGCGCGGGTATCTCCTCATGTCGGTAGCTCGAGCCGTTATGGAGTTCTCAGGGTCCTTTCAGGTGTGTTTCTCTCTTGCAAACATCATTTCAAAAATTGTAGTGACGCCGAAACATTGTAGTCTAGAGATATTGCGACCATCCCCGGTCTAGAGAAGTGGCAATTCGGCGATTCGGGCATCCGCGGGAAGGACCTCGTTATCACGTCTTTATTGCATCGCGGCGGCATGGATTGGGAGCCTACGCTCTTCGCTCGCCCATCGAGTCCATGATGCTTATCACGCTGGTCCGTGCTATAGAATAATACAGTTGTTCGTATTAGTTTCCCTTTTTTATGTTTTTTGACGTTGGGTCCACTGTATTCGCATTTTACATCTGTCGGTTGCATACCCTCAATTTTCCACATAGCACTATCCTAAGCCAAAATATCCACTTGTATGTTACATGCACCATCACCAACAACATAATTTGATCAGCATAAGCTCATAGTCGGTCAAATCAGAGTCATAAGTTCGATATTCCAATAACACTGCCAGATTGAGGTGAATAGTGAAGCAAACTTATGTTAGAGACGGTAAACTCTGCCAAAAACCCATTGCTGCTCAGTAGGAAGGACAGGAAGCAACAAGCGCCAATTGATGATTTATAGACATCAAAGGATAATCGATAATCGATAACTACTTGTCGTGGTGAAGACTTTTTTGAATCAACATTTGTAAACCGCCACATGTAGCAAAGACGAAGACGCGGTTGTACGTAAGTACAGGTGTTGTCGGTTTGTGAACAAGGTGGGGGTTGGAGTTTTGGGTGTATGGACTGTGGTTGTCATTCCTTTAATCATGGTGGTTCGGGAGGTTCAGAAGGTGAAATCTCCGCGTCTGTTAGATCTAGTTGGGATGTTCGGTGGCTACATGGTGAACACAAAAATGGTTGGGTATCCAAAGTCGTTATCAGCAGACGCAGCTCGCTGTCTACGACATGAACGCAGGACGACAAAAATCTCCTACTGACTAATCAATTATGTCTGCACAGCCACTAGCTAGTCAAGCTCCCACCAATTACTTTCATGTCGAGCAGGTTCCACAACGCGCAACGAGGCAACGAACGAACAACGAGGCACAAAACGAACGAGGCGTGGTGGTGATGAGAGAGCATAGCCCCTTCCAGTGCGGCGCGAAGTAGCGCCTAGAAAACGTGGTGGCAACACGCTACTACGCGGGAATTGTGGAGCGTCGAGTACCGCCCTATAAATGCCACTAGCCTGAGGCACATTCACATTTTGTTTCGAGTTTCTCGAGATACATATTTTACAGTTCATGTATTTGGATGGCTTTTTATGGTCGCTAATTTGCTCTCGCTTGTGTGATGAACTCAGGAGCGCCAAGGAACAGACAAACCCTTTGTGTTGCCCGACCTGGTCCGATAATCCGACTTGCAGTACAAGAACAATTGATAAGTACCGCCCGCCAACACTTCACCCATCACGCATGGCGCCCAAGCCTGGCGGATCGTCGATCTCCTTTTGGATATTTCCATCCACGTGATTCGCCACGACTTCTTTGTCTTTCCCTGATCGACAGGTTTAACGAACGTCCTGGCAAATGCGCAGGGTCAGCGGGGTTGGAGCTACTCCTCGTTCTACTCCGCGGCTGCTCCAAAGCAGCACGCCGAGCTCGAGTTCGCATCTCCGCTTGACAGCAGTAGAGATGTGCTGTACAGCCTGGTGGTTTAATACCGCGTTAGGTGGCATTGTGGCTCTCGACAACGTGTTCAGGTGCGCTGCATCCATCTTCACTTTTTTTTTTCGTTCTCACATTGCGGTGGCATCTCAGGAGGTATATATACGTGTATGAAAGGAACTCGTTTAACCAGAGATTCCTTCCTGCTCACTCCCATCATGGCGCCAACCTTCACCTCCGTCATCAAGAAGAACGCGCTCTTAAATCTCTCTCAGCACCGCCGAGCGGCTACTGAGCCTATCTGGGCACTTCCCCTCTCCACGTCGGATGACATTAAAAAACCCAAGCAGAAGAACCAGCAGGAAGAGGAACCGTGCTCTCGCGTACCCCGGTCGCCCTTCAGGAAGGTCGCATTCGCGCTCTCGCCATCGCAGGTCGCGGCGGAGCTCAAACTGAACAACGGCGAAGACAAAGACACTAAGTCTGTCCCGATTCGTTGTTCCCGGTGTACAGCGTCGAAAGGCAAGGAAGACCGTGGACGCCGCGCGAAGAGCACCAGCCCCCATCTCCGTCACGACCACGACCACGATGATAATGACCACGACCACGACCACGACCACGAACATGAACGTGAACACGATCAACATACATCCACCAGTAATCTGTACAGTAATCCCTTCGAACAAGTGGCTCTTAACCTGCCACCCGTGTCCAGGGGGCCGCTCGTCCCCATTCCACGGAAGTCCTTGGACGACTCAGACCCCTTCGTCGCCCAGCGGCTACCCACAATCACGTTCCAGTCCAAGAAACGCCACGCCGAGCTCGGCCTCAAAGCCGGCGAAGTTCTTGTCGACCCGCTCAGTTGTGCCCCCGCCGACCTGATCGGGGTCATGGACACGGTGTTTCCTGCCCAAGCCAAGATAGCGAATATCCATATCTCGGTGGGTAGAAGCCTTCTCCAAATGCCGGGTTTTTCCAACGTGTTCTGACGCGTATTTGTTTTTCAACAGTGGCCTGGCTGCCCGAGAACCTTCTCCAGACGCTTGGACACACAAGAAGGCACGGTCACGCGCGGATTTCTCCTCATGTCAATAGCTCGAGCCATTATGGAGTTCTCAGGGTCCCTTCAGGTGCGTTTCTCTTTTGCAAACATCATTTCAAAAATTGTAGTGACGCCGAAACATTGTAGTCTAGAGATATTGCGACCATCCCCGGTCTAGAGAAGTGGCAATTCGGCGATTCGGGCATCCGCGGGAAGGACCTCGTTATCACGTCTTTGCTGCATCGCGGCGGCATGGATTGGGAGCCTACGCTCTTCGCTCGCCCATCGAGTTCATGATGCTTATCACGCTGGTTCGTGCTTTAGAATAATACCATTGTTCGTCATCAATGTATTAGTTTCCCTTTTTTTATGTTTTTTTATGACGTTGGGTCTACTGTATTCGTATTCTATATCTGTCGGTTGCATACCCTCAGTTTTCCACATAGCACACGCCCATTATCAGTATCCTAACCCACTTGTATGTTACGTGCACCATTACCAACCATATAATTTGATCAGCATAAGCTCATAGATAGTCGAATCAGAGTCATAAGTTCCAATAACACTGTCAAGTTGAGTTGAATAGTGAAGCAAACTTATGTTAAACAGTAAACTTTGCCAAAAAACCCATTGCTGCTCAGTAGGAAGAACAGGAGGCAACAGACGCCAATTGATAATTTATACACATCAAAGGATAATTACTCGTCGTCGGCCTCGTCCAACCACTAGGTCATAGAGGTTAGGAGATGCCTCGTGTGCAGGCAGAGTTTACTCACTTTCAAAAATGGCTCGCTCGCCTTCCTAACCTTCTTGCTCAGTTCCTTGTCCACGTACTTCTTGCTCGCATGCGTCCCCCACTGCTTCACAACATCCTCATCAAGCAAATCAGCTTGGTAAAGAGCCATTAGGATTTTCGGGACAGCGGGAATCAACTCGGGATGGTTGAGCCCTGCCAGCCGTTCAACTCCGCCTAGAAGGGCCTTTTGATGTTTCTCTGATGTAACCATCTGTCACAAAGAGTTAAGCGAACAGTCTCAGAAGACAGGATGGAAAGGCAACCTTGACAAACAGAGGAACGTATTTTGATATCTCTTCCAAAGCATTGGCCGTCAGGAGCGCCTGGATGAGGACGAGGACTGTCTTGTGCTTCTTCTCGATACCAAGCTCCTGCGCCTTTTTATAGATAGCCACAGCACTCGCATCGGAGCGGTTCTCTTCCACCCAAAGCCCAAGCTGAGCATACGGGCTATTGGCATCTTCATCGCTCCCTTCGTCATCATGGGTCAAGAGAGAGGCCGCAGCCATGCGGCTTTCAAGCTGCGCCATCCGTTTCTTAACAGCCTCGGGAGACGTATCGGACCATGACTCTTTGGTGAGGGCGGCTTCAGCTTGCAAATCGGCTGCTTCGGCTTTGATTCGCTTCGTTAGCTCATCGTCGCTGTCCGCAGGGATATTCCCATCGTCTTCGGGAGGGTGCGGTTCCTCAACGTGGCCATTGCCTGGGGTCTCGCCCTTGCCCTTCTTAGTTTTCTTGGACGACTTGGCGGGTGGGTTCTTAACGATGAAGGTGCACAGCTTGTGCCTCATGTCTACTCCGGTCCTCTCGCCGCACGCTTTGCAATCCCTCACGATTTCTTCCGTCCTGTTCTTAACGATGACGAGCTCGGTCTCGGGGTTTTTGCAAGACTTGCAGAGCACAAACTTATCGATGAAGACATCGAGGAGCTCGCGAAGGCGTGTGGCGTCGTGGGCACCGTTGACAATGTAACGGTCGTTTTTCTCGTCAACAGAGGTTTGGGCACCTAGTTCGCAACCGAAGAATTTGGTAGTGTAGGAGGGAGGGCGGGATAGAGCGCGGGCAACATCAGACATGTTGGGAATAACAGTCTTGATGCCGTTGCCTTTGCCCTCGATTTTAGTCAACAAGAGGGGCATGCTGATGACAAATTGAGCGAAATGGGTAGCAGCATCGTTAGGCTAGCCACTGACCGATAACGGTAGAATTTATCGTCAACATCACGACGAATGTTGACTACACCTGAAGAAGCCATGTTGGGCGAAGTATAGAAATTTTAACGCTGCGACTTGATCGAGCGTCCAATCAGCCGAGGAAAGTCGTGTACATAGAAGAGTGCGCTCACTGTTCTGAAAAACGAGTTTTGTAGAAAGAAATGCTGGCCCTTCCGAACAGTAATAAGAGATTGAAGCATGAAGGATCCTCTTCAGGTCCAAAGAAGAGGTACGACGGAGATGTATGGTTTTCGGTGGAAGACGCAATGGTGAAAGCAGTTACTTGGTGAACGCTGCTCAAAAAACTTTGATACCTGCGAGCTTTTTGCAGGTCGGAAGCTTTTTGAAGATGGCGGTCAAGGTTCAAGAAAAGTTGTAGGCTGTTGCTGGCCTTTTTTCCGCAATGCCGAGAAGCCGAGAAGCCGAAAACGTCTGATACTCGGAACTTGCAAGTGATCCGTCCCATCGCTGTGCTGTCCAGCAAGGCGCTGCTCAAGATTACAAACAACGAGTAGAACACGTTGCACTTTTTTTTTTGTTAATCGATGAAGGCCTTCGATGAGGTGTCTGTGCGACCGCAGCCTGCAACTGCAATGATACACTGCCGTTGCCCAACGCCCAACTCATGTGTGATGGTTGAACATGCAGGGGGTCGGATTAGACCAGTGATGAAACGTCAGCGCCGTCGTCTTCGTTAATCACTACGGTAGTATTATGCGCCATCCGGTCATTGTCTGGCTCATTGGCGTCTTGTCCGTCCTCACCGCCTACGTCGCTTACTGCACCAAATTCCCCTCAGTCGGCCTGCTCTCGTCCCTCACCGATGTCCCTTTCTTTGCCCCTTCACCTGTCGAAGTACAGGCTCCAAGCGACTTCTCTCGTCGCATAGTTGCGGTCGGCGACTTGCATGGCGACTTTCCTAATGCTCTCAAAGTCCTCAAAATGACTGGTGTAGTTGACGCTAAGGGCGATTGGACGGGACACGTGGATTGGTTCGTCCAAACAGGGGATATTATTGACCGGTGAGTACGATTCGTTATATGCGCGATTCGTTACAATTTGCAATGCGGGACCACGGCCGCATTTTCCACTGAGCGCAATCACGTTTCGGCCCCCGGGACATTCTTTACGTTCTGCCTTGTGCTAAATGGTTGAACTGGTAGGGGCGATGATACCATCAAGATTTTCACATGGATGGACCAACTGCGCGAACAGGCCCACGCAGCCGGAGGAGAGGTGATATCCCTTTTGGGCAATCACGAATGGATGAACATGATCGGTGAGTTGAACTTTCTCTCCACCACGGTGCTCGATGCATGATCGCTTACGTTCCAGACCAGGTGACTGGCGGTAAGTTGTTCTTCCATGCGAAAATGGTCAAACACGAAGTTCTCTCTCTCATGGGAAACCGACCAGTTACGTGGACGCCAGCGAGATAGCCACGTTTGGCTCCGTTGCCCAGCGTCAAGCGGCTCTGACCACGGGGAAAATAGGCCAGGCCTGGCTGTACAACTACTCCACCGCGGCGCGCGTCCCGCTGCATCCCTCTCTCGGCCCCATCAACACCCCCTACCCACCTCATCCCGCGTCACCCTCTTCGTCCTCCGCCTCTCCCTTCTCACACGCCGCGCTCTCCTTCGTGCATGGCGGCCTCGCGCCGGGGTACAAGTCCCTCGTGCCCTACCCCACGAAGATCAACTCAGTCGCGCACTCGCTCCTCAAAAAGCTTTATGCGCGCAAACCGCAGCCGCCACCGAGTCCGCCAGCGCCGTACCGCGGTCTACCCCCCTCGGCAACGGCGGAGGAGCATGAGTTGTACGACGGCGACGGCCCGCTGTGGTACAGAGGGTGGGCACTCGAGGACGAAAAACGCGTGTGCCGCGACGTGGATGTTGTGCTAGAGAAGATAGGCGTGAGGAGGTTGATCATGGGGCATACCCCCGATTTTGTGGTGAGTTACGTTCTTTTGCCATTCTGTGAGATACTGCATGGATCAAACGTGTTTTCGCGTAGCATATCGTATCACGTTGTCAAGGGAAGGTTATCATTATTGATACTGGTGAGTTCTCACTCCTGAAAATTGGAATGTTGGTGATTAGATTGGTACGGACGACAGGCATATCGCATGCATATGGTGGCGCACTGTCCGCCCTGTCCATCGACTACTCTGTGACTCAATCCAAGAACGACAAAAAGTCATGGAAAGAGAGGGAAATAGTTAAGGCCATTTATCTAGACAAAGAGGAGACCCTAGCGGACGACGAGAGAACTGTTATACTATAATTGAAGACTGTAGAAAATCTCTATTTCCGAATTTAGACATGGTCATTCCATAAATGGGAATTTGATCGAGTCCAAGGGTTGGCCAACAAACGGGAAAGCGGCTGGTTGGAACGGGCGTCGGTTTCGTTGAATTCTGTCGACTTTTAGTCGTCCATTGAGAACATGGCTCGGGAGGACAGCGAGAATTCCGTTTACTACGACGCTCCCACCATGTTTTTTGGTCGCTCTCCGGCAGAAGACCCGATCTCCACTGCACCCAGCGACGACGCGCCCGCGACTGCACCTACCAGTTATGAAACGACCACAATCCCGTCCAGCAGCATGATGCGAGACGCCAATCCCACATCAGCCACGCGCACGCCGACGAGTGCGGGGACCGCTGACGATCCTGCGCATAATAACAACGCTCTTGCCGCCGTTTCAGCCGTCGATAACTCCACCCCCACCTCAATTGAGTCCGCACACACTGCGGAGCAGAAAGCAACTAGCCCAGTCATGGCATACAACAGCAGTGCGCCCCCCCGCCAAATGACAGGAGGAGTCGCATATCTAGCGCCTCCGCACGCCATGTCAGAGACCGAGGTGATTGTCGTACAAGAGAAAACAGACGCAGAGATTGCTAGTGAGATGCTGACGGACAAGGAGAAGAACAAGATCGCCAAGGATGAAGGTTTGCGCCGTTTTTCTCCCAGAACCACATTATCGTTGACAGACTCAACCGCTAGCTAAATCGGACAAGCAGTTGGCCAAGGCGCTCAAGACGGATGCTAAACTCTCAAAGCAGACGCTCGCCTCCGCGCTCAAGGACCTCTCCGAAGCTCAGGCCCGTCACAAATCCGCCCTGGTGGACGAAGGAAAGGTGCAAGCCGCGTACACGAAGGCGCAGGCAACTTTGGGAAAGGCACATGCAGCGTATCTTGAGGCAAAGATGCGATGGGAGAGAGAGAAGGTAAATGTTAGCGGAAAGGAAGAGATACTGGAAGAAGCAAGGAAGAGAAGCAAGGCGACGAAGGAGAAGGCGGATGAGGCTCTGAAGACAGTAGAGGATTTGAGAGAAGGAAAAACTGCGGAAGACGTGAGCACCTTAGCTTAGAACTCGGATGACAATGTTGGCTGACGTGGTTATCCTCAACAGCAAGGGCGCGGAGTCAGGCTGGCTGAGCTCTCGGGGCGCACGCTTCCCCTGAGGAGATCGATGTATTTCGGGAGCATTCGGAGAACAGCCGCTTAGCCTTTGGCGAACGATACCGATGTACACAGCTTGGGCCTTATCCAGGACGATTGAGACAGATTTACGTTGAGGTCTTGAATTTCTCGGTTGCACACATAATAAATGATCTGAACAAGAGAATCATTTTGAGAAAAGCTCGCATCCCGTTGCTGTCGAAGGACGAGGATCAAATGGAAGGCCAGAAGCGAAGGCAGGCACGTTTCCTATCAGCTCGACACGATTCAGCTTGAGTTTCAGCTTGAGTTTTCATATTGGGCGATGCGACAACGACACTGAAAGTCTGGTATTATACTATACATATTGCGTTGGCGTCCATGTCCATATCACAGCTTTGGTTTCCGTGCTTCTGTGCACAGATCAGCGCCTGCCTCTCGATCAACGATATGCCCATCTTTTAGTCAAAGGAGCTTTGCGACCTCTGCGTCAATCGCGTCCGGGCTCGTCGTAGATGCCCAGCGATGAACGACGTTGCCTTGTTTGTCGATCAAGAACTTCTCGAAATTCCACTGATATAAAAAGACATTTAGTCAGCAACTGAAGGTCGATGCCAGTGAAATAAAGGCCTTGCCTTGATACGACTTAAGCCCAACAATCCAGTTTTTTCTTTCTTAAGCCAATTGTAAACCTCGCTGGTATTATCTCCATTGACATCGGACTTTTTCATGAGAGGGAAGGTGACGCCGTGATTCTTGGTACAGAATTCTGCAATGGTAGCATCATCCCCAGGCTCTTGCCCGCCAAACTATGAATGAATTGGTCAGAGCAAGACGCGCGGGTGGACGTATCAGTATGAGCGCAAACAGACCTGGTTGCACGGAAACCCGAGGATGACGAAGCCTTTGTCCTTGTATTTGTCGTACAAGGCCTGGAGGCCTTTATATTGTGGCGTGAACCCACTAGCCGAGACGAAAAAGGGTCCTGTCACCTTGGAGTCCTCGCGCTGTTTAGGGTTGGTTTGTCGCACTCACCAGGCAGATGCGACGTTGACAATCAAGACAACTCTGTCTCTCAGCTGTGCGAAGCCATACACTTGACCGTCGGGCAACTCGGCCTTAAGATCGTGGAACGCCATGCTTGGACGGGCGTAAGTTCGAAGTTGGACGGAGGGGGTTGAAAGGACGAAGGGGTTGAACGGTCGAAGCCAAGGATGTATACGCAAAGCTGACACTGGCCGCGCAAACTGGAGCCCGATGCCGACTACTCTCTGTGTCAGCATGCCGTCTACCACCCTTCGGTGATGCTTTGCTCCGGACAATGTATAACCCCATCAAAGCTTGCTCTGATTTTCACATGCGCGAGGTTACTCCTAATATCTGATCTCTGATACTCCGGCTAATCCTTCGGCTACAAGTTTCCTGAATCGCTTTTCAAGCCGGCGGTGACGCGGGGACAATAGCTCATGGCTCAAACTACGGAGAACGGTTTCAAATCGTGTAGACTTCCGCGATAACACTGTATGAAACGCCTGTATCCCCAGCCTGTAGTAGTCAAGTGGTTCAGTTCAAGTAAGCTTGTGTTGCTATACAGACCGCACCATCGTACAACGTGCTTATGGACGTTACTCTTGCCCATCTTCTCCAGTGCAAATGAATTGGTGCATCTATTCCGTATGGTGGAGAATGTGAATCGAATCACTTGTAAAATAGCCTCTATCAAGCGCATTATGTCAATACGCATACACCATCCCAAAGGAGGTACCAACTGTAGATGAATTTAGCGTTTTTGGGAACGCTAATTCCCCATGTCCGAATGTATGCGTGCATTCTCATGGCGGTCATGAGGAAATTTTGATAGATGTTCAAGTGCACGACACGATCTGTATTGATGTCGGTATCACAGAACAAGATGTGCGACCTGCCCTTCGTCAACCTGTAGAGATAGCCTCGGTCAACGGGCCGCTGTAGTAGTACGAGAAAAACTAACTGAAACATCTTTTGGAGGAATATGGTGGGACTTCCTTGACCTCTTTCGACTGTCAGCGTGTCCCTGATGTCTAATCGGCCCGTTTCATCCTCCACAGCAAACACAAGAAAGGAGAGGGCAGACCTGTGTCACGATATCGGACATAATCAACTGTCACCGACAAGTCTCTCATGTTGATCATGTACCCGCACCAAGGAAATGCTGCAGGGCGGTAGTATGAAAAATTGACGATTCTTGCCTTGCGTAGAAATGAAGGCACATACATTTCATATCAGGTGGGATCAGGTTCGTCGCCGCATCAACATCGAAATTTGTCAATGTCTTGTCCTTTGAAATGAAGCATCCATACTCCGGATGACCTGCAATTGAAACGAATCCTTTGGTCTCGGCAACGTGACATCAAGTCAGAGAACCTTACCTTTATTCATCGCCGATAAGAAACGCCGCGCATTTGCCTCGACGGATGTAATGTACAAATAGTCATCAATCATGCGCATCATCGTCTAGAGTGTAATGCTAAGTCGCTGGAGAACCGTGAGTGAAATGACGGGACGTACGCCTCGGGGATCGTTGGAAAACCGGTTGAGCTTTGCTTCGAGATCACCGTAAAAAAAGCAGCATAGTAAGGAAGACAGAACGGATCCTTGTGGAATTCCGACCATCTGCCGGTAGTAATCTTCTCCGATCTGTTGTCATCGTCTTTTTAAAGGGCCGCAATTCGAACAGGATAATGAGGGCCACCTTGACAATATTCTCCGTGATATGTTCTTCCAGAAGTTGCAAGACGTCTTGCCTTTTCGAGAAGGGATATACAACCTATGATTGCCATGAAGATACATACGAGCAACCTTGCGGTGGCGCGACTTGCCTGATCAACGAAGATGGTGTGCCTCAAAGCCTTAGCCAAGTTCGCGGCATAATTCAGGAAATGTGGATGATCGTCTATTCTCCTTTTCACAACTATCGCAGGTTCGAGCGTGGTCCGTTGGAAGCTCACCTGCAGGGATGGCTTTTTTAATGTATCGTCGCTTGATTTTGCCAGAGGCGAGAGCGACTTGACCACTTCTTTGGACCATGTAAACGTCCTTGCGGTGCGATACCAGTGAGAGTCATAAGGTATCGCGAGGAGAAATAGGAGCAGTACCTCTGAAATCAGTTGTTTGATGATCTGCAAAAGCTTACTTTGCTCTATCGAGTCGAAACACGTCTGAACATCCACTTTGACAAAGTACAACGGAGGCCTGGGACTCATATTAGCGACGAGAGCACTTGAGCCATCAAGCGTACATATTTCCCGATGCATCTCGCTTCAACCGCATTTTGAAATCTTTCAGTCTTGCGTAGACCTCGTTCGAACCGAAGACAGACGCGCCGAGTCGCTCTGGTTGCGTTCTCTGCAAGAAGTGCATTCGTAAGCATGGCGCGAATCGGGAGGCTGCTCCGGAAGACACCTTTTCATAAGTGAGGATCTGGAAGGCGGCCTGGAGAATCTGGTTGATTGATTGCTCTGCTGAACCCTGGTAGAGATCTCGGGTTCAGCGCAGATGATTGAGGGAAAAAAAGACGCCTACGCGTTGCGTGTTCTTGCGTCTTAAGTTGACGATAGGTCGGACTCCTGTCTCCTTCGGGAGAAGGCGAATGAAAGAATAACCCAACCTTCTCTGCCTAAGAATTTCCTCTGCCTCGGCCTGAACATCATCAGCGGCGGGCTCACATTTTGATGCTGTGTACGTACCCGAGGCATCTTCTCAAATGTCCCGCTCGTCAACTTTTCGACAAGGGGAGTGCACAGCGTCTCCCAGTCATCGTGCCTAAAATAAAGAACCTGATTCCGGTATGCAGATGTGTCGGTAACATAGAACGTTGTCTTCGCCACTGCGTCAAACCCCAGCATTTTTGGACGCTACCAGAGAAACTCACCCTGAGTAGCGGAAGCACAAACGAGTCAAAGTACCAGAATAGAAACTCTTCTAGAAGCTCCCTTCGTTTCTGAGCATCCGTGATTGGCACTCTTGTCTGTTTGCTCCTCGGCATCAGCCATTCGCATTCGGCGATACTAAATCCTTGGATGATGTAGTGCAAGCTAAGAGTCTCATAGCGGCGGCATGATATGAACGACTTGACGTCTGTGGTTGCGCGGTCTGCGTTACTGAGACATGGGTGAGAAATGCTAGAGGGCCCACGCTTCAACATAAGCTCAAGGTTCTTCTCGCAGCCCCAGAAACGTTTCGGAATCACCGCATTGGTGACCAATGAGACGTATCGATACACCTATTTCTAAAGTCCAGCATTCTGACTCCGCGTAGCAACGTTACGACATACCTCAAAGTGACTACACGAGAACTCCACGAACCGCGGCTTGTACTTCTTGTACTTAGCAGCCTGCGTCGATCCTTGCGTAGGGGTGGACGTTTTGGCACTGGCGTCCATGACCAAGGGTTGGGAGTGCAAACACGGAGTGGATCGTTCCGCCATCATTTCCTGCCATAGTGTCTGGTATCAGCACAAAGAAGCAGCGGCAGGGGAAAAAGAACTTGCTATGATCATACTGCTATCCAGAGGTTTCATGTCCTTCTTTCGTACCTTCATACTCATTAACGAGACAGCTCCATTGATTCGATCAAGTTCCTCACCTTAGATGGGCACGCAAGGTCGCGTAGACGTCGGTAGCTGCATTTCCCGTGTCTCCATATCATCTTTTCGAGGAGCGTTAGGCTCTCCTTCACTCGTTTGGGTGTCTTACATGAGCCCTTTGTCTAACAGCACCAGGTTATCCCGTCGATCACATCATAGGACGAAGCCGAGTTGATCAGACCTTGATTTCGGCTTCTCTGTCCGTGAAGTCGGGATACCGATGAACCTCGTACCTGAGGACTTCCCTGGGTAACAGAAATGCACTGTTCAGCCCAAACTGTCGTGGGAACACATATTTAGCCAAGTGGCGCGTATCTTCTGCTTGTTTCCGTGGGTCAGGATCAATGGGAGGATGTGTCGTATCGTTAATTTTGGGTTTGGGTTTGTACGAAGGGCTGAGACGGTTGAGAATGTCTGCCAAGGAGGCACATGTGATTGTGAATGGAGAAACTGCTAGAAAAACGAACGTTTGGGTGGAAGCCCTATTACTTGGAAGTTCGTATGCGGAACATGGGTGGGACGCGCGTAAAATATACGAGCTCTGGCAATGGCGAGCTCAGATGCAGAGGACCTAAACACAATGACCGTGAGCCACTGAGTTCGAATGGCAGCTTGAGTCGAACGTGACAATGTCTTTCTTTGGTGTTTGCACCTGAGCATTGGCTTGCTGGAATGAACCTGCCGAAGCTTGCAAGCGCAACTTCTTTCTGGGTCTCTCGTCATCTGGATGTTCGGCAGCGTCGTGCTTAGCGGAGCGCGATAGATGAGACGCTTGAGCCCGTGGAGCGGGAATATGGATAATGGGGTCTCCGGTAACCTGACAGAGACAGTCGTTTTGAAGAGAGACAAAGATGCAAGTATCTGTGAGGAGATGCAGCAGCGCATCCTCGCCTATACTGTGTCTCATTATCAGCCGTGGCGTACGTACGTATGTACGACGACTTGGGACGAACCGTTGTAGGAGTACTCCCCATTGTGGAGCTTGGAGCGCAGTGATCACAGTATTGACGAATATGTTGGTGATGCCGCGTCGCGAGATGGCTCGCTTGCCTAACTCGCCCCTTCCAGAAGTCTGGCTGGGCGCATGAGTATACCGATTAATTCAATGGCCCATTGTACTCGCTTGCCGATAACCCAACGTAATCACGCTGTACGGTTTACCCTTGGCCCGAGCGAAGAGGCGCTCCTGAGCCTTGTCGATGACCTGGCTTTGGGTCAGAGACACACTCCGTCATTCGAGCGCTGCATCGACTCACGTCTCGCATGTAGAGCATCGGCGGAAAGACCTTGAAAAGAGGTGCATCCCCCGGCGGGAACGTTGTCGCCACATAGGTGGTCTCCAACAGCGTACGGTAGTCTGGGTTGGTGTCGTCACGGAGGACGTCCGTGTGGGTTTCTGGTTGGAGTACCGAGGTTAGATATGTGCGCAGATCCGTCACATTCGCGTAGTACGCCTCCAGCACTGATAGTGAAACCGAATTTTTCTGGTTCTTGCTCGTTGCGTCGGACAACATCAATGAGTTTGCCCCGTCGATCTAAACGTGACCAAGTTGTGACCGAACGCGTCTGTTACACTGTAACAACGCGTTTCTACTCACCAACACATGAACAAGGAACAAGTGCCAGATTTTATTATACCGCGTTTAAGGAGTTCGCTCTTGTCGATTCGTCGGCGGAGAGTGATCCGGGACATCGGTCTTCCAGAACCATTTCTTCGAGATCTGGGCTTGCGTTGAAGGGAATACCACACAACTCCACACGTTTCAGCAGTGGTGCCTGGCGGGATACGAAAAACGAATCGTCGCCGCTCTTCTCCTTCATGCACTCGCATTCCTGCTAAGGTGGGCGTTCGCAGAGCTATTGTGCCCAAGTCTCCATCTTATTCACTCCCAGCTGTAGTGGTTTCATCGCATCTATCCGCCCGCCTCTCCCTTGTATTTGCATCTCGTTTGCTCCATCAAATACACCAGGCGAGAGCAGCAGGAACCGCTTACGACTTATCAAGCGCGCGTCAGTTTGCAGGACTCAGCGCCATAGGACGATCCGACGTTACGAAGAAACGAGATGTCTCCAACGTCTTCCAGTCAAGAGGACGTGATCCTTCCAATAATGAATGACTACATGCAACAGATCGTGCGCGGCGAGAAAAACCACGAGTTTCGCAAATACCGCATGCCCGCGTCCGTCGCACGCATCTGGTTCTACCTGAACGCACCATATTCACACATTGCCTACGTGTGCGAGGTTGACCCCGCGCGGACACGGGGGCCGACAACAACACCAGAAAACGACGATGACATCAACGAGAAGCTCGCCGAGGACGGGCTCGGGAACAAAGAGTTCAACGAGCACCATCCGGACTGGATCGGCTACGACTACGCGTACCGCATAAAGAGCGTTTACAAGCTGCGCGTCCCCGTCACGCTTGCCATGCTCAAGACACGCTACGGCTTCAAGGCGGCGCCGCGCAGCCGCGTGTATCTCCCGCCACGCATGGCGGCCGATATCGTATGGAGTGACCAGGAGCGGCTCTTCCCCGTGCCATCTCCTCCGACGTCTGCGCTTCAAGAGGAGCCTTCACAAGATATCCAACATGTCACAGGAAAACGGAAGGTCGACGACTCGCCTCCACCCGCGACGCCGGCGAAGAAACCGGTGTATGAGTGATGCGAACTACTGTACCCAGAAACCAACAAAGTGTGCAACCTTCTCGTTTCCATATTTTCCCCGGCCGCATCATGCATCATGCTCTGGCAATTACAGACTCAACTAGTATTGAGTAGTCTCAAATCTAGAATGTTTCTTTCGCATTCGAAGTGACCAGAAAGACACAAGGAATCGCAAGTCATTGCATAGGACCACTTTTCTTCAAGTAGCTCCGAGGATATCTGGAACCAAAAAGGTGAAGGAGCCTTTTTTCTCCGAACCTTGCATCTGCCATCCACCCTCGCTTATCAATGAATCAGTTGAGTCTCCCCACTCTGAATCTGGCGTATTGTCTGCCCAATCTTGAGCTTGAGTTTCCTGTTGTGTTTCAAAGTTTAACTCTTCGCGTGTTTGTGTCTCCGCGAGTGGTAGCGCATGACTATCGGAGTCTGAGCTTTCTTCCCCGGAATTATCACCTGGTGTGCACCCCCTCGTTCGAAACCGGATGTATGACGCCAGCTTCCGAAGAAATGAGTAGCAAGGACAGTCGTTGCAGACACATGACTCCGAGGCATTTCACTGCTCTCTGTTGGGGCTATCTCGACGGTATATATAACGTCGGAGTGCGGTGCAGTCATTTTCAACTCGGAGCGAAAATGGGATTGCGATTTTTTTTGGTTGGCCCTTCTTTGCACCGTGTCTCGCAGAGGTCAACCGCGCAGCTCAACGTCCAGCGCGCAGCCCTGCCTAATAAGAATCTTACTTGCCTGGCTCTTACGAACATAGTCTGCCTTGAAGTACAGTACAGCGAAAGAAAAAGAGAATACACGCCGTTTCGAAACGTGAACGTCACCCAGTGGCGGCGGCACGCCGCGAATTGTCAGTTGCATCGAACGTCACAACAAAAGAACGGGGATACACATGCTTCCTTGAAACCGCGAACCGCAGTGTGCGGAGGCCACGGCTCGCAGGCGCGGCGGAGAGGGCCATGGACGGCTGCCGGCGCCCACGCTCATGTGGGCGTGTCTGCAGCGGCCGCCCGCGGCGCGTCGGCTTCCGCGTCCTCGCCGGCGTCCCTACCCATAGACTTCTTTATGCCCTTCGACAGAAAACCTAAAATGCAACGGCGAGAACAGAGCCAAAAACAAGATATAAATGCATCAGTGGCTGCTTCAGAGCGCGGAGAAGGGCATCCGGCACCTCTCATTTTTGCGGTGTTCGCTCGTTCCCGCTCGTTATCAATAGCCCGCAGGCGCGCCAATTCCCTCAGTATCGCCGGGGCATCTGGGCACGGGGGGGGCAGGCAGGGTCAGCGCCGCGCAGACGGAGAGGCGGGGAAACGACGGCACCCTCCACGTTCTGCCTCGCCACCGCGTCGAGCACCTTCTCCGCCTTCTCGAAGAAGCCGAGCTCGCCGAGGGCTTTGCCCTTCCGGAACGCGGCCTTGTGGTTGTGCTCGTTCTTCGCAAGCGCCTGGAAACAGAGGGACCAACACGCGTGGGATGAGCCACAAGACCAGCGGGGAGCACACGATGCACGTATGGGTCAAGGGCGATTGGGGGGCGACGAGGGTGCGCACCTTCTCCGCCGTCTGCAGCGCACGCAGCCAGTTCCCCTGCTTGATATGGCACGCGGCCAAGTTGGCGTATATCTTCTCCACAACCTCGTCAATCTGGACAGAAAAGTAGCTCGGGAAACAGGCCCGGCGCCGTGAACGCGTGACGGCGCACCTCGGTCCGCTGCGTCGGCGTCACGCTCTTCCCCGGCGGGGGCGTCCCGCCCGATAACATCTGGAGCGCGTTGCTGGCGCGGGTCAGGTCTTCTTATCTGCTAGAAGGGGGGCACTCACTTGTCGAGACCGAGCACGTACATCAGCGCCTGCAATTATTAGCTCATGTCAGACAGACCGCCGACAACAGGTCCACCCCCTCTGTCCCTCCTAGAGGAGACACCTGGGGTACAATCGACTCACCTCGTGATACGACCTAAGTGCTAAGAGTGGCAAGGGCGCGCCACCACCACAGCGCGTCAGTACATACATGGCGTGCCGGGGGTGCCCATACGGGGAGACGCCCTCGTGAGGCAGGGGAAACAGACTAGAAGAAGACGCACCGTCCGGCAGGCGCCCCTCCTTGAACGCGGCGTCGCCCGCCTGCTTCTTCTCCTTCGCGGTAACGAGCTTGGCTGCTATCGCGAGGACGTCGGCCATGTCGTGCTAGTGGAAGAGAGCGCACCCCGCTTGCGGCTGCGGCTGCGCGCGCGGGCGTTTGGCTTTGGCTTTTCAAATGCAGCGAGCCCCGTGATTAGAGAAGGCGCCCACCAACACGAATTGACGTGATGTAGTAAAAGTGTAGTAGTAAAGTGTGATGGTGAGTGTACAGAAGTTATAATCACTCGAAGTGCGACGACAGGAAGGGGGTTTCGAATGCATTGCAACAAAAAGCGACACGGTCATTACAGTAAACCTAATAAGAACAAAAGCTACTTTGTCTTCATCGTTGTGTAAACCAAGGATTGTCCCAGAACGCATGCCCTTGCAAGGAGGTGAATGCCAAGTGTGCGAAGGGAAAAGGCAGCAGAGTTTCTTCAATGTGTAGAAGCAGGACTCTAGGGAAGAAACACCACGTCAGCCACGCAACCAAGGAAAAAAATGGGAACCGCCCACTTATATTCAAGGGCTCCCCATCCCTGCAGAGAGAGAGGTGAAAGCAAGTTGAGGGACGCATTTATAGAGCCACCGCAAAAAGAGAAAGAGCCCATTAACAGAGCGCCGTAGGAACCCTGAGCTAAGACAAGCCAACAATGGAGAAAGAGCCCGTTTCTCTGGCCATTAACAGAGCGCCGTAGGAACCCTGAGCTCAGACAAACCAACAACACCGAAAAAAGCGAACCAAAAAACAGACCCGTGCGAGACAAGGAACAGGGAACAGGGAACAGGGAACGAGAGGGGGGACACGAGAAAAGGCCCAGCAGATACCGGGCAGCCCCAGACCCGCCAGAAGCCTGCAGCCAAAAAAATGGTCAGCCCACTCGCTGCACCACAGAAGAAAGCATGAGCGGCGTCTCTGTGCCCATGCGCGGGCCACACGGGCCGGCGTACCACCGCCCGCCCACCCACGCTCCGCGGGGCTCAGCACCGTGCGCGTCGTGCGCGGCGGCACGAGCGGTGCCTTTGTGCCTATGCCCGTGCCCACACCTAAGCCCGCGCCTGCACCACGTCTATACGGCGACGCGCTCAGTGCAGGCGACCCGCTACTAGCCCCCTCTGTCCCCCTCCAGCGTCGCGTCCTCCGACCCCGACCCCGACCCTGACCCAGGTGAGGAGACTTGGTGGTTTATTATGAGGGGTTGTTTATGTGTTAGAGAGAGAGAGGGATACTTACAAGAGGTGTAAGTTTGGAGTGAAGAGAGGGAATTGCAGAGATGAGATGATTTCATAGCGTGGCTTCTAGATGCTGATGTGGCTGTGTAGAGTGTGCGTGTGGCTGTGCATACTGACTCTTACTCAATCTCAACCATGTCAAAAGAACATCACATCTTAGAACGGGATATCTTTGGTGGCTCAGACTCTGAACTATCCTCAGACGATGAATACGATATCAGACAACAACAGCAACAGCAGCAGCAACAACAAGTACCTCGAGACTCACCAGTTCTAGACGAGGATTCCTCAGAAGGGGGCGACTCAGGCGACGAGTATGTTCACGATAACACTACTCCTTCAAAACAAAGAAAGCGTTTCGTACGTCGGACAGACGTGGGTGAAGAGGCGGATGAAAACGAGCCACCTCGTCGTGTTACACGTCCAACAGCGCCTGTCAAGCGACGGAGACGCAAACCCTCCGTCTCAGAAATCAACCTCGATGACCTCCCCCCAGAGCAGGGTATGCATTCAGCACAATGAATACGAATCCTGTCTAATGCCGCCCAGCCAACAAGCTCCGTATTGACATGCAAATCGAGGCCATCCTCAAGCCCAAAAAGACCGCTCGTCTCCGCAAACGCAAAAAGGACCATCCAGACGAAGATGCCCTCGACCGCTTCGCTGACGAGGAGGTCTCTCGTTTGCGCGACGCCATGCTCGGCGCGGCAGACGAGGACGACACCGCGAACAAGGCCCGCATGCCCGCCACCGCCAAACTCCGTCTCCTCCCCCAGGTCATGGAGGTCCTCCGTAAGGCGTCCCTCGCCCAGTCCATCGTCGACAACAACCTCCTTGAGGGCGTCCGTCGCTTCCTCGAGCCCCTCCCCGATCGCTCCCTCCCCGCCCTCAACATCCAGCGCGAGCTCTTCACGGTGCTGCGCCGTCTCGAGTTCGTCGACGCCGCTGCGCTCAAGGAGAGCGGCCTCGGCCGTGTCGTGCTGTTCTACACCAAGTGCAAGAGGGTGAATGCGGAGGTCGCGCGCGCGGCGGACCAGCTCGTCTCGGTGTGGTCGAGGCCGATCATTAAGCGCAGTGCGTCGTACCGCGATCGGGTCATCCCTATGGCGCGCGAACATCACCACGGGCATGCGGAGGGTGGCGGGGCGTCGGGCCAGGGCGCGGGGGCGAGCCAGCCGCAGCACGAGACGCTCAAGGCGATCATTGAGCGCGGCAAGGAGAGTGACAAGCATCGGGTGAGGAAGAACGCGGTGCTTGTCCCGCAGCGTGAGCTGGGGATGTACACTGTCGCGCCGAAGGATGGGCTGGTGCGCGGGGACACGAGTGTGGATGTTGATATCGAGAGACGTAGAAAGAACGCGGAGAGATTGAGGGGCTTGACGAGGCGAATGACGGCGCGACAGTAGTGGGCAGGCTGGTGGGGTGGCAACTTCACTTTTCACCCGATACGGAATTTGATATAGACTGTAATGTGAGTGATGAGATCTGATCGTTGTTTGTGGCTTTGCTGTGAGAAAAAGCGGGCCAATCAGTGGCTTTGGACGTGTGTAGCCTCGTGGGAGAGGCATGTTGGTTGGTAATCCTATTCATTCACTCTGTTCACTTGTCCTCCTAGTAAAAGACAATAAATATGGATCATAAATGGGATCATGTGAAGGTGCGTGGTTGCTGGGTTGCTCTGCCGTGATGTTCTCTTATCTCACGCTCGTTGCCTCATCACCATAACACGTTTCACGTCGTCGAGCCTGAGCGTTGAGCCATCCATAAATGGCAGCATTTAGGGCCGGTCGTTTCGTGTTTATTGTAACTCCGACGATTTAAAACTCCGAAATATGACTATTGTGTATTGTTTGGTATATTGTTTACAAGTGTTTTGACTCTTCTCTCTGCGCGGTTGTTGGGGACACGGTTCTTCTCTCTCTCTCTCTCCTTCTTCTTCTTCTTGTTTGTTGTCTCTAGACTTCGCTGTCGTTATTGTCGCTCGCGATTCAAACGGGGTAGACTCTCAGCTTACACGTACCCCCAGTCGCTGTCCTGTCGTCGAAGCAACGTGCAACGAACAACGAACCACTCCGGAAGACCGAACAGATCCGAGGGGGGACCACCGTCTGAAAGACAACTTCGCTAGAGAGAAAACGCAGACGCGCGGGATAAAAAACAACAGAGAGAAACAACGAGCACCCAGAAACCAACAAGGATCCACATCCGCGATATCGTTGACGCATGTTTACTGGTCGGTGGTCGTCGTCGTCCGCGACGCGCGCGAGCGCACGTGGAGCCAAGCCTAGCGCGCCCGCTCTTAACACTGCCTTCAACGTGGCCACCACCACCACCACCACGAACACCACACCCTCAATAGATACTAACACCAACACCAACACAGGCAATACTAACACCACGGCCACGGCCACAAGCACGCCCACCCCACCCACGTCCTCCCCTCTGCCCCCGCTCAGCTCGCCCGTCACCTCCGCGCTGTCCGTCTCGTCCCCGCGCACGCCGCGTAATTCGGGCGGCCCGGGCTTCCCCGCGTTCCTGTTCTTCTCGGGAGGGGGCGGCGGTACGGCGGGCAACCGGAAGAGCGCAGACAGCTGGAACAGCTGGAACAGTTCGAATCGCGGCGCCGCGGGGGAGCAGAAGGAGTGGGAGTGGAAGTCGGATCAGATGCTCCTGCTCTTGCGCGTGCGTGCTCTTTTCCCCTCGCCGTTCGTGTGTATCACGTATTTTCGTACTGACGCCGTGTCGCTGGGTGCACAGACGCTCGACGCGCTCCCGTCGCATCTGCTAACGCCGTTCAACGGGCCGGTGCCGCCTTCGAACCTGCTGGACAAGATCGCGCGCGGGGTCGCGCAGGCGAAGGGGCCAGAGGAGTGGCCGCACTCAGTGCGCGCGACGCGGGCAAAGCTGGTGGAGCTGGCGCGGACGCGTGCGGAGAAGGAGGGGAACCCGGCCGTTGCGGGAGGCGGAAAGACGCGGCAGAGGAGGCGGATACTGGAGGCGGAGGGAGAGGTGGACGAGTATGTGTCAGAGGTGTTGCAGCCGACGACGAACTTGGCGTCGGGCCATGGTCACCAAAACCAGCACCACCAGCACCATTATCAGCAGAACCACAACCACAGCCATCATCATCACAATGGTCATGACACCCGCTCGGGCTCGAACGCAAGCGCGAACGCGAACACGAGGCGTCCACTGCAGCAACGTCAGCAGACAACGGCTCCGGCCGCGAACAGAGGGGATGCCATGCACCTTGATAGGCCCGATATCAGAATCACAGAGAGCACTAACCGGTACGTCTCCCCTCCTTCCCTCCAACGAACCGAGCCCGCCCACTGACGCACCACGCGTCCAGGCGGCTGCAGCCATCACACCTGCCCGCGTCGCTGTCCCCGCTGTCCTCGCGCCCGCTGAACGCGGTGTCGACGCCGAGCTCGTCGACGCTGCACTCGAGCTCGTCGTCCACTGCGCTGTCCGTGTCGTCCTCGGCGTCGACCTCGACATTTGAGGACGGCGCCGCCGCGGGGCGCCGGCCCAAGTCGCTTCGGCGGTGCGTGTCGTCAGTGCTGGCGCACGCGCACGGTGGGAATAATAACAACAATAACAACACGTCGACCTCGTCGTTGTCGTCGTCGGCGTCGGCGTCATCGCGCGAGGCAATGTGTGTCCCCGCGGAGCTGCTGCGTCCGCCGCCTGCCATAGTGGAAACGCGTGCGAAGACGGTTCCTGCGACGCCCGGCGCGGCATCAACGCACCACGCACAGCCCACGGCGCGGGTGCTGCGGCGCGCGGAGTCGTTCTGCGCGCCGTCGCTGAGCACGATGGCCGCTGGCGGGGGCGGGGGTTCGTTTTGGAAGAAGCAGTCGTTCAAGCGGGCGCCGACGTATGGCGTCGTGGCGGGTGTGTACCGGGAGGCGGCGGAGAAGATCGAGGCTGTTGCTGCCGCTGCTGCTGCTGTGCCGCGTAGGGGTGCTGGCGCTGGGCATGCTGGTGCTGGTGCTGGCGGGGATGCGGAGACGGAGGCGGCGGCGTTGGCGCTGGCGGCGTGTGGATGCCCGTCGTCGGACGAGGAAGAGAAGGAGCGGCTGTGGACGGTGAAGAAGGTCAGGCGGACGAAGCACGCGTCTGCGCCGCCTGCGGTGCGGGCGGGCGGGGGACACCGTTATGACTACGTCTATGACGGCCGCGACGAGGAGGACGAGGTACGGATGGCGGTGGACGGTGCGGCTGCGGTGCCTGCTTCGCCTGTGAAGCCGCGCACGCGGAAGACGAGCGGGCCGACGGCAAGGGCGAGGACGACGAGTGCGCCGACGGCGGTTGGGGCGGGGCTGGTGGCGAGGAAGGGAAAGCGCGTGGTGCAGCGGAACGCAGGCATTTTTGACGCGGAGTTGCCGCCGTTGCCGCCGTTGCCCCCGCAGCATCAGCATCAGCACCATTATCGGCAGCAGCAGCAACAGCAACAGCAACGGCAACAACAACAGCAACAGCAGCAGCCGCAAGCGATGAGGATGGCCCCGCCTGGGCTGCCCGCCGTTGTGGAGTGTTCGGCCACGTCGTGTGCATCGCCCTCGTCGCCAGTTGCGACGCCTCCCCTGACGCCGACGTGCACGTGTCCGACGACGGCGGCGAGCGCGATGGCGCGGAAACTGCGGCGCATACGGGCGACGAGCTTTGCGCGGGACCCGGCGCGGCGGATCTCCTTTGGGAGCCTGCCTGCGCCGGCGTCTGCTTCTGCGTCTGGCGGTGATGGTTCGGGTGTGCTTGCGGGTGGTGCTGGGTTTGGCGGAGGTGCTGGAGGCGCTGGGGGTGGGGTGGAGGACGCGGAGATGGGGGCGGTGGGGACGACGGAGGAGTTTGAGCATGCGGGACCGACGTTGCTTGGAGGATGTGCGGGGCTGGACAGCGCGTTCCAGCTGCAGTGAGCGCGGCGCTCTTCCCCACACCCACATTTTGTCGAGGCTTTTTGCTGTTGGGTTTTGGCTCCCCCTTTTCGACCTTCTGGACGCCTCTACCCTCTGCTTTGATTGGTGCTTTTTTTTTCCCCTTGTTTCTTCTATGGCTCCTCTGTTTCCTTTCTGCTCGACGATGCCCTTTTTTTTTTTACGCCGATGGAATCATCGCTGCCGTCCGCCACTCGTTTTGCACGTTTCCCCGCCGGGCTCGCAAGTTTTCGCGTCGCCCCTGACCACGCTCGTTCTCAACCCTTCTCTCCCCGCCTCCCGCCTCCCTCCTCCCTGATACACCCTCGTCACCCCCATCGTTTGCGTCTTCTGAGATACCTGCCGGTTTTGCTCTCTCGGCTCCCGTCCGTCGAATCGAATCAGGATCGGGATCGTTGAAATGGCTCGTTGGCTTGCTTCTTGGAAATTTGGCGGGGGCTCTTTTTTTGCTTGTTTACACCTGGAACTGGAACCGGGACGACAATGGCGATGGCAATGGCGATTGCAATGGAGTCGCCTTCTGGTACGCCTTTCTGCCTTCCGGCACCTTCCAATCATACACACTCTTTGTGCTCAGAAAGTTGGCGCGACCGACTTTCTATCCCCACACGCTCGTTGCCAGCTCATCTTCTCACTCCTACGGAACCAATTCGGAAACGCCGCGCGTTTTCCCCCCCTCCCACCCGTTTTGCGCGCGGGATCACCGTTACCGCTGACGTCGCTCTTTCTGATAACCCGGTTTCACACCCACACTTGTCTTATATGTATACGTGTATTATCCAAGCCATCGTCTCGTTTCTTGCTCGACGTTACCGCTGCTCGCTCGCTCGTTTACTCGCCCATTTGGCCGGCTTCGGGGGTTGTAGTCGCACTCCTCCCCTCACCCCACCCATCCACTCGCTCGCTCAACCCCAATGTAGTCCCTTGCTGTTTCAGAGTCTTTCTCCACACCCACCCCTACTCCTCCGGCTGTTAAATCTCAAACTTGTATCCTACCCCCGGGCTGGAACCCAAGGACGGAACCGTATATCTCTCATATCTTTTTTTTACCTCGGGATTTATTGTGTTTTTTTTTTCTTTTCTTTCTTGCACCATGCTACTCGTTCCTTTGCCCCTCCCTGGTGCTTTCGCTGTTTATTCTTTTCATATTTTTTGTATATTTTTTGTTTCGTTTTCTTAGCCCCGCTCTCGAGGAGTGAGTGTATATTCAACGTTGATTTATCGGCTTTTTTTTTGCCTTTCGATCTTTCTTGCCCAAGACTTGCGTTGTGTATAACTCGTAGATGCTCGCTTGTCGGTCGCTTTTAAATTTCACCGTTGCCTATATATGCTTTATCCACTTTTTTGATTTTCTCCTTCATTCAATGCCTTATATTGTTTCATTTTTCATCCGTTCGATTCTTAATATCCTTGTAT
Organism: Clavaria fumosa; assembly: GCA_951802425.1. Classification (NCBI taxonomy): domain Eukaryota; kingdom Fungi; phylum Basidiomycota; class Agaricomycetes; order Agaricales; family Clavariaceae; genus Clavaria; species Clavaria fumosa. Next base: position 896,710 of record OX637803.1, on the reverse strand, counting down.
CACCCTTGGAGTTGCTTTTTTCCCCTCCTGTTGCTGCTGTCGCCTCCGGGTTTGTGTTAAGAGTTTTGAACGGAATTAAATGCTCTCGTTTCTTTTGCTTGTGTGGGGTCTTGTGAATGGATTTTTGGGATAGATGCGGTATGTATTCTCGGCAAACCTGGACAATGTCGTCAGTCGGGAAGAGGGGCAGCGGGGATAAAGGGATAAGCACTCCTCACTCGTGAACCATGCAAAGGGAGCACAGAAGACAAAGGAAAAAATTACAAGCACAAGAGAAATGCAACGACTCAAAATGAAACCTCCCCAGAGTGCCGAATCCAACAAAAAAAGGCACATACACACTCTCTACTCTCTACTTTCACGCGTCAGGCGCGGGTGTCGGCGGCCTCGGCCTCGAGGGCGGCGCGCTCGCGCGCGGCGGCGAGCCGGCTCTGGCGCTGCTGGATCTCGAGCTGCTTCTCGGCGATGAGGGCCTGCGCGCGCATGTCCCAGCGGTGCGCCCAGTACCCGAGGTACCCGAAGACGCCCACCGCGAGGAGGTGGCCTGCGGGGTCTGGTCGTGTGGTGCGTCAGTGGTGCTTGTCGGTGCGGATTTGGTGGGGGGTGAGGGACGTACTGGACATGAGGGGACGCTTTTGGATGCCGAGCTGGCCGACCCGCGAGGCGAGCCCCCAGAGGGAGAAGCCGAGGATGGTGCTCCACATCGCCATGGGCTTGCGAGGAGGCGAGCGCGGTGAGGGGCGGGTTGTTGTGGTCGTAGAACAGTTGTACAGAGACCTCACCTGCCTTGCCTTGGACGGGACAACTCGGCCACACAAAGGCCTGTAAAATGAAATAATGTAATTTCAGTGCTCAGCAACCAGGCCAGCAAAAATGTCGCCCTCTCCTCCTGCTCCTGCTTCCGCCCCTGCCCCGTCGCCTTCCACGTCCGCCGCCCCCGCGCCCGTCGACGGCGAGGAGCTCGAGAAGCTGCTCAACCGCGAGGCCACCGCGCTGCAGCGCGAACTCGAGGTGGAACGCATCCTGAAGGCGTTCAAGCTCAAGTGCGCATCTCCCTCTCCCCCACCCCCCCCCCATTCCGTTCTCCCGTACGAGTCGCTGACGCCTGCCTGCCCCCCCAACTGCGTCCCAGCCCGTACCATATTCTAGACGTGGAAGACACGATCCCGCAGGAAGACGTCAAGAAACGGTTCCGCCAGCTCTCGCTCTGTGCGTCTGGGGGGCCCTTCTCTGCTGCGCGGCCGCACACACAACTGACTCCTTTTTCGTAGTCATCCACCCGGACAAATGCCCGCACGCACGCGCCCCAGAGGCGTTCGATCTGCTCAAAAAGGTGCATTCCCCGATTCCTCGGCAGGCCGACACTAACCCCCCCCCTTTTGTCTTCTTCTTCTTCTCTCTTGTCCGTCAGGCCGAAGCCGACATCTCTGACCCAGCCAAGCGCGCGGACCTGGACGCCATCATAGCCATTGCCCGCGCTGACCTCCTCAAGTCGCACGGCCTCCCCGCCTCGACGCCCCCGACGGACCCCGCCGTCAAGAAGCTGATGCCGGACTGGACCCAGCAGCTCCGCGACAAGGCGAAGCATCTTTTGATTGACGAGGAGCTGCGCCGGCGGAAGCGAGTGGTCGTCGTCGTTTCTTTGGGGATTCGTGTTCTGACGGGTGTCCCTCTGTAATAGAGCTATCAAGATGAATCTTGCGAATGAAGGTCTCGAGGCCAAGAAGAAGGAAGACGAAGATGCGCAGAGGAAACGTAAAGCCGAAGAGGACAAGTTATGGGAAGGTCAGTCTTCCATGTGTTTTTGGACTTTCTGGGTAGGGCGAGCTAGATCTACTTTCACAGCAAACCGCGAGCAACGCGTCGACTCATGGCGTTCTTTCGCTTCCAGCGGCAAGAAGAAGAGGAAAACAAAAGTCAATGTCTTGGGATGACGATACTTCTGCGTGCATGGTGTCTACCTTATAACTCATTCTGTATGACCTTCCACACTCAATCACCAAAGCGTTGAACTACTCAGCCATAACGGGGCGGCATCCATTCATTCTATATCCGAAGGAATCTCAATCACGTCCTCCATGGACCCCTCACTCGCCACTATGGACACCCCGTCGTCTGTCCGCCGGCGCACACGTCGCAAGGAGAGAGGCACGTTCTCCTTGTCCTCCTGCTCGGAGTCCGAGTCGATGAGGATGAAACTCGCCGAGACGGCGTTATGCAGCTGCGCCGGCGGTTGCGTCGGTGACTGCGCCGCTCGCTCGGCCCGCTCGATGTCCTCGATGTCCTCGAGAAACGCCGCGTCCATGAGAATGTCATCCCCGTATTCGTATTCCGAGGATGCGTCTCCGTGCGGCAGCGCGCCCTCTCCAGAGGAGCGCGCCCCTTCCTCAGGCATGACCAGCGCCGCGCTGCGCGCGGGAGCGAGCAGGCGCTCGCGCGCCAGCGTCTCTAGCTTGGAGGAGGAAGAGGCGGCGTTGGGCAGCGCCGAGAAGTACGGCGACCGTGCCTGTGTCTTGGAGCCCATCTCCACTCTTGGCGGCCGGACGGGCGTCTGCGGGACCTTGCGGCGCCGCGGCAGCTCGTCGTCGTCGTGCGCGTGAGCCGCGCCTGGGGACGGTGGTGGCACCGGGAGCGCGGGGGGAGGGACGCGTGCTGTATTGGTGGTGGCGACGGCGGCGGCGAGTCGTGGGGGAGACACGACGGCGTTGTTTTGGCGTGCATTCTCGTCTGGGCCCTCTTCTCTCGGCGGGGGCCCTGGGTCCTGTCTGTCGTGGAATGGCAGAGGTTGAACGGGCTGGATTACGAGAGGAATCGTGGAATCTACCCTAATCGCAGCTTGAGTCCCCGCACGAAATCTTCGTCTCTGAACCTGTCGCGGTCTTCGTTGCGGCCCCCCTTCAGGATCGTCGTGTGAGGCTCGAGGAAGGCCGTGCCGCCGCGAATAAGGGTGCCTTTGAGTACCATCTACAAGTCCAACGTTACATCTATGCCAGAAAGGTGTAGAGAGACGCACCTTGAACCCAAGAGGCGTGACACCGAGCTCAAGCTCGGGCAGCGGGCGGTACTCGATGGCCGGGATCGTCACCGTCCCGTCCGTCAACTCGAACCTGAGCATACTGTGCGGATACTTGGGCAGCGCCCTCGTGCGATTCCCGTCTCCAGCATTGGCGTCGTCCTCGTCGTCGTCGTCGTCGTCGAGCCCGAGCACACCCTCGCTCTCGATGCGCCGCTCGCGCACCTGCATAAGGCTGAACGCGCTGTTTCCGATCTCCGTCAGCGCCGCGACCTCGACGAGCACGCCCCCTGCACCACCGCCGGCGCCGGGGAGACACGCCTTCTGCCACGCCGCGACGCCGCGCGGGAGGCCGGTCGCGGGGAGCGTCGAGTCGCGCAGGTCGGAGTTGAGCAGCTGCATCTCGACGTGCTCGAGCACGGCCGGGAGGTCGCGTGCGCTGTCCGAAAGGCCGTGGGTCGCGACGATCCAGTTGTAGCACTCGCTCAGCCATTCGGGCGCCACTTTGGGCCGTGGGTAGTGCGCGTCGACCCAGCGCGTCACCTCGATGGGGGCGGGCATGGGGTCACGGGTATCAGCTAGTGCACCGCGCTCACTGCCGTGCCTGATCGGAGCTGGTTAGTCGCTTTGAGGCAGCTCTGGCAAGGAATTCATAGAAAATTTCACGATTTGAAGCTCTTTGGTCTGACGCCAGTCCAACCAAGAGAATAGGAATACTCAGGTTGGAGTGGAGAAATGGAATGCTGAATTTGCCGCAGTCACGTGGTTGCTCAAACGTCGCGCTCGTTTTTCCATGCACTGGCATGCTGTGAGCCTATCTTGTCCCCTAACTGCAACCCAAATCCATTTGACGGTAGATCAGAGCACTACGCATACCATGTCGCAGAGCCGTCGTCCGGATAAGGCCAATAACGCTGTGCGCTCAAGGGAGGCCTCTGTCCACCAGACCAACACCACTCTCGACACGTCCTCGCAAGCTAGGGGAGTTTTACTCTGCAAGAGATGTATACAAGGCGCGGAATAGATCCCTGCTCATGTACACCTCTGCTGTCGTGCGTTGTTCTCCTATCACACGCTCTCGTTTGATTGAAGCTTGCACGCAGATCATACTGACACTTGGCATCTCGTATGCGTCCGTTCCCCTGTACAGGATGTTCTGCGCGTCGACGGGGTTTGCTGGCACGCCGCAGGTGGGGAGTGGTAAATTCTCGGCTGAGCGTCTGGTCCCGGTCGAAGGGGCCCGGAAGATCAAGGTCCATTTCAACGCAGACACGTCGAAGCAGCTGCCTTGGACGTTTACGCCGCAGCAGAAATACGTCATCGTTTTGCCAGGCGAAACTAGTCTTGCCTTTTACAAGGCCGTTAATAATTCGACGCAGGACGTCATTGGGATTGCGACTTATAATGTCACACCAGACCGTGTACGTGTTTTGTATTTGTACTCTTTTTGTCCTCTTGAACTGAGTCTCTCAAAGATTGCGCCCTATTTCTCAAAAGTCCAATGTTTCTGCTTTGAGGAGCAAAAACTGCTGGCAGGAGAAGAGGTGGATATGCCACTTCTATTCTTCATTGACAAGGATTTCCTAGACGATCCGGCATGTCGAAATTTGGACGACGTCGTGCTCTCTTACACCTTCTTCCAGTGATACGATTTTTCTTCTTTTTGACCTTTGACTCGTTTTTACTGATCGGTTTCTGCGTAGGGCGAGGCGTAATGCGCAAGGCCAGGTTCGTGACATGCTTTGATTGTCTTCTCCTGGATAACCTCTTACCTGTCGCATTGCGATGCAGTTAGAGCCTGATGCATCAGACGAAGTCATTCAGAAGTCGCTCGGTTTCGATAAATTCGAGCAGGCGGCCAAAGCATCAAACACGTGACTGAGCTTGGGTGGACCTGCGTCGGAAGGAGAAGTCTCAGGTAAAAGAATGAGCGCTCGAAGCTATGGAACGGCATGGAAACCGCGGCTGGCAAAAGGGTATCCGTTGATTGTTAGAGATCAAATCTGTGTGTTTTATCGGTTCCAATTTCAGACTTAACATTTTAGCGAGTTAGTTGATGGTACATACACCGCCCTTGTTTACTCGATTTGTGTGCATGGGGCGCGAAATTGCCATGATGTTCCATTGGTGTTGCATGCGCGTGTCGTCGTGTGGGATAGGAAGGGCTGTGCGTGCCTCACGCCCGAGGAGCAAACTTTGAGCATCACCATCCGCAGGCTCGCGTTCTCAGAAGGAGAGGAAGGAAGAACATCACCCAGCAACTCGGGTATCACCCGCTCCTACAATGTCCACTAACGCTCCACTCCCATTTCCCAGTAATCCGCAGTTGAGCGCAGGTCCTCCTCCTCCTCGCAGCACGTACGGTCCCCAGCACTCTCCAAGGCTTCACAGTCCCCTTGCGACTGAGACTACACTGCATTCCCAGCCATCAGCGCTCGGATCAGTTCAGTCCGGCATGGCACCTGCACAATCCCCTGGATCGTCCGTCCCCGCTTCATCAAGACGGCCAAGTATCTTAACCACCACACACAACAGATCCTCCTCCTTTTTCTCATTTCTCAGCAGTAACAAAGCTCAACCTAACTCATCTTCTGCTCCTGCCACACCAACAGACGCCGCCCAACAGGGTGACCCAATGAGTGATCCCCGCCGCTCTACGTCTACTACGCATGGCAAACCGCGCCAGCCTCAACAGCTGATCACCTCCAATGGCACCCAGCGTCGCTCACAGACTACTGCTGCGGCTCCTGCCGGCGCAGTTCCCGCGCAGTCTCCTCCCCTGCATGCTGAGATACGCTCTATCGTCGCCTTGACACTCGCTCATGCCCACAAGGTCTACTACTCTGGTCCTCTCGTCCGGCGCCTCGAGAGACAGCCAGACGGAACCAAACCTCAGAAGGATGAGGGATGGACCGAAGTATGGGCGCAGCTAGGCGGCACGACGCTCAGCATTTGGGATATGCATCAGATCGAAGAAGCCAGCAAGCAGGGCAAGGAAGTCCCACCCACGTATATCAATACGACGGACGCCGTGCGTCTTCGACTCGCCCTATCTGTCGTCCCCTCAATCACTGACTAGCCATGCTGGTCCTTTAGTTCGTCTCCGTCCTCGGCTCAATTACCGTCCCGGGCACCGCAAACACCCCTCCGAAGAGGTACAATAACGTTCTGACTCTCAATACTGCAGGCTCGAATCTGCTCCTCTTCTCTTGCCCACAAACCTCTGCCCTCATGTCTTGGGCTGCCGCTCTTCGCCTCGCATCTTGGGAGAAGTCGCGTCTCGAAGAGATATACACCGCTCATCTGATAAGAATTACATTGGTCGATGGTGAGCGCTTACATCCTTCTCAGTCTGTCGCTTTCTAATCTTATTATTCATCGCGAATACAGGAAAGGATGCGAAATCGCCGCTGGTACGCGGGCAAATGGAGGGTTGGGTGAGAATTCGCCTCGCGGGTCAGACCAACTGGCGCAAGTTGTGGATGGTCGTATCTCGCGGCTCAGATCGCCCGTCGTCTCCGGCCTCGCACATCAATCGCTCGGCTGCGCCTCCCAAAAGACGCATTTCGAACATTTTCTCTAGGGAAACCCACCCTTTCAGTCAACCTGTCTCGGACAAGCCCTTCATCGCGTTCTACGCCTCGCCCAAGCCGAAGGAGAAGCGGAAGCTCGTGTTGTCAATAAGCGATGTCACTCAGGCATTTGCAGTGTACCCTGAGCGACCAGAACTCATTAACAGGAGTACGTTGATGAAATTAGAAGGTACGATTGGTGAGGAGGAGGTAGCGCAGCAGATGAGAGGCAAGGAAGGGTGGTTGTTGATTATGCCTGAACTGGAGGAGGGTATGGGAACGGCTGTGGAGATGCTCAAGTGGATTGTTGGTTAGTTTCTCAAGTCATGTACGGCCTGATTCGTCATCTCATCTTCTTCTTACTATAGGTCTACACGACACATTCGAAATTTATGGGCGGCCACGCGCGTACTCCTGGGATCCTCGCGACTCGGCCTCGTTAATGTTTGCCTACCCAGTGGGCGAGCACAGAGATGTGCGTATTGCTCCATGGATTTTCATCTGTCTTTGCGTGCTCAAACCTCAATCAGCTTCTGTTCTTGGATCGCGAAGTCGCAGAATCGTTAGATCCACGAGAAGACCGCACGTCTGCCATTCGATCTCGTCTCCTTCATATCACCGCTGATCGTATGCGCGGATTTTCGCTGGCTCCCACATCTGATATATCCACTTCTTATCCGCCGAATGGACAGCCCACAGCTGGTCAAAATGGCCTCGCCGTCGCAAACCCCTCCGAACAGCAGTTACAGACGTCATTGCCACACAGTCAAGCACGTCCAGCAGCTGTGAACCAGTTGCCGCCACTTCGAGAAGTGAGTGGCTCCGATATGTCGGCGCAAGGGAAGCCTGTAGCAGATGACCCGCGAACTGCGGGAACCGCCATCAACGAGAGCTCTACACCGGCTGCTGCTCCTGTACCTCCTGCCAAAGACGTGCCAGGCCCTTCCAATTTGGGTACTAACAGGCAAGATGGGCCCTTGCCAATCTCACGCCCTGACCCCAAGTTCATCATGGACCTTACCCAAATACAAAATACAACCTATGCAACTTCTTCGCCTGACCAAAAACCTGGACCCAGCTATGTATCTCCTACTCCTACTGTGTCTGACCCAATGCCTGGACCCAGCCGCGAGAGACAGCCAGCTACAGATGTGAACGGGCCTTCAAGCAGCCCCCCTCCCCCACCACCGCTCAAGATACCTGCCAGGTCACTTTCAGAAGCGGGTGCCTCAAGCTCGAGTGCAGCTGGTCACAAGCCAGAACCGTTAACCCCTCTAGCTCAACCTAGTCAGACTCGTGGGGTTTCGCCGGGGTTAGACTCGCCTAGTAATTACGGAGAAGCTTCAGCCGCGATTGCGTACATGAAGCACCTTGATTCTGAGCTCCGGGACAGCATGGCTCGGAACCCGTCGGTGCGCTCGGAGGTTGCGGCGAGCACGCCCTCGACCTATTCGCACAACGAGAAGACTGTTATTGCTGAGGTGCCACCTCCGTCTATGCCCACACCCAGACCCTTGGCTACGAATAAATGGATGAACGGAGCAGCAGTCGCATCGCCGGGATCCGCTTCCGAAACTCCGACTGACACATCGTTACTCACGCTGGGTCGCAAACCGTCTGGTGCACGTGCTCCACAACCTGTTAAGTCTCCCATCACCACCTCCGCTCTCCCACGTCACGTAGAGCATCCCGAGCACGACACGGTTGACACGTATCAGCCTCAGGCGTCGACTTCTGCGCAGCAGATATCGTCAACGGGGACACGTCATAGCATGGAGGCGGACGCCGATGCGTTAGCCGCCTTATCATATCTAGAGCAGCAGGATGCCCCACCTGGACCTCAGACCTCGCCACCGCCACCGCCGCTCTCTACCGAATCCAATGAAAAACATGCGCCAGCGATGACACCAAGAGAATCCTCACCAACTCCCAGTGCAACCTCACCTCAATTCAAATCCTCCTTCGCGCCCTCTAAGCAAGCCCTAGAGCGTCAAGCTAGGTCGCAAGCTCAGCAAGAGGCCCAATATGCGGCTGTCCACAAGCCTGGACGTGCTAATGGGAAGAAGAAGGGCAAAGCCAAGGAGACCAAGATGTGGAACGACTCGAGCGAGGAGGAAGACGAGGAAGAAGAAGACGAGGATGCTGACTCTGATGTTGAACGCCCGGCAACAAACAAGGCGGGGGTCACTGCACCACCACCTCGCCGTCTCCCACAACCTCAGATTCCTCAACAAAGCAGTTATGTCCCTGATGCACCTCCCCCTCTGCAAGTGAGGCAACCTCGGACGCTTCCTCAGATTCCCAACTCATCGCGACCAGTTGGTGCGTAGCTGAATTTACCCATATAAAGTCTTGTTCTCACGTCGGCGTCTACAGAGGAGGTCAGGCCACTGCCACGCATTGCCTCCGATGATGCGCGGGTGGCCTATTACGACGAACCACCGCAGATCAGATCTCAGGCTGAATATCCGAACCCTGGTGCTGCCCGCCAGACGGTCTGGAGTCAAGTATTGGAACCCGGCAGGACGCCCGGTCCACCCCCGGAATTCTCTAGTCAAAAACGGGATCCTTTCGTCCACCTTGAAACTCCTGAACAGACACTAACGAAGGCCTTCACGCCGCAAGGACTTCTGTCTGCTGGTCTACAAGATAAGCAGGACAGGTCCGCCAAAAGACAGGAAGAATTGGCCCGCGAGTCTGGCGCTTCACTCATCAATGTGCCCAACAAACCTCCCCCACCCCAGACGGGTCTACTCGGCGCTATTACGGCCCACGAACGGGATCGTAAACGCGAAGGCGGTGTCGGAGCCGCTTTGACGGAACGCGAACGCGAGAAGCGGATTGCCGAAGCAAGGGAACGCAAGTTTGACGAGCAGCAGCGCCAACAGATGGAACAAATGTCTCAAGGCGGGTCGATGTACGGCGGGGCGTTCCCAGGCTACAATCCAATGATGCCGCACCCGATGATGATGGGAATGAATCCGATGATGATGGGTTATATGGGGTACCCCGGAATGATGGGTTCATACAATCCGCAGCAAGCCCAACATCTCTACGCCGCGCAGCAGGCCGCCCAGGCCTATCAGCAAGCAATGATGGCACTTTCGACTTCCGGTTCACAACTCGGAGCTGAGGGCGGCGGATTTTCAAACACTCCTCCGATGGGCGTTGGGAACGGAGGCACACCCGTCTTAACGCCCATGATGACTGGAAATATGGGCTTCGATCCGCGCATGTCAATGATGGGCATGCCAATGATGCCACCCCCAATGAATCCGATGTTGGGAATGCCGATGGGAATGCAGACGCCGCTGACGCCCATGATGACTGGTCAAGACCCTCGTTTCTCCATGGTTCCCCCGATGGACGGAGGACTCCGACCAGACATGATGATCAACAACCAGGCGTCAGCCTTTGGAGGGACTCAAAGTCCCACTGCTAATCCAGCATCTGGACGTGCCTCTCCTGCCGGGCCCCCTCCGCTTTGACTGTGACAAGTCTTGAATTCCCTGCCTTACACCGTTGTTTGATTTGCATTATGCCTTGCCTGACAATTCCTTTTCACAATCATGCCACTACAGTACATTTCTTCTTTTTCTCTGTCTGTCTCGGATGTTTGGTCCATTACGTAATACATTGACCCATTTCTTGCATCGGCGCGTTCAAAGGATGTGTAATGAGCTATCCTTGTGCGCACTTCGCTGCTGTCCATCTTGTCGCCAGCGCGATTTGCGCTCCAATGAGCGTTGGTCATGGGTGTGAAGTCATTGTGGAGTCTGTTGACACCCGTCGGGCGTCCCGTCTTGCAAGTGCCCTTCTCCAGTTCGGTTAAATAGTTCACCGTTAACAGTGCAGCACGTCTAGGCTTGAGACTGTGGAGGGCAAAACTATGGCCATTGATTCAAGCATATGGATCTACCAGTTCCAAGCCACGATGCGGGACAAGGATGGACGCGCTCTGTCGAATGCGCACGTACTTGGTTTCCTGCGCCGTATCACCAAGTTACTATTCTATGGGATCAAGCCTGTCTTTGTCTTTGACGGTGGTGCCCCTGCGCTAAAGAAGCGCACGCTCGTGAGTGGATTCCAATGTTCTGACTTGCCAATTGAATAAATGCAGGCTCGTTTTAGACTGAACGCAAGCAGAAGAGGAGCGGCGCTGCGGACACCCATGCAAAAATAGCTGAGAAGCTGCTCGCAGCACAGTTGAGACGAGAGGCTGTCGAGCAAACCATGACACAACAGTATGGAGTTCATGCACCTCGATCTCTTCGACTTGCTGACGCAACGGAAGGTCTAAGGACAAAGGTAAAGCGCCTGCGGGTCCCGCGCTCTTGACAGAAGACACCGTTTATCTTGAAGACGTTGACCCTTCACTGCGAGCATCTTCCTCAAGACAGGCACCAAAAGCACCGAATAGCACGCCCTCCCCTAAGAAAACCCGTTTCCATGATCACGATCCCTATCGCCTGCCGGAGGTTGATTTTGAGAAAGTGGTGGCCAATGCGACACGCTCTTCCGCGCCTGACCCACGTCTGGCAACAGAGGATGAACTGCGTGCCTTTATCGAGGAAATTCGACCCGAAGATTTTGACGTCAACTCACCTGAGTTTCGCGAACTGCCCACTGAGATTCAGTACGAAATTGTTGGAGATCTTAGGCTCAAATCTCGCCAAACATCATACAAGAGGCTGCAGAATATGTTACGAAATGCGCCTACTGCTCTAGACTTCTCTCGGCAACAGATCGTTAATCTCAAGAAGCGCAATGACCTGACCCAGCAACTCCTTACGACGACCGATAATATTGGCAAGGCGCATATATCCATTCCTGTCCGTATCGCAAGTGAACGAAACAGGGAGTACATCCTGATCAAGAATGAGAGTGCAGCAGGGGGGTGGACCCTGGGTATCACGGATGATGGCACTCAGGCCAAACCAATCGAAATTGACCAAGATTCTCCTGCAGATGCTGAGGAGTCTGATGGTGACGTAGAGATGGAAGAGGTTGCCATGTGTGTATTTAATTCGTTCTGCTGCATCACGGAATTGCTTATTTACCTTGGGCCTGAAGACCGGCGCAAACCACTCCTGATCCTGACCTGCGTCTCTACCAGCAAGAAATGGCGTTATCGGCTATCCAGCGACGACATTCGCTTCGGGGCACCGGCGTGTCAACCGCCAAACCAGCGCCATCTAAATCGAAAGCAACACCTCTTTTTATGCCCGACGACGGCGACATCTCTTCAATAGACGAGAGTGATGAAGATGGCGGCGGGCTAGCTTTGGCTTTACAGGCCTCCTTCGATGAACAGAGGGCGCTGTCTGCGGAAGACCCGGGCCCATCAGGTAGCGCACCGCATGCATCGACCTCAAGCCACATAGGATTCCAGGGACTCACAGACGATGACGAAGATCTATACGTTTCTCCTACGCGCTTAGAGACTGCCTTAGCGATTGCAAATGCTGGGCCGTCCCCAAGGAAACCCTTACCTACTTCTTACGCATCGTCAACACCCTCTCGGTGGCCGCCTTTTGGGCAACCTGCAGCTTCGGCAACACCCAAGCACACCGCATTGTCTGTATCACCACCGCCTTCCGACCATGCTCTCGACTCTGACGACCTCGATGTTCTCGACCGACCAGTCAGCAACCATGTGGCGAATGTCCCCCCAATGATATCCTCGCTGTTAGGTTATCCTCAACTTGAGTTGACCGGCTCAGGAGTCCAGACCCAAGACCCCATAAGTGAAGGGACGCAGGGATCTACAGTCCCAAACCAGCGCTGGCAGGCTGCCTCTGAGCCAACTGTGAATGATATTGCCCCGGTGGGTGGCTTAGCGAGAACGGAGACTAGCAATTACCACACTCCTGAGCTTCTGTCTTCCGATCAATCCTTAGAGCCGCTGCCGCCTAGCGTTGATCATCTAACGCCTTCGAGACACCACCACCCAGTTGCCTCCGCTATTCCCGACGAGATTGGCTCTCCGGAGCATTCTCGCGCGGAAAGTTCGAGTCCAACGCCACCCTCTTCACAACCACGACTCCCTGACGTGGATCCTCAATCGGATCACCCGGTCGTCGCAGAAGATTGGGATCCGGCTCACGAGATGGATCCTCGTGTAGAAGAGGGTGAATTTGTGCGATTCCTATCCTCGGTCAAAGGGAGGGATATTGCCGACGTTAGGAAAGAGATTGATGACGAGATCGCGACATTACGCCGACAAAACAAGGCTGCCATGCGTGATGCTGAGGATGTTACGCAGCAAATGGTAAACCAGATTATGGTGAGCCAACACTATCTCTCATTGTGTTGTGACAGGCTCATGAGATGTGCAGATCATGCTCCGGTTGTTTGGCATTCCGTATATCACAGCACCAATGGAAGCAGAGGCACAGTGCGCGGAACTCGTCCAGATTGGTCTCGTGGATGGTATCATTACGGATGATTCGGACGTCTTTCTCTTTGGGGGATTGCGTGTCTTTAAGAACATGTTCAACCAGTCCAAGACGGTCGAATGCTTCATGGTCTCTGATCTCGAACGCGAGTTGGGTCTTACTAGAGATACCCTCATCCGACTGGCGTACCTCCTCGGTAGTGACTACGTGGAAGGCCTTCCTGGAATCGGACCTGTGTTGGCGATGGAGCTTTTACAGGAGTTTCCGGGTGAAGATGGGCTACATAAGTTTAAAAAATGGTGGCTGAGGGTGCAGATTGGGAAGGACAAAGCTGAAGAAAGCAAGTCAAAATTCAAGCGGCGATTCGTGAGTCCCTCTGAATCCATGAGACATCAGACTTTGACGCCCCAAATTCTCGCATCAGAAGAGACAATTTCAAAACCTGTATTTATCTGCCGAGTGGCCAAACCCTGCCGTTGTATGTGCTGCCTCATAATTTGTTGAATGTTTCCAACCAAGATATGGCAGAGAGATGCCTATTATCACCCCACGGTCGACAGCTCTGAGGAGCCTTTCAAATGGGGGCTACCCGACCTCGACGGACTCCGCATGTAACGTCATATCACCTCTTCAACACCATTGCACTCGTAACCGTTTCTTAGGTTTCTACACGCCGAACTTGGCTGGAACCAGGGAAAAGTGGACGATCTGCTTTTGCCGATCATTCAAAGGATAGGGAGGCGAAGTCAAGTAAGGCTCTCAAAAGCAACAATTTTTCGTGAGCTTGGTCGCTGAGGTTAGGCATGTGTTTGATCTCATAGGCGGCTACGACAAATAAGCAAGGAACTCTTAACGATTTCTTTGACGTCACGGCCGGGACCGGCACGTATGCACCAAGAAAACGACAGGCTTATACTAGCAAGCGTCTGCAGCATGTGGTGTCCGACTTCCGCCGCAAGCAAGCCAATATTCAAGATGAGGCATCTGTCAGCACGGCTGAGAAACAAAGGTCCGACGATGAAGGGGAGAAACGAGGGGGAAAGCGGACAAGAACCACAGGAAAGGCTCAGAGGCGCGGCCGAGGACGGAGTATTCGGCAGGACCGTGGCAAGACGGTAATCAAGCAACGCTCAAAGCGTGGCGATGACGAAGATGATTACGAACAAGAAAATGACGAAAGTACGCGCGAGTCCATTCCGCAACCAAGGGTTGAACTTCGGCCTCGAGCAAGAAGACCTCAGATAGACGAGGGGGCCAAGTGACCCTAGCATTCTCTAATTCAAGTCACGCCTCACTACTTGCGGGCGGATCTATCTGCTGAAGCTAGACGACCAAGGGCTGACGGGTAGGTCGTAAGACCCCGTAACTTACCTGTCAAGCTTGCAACGGTCACCTATTGTGATTGTTAGAAGCGAATGCATTCACAGATGTTTGTATCAATGGTATGATATTGCCGTATTGATGAGTAAGTTGTGAATTGGTCGTGGGCCCGCTCTACAGGAATGAAAGACTAGTGGAGTCACCAGTCACTCAATATCCTCCCACTCGCTCTCTTCATGTGCCTTAGGAGAATTGGTGCTCAGATGTAGTAGGTGCGACGAAGGAATTGCAGATAGCCGACCTTGTTCTCCTCTAGCGACCCGAGCTCTTTCACTAGCCCTGAGAAAGGATATTGTCGCCGCACGACGGGAATGTCCGGAATGAGGAAGTACTTGGTGATGAATCCAAACGAGACGAATCCCATGGCAACCAAGATGAAATGGTAAAGCGCTGTGCGCGGAGGTACGGGGGGGATGTCAGGCCCCCACATAGAGAAGAGCTCTTCTCGCTCGTGAGGCTTGCAAGGGCGGTTGTCATAAGGAGCAGTCGTGACATATGAGCATACGATGACTCACCGGGTCGCCGAAGTTCCGCCTGTGTTGCGTGTCCCACCATCCTTTCGGTCGCAGATACTGCTTGGAGGTATTGGGGTGCTCGGGATCGTCATCCAGCTGCTCGTGTTTACGAGGCGACGAGGCAGAAATGAGCCGGCGACATGTGGACGGTCCCACTTGTAATAAAGAGCGAGACTTGGTGCCCTCGACGCTCGCTAGACGACGAGATGCAGCTCGAATGACAAGCATGAAGACGCCGTGATACTGGAAGCTCTGATGGATGGATGAACCAATGTCAGCGCGTAGGGTCCGATTTCCGATACTGACCACGCCGGAACAAGGTTCAGTTCCTAGGAACTTTCAAATTGCTCGAGATCTTTCCATGGGGAAATCAGGGCGCAGGCACGAATACTCCCCCACGCCCGTCCGTCACATATCCATATCATGAGGTCTGTTTCGGAGGTAACCTGCAGTAACTTGAATAAGACGTGGTCTGCAGTTTCCTGCTGACTGAAAGACATCACACATTACATCCTTTTTTCAAGTAGTCTCGGGGGCAAGTGAGGGTACAAATTCTGGAAATATAGCGGGCGGCGATGTGAGTATGTAATTTTTTTAATAGACCAAATAACTCAAGCCGTCCCCGCAATGTCTCAAAGGCTCCACATTCGCGTCCGTACCGCTTAATCTCTGCCTCTACTCCCTGTTGCCGACCAGCCGTTAGATGACGTCTGAAGCGAGCTTTGTGGTAAAGGACGTCGAAGCGCAGTTACTCGAGCATCACAAGTCCAGGCGGACAGCTGGAACAACTGTCTATCCTGTTAATTACACCAACGAACTCTTGGATTAGTGCGTTTTTGATCTATTCCGCCTTCTCAGTGCCAGCATCAAGTGCCTTGCAGCGACAATTGGACCTACTTGTTCTTAGAACGATGCCGCGGCCCGACGTTAATTAAATTCGCTACCTATCCGTCCATGGTCTTGGACCTCGGTTGTGGTGGTGGGCTGTGGGCTATAACAGTTTCCACTCTGTGGAAGGTATCTCTTAGCCGGCCGCTCTTTTAACGTTCTCATTAAAGCCAGAGTCTGTAGGACGCGACGATATACGGGTTAGATCTCAACAACATTCAACCCCACCCCGAAGCAATGGAGTCTGTACATCCTGGTACATCCACAAGAGTCAAGTGGGTTCAAGGAAATTTGTGCGTGTACATTCCGGTAGCGCCGAACATATCTGAACTAGTATCCCATCAGTTTGGATGGACTCCCTTTCGAATCGAATTACTTTGATTTTGTTCGCATTGCTGGCATTGGCTTGGGCGTCCCCGAGGTCGAGGTCTGTCTTAGATGTATCGAAGCTCGGAATTTTCCGCTCACGCCTACACACTCGCAGTGGCCGAATATTCTAGAGGTATGTCGAGTCTCCGTCTGAACCAGACAATTATTTTACGCGTGGCTCAGGAAGTGGCCCGAGTCCTGAAGCCCGGCTGTCGGTTAGAGGTATTTCAGTGTGCAATCCCAAGGCGCCATCAATTGATATATGCGCCCCGTCTAGATCATCGAGGAGGATCCGATTTTTCCATGTGGTCTACCGCCAAAATGTCAATCATCTCCATGCGCGATATCCGACTTCCAGTTATTGTCTCCCAACCCCCGGATGGCTGAAACTGAACCCCGACGTACCCAGCGTCGCCGGACACTAACGGAGAGAATTTCCTTGCAGGATATCGCCGCTCCTCAGATCACTTTAACCTCACCAGCGCTAGACTCGACTAACCTCCGTCAATCTGTTGACGCCTCTCGAGACCACTCAAGACTCAAGGCATGCTGGGACTCTATGCTCGCTAGCAGGCTCATTGCATCGCAGCTGGTCAACGTTCTTCCGCTCTATCTCTCGTCGTCGTTCTGCAATATCCAATCACATCCCCCCTTACTAATACCTCTCCCACCCAATACTTGCGCGTTAAGTGGTGACAGACATCTCCGAGGGTCGAACGACACCTTTGATGTTAGCAGGGTCTTCACGCTGAGGCCGCACAATGAATGGGCGTCCTTCGGAGGTGCCCTTGAAGACTCAACCCAACCTTCTGAACCGGCAGCCCTATGGGCCCCGATGCATCTAGCGAAGAGCGTTCAGACAGTCAGGGCTTGCAAAGAGGTGCTCTGGGCAGAATGGGAACACCTCTACGCCGGACGTCGCAATCCTCACAACCTGGTACAGGCTGGGAGATTGGAAGACTTATTCACCGTGACGCGAGATGAATTTGATCAGGCTTGGCTTAACTGGGAAACGTTGGTTTTTTTTCTTGAGACCACGAGACTTCCTCCTTAACATGAGACATGCCATAGAGACATGATGGATCGCATCAATGCAAAATCCGTTACAGCCGCCGAGGTCTCTTGGTGCGAAACCATAGATGATCCTCAAGGCTCACAGCCAGACACACAGGAAACACGAACCTCGTATATAACGACCTCAAGCCCCGAAATTTGTCGGATCATACGAGGATTCGTTTGCTGGAAAGCATCTTAGTCACGTCTTCAGTTATCCGTGTTCCTCCTCGATATAATATCCGAGAAGTGGGTATCTAAGATGTATTCTAGTATTGTCCTCCAGTACATTCAGGTCAGTACATTCAGGTCAGACGACCGCAGTTGTGACACTCTGTGACTTGCCGTGAAATCGGGGCGCGGTTGAGTGATGGAACTCGGCTCGGCTGCACGCTTGCCAGCCATTCGTTATTCTTGTCCGCGCACTATCGACCAACAGTCATGTCAGCGGCTCCATCAACTGTTAATACCAAGGAGAATGGAATCACTGACGCTGAGCTGACCAAGTACAAAGTGAGCGTTCGAACCCTCAATAGAAAAGACGAAAAAAGTCATGACCTCTCCCTTTTGTAAAAGACGGCGGCGGAAATCGTACATCGGGTCACCAAAAAGTTAATCGATCTCTGCGTCGAGGGCGCTAATGTGATGGACATCTGCATACAAGGGGATACACTCATCGAGGATGGAACTGCTGCTGTGTATACCAAAAACGTGAAGGGCGTCAAAGTAACCAAAGGTGCGTGAGGGTCGCGTGCACCATTAGTTTCGTATCAACGCTTCAGTCTCTGTCACGACAGGGATCGCCTTCCCAACCTGCATCTCCGTGAACAACGCAGTCGAGTACTTTTCCCCTCTCGCGTACGTCTTCTATATCCCAGCCGCGGCGTGACATCGATGTCGACGCCCCGGGGCCCTGCCACCCCTTCTGCAGTTCGGACCCGCTCTCCAAGCAGACCCTTGCGAAGCACGACGTCGTCAAGCTGCATCTAGGCGCGCACATCGACGGGTTCGCCTCTATCAGCGCGGAAACCCTGGTCGTCGGCGCCACCGCGGCAGAGCCCATCACCGGACGTCGGGCGGATGTCATCAAGGCTGCATGGCACGCGGCCGAGGTCGCGCTGCGCTTAATCAAGGTTGGGAACAAGAACTGGGCCGTCACAGATGCTGTGGAAACGGTTGCTGCCAACTGGAACTGCAAGCCTGTCGAAGGTAAACATTTTCATCCTTCCTCACAAATCTTTCGTCACGTTTGTTCTCTCATACAAAGGTATGCTGTCCCACCAGCAAACACAACATGTCATTGACGGCAAGAAGCGGATTATCTTGAACCCGACCGAGAGCCAGAGGCGGGATCTCGAGACGGCAACGTTTGCGGAAAATGAAGTGTACGGCATGGACATCCTCATTGCCACCAATGAGGACGGCAAGGTCAGCATTTCATGAAGCGCAGGTTCCCGCGGCATGACGTAGTTTACTGTTTCTCCCTCAAACAGGCTCGCGTTGAGGAATCGCGACCCACCGTCTACCAGCGGGATCATACGGTGACATACCAGCTAAAGCTGAAAAACTCTCGCGCCATCTTCTCCGAAATCCAAAAGAAGGCTGGGAACTTGCCATTCAACGTCCGCATCTTTGAAGACGAGAAGCGGGCTCGGCTTGGTCTGCAAGAGGCCGTCCAACATGGCCTGATAAGATCACATGAAGTGCTGTGAGTTTAAAACATCGCTTGATCCTCCACCCTGGTCAAACTCGGGACGTCTAGATACACGCCCCCCAACTCATTTACAGCTGCCTTTCACTTCACCCTCGCCCTTCTCCCGAGCGGGCCGACTCTGATTTCTCGGCCGCCCATCTGGTATCAACCTGAGTTAGTCAAAACGGCGAAAGAGCTTGAAGAAGGAGAATTGAAAGAGCTATTGACGCGACCTCTCCGTGACGCAAAGAAGAAGAAGAAGAAGACAGAGGGCGAAAGTGAGACGGTGGAAACTTGAACGCGTCCCAAATGAGGAAGTCAAGGAAAAAGCAGGGCAGGGTACTACCAAGTTGTTTGGGAATGTAATCGCAGACAAAGATGGCCTTTTACCTCTGTAACATGTCGATATCGTTGTAAAACGAGGAATATTGGTGCGAAAACTGTGTTACTACTGGGATCTCTGGTTATTATAATTTTAATAATCCGGGCAAAAATGGCCGAGTGTGCGGGCCACAAGGTCGACGTTCTCGAGGAAGGCGTTGACCGCGAGGCGAGCCAATCGTATGGTCAGAACCTCGAATGTCCTGAGTACAGACGTCAGTCCTCGATCGACAAAGGACGTATGGGCACTGCTGCTAATCCCATCGTGATGGCAGAGGCAGGCGTACACGACCAACTCATGTTCTACTACGGCCAAGCTGCGTCGGACAGCGCGGGGCTGCAACTCTGGGTCCACCTCGATCACTTTCATCGCGATGAGGGCATGCTCAGGGGTGGCAAATGGGACACGAAGCGTGCTGCGAGGTCGAGGATAAGCGCCCAACAGATAAACTCAACTCGCTCGCGTCTGAGAAGAAGGTTCGCTTACACACTGTGCCACCGTTGGTCTGATGTCGACATGGCTGTCTTTGAGACAAAGCGACTCTACGGCCCTGGAGATCAAGACGTAAATGAGTCACGTGGAAAAGCCTTGAAACTAAGGGTGGTGGTGATCCCGTTTCTCCCCAACTGTTTGAACGGCGAAGCTCGAGTATTCACGACAATTTTGGTGAAACGGTCGGAATCGCTTCCACTCATGACTCCTTAAATTTAGATCCTTGCTCTCATCATCATCTCGACGACTGCTCGACCCAAAGAATCTAAGGATGTCAGCAAATACCAGCAGCCAATCGTCGGATATACGACCTAGCATTAGCGCACACCGGCAGCTTTACCCTCTCCAAGTCAACCCTCAGACTGGGGAGCCATACCTGCGCCTCCCCAGCCCCCATGACAAGATCATCATCACGCCGCCCAGGAAGAATGACGAACATCTTATGGTACCCTTGCTCGACGACCCGCGTGTGTACCCTTGGCTGTGGGGGACACCTCACCCATATCTTCTCGAACATGCGGAAGATGATCAGAACGAATTCATGGAGAAGGCTGAGGGCGTATTCAGAGAGTTGGAGGCCGGAGACCAGGGGGAGAGCCTCAAGCTCGTGAGCGGGTGCCCCGTGAGAGTAATCCGTGAAATATTGGAAGATGGGTCCGACGTCTACCTGGGGGCCATCGATTTCATGAGGTGCCTTTGGGAGTACATTTCCGACAAACATGAGCGTCGCAGATTGAAGGAGGAGAATGATGGCAGAGAAATCGGTGATCCAGAAATCGTCTGGACATTTGGAGGTGTGCACCTGCTAGTTTGTGGCTCGAGCTGTGACGATCAAACATCACCCTCTTCAGACTACCTGGCGCCTAGCCATCATAACCGAGGTATCATGACTGCTGTCATAAGGACTATACTTCAGGAATGGGCTATTCCAAGAATGGGTATGCGTAAGATAGAAGCGAGCGCGAGGGTGGGCAACGTCTGCGGCGTGAAGGTGTTGGAGAAGAATGGTTTTGTTTTCAAAGAGACACTGCAAGACTGCATAAATGATGCCCGTGGGGCAAAGTGGGGTGTGCATGTCTTGGAATGGAGAGCAAGCACTGTTGGTCTGGAAACCTCCTCATAGTGTATGTATGAATCTTGACCATGTCACCGTTAACGATAGAGCAAGATTGGTATGATGTTCCGAAACCCGTAGCCTACTCGTCACCAAGCAATCTTGACGACACGCGTTTCCAGGTCGCAGAAAGCGCACACTATGCTCTGCCTAGCTAAAATTGAACGGGGAAACACTTGATTAGTTCGACAACATATATGGACCTCATCACCCCTGGTTACATTTTTGTCGGACACTCAAAATCGGAATGGACACACACATCAAAATATAAAATTTTCTTCGCGCCTACAACAGTAGAAGCAGTGATGATGGATGGTAAACCCAAGGGAATCCAGAAAGCCGACCTGCGAGCAAAGGCACCGATATCATAATAAGAATGGTCTTCTCGTGACAAAGTCATAACAACGACCCAAGCATTCCGACTGATGCCAGCGACAAACCGTGAATACAATCACCAGGATGATAAAAGTATAAAGATAGAGAGAGCGGGGGGTATATATACGTCAGAGGGCGAAAACGCCCACCAAAAGCAACAGGGCGCCAAAAAGCACTGCGCTGCGTGCGGGGCGCATTGAGAGCGCAGAATCACTGAGTGCGTTATTGGTTCCAGCATTCGCAGCACCAATTGGTATGATTGAGTCTTCGGGGGACTGAGAAGGACTGGGGTTCAGAAGATTGCATCAGAAGATTGAAAATTTTTTCAACAAATGGGAAGTTTACGTTGTAGTGGACCGGGTCGTGGTGGGGGTGGGAGCTTGTGCCACTCCCAAGCAGCTGCTATCAGCGCTGGTTAAAATGGGTCTCTGGGGGAAAAAAGTCAGTCGCCCTGCTCAAAATGCGGAGGAGAGTTGTAGACGAACTTCGGCAGTCCATCCAGCATCATCGTCCTGGTCGATCACAGCGAATTGAATCTTCCGTGGGGCGGCAATGTTGACCCTCCATGTGAATTTATTTTCTAGTATATTATGGAATTCCTCTCTGTATCCAATTATCAGAGGCTGGTGTGTGCGACAAGAAGGAAAACTCACAGAGCTTCCCCACAAGGGTCATCGGGATTGACGATGGCGAGAGTATACGGAGGCTTGGTCGCGTCCCATTGAAGCGTCAGTAGCTGACACTGCAAATCGTCTGAGTGCAGATCTTACTTCTGGTTGCTGGAGCTAGCGCACCTGGGTAATCTCGGGAGTAAGCACCAAAAACCCTGCAACTAAGGGACTGAGAAAGGCGGCAGCGAATAAAAAGATAGAAGGAATGAGCGTGGCGAGCATGGTTTTCGGTGATGTATGAAGGAGTGTGAGGGTTATAAGGTGTTGTCGGTGCTCAAGGAGGGAGACAAGGTAGGACGACGGAAACCAGGGGTGGAAATAGTCACATCAAACTTGACCAAATAAAAGGCGGTCCCAGCAACACAACAAAAATGGCACTGCAAGCATTTTGTAATTCTACCAAATATACCCTGGTTGCCCCGTTTCTTGCGAATCTACGCCGCGTAAGACAAGCTCTGCCTGCGGTTGTCTACGGGTCCCCATGAATCCCTTACAACTTCGCCTTGCCGCTGTATTCCGCCAGCATCGATCTTTTTGATATGCTACCCGTGGAAAAATAATCGTCGTCATGGTCACACGATGACACACGTGTAATGCGCCTCACCCGGAGTGGACCACTGCACTAGGAGTTTTCCTTGGATCAACGACCGCTACCCGTCGTGCCAAGGGAATGTAGTCACGGTTTCCGGGTCCGATGTATAACTAATTTTGAAATATTCGGACGGCGAGGTCTGCATCACGAATGCCAAGGCGCACCTGACGAGGCCGCCAAATTTTCACACCACCTTGCTGCATCATCATCTGAAGCGGATACATTCATTGGATCCACTCTCGGGAAGAAGGCCGAAGCGCAAACGAACCTGGCGCCAATGGGCAAGCCACCCGACGACCCTCGGGACCGCGAATAACACAGGGAAAAAATCCATGGGAAAGCCTGTCGTTACATAGCTGATCACCTTGGTTCCAGTCACGAGGAACAGCCAAATTATCCCACCCATAGCACGGTATATCAGACCGCTAAGATATCATGTCAGTGACTTTTGTTCGGCCAGAAGCGAAGGAACCAATTACCTCCTGAGCATCCCGCGCGGTAAATCGTGAGTGTGAGTTACAGAAGGAAAAATAGGTCACCTACCAGAAATCGACATTCGGAGCCAGTCTCCGTTTAATAAAGTACTCATCCTTCATCGCAGCTTGGTGAAGCGCCATGGCGGTTTCCAGCAAAGGATCATTCCCGACGCTGTAGTTGCATTCCATCAAACTTGTTTTGATTAGGTTATAGAGACCCTAAGCTTCCACTCACATCTTGAATACCTCATCTGCAGTTTTGCGAATGATAAACGATCGGGGGTCTGACTGGCATCTCTTTCAACCAAGAGCTCTCGAAAGGCACGACGGACACTCACAGTTTTGTAGACACTAGGCGGTTGTCAAATTAGTGCTGATTAGATGGCAGGGGCAGCGCCTACAGACCGGTGACCGAAGCCAGAGAGCACTTTCTCCCGCCTCTTGACCGCTTCAATGAACGCGGGCACATTGGCAGGACTGAGCAACAATTTCTAGTGCCCTTCCCACTGCGGATTCAAGAGTACACATACTTGCCGATTGAAGCGAGCATACGGATGACAGCCTCGTTTGCGCCTCCTACCCTCGCCCTATGATGTATTTCGGTTGAGCAATGAAGAACTCCAATGCTCACCATGCAGTGGCCCACTAGATGCCAGGGAACATCATACACAGCAATGACGCAACCAGCGAAAAAAAAAACGCACTATAACGAAGCACAGCCAGCGCTGCGGACCGCGGCCGTCAGCTCTCCATTGCAGTGCTCAAGCAAGACTCACGCAATCGTCGAGAAGGGATCAACCAAAGAGCTTCCGGTTTGCAGCACCGTCGTAGTGCTGGCGTTCAACTCGTGGTCCGCGTGCAACAAGAAGAGAACATCCAGGGCTTTAGCGAGCATGGGGTTGGGCCTGTATTTCTCTTGCCCTATATGATCCATCTGGTATAAGAACCTTGGCCGCAGGAAGTCAGTGTGTGGATTTCGTGACAGAATGAGAGCCCAACGACACACGACTCAGTATAGCTGAGACCAGCTGGTGGAATAACAAAATCACGACCTTGGCGGACGCGATATGCCATGCTAAAAGGAGGATTATAAGCAAATGATATAATGCGAAATAGAAACCGTACGCTGCAAGGGTAGTGGCTTTACCAATAATTCTGTAAATCTGTTTGTCCATTAAAGCCAGAGAAGCCTCATCGCCTTTGGTAAACAGATTTTGACCTACACAAGCAACACACATAAGAACCACTTTACTCAACATGGTGGCGCCTTACCCTGAAGCGAAGGATTGGCCTCACTGTAATATGACCCGAGATAAGCGTATGCACTGGTTAGGATGGCCATGGGATGTGCGTCGTAGCTGTACAATAAGCACATGCGTCGTCAGCCAAACCCAACATATGTTGTTGCAAGAAACGGACCGGAAGGACCGGAAAAAATTCTGGGCGTCGGAATGGACAACTGCATGGTGCAAAACCTCCGCTTCGAATATCTTGAACTGCTCTTTTGTTGGCAGAGACCCCCATATAAGAAGATACGCAGTCTCCAAATGCGATGATTGTAGTGCAAGCTGTTCGATTGGATACCCTCTTTCGATGGCTGCGCGTTCAAACAGAAGACTCTGGATCCATAGTTGGCTCAGACTTCTCACCTGTAACGGAGAACTATAACGCATCGTGAGTGGCGCTGGATACGTGCGCTGGATACGCGAACGAAGCTAAAACGACATCAAGACTCACTCCCGCGCTCGCCGTCGATGTACGTGATCTCACTGTACAAGACGGCCGTGTTGAGGAAGCCGGGGTCAACGACACGTAACCCCTTCTCGGTCTCAACCTCGTCACGCTCGCCAGACGATTTAGGGGCCGTCATGGCCTTGAATGCAGTTGCCGAGATGCTGTTATTTACAATCCTAGAAATACGCCACTGAGATCGAGCGCGGCCCTGACGTTCCGCGTGATGACGCACGGAATTATGTACGTCTTGCCCGTGCGGTTGTCCCGCACTTGCAGGCTGTTGCTGTTGCTGCTGCTGAAGGAGTTAGTTGCTTGTCCCATAGCGTGTGTGTCGAGTTGGGAGTGCTCTAGTTATGACCCGTACCGACCCGCATTATATTTTGACAGACGTTGTCGATCGGCCTCGAAATAGCCGTGGTACCTTGTGACAGGTCCCGTTCAATACGGGCATTGCCGGCAATCACGTGCGCGTGTCAGGGACATTTATCAGAGTCGTCGTTCCGAACGAAGTGGTGCAATAATTAGGCAAAGCAAATTCAAGGACAAATCTAAGCTCGGCGACCAACGACCGCGTGCATTACAAGTAAAGTCCTTCTGGTGTGCCCTCGTTTTTCCTATATAGGACCTGCAAGGAAATTAGCCACCAAAAGCGAACATGGTGCAGAGGTTATTCACTTTTTCTCTTGCAGTCGTGAAGTCGGCTTTGGTAACTCTCATCCGCCTCTCTCTCAGTGCCAACAGTCCAGCTTCCGTGCACACGGCCTTGATGTCTGCACCAGACAAATCATCCTTTGTCAAGACGAACTCTTCCAAATCAACGTCTTCACTCAGACTCATGCGAGCGGTATGTAGCCTGTGGATAAAATAATAATAATCAGCGTAGTTATTATTCGAGGGAGATAGCAAGTGTTAATACTTGAAAATGTGTCGCTTGGTCTTGACGTCAGGCAGGGGGAACTCGATCTTGCGGTCAATGCGGCCAGGCCTGATAAGAGCGGGGTCCAACGACTCGATCCTGTTGGTGGCCATGATCACTTTCACATCTCCCCGAGTGTCGAAGCCGTCTAGCTGATTCAGCAGTTCCAACATCGTTCGCTGGATCTCACGTTCGCCACCAGAGGTTGATTCGTACCTGGGTTTTCCCATCAGCACGGGCGTCAGGTTCAATGGAAGGTAGTCTCCCCGAACCCACCGTTTCGTCCCGATAGCATCTATTTCATCGATGAACACAATACTCGGCGCATGCTCTTCCGCCAACCTGAACATTTCACGGACAAGTTTAGGACCATCCCCAAGGTACTTTTGAATGAGCTCAGAGCCGACGACGCGCAAAAATGTTGCAGAGGTTTGATTAGCGACCGCCTTAGCAAGCAGGGTCTTCCCAGTACCGGGCACGCCGTACAAGATGACTCCTTTCGGCGGCTTGATACCCATCTCTTCGTACAACTCCGGATGTGTAAGAGGAAGCTCCACAGATTCCTACAAACATTTCATTGAGTCAAGAAAATAGTAGCAATAAAAGGTCACATACCTTGATCTCTTGTATCTGCTGTTCGAGGCCACCGATATCGGCATAACTCTCTGTGGGAGCCTTGTCGAGCTTCATGACGCTGACCATGGGGTCGGTATCGTCTTGCAAAACACCAATGACGGCTTGAGTCTTGTGATGCAATAAAACGGTGCAACTTGGTTCTAGTAAATCTTTGTCGACAAAAGACATGATAGAGACGTAGAACTCAGGGCCAGACGCGGTGCTGATGATTGCATGGTCGTCGTTGATGATCTCCTCCAGGGTCCCAACAGCCATAGGAGTCCCGCGCAGACTGTACACCTTGCTTCTATCCTCCTCGTTCTTCTCTTCTCGCGCAGCCTCGGGTCTTAGTCGTTCCTGGTTCTGTATGAACTCCTCCTCAAGCAGCAAGTAATCTTTGATGCGTTCCACTTTGAGCTTCTTGAGCCGGCAGCGAGTGGAGGGCGTTACAGTAGGGAGCTTTGAAGCCGCGTCGGGACCGCGTTTCTTCTTTCGCCTGTGCCCAAGTGCAGGTTGGGGTGGCTCCCATTTCTTCCGCTTCTGCTTGTCGTCGGCATTGTTATTGTTGTTGTCTTGCTGTCTTGAACCCTCCCCTTGGTTCCCTAAGTTCATACCAGAAGGCGTGTTGCCCTAAATGTGACTTGATTAGAGTCTTCGCCGAACGGAATTGTGAAATGTACGCCTACCATGATGGTGTCGATGTGGAGCAAAAACCGAGGAAAGCGACGCGTAACACGCTGTTGGCGTGTGGGAATTAAAACCAAATCGGGACTTCCTGCGAACAAATCGTCGTGGCAAGCTTCAACGCTTCACCAGACATAATGAACCAATCGACCACGCCGCTTACTGCAACTTCGCAATTTATCCAAGCAGGTGAACCGAAAAAAATACCACTCCACCTTTATGCAGTACTCATTTTATCATTTCAGACGATGATGACGACCTGGACGAATCTGATATCCCGAGCTTCTCTCATCCAGCCATGGCTGCCACCAGTCCAAACGCAACTAAAGGGAAAAGCAGGGAACCAGAGCAACTCGCGCCGCCATCTCGCGCCAACGCCGCCTCGTCTTCGTCTGTGTCCGGAAATATTGGCTCCGATGCGAACAGTGGCGTCCCCAAAGCAGCGAGGCGGACATTTGGGGGTGTACAGGTTGAAAGACGGTGAGTAACGCGGCGAAATATCAATATATCGCGAATACCTAATTGCCTAACGGAACGAAAGGTACACTGGCACAGACACTCTTGACGAACCTGTTACCACCACCATAGTTTGTCCTTCCGTCGCTTGGCAGTTGTTCTCCACTAAGAATACTATAGACTCGGGACCTTCTTTCGATTTACACGAAATTAGTGCAAGTATTGTACCCTAGACGATCAACCGGTCGGGAAGTCTTAAGGTTTGCACCTAATATTCTCATTCGTCCAAATTCAGCAACCTCGCGATTCGAGCAGAGATTGGGACCTGTGGGGTCCACTCCTGTTGTGCCTTGCTCTTGGGATTATGTTGAGCATCAATGTACAACCACAGCTATTGGACCCCGTCAAGTTTCTAATAATCAGTTATCAGGCACCATCAAATCAAGCATTGGGCGTTTTCACCAGCGTGGTCGTCATCGTATCCATTGGATCCCTCGTGGTGACCGTGCAAGCCAAAGTATTCTTTAAGTCTCCTCTCTTCAGCGCGCCTTGCTCATGCATCTTGTCCAGCTCCTAGGCGGTCGCGTGTCAGTTCTACGTTTACATACAAAATCCACAGCTCAACGAGAATTTCAGCTCCTTTTTCCAGGGTCTCTGCGTCCTAGGATATTGTATAGCACCTCTGGACGTCGCAGCACTCATATCTTGTTTCGTCCGCATCATATGGATACGCGCGCCGGTAGCCCTGGCAGCGTGGGCGTGGTGTATATGGGGTGCGCTTGAGCTTTCTCTTCAGCAATTGCGAATGTCGACGAAAATTTCAATGTTAGCCTCCGTGAACTTTTTAGACGGCACCAAAATCGAACAGCAACGAATTCTTCTTGCCGTGTATCCTCTTTTGTAAGTCGTCCGACACTTGGTTAATCAGAACTGACCTAGCGCTTTTAGGTTGTTCTACTTTGTATTGGCATGGATGATACTCATACAGTAGTGCTTACCACTTTCGGGGTAGATTACGTTTTTGCCATGATAATGACTTTCCTGCTCGGTAATGCACTGCGCCGCATAGCCGCGACATTAGTACGGGCGTCCAGTATCCCATTGGCTCTGGACTGCCAGGTATGATCCTTTCGCACAGAATAACGCCCCGGGTGCGACGCATCTCAACCCATGCGCGACCCACCCTGCCTCGCCTTCCAGTGCCACCACTTCGCCAGACTTTAGATCAATACCTGAAATCCATAGAGCCATTCCTCATAGAGGATGAAGCTCGTGGGGGGGCCCCGTTTGCGAAAAGTTACCAACGGCGCGTCGAATGGGCGAAGTCCTTTGAGATGGGCGTTGGTAAAACGTGTCAGGAGCGTTTGCTCGGTTGGTCTCCTTTCGCCGCAGCACAAACGCGCATCTTACGCTCTGTTCCCAAGCCCTTGATCAGACGGCGCCGGACAATTGGCTGTCTGATATCTGGCTCAAGAAAATTTACCTCGAATGGAGAGCGCCACTTGTCATCAACTCAAACTGGTGGTTGACGTTCCAAAACGATAGCGGCGTCCCTGAGGATGTTCTCAACCGCTACACCAACGACGGTGGGGACCATATCACACCATGGCAGGTGAGACGCGCCGCTTGGTTGGTTCATCGGATATTAGACTTCAAGGACAGGTTGAACAGGTGTGTATGGCTTATTCGCGTTTCGGGGCTTTCATAAATGTCACTTAAGTGAAGAATTGCACCCTGATACCACACGGACGGGTCTGTGAAATACCTTGACATTTGCTCTATGCTTATCCTTATGCTTGCAGGAATATGGATTCGCGATACCACTGCAAAGATGTTCAACATATGTCGCATCCCACTCCCTGGCACTGACATGTTATCCCAAGCGCCTTCACCCTCCTCACCCAATGCGCGCAAGCTATTTGTCATGTTATACGACTGGGGCTACGCGGTCGACGTATACGATCGTAATCTTATCCGAGCGTCTTGGCAGGAAATTGAACGAAGACTTAGTCAAGTAGTCATTGACGCCGAGAAGAGGAGGAGACGCGGCGAGGAAGCTGTCCCGATCGGAGTGCTGAGTG
Source organism: Clavaria fumosa (assembly GCA_951802425.1). Lineage (NCBI taxonomy): Eukaryota > Fungi > Basidiomycota > Agaricomycetes > Agaricales > Clavariaceae > Clavaria > Clavaria fumosa. Next base: position 867,241 of record OX637803.1, on the reverse strand, counting down.
CCGATGACCGGGATTCATGGGCGAAAGTTCGTCATGTAACTTTCTGCCCGTCAGATGTTCGACTTACCTTAACAGAACTTTCGGCATCTCAGCCTGTCGCCTCAAAATCGCGAAACATTCAGGATCATTCAGGAATCGATCTTCGCGCTCTGCCTCGACCACTGGACTCGTGGCCCAGACGTTTCGACTCTCTTTCCGCCCTCCAACATGTGTCTAGATCTCGATGCCCATCTCCATAACATCCGTTCCTCTATCAACGCGCGCAACAGGTGGTTCGATAAAGCTTTTACCCTTGTAGTCGAGTCAAACACACGTGCGGGCGCCATGGGCGAGCATAGTCCGTGCGATGGCTTGGTGCCCAGCATCGTCTGCGAATATGCGATTGTCGAGGGAGCGGACTGGGAAACAGAGCCGTTGCCCTGCTTTGACACATTGGAAGCGAGAACTGGTGGCTGGAAGAGATTGGACTGGGTGACGGACAACTTCACCAAGCTGGAATGCATCGATGCGGAGCAGCGCGCAAGTGTTATCATAAAGGATTCGGATGATAGCGAGTTCTGGTTCCAGGAGTACGGGGCGGATTGGATCAAAAATATCTGTAGGTGCTCTCTTTGTAGCATATTATTGATCCTGATTTCATTTCGACAGCCAAATTTTCACCCGACCCGTACTTGCAAATGTGCCTCCAGCTCGCCTGGTACAGGACGCGCGGGTATTTCACCGCCACGTACGAAACGGCTCTCACGCGTAGCTTCGCCAAGGGCCGGACAGAAACAATCCGCACCTTCACAACAGACAGTAGAGCATGGGTCCTCGGGATGAACGATCCATCCACTTCTGTAACTCCCATGTGATGCGCATTCCCCGTGCTACTTTTCTCATGGAAATTTATCTTCAGATGTCGTCACGCCATGCTCTCCTCAGCCGAGCTGTCCAAACCCATACATCACTTACAAGAAGGGCCACAACTGGCCGCGGGATTGACAGGCACCTCCTCGGGTTACGTTACATGTTGGCCAATGGGGAACAGTGCCAACTCTTTGATGATGAACTTTTTCAACGGAGTCAGAGATGGGTGTTGAGTACAAGTGGTCTGAGTGCAGGCCATCTATTCAGAGGTACAGGGTATGTTGGTCAAATCTTCCTTAAGTGGAATCATGTTCATGGCACATGTGCAGCTTTGGTGCCACATATCATGATGGCTATGGGATCAATTGTGGGTCACATCCTTTAACATGACATCATGTGTTGATATGCCCATGCAGATCTTGCTGGTCCTGATGTCATCAAATTTGGAATTGAATGCAAGCACTCCTGTCCAGAAACCTCCACTCAACATTTCATACAGGCCATTGCACAAGCACTGAGGGATATGAAAGCAGTTTGTGAGGTAGAGTCTAGAGAGCAAATCAATAAATTGTAAAGCAGTCTGAGCATGATTATCCACCCTCCTTAAGGGCACAATACATTATATCTCAACTGAGCAAGCACTTTTTTTAAAATCCAGGTAACTTATAAATAGTATCTTGTCACAAAGCATGTCATTAGTCAAGACAACAGAAATGAATTTGCTAAGAAATCACATTTGAATCTGCATTCCCCTCTCTAGAGGGGGCACAGAATTGAGAATTTACACAATGTATCAAAAGATTTCAAGAAGCATTCCACATCTTACAAATCTGCATTCTCCAGATCATTCACACTTACCCATGCCCTCTCATCTACATGAGCAGCCAACTTTCCCACCAGTGATGATGCTGCTTCCCCAGTCAAGAAGGCCTTGCTTGAGCATATTACCATCCCCTTCTTGAAACGAGTTAGCATGACATTTGTGCGCCTTTCACTCTTCAGAAAGCCTATTTCTCTTGACCTGACAACAGAGATGATAATGTAATCATCTTCATTTCCTGTGTGAAGATTATTAATTCAGGAATTTGAAACAGTAGATTTGGGCTGATACTAGACCTTGGAATGAATCAACATTGAAACACTTGTCCTCCCATTTGAGATTGTTCTCCTTCAACCCCTTTTCAATAGCATTGCGCTGGGAGTCATAGGGAGTGATAATACGGAAACTTCGTTGTTCCTCCTCAAAACGTTGAGCAACTTGCAGCACAACTTGAAGCTCAGCAGAATTCTAGTTGATAAAATGGTCAGAATTCAAGCTTAATATCAACTGACATCTACTCACCATCCAACTTGTATCACCCGGGTCACGACGTGCTTCCTGACCATCCGCAACATCAATAAAGTGGCATGCCAAAGTCGAGCTGGTGACGGGGTGGTTTGGATTGGATTGCAGCAGCTCCTCATACACTTCTGCAGAGATAAAAGCACCAATTTGTGGTGGCATACGATCTAAATCCAAGTAAGCAAACAACGGGCTATGAATAAGAGTGAAACTTGCATTGGGTATTAAGGAAAATTGCCTGTCCATTGAGATGTTCCTTCTCAAAGATGCTTTCCAGCCGTTCGACTTGTTCAGCTCCGTGAGGCGGTACTGTGTATTGGCAAGTCAGTCATGAAGCATCCTTCTGGAGCACAATCATACGCTGTTTATCATCCCCGATGAAACAAATCTTCCGCAGAGTCTCAATATATGTTGTGATGATTGGTGTATAGTCATGGATGAGGATTTGACTGGCCTCATCTACTACCAGTGTGTTGAGAGGGATGGTGGCTTTCACAACTTGCAAGCGAGGGTTCGAAAGCATATTCAGGGTACAAAGGACTACCTGGACTCCTCCCAATGTCGCTATCATGGTCGCACGAGAGAAGGCATCGGAGCGAATGACATTCCGACATAGACCCCCAGCATAAAGATGTTCATGCCTTTGAAAGAAATAAGTACTATTGAGAGGCCACAAAACTGCACTCACCAATCAAGATGGAAATCTGTTGAAACCAGAAGTCGCCAATCGAAGAAACCGGATGACGCAAGTTTCTCAGCAATGTTCTTGACTGCGACATTAGATTGAGCAGTAAGCCATATTCCGCGGAGCCCATCTTGTAGGGCACCTTCAACGAATGCCGCAATGACGCTTGTCTTACCAGTCCCTGGCGGGCCCTGCCAATTGCTCATCTCAATACAATTAGATCCACAACAAGATATAGGCTACCTGAACGATTGTGACGCAATTCTCCTTCGTGCGAGTCAGCATATGTTTGACAGCCGCTTGCTGAGAATCATTGAGGGGGCGAGTAAATTGCCGAATAGCCTCAGGAGACTCAGGCTCAGTGCTCTCCGGAAAAAAGTTGAGGGGCCACTTGACTCCTCCGACGTGGTTTGAAAGATATTGGAACCAAGGATTACCCAAGACATCGCCCTTGCCTTGCAAAGCCCCAAGTAGGAGACGTGCTTGCTTTGTAGCAGACATTGTGGGAAAGCCTTGACCGTGCGTTGTTATGGAGTGAATTTGCTTCCCGATGAGGCCGTCTTTGGTCTCGATCATCACCTCTTTCCCTTTGATTTTCTTAATCTTACCAGGAACAACGTAGGGACCACGTGGGCCTTCGGCATGAATTTTCAACCGCTAAAAGTGATAGATGGTCAGTATAACATTAACAATAGCTTCAAAATACTTGCTTGGTTGTATGATATTCTCATACGGTCAGAAAATTTGCTTTGCCGCACCTTAAGACGGCCGTCGCTATCCCCTTCCGCAGAGGAAATGTCGTGCGTAACCTTGGAAGATTTCATGCTTTCGAGTCGCTGTTTGTCGCGAGCTTCCTTTGCAAGGTATTGTAGATACTGAAAATAATATATGCTCAGGTATCTGATACAAACTCTGGCCACGCACCTCTTCCTGGAGGCGTGACGTACACACCCGCTCCGTTTGCTCAAAGATGTGTTCTACCTCGGGTATTTGCGATATGTAATGTGAAACCCAGGCTCGCTGAGCGAGATCGCTCCGTTTCTTCCAATCCTCTGGATCCCATTGCATGCTCTCCGGATCGAAAATCTTTCGAACATTGTTCTGGTTGACTTCGCCCTTGTCAGCCACGGCGTATTCGATTGATGTGCATGGATAGTGATTTTTGACATGGGATGCAAACGCAGCTTGAATGTCTATGGCGTTGTCGATTCGCAATTCATAATCTTGAAAGAGACCCAACGCCAATTGTGCTAAGTCGAAGGCAAAAGCATTCCCGACCTCACGACATAGCAAGCGATCGCACAGCGATTTTCGAGCCGCAGCCTGGGTGGGCCGTGAGGTGGGTTGTAAGATTAAGACATCAGTCGCGTTTGCAATCGCAAGGGCAACCAATTTGTGCTTCGACGAATAAGCGGCTGAAATGCCAACCGCACTATCGGATTTCGTAAGGAGCGTGTCGAGCAAGTCATCGCTGAGCGATTGCTCGGGTATTGGGCCTTGAATCCTAATTGGGTCGGTGTAGACATCGAGAAGATTCTGGTCAAGAGAGAATGAAAGGGTCATAGTGTCCACAGTAGTTGTGGATTCTCAGGCGATGGGCTGCCGTTTGTCCGCTCAAGCTTGTTGGTCCATGTTGGTCCCGTTGGATTGCATCTGATTAACGATGGACCGCTCAAAGTGCGCTCAGCAGATGCCATTTGTGGGTAATTGCCAGAAGGAGACGGATGATCACGACCAAACAGCGTCTCCTCCTCTTAGCACTGGCAGTTCACCGAAATGCGAGCGCGCAATCCAACAGTGCAGCTTCCGCAAGCTCTGCTCAATCAGTTAGCTGCTATTCCAGGTTTTTCTCCCCCTTGAAAACTGCACATTGTTCTTGGTATTCATGCTCACTTCAGATGTAATACATCCTCACCGAAAGCCTCGACCTCAATTATCTCGAAAGGAAGTAAGGAAACAAGCTCGCCTCAGCGTGAAGCGTCGGAAAGCGAACTTCTTTGCCTCAACTCTCAGTTCTTCAACTAATGGCAAGAACAAACGACCAACGGAGGATCAGGAAACGGAAACGCCATTTTCCAAACGCAGAAAGTTAACAAACACACCTATCGTCGTTGCGAAGACTCAGTCCAAATCATTGCGACAACCTGCTCCATCAACGACTGTGACCCGTGTTTTGAATGACCCTACCAAAGCCTCCAACTCGAAAATGTCTCGCAGCAGCGTCGGCAGATCATCCTCACGTAAACATCAAGCACAACTACTCCCCGTCCGGACCGAGTATGAAAAACGAGAAGATGCCTATATTGCCCATTTAGAGTCCAAATTGAGTGGTTGGAAAGGTAAACAGAAGGAGGGAGATGGGCTGGACGGTAAGTTATTGCAAACTCGTAAGAATCATACTCACGACCCGACATGGTAGATCTTATGGAATTGGTTTCGCGCATCAGGGTACCTGAAATTCCCGTACGTTTATTCAAAAATACGGCATTGATTCCTGCCTAACGTGTGAAGGCCATGGTCTCTCCAACCGCTAGCTCTGAGTCTGCCTCGGATGAATGGGATCCCAACCAGGAAGACTCAGAATGGTTGGGCTGTGAAGGTCGTGATCTTGAGTCAGCTGAACCTTCCCACGCAGAATCGTCGCCCACAGTGGCTTCGCGTATGTCTCCCTTGAGTTGTCATGCTCACCTCGTTCATTTTGTCCCTTCGTATGTTACCCCGTACCTTCCCAATTCTCCTCCATCAGCCGTGCTTCAGCAACAATATGAGCCACCGGACAAGCTTTTGCGCCAACTCAAAGGGTTGTTGAACCGGTAAGTCTTCACGCAATCTACTTGAACCTACATCTGATGGTTGAGAAAATATAGCATGAGTGAAGCAAACATGAGCAGCATCGTAGACAGTGTCGAGGACGTGTACAGAGACTATACCAGGCATGGTCAGTTACCCAAATTCAGCGTTCTGAAGTTGCACTGAGGTATTGTTTGCTTACACTTTGCAGATATGACAACAGCTCTCACCCAAATCCTTTTGAATGCTGTTGCTGCTCCTACGACCCATCTCGACTCATATGTCCTCCTCTATGCCGCTTTCGTCGCAGCCTTGGCAAGGGCTGCTTTTAGCGGGGATTTCGGTACGTACTCATCCACGATAACCTTATGCACTCCGTAAGACGCCGCGTAGCACCCCGTTTTATTCAGAGACTCGTGGAGTTCTACCACGAGTTCCGTGCCGAGGATGTCCTCCCCATCACGACGAATAATGGTGTTTCTCTACCTTTGTCAGAAGACGACGCGATTCCCGCGCCACAAAGAAAGCAAGCTGCTAATCTGTTGCTCCTCTTGGCTTTCCTGTACAACCTACAATTGGTTTCGTGTCCACTTATGTTTGACTTGGTTCGTGAGCTGCTGGAGCCGCGGGACGATATTCTCAAGCAAATGGAGTTGCGCGAAATAGACGTCGAGTTGGTGCTGATCATCGCCCGCAGTGCGTCTAGTTCTCCTCTCCTTTGATGATGCAACGGACCCATTGACGCCGATACTCTAGCATCCGGTGCCCAGATGCGAGCGGATGATCCGAATGCTCTGAAAGACATAGTAAATATCATCCAAGAGCGGATGCTTGGTGCCGTCAGGTTTGTCCATTACTGGTTGCTCGACACTGAATCGAGCTCAACGCGTCAGTTCGAGGACGCGATTCATGGTCGAGACACTGGTCGACCTGAAAAATAACAAGTCCAGGCGGGTTGGGAACTGGAATGGCAATCTGCAGGGTGGGGCAGCCGAGGCGTTGGAACGAGTGAAGAAACTCCTTGGTGCAATCTCTAAGAAACGTAGAGGTGAGCATCTGTTGCGACTGGACCAAGAAATCATATTCACGGGGGGACATAAGCGAATCCACCCGAGCCCATCCGGGTGACCCTCGCAGATCTTCGCACGGCGGAGAGTACAGGCAAATGGTGGCTTGTCGGAGCCGCGTGGGGCGGGGCCTCGCTTAAAGACAGACAAGCAGCGAATGAACCTGGAGAAAATATCCCGCACACAGAAAAAGTCGATGGGGAGGACGAAAGCGCTCTGATGAATTTAGCAAGGAAACAAGGCATGAACACGAGTATCCGTCGCGCGGTGTTCGTTGTCCTTATGAGCAGCGAGGTAAGGTGGCTCTGTTGTCATAGGGAAACGTGGCTGATTGTTGATGCAGGACTATGTTGATGCATGCGACCGACTGGCTGCGTTGAAATTAAAAGAAGTACAGCAACGAGAAATTATAAAGGTGCTATTGCATTGCTGCGGGAATGTGCGTCGTGCGCTTCATTCCGTTTTGTCGTCGATAACGTGCCTGCTTCATAGGAGAAGGTATACAACCCTTACTACACCCTTGTCTGCCAACAATTATGCCGCACTTCACATTGTCACAAGATCACGTTGCAATACTCGCTCTGGGATTTCATGCGCGAACTCGGCGAGACGAAAATCGGTGGTCTAGAGGTTGTTAAAAATCTGAAAGCTGACAACGCCGATTCTGATGCAAGACCTGGACCCGTGATCATGACGACGAAAATGAAGAACGTCGCAAAAGCTTATGCCTGGTGGATTGCAAAGGACTGTATAGGATTGGGGGTGCTCAAGGTAGGCAATCGTGGCTTTTTCGTCGCTGGCCAACTGCTCATGTTTCATTCAGCCTGTCGATTTCGCGGCGCTCAAGCCTACAACTCGCTCTTTTTTACAAGAAATCCTCTCGCAGCTTTTCATCAGCTCACAGGTAACAACGCCTCTCACAAATGAAGCCAATCTGCCGGCGATTCCCCAGCGTGGCCCTTTAGAGGAAGTCTTTTTGAGAGCAACACGTATGGAGGCGCTTACCATGGGATTGCTCTATTTCGTTGGGCAAACGTTTCCCGAAGCGGAGAATGAGATAAGCTTCATGGCCTGGGCAGCTGATGTCGCAAAGGAGACACTCAAGGCCGGGATTGACGGCCATCTTTAGTGGTGCAGCGCTGTTCTTTTATGGAGCAGTCCTACGAAATGCGACGGTAGCCACTATGCTTCCGCTCTTGCCCCCGAAGGTGAATGTAGGATGCGCTACGCGAGAGCTAGTAGAGTCAAATCAGATCAAGCACACATTGGCAGGTTTAGACTGGCTCCTACGTACTGATACACGAGACCCGTTTCTGCTGTTTCAAAAATCTCCCGTAGCTCCTCCTCGGTGAAGTTACACGCTATATTTATGTTAGCATGAGGGCACAAACGAAGTCAACGCTTGGGCACACATGTGATGAGTAAATGAGCTCCTGGCTTCAAGAGCCTTGCGACATGGCTGAGGTACTTGGTCTCGGCCGACCGCCCTGTGTCATCCTTGGCGCTTAAAGATATGGCGTCGAAAGTTCCCTTGTCCATGATGACATCCCATGAGTCGAGACGATCCATGTGCGGAAGCAGCGGTGGGTCCTCTTGGAGAAAATCGCAAACGGCGAAGGTAACGCCCTCTAAACCTCGACTTTTGCCGACGGCAGTGGCGAGTTTAACCGCGTCGTCGCAGTAGTCGATACCCAACGCCTTTCCCGAGGCGTACCCGGCTTCGACCAGAGCAAAGAGTAATACTCCGTTACCGCTCCCAATCTCGATGATAGAAGGGTCGGTGGATGGCGGAACGTGCTTCAATGCCCAATCAACCATTTTATCTACGCTTTCCTTTCCGAACCTGCACAGGAGGCGAGTTGCCATCCAGAGTTGGTAAACTAGGACTAGGGGGCGAGGGTGTTGGAATCGTTCACACCATATTTCGCCTTCGCCGAACTCCGGGAAATTGTGGAGGTCATCTCTGTACACTTGGTCCCAGCTGGAATTTCGTGTGGCGTCAGTGGGCACGGTGGTATGGACTTGCAACGCTCACTATTCCTTAGAGCCTAGTTTGGAGGGGGCAAAGCTCGCCATTGCGCGACTTTCACTTAGATAGGCTTCCGGAATGGAGGTGGCAATAATCCTGTGTCTCTATCTTTCCCCGCTCTGAACGTTCTGAACGACGGCGCGTGGCGAAGTGAATGAGCAGAGTTACAATCGCGATGATCGTGCTTGTCACGTGCACGGCTTCTTTCGTAGCGAACTTAGCAAAGTCTAGTATTTTGAACGTCTATATGGAGACAATACTGGATCTGTTATTCTCTAAACCCGAGGGCTTCAGAGTTTGCGCCCTCCCTGAGAATCTCCAGCAACTGGTCTAAACCTATTCCTTTGCGAGTGCATACCGTCACTGTTTCGCATGATGGTGGGCCAAATTCCGGCGCATAAGAAGGCGCCCAGCTTGGATGTATGCGCACTTCGCATGCCTACAAACAGTCCGTGCTGAAGGTTTGCTTCCGTGGCATATTGGTAGATATGAAGTCGCGAGTCCCCATGTTGTCCACCCGAATTTGCATTGTAAAGAAACAATCCTCCTCGAAGTTCATGGAACGCACCCAACAGGACGCGTACCATCCTACAGGTTACGGAGAAACGAGTTGCCGAGGTTCGTGAAGCCACAGAGGCCTCCGCATATGTCTGCGCAAAGCCGGATGACATGCGAACAAATGTAGTTGCGAGATGTACTATCGGGCTGAATTTGGCCCATCGCGCCTCAGATACCAGTGACACCGCAGCATACGTTCTCGCAAGTGGGATACGAGTCTTCTCGAGGGCAAGAGTAACAAGGGGTGTCCATGCATCGAGGTCTCGTGCACAAGGCTGTTGTCTTGAAAGCCTGGTCGACTTGAGCAATAGTATAATATCCGGCCTGAAAGAGCGACGTTCACCATTTGCATTGCCATGTCATTCAGTCTGCCACGAGATATGGTGGATACAGCCGACTCAGGCAATCACGTCGAGGACAGAGGTTGATGATGGCTTGCCCAGGCTGGGCGATGCACGAACCTGTCGATTTGCCGGACAGTCTTGGCGAGGAGACCTGTATTAGGAGATAACATTGTCCTCTCTGCTGATTGGGTCAGGATATACCTATGGTCGCCCTACCAGCCATCAGTTAGCCCTTCACTCATTGATCAGTTCATCATGTTGAGCGAGACGGGCGCCGACGCCACTCCTCTTCGGAAATACCTGTGTGCAACGCGGATTTAATCCATCTTTCCCGAAAGGGACCGAGGCAGAATTCTCCGTCGAAGCATATAATATACTGTACTGTCGTTGCCAAGACGTCGCCATGGTATGATGATCAAAGGCGTGTGCTCCGAAAGCTCCATACACCCAGTAAACGACTTGAAGACCTATGGAAATGTTGCAAATTCTAAGGTTAACGAATTTTGCATAAGACATAACATGTAGAGTATGCGACGCACCCACGAGAACAAGCACGCTAGAACTTGGACGTAATTTTCCTCAACACTACAAGAACGACTAACCCAAGAACGACCAAGAAAAATCAAAGATGGAAGCACAGCCTCTGCTAAAACTCTTTGATGATCTTATCCCTCACGCGTGATCAGCGCTCAGCGCTGAGCACCTGGTACACTCTCCTGTTGGGCACTTCGGAGTGCCGTGACTATAAAAGCTTCGTCGAATGCCAGGTCCTCCCCAAAGCTAGACTTGTTTTCTTTGGCCAGGTCGCCTCCCTCGTTCTCTTGCCCTAATCTTCGCATTCCTTCACCCTGGTTGGTCCTGCTTCATTCGCTTTTCATAGATCAAGTGAGCAGTATGAAACCTCGAGATGAAAATGCATGATCTCATCCTGCTCTTGCGCAGACGTCGCGGTCATGTACTCCAGAGTCGTCTTTTTTATTCTGCTGGCAGCCCTCTTCTCCCCCGTCAGGGCCACGCCGCTGTCTCTTCGTAAGTTAAACCAGCTCAGTGGTTCTACTTATCCGCCGGTTCCCTAAACACTTCTTTCGTTCTGTCTCTTTATATAGATCATCGTAGGGGACACTCGCTTGATAGCGGACACTCGTTCGTCAGTGGAGACTCTTCTTCTAGCGGACACTCGTTCGGTAGCGGACACTCGTTTGGTAGCGGACACTCCAGTCATAGTGAACACTCGCTTGATGGCTGGGGAGGCCACCATTCCATGTCTGGATTTGACAATTTCTACGGATCCGACAACTTCGATGGCTCGCGAAACAACTACATTTCCCTTTCCGATAAAAACCAAGTTTCCTGTCATGCACAGTCAGTTGACATCATCCAGCAAAGACTAGTGGTGCTGCAAGAGATGGCGAAGAGGTGAGGGTGTCTACTTTCTTCTTTTTTTATATACCCAACTCTCTCAACACCAACGACACAGGATCATCCTCGAACAAATCTGCGAAGTGGAGACACAAGTCATCGTCTTCGAACAGTTCCGCTCAAGCTTGAGCAACTTTGAGGTCGACCTGAGCCGCCGGTCCGACAGACACGTGGGCTTCGATCGGGACATCGCCAACCATTTCGACAAGATCATGTCGTCCGACGGCTCACACTCGTTGACTACGGACGACCTTGGGTTCAAGGGTAGCGACGTCGGCTCTCACCTCTTCTCAATCGGCGGCTCCAACTGGGATGACACTTCCTCGCCTTCATCCGTCAGCCAGGCGTTGCTTGCCGCCCGCGACGCCAACCGAGCGACGTCGCACTACGTCTCATTTGGGTGAATGAGCGTGTTCTGTTGGGGTCGCTGTTACCTGACGCCCCTCTCTTGGGGAGATGATGACTTCCAGGGTTTTAAGGGCGATTTCTGGCACTCTATATCATAATATTTTTATTACAAAAAAACGGACATCCCGCGATGATGAAAGCGTTGTAGCAGTCCTAGTCAGTCTTTTACGATACCCCCACCTTTGACGCCGGCACGGTCTGGCTTCAAATCCTTCAATGCAAGAGATTTTAACGAGGAAAGATGAAGGCGAAAGGTTCATGTATTCTCGCCAGTCGCGAGGACATCGTCGTAGGAAATACCAAAAAATAAACAACATCCGACAAACCCCAGGAAAGAGCAGAGAAGCGTTGGTACGTACAGTAAGGCAGTGAAGCGCGGCGGGCGCGGTGACTAAAGGGGCGGTGTGAAGCGCTGACAAAGGCGACAATCAGAGACAAATAAGAAACAAACCTGCCCTAAATCGACTCAGAAACGTTATATAAACCCTTCTCAGTGATCCGCTCTTTCCCTTGGGAACCTTCCAGGGCCCGGGAGTGTGACCCCAACAACGCAGTGAGCCATCTCTCGCATCTTGCATTTGCCCTTTACCGAAACATCGTCCTCAATCCAATCTTTTTTGATCAGTACGTTGTTGTACCCGACTTGCCGTCGCAGTCGGTCAGCGTCAACCGAATCGACTGGGGCCTAAGGGCTTCCAAATGTCTTCGGTTAGCAGGAGCTCTCCCCGGTGCCCCGGTTGTCGAGAGTTTCCATTACATCGCTCCGTCTTAAATTAGATGAGGTATGTACACTCGTTATTGTGGGTGACGGTCCTTTGTCTGAACGTTCCACAGCGCACGTCTCTTGTTGCGATGACATCCGACGTAGTATAGCGATCACACTTGTACGTGGTTCATGTGTCATTGCTGTACGAGTTTCTGACCTGACGTCCTCTAAGACCAAGAGTGAATTCTCATTTCTTGGTGTGGGACTGCTTGTATGCGACTCGGACGTTCCGGATAAGCTTCCTGCTGATTTTTTTCGCTATCAGATAGCCATGATTGCGCTGGGCTCAGAATTCGGATTTTGAGCCCAGCGCGATAATGGAACAAGACTCGGGGATCCCCCGAGCAGCTGCAAATCAAATAACCCAGGCCACCACCCATTGACAATCCGTGTACATCTTGTTCCGTTGCATGTACATAGTGTAGTCGACAAAGTTATCTGTATGTTTCCGGAAGCACAGGTCACTTTCCTCGTGAGTGAACAGGCGTGAAGCTCTCTGGGCAACGGTATCTGAATGCTGGATGTCGAGAGTCGTCCAAGGCAGTCATCTGGACTTCCCCTCCAACTTATCCAGATGATCTTTCGCTTCGTTAATCTTACTAGCGAGATATGGCGAACCGCCGCGGTCGGGGTGATTAGTGAGCATGATATGTCTGTGAGCGTCTTTGAGCTTCGTCCGCAGCTGAGGGCCGTCTCTGGAGAAAAGGGAAGAAACGTCAGAGTCCAAGGCTGCTACTGTACTAGTTGCACGAGTGAGAGAAATACGCACTTGAGGCCGAGGATTGCGATGGCTTCCTGGCGGTCCATCTTGGACTTGAAGCCGCCTCTCACCCACTTTTCCCCGCCCATTCTGCCTCCCATCAGGCTGATTCTCCGAAACAGATGCCTTCCGACGACGGCGGTAGCTATTGCCCCGAGACCAAAGATGATTGGCGTCGCCATTCGTGACAATTAACGTCGAGAGCAACTTTCGGACCCCGGAAGCGGATGTTGAACGAGAAAAGAGGCTACGTAATTCTATCTACAGTGTAGTGCAATATTCTACTCTAAAAAGCCAAGGTAAACCCAACAAAAAATGATTCTAGATTGAGCGGGTCCAGAACACGGTCAAGCAACCGTTTCAATGGCTGGGGCAGGCGCTATCACACTTTCAACTGCGCCCTCCAACGCCTTCTCATCCATCGGCAACAGGTACGATTCCTGGATGGCGGCGCGCTTAACATCCCACTCTTTCAGTCCCAATTTACCTCCCAAAGCTCGCCAGCTCTCGAGCTGCGCCTTCTTCCTCTCCTTGCACAGCGTCACCAGCGCAGGCCAGTATTTCTCGTGGTCGTAGACGAAGTCCTGGTCTCCGCCCCACGCGCTCTGCACGAGCATGTCGGACGCGAAGGTGCCGTCCTCGAGAACATGCGGATTGAAGTGCAGCTTGGGACGCGTGGCGGCGTCGACGAACGGCATAATGAGCTTGAGGAAGGCGTTGACAATAAAGGGGATGTTGGTCATTAGTCCCAGGCCTAGGCGTTCGGGGTAGTGGTCTTGAAGGATACTAAGAACCTGGAAAATGAGATTCGAAGAGCTTGTGAGTCCTAGGAGCGTTGGACATCAAAAGTGCTGGCGGAGATAGGCTCACCAGGCGAGAGGTTGCGAACGAGGGGTTTTTCCCTCTATCACCGAAATTTAACATGATGTTTAATGTCCTAGGGGAATTGGCCTCAATTCCTATAAAGCGTCGCGTCCATTTCGACGAAAGGGCTCACTCAACACCGGGAGCCATGAGATCCGCACAGCGCTCTAGCATCCAGACCGTATACTGAATTTGTCCGGGGCCTTCCTCAGTATTTTGGCGAGAAGGCACCATGTAGCATGCAGGTCGTCCAGCAGTGTCATATCCAAATAGAAATATCTTGCCCGTCAGCCCCTGTGCCATCAACCATAAGATGGTGTAGTCAGCATTAGCGACAAGGGGTGAGAGGAGGCGACGCGCACCTCTGGCTCCACTAGTTCGGACGTCAGCGCGTCATACAGACCGAAGTCTCGCCGCCATCTCAACGTGTTTTCTAGTCGGAGGATGGCCTTCTCGGCGGAAGCCCACTTGACTGCGCGCAGATACCTGCATTCAATTCAAGGGATCTCAATGTCGCTATGCGACAGATTATACCATGCCCGCATGTCTCATACCTGAGGATGCACTCGTGTGACTGAGGATGAAAGCTAAGACCACTGCGAACACGCCTGAAGGACGTGGTCTCTCACCAGCCAGAACTTCTCTTCCTCGAGCAGCTCGCCCTTCTCTACATCAGGAAGCGTGTAATCGGCTTTAGAGAAGTGCTCGAGTACGGTATCGCGCATGCTGATCTGTTCCGGTTTGAGCTCTACGGGTTTGGGTTCGGCAGTCGAGGGAACGGGAATTGGCGTATAGACTGGCATTTTGACGCTAGTGGAGGTCTGAATCTAAAACGGATTCGAGGGCCGCCATGCAATGGACGCATTCTGGTGCCACGCGACTGACATGCGTTGGTTCTCAAAAGTGGGTGCACTGCCATGGCCGGAACAGAGTCAGAGAAAATGTATAAGGATATATGTACGTGCGTGCTGCGAGTTGACGAGCTGTGGGGGTACAAAGGGTGTAGGTAGGGATGTGCATACCATATCCATCGAACTCAGAGAAGAGCGCGGGAGCAAAAAGACCACGAAAATAGAAGAAAAAGGGAGAACAAGAGAAAGCAAATAAACGGTCAAGGTGAGAGTTATTGGCACATAAAAGAGGATGGAAAAGGCATAAAAAGCGAAAGTTAGCAAATAACGGCGTAACTTCAATTTCAAGAAGAGATCCCTTCCTCGGAGTCTGGTGAAGGTGTTCCATCTAGACGGTGCCCATGCACCCTTAAACGATACAAGCAGGTGAAGTCATCCCGTCCCCAGTTATTCTTCATGAGTAAGACCACAATACCGAAATCAATTCCAAGATCTTGGATTTCCTGTGACACGGGGAACGTTTGCACGTTGTTCGAAGAGTGAATGTCGTAGGCAAATTTGGCGATGCGAATGTATTGCGGCTTCCTCGGCAGTGTGCGCGGATACGAGTCTTCACCAAGCAAGTCCTCGCCGAGATCTTCTCCGCGACCTTCTGCCTCGTCGCGCGCCATGGCTCGCTCTGTTTTCCAGGCTTCTACGCGCCGGACATTGTCCCGCCCATCAACCATACCCCAGAGCTCCATTTCCCGCGGCGCGCTCCGCATGTCAAATGAAACTTCCCTTGCAACGTGATCGATCGTGACATCCGTGATATAGGTCGGGGCAGCAAGGGCGACACCTAGTTGGCCACGGGAGCCAGCAAATGGCCAGCAGTGCCCATTATGCAGTTCATGATGTAGCGCAGTGACTGGCGGGCGCCCAATTGCGTGGCCATTGCCAGTGAGCATGCCGACCAGCTGTCCGCGGAGCGTCTGCGGCTTCACTTCGAAAGTGGGACTTGTTAAAGAGGGGATAACCGTCGATCCGCCAGAGTGGAGGGCGAAATCCGGCCGGGCGATGGTGTCCTTGCTGTACCTGCTGGCCTCCATCTCGATCATGTGTTTCAGCAGTAAAGTGACGTCTTGGCCATCCGTGGACTTAATCATCAGCTCGGAATTCGAATCACTAGACCCAAACATCGTCCACCATGGTACGCTCGCGCCGACGGATTTCCTTGTCTCAAGAGCTTCCTTGACGCTCCCCTCGACAGTTCCTACCCTCGCCTCTAGAGCCTTCAGCCTCTCCTTTGACTCTTCATCAAGATGTTCCTCAATCGACGTAAACGCACGATTCGGCTGAAGTTGGGCGTGCAGGCTCTCTACTTCGTGCTTGACGTTGTCGAGTTCTTTGCTGGAGGCCAATCTCGCCTCCTTCTCCGCCTCAGCTGCGCGTAAGCTCTCTTGCAACAACCTCGCCTCCAGTAAACCTAGCTTTAACACTAGTTCGCGATGCGTCTCGGCAGTCGTTTCATATCGTGTGTTGTACCGCTTGGAGTCTCGCGAAAGGCTGTAAAGTGCGGCTTCGAGTTGTTGCAGGCGTGTGGAGAGCTCGGCGATGTCTCCCGCTGGTAAGTCTGGCGCAGAGAATGGTCGGGAGGGAATCTGCATCCCAGGCAGCCACGCGACCCTCCCATTCCGTAACAGGTAATATGTGCCGTACAGAATGCATGCCAAAGCGAGGTATTTCCCCAGATTATAAATGGGACCTGAGTTAGGGCCAGAAAGCCATTGGACGGGGACCACAAACAAGACATGTAGTAGAAACCCGAGGGTTCGGCCCAAGATGAACAAGAGAGTTGATATGACGCGCCAGAAAAAAGTGATCACAGCGGAAACGCAGACATAAGAGGTGTGAACCAGCTTGCCGAGCAAACCACCTAAGGAGAAAGAACGCTTTTGTTGACGCTCGAGTGACTTGCTGCGTCGCCTAGGTGCAGGATTCTCCTTAACCTCTAATACAGGACCCAGACCTTGTTCGACATCCATGGAAACATCAGGATTCGTGGTATCAAGCTGTTCGAGCAAAGGATATGGCTCGGGAATTGGACCGACTCGCGAAGGAGGCGCAGAGCGTTGTCGGGGAGGATTTGCGTGATCCACAGAATTCTGGGCCAAAAATCAGGTCCGCATCGCGCTGAAAGGGGATCCGATTCACCTGATCGCTCATAGGCTCATCACTGCCGGAATCCTCATCTTGGATACCGACGTCATTGGCATTTCGAGTCCTTCTCTTCCTTCTCTTATCATAACCTGCGACCGGGAGCGAAGTCAACGGTCCACCAGCAGGCTCTTTCTTTCTCCTTCGCCTATGTCCCTTTATCAGGTCGTCTACGCCATCTGATGACTCGAGGTCCGACTGAGAAGGCTGGTAAGCCATATTGTCTTGCGGGATGCGATTCCGTTTGTATGCTGCGTTCGTACGTCGAAGCGCGCCATTTTCCAAGCTTTTTTCAGCCTGAAACTCTCTTTCCTCGGCTGAGTAATCGTAGCTCCCATTGGTTCCGTTTGCAGTCGGATGGCCGGGTTCAGGAGATGGTTGACGAAGGTAGTAAGTTGCTGGGACCGGGCCACGTCTCGTGACGCGACTGTGCTCTAGAGAATTCCCCTCGATATCGCGATCGGAGTCAGGAATCGAAAGTAGAGAAGTTGATTGCTTCGAGAACGGGTTGCGGGACGGCCGACGGGCGGGAATGGTGACTTTCGAGCTCTCGTAATCGACAGACGTGCTTCGCGGGATAGGATTGATGGTTCGCCCGGATGCCCAGGCCGCGTTAGGGTTGTCGGATTGCATGTCGTTTGCAGCCTGAAGAAAAGCAGATGCGATATTGACTGAGGTATCCTTGACACTCCACTTAGTAGGATTAGGAGGTGATGTGATTATTTTAGGTCCGTGAGATGCTGCGGCTTGCTCACGTTCCTTGCTACGGGCGGGACGTGCTATGGACTCGTCAGAGGGAGCGTCACGTGAAAAAGTGGCTGATCGACCGAGGGGCGCTCTACGAAGGATAGTTCGAGTCATGTAGAAAGCATGCGGAGGAGGAATGCAACGAACCCGTTAGAAGATAAGGGTCTAGTTGAAGGGCGCTGTTTATACAGGAGAGGATTGCGATCTAGAAGTTTGCCTTGACCGAGTGGTGTGCTCGTAAATGACATGTAATTGACAAGCGAGGATCAATGGAGAAGCGATACAACTTGTTTAACGGATCATCAAACACGAGTCCAGAACGCGTCGTTGGGGGATTAAGCAATGTCAGGAGGAAAATGGCAGGCAGAGGCGTGGTTGAGTGTTGGACGAGGTGGATTTGGGCTTTGGTAACAAGTTTGTTCCGCTTTGCTGCTGCCTCGTGCGTGGATATCCACAAACCACAACAACGCTAATGGAACACTCGGCAGCAGTCTTCTCCAAGATGAGCAAGCTCAGCGCTTATGGTCAAGAACTAATTTGCGTTAAATAATCCCACTCTATGCGTAAAAACATAATGGTCAAGACTTCCAATAAATTCCAACAAAAAAAACAATGCACGTTCGGTGATTGTCATATAGACTCGAGAGTGCTATCGTAAGAAATGATCAATCAACTTTGATCCAACGAAAAATAAATATTTTAATCCAAAAGCTTGAGTTCAAGAAAGGATATCTGATAGGATCGGTGAAGAATAAGCGCGTCGAGTGAGTGCAGACGACTGTGTTCATAACAACTTCGCGAGTGACACGCTGTTGTCATCCTCGTTCGTGGAAAAGTAAACATTCCGAAGGAACCCATGGCCGAGCTGCAGGTGATCCTTTGAATCAGAACAGAAGGAAGTGAAAAGCACAGGCGCACTCACTGTCCAGGATGACGAAGAACTGGGAAGGATGGCAAATGAACAGCGGCTAGGGTCATTGGGAGTGGGAGGGCCCATCAAGTCACGGGTGTCGATCGTGAACGAGACGCCCTTAAATATCAAAGCAACCGTTGTGGCTGTATCACATGGCAACTCGTAGGAGTCTCCCCATGTTATCCTTTTGGTGATAGCCTGGTAGACTAAGCGCACATCCTCGGCAGGTCCGTATATTATTGGCAGGTCTGAATGCGCAAGCATACGTCAGTGTCGAACGACGCTCAGCAGTTAAATAAATCCTTACCCAAGGAAAAAAGGCCCACCCGCTCAACATTGTCTGCGAAAGGGTTCTGGCCGTCCACAGTCGCAGTGAACTTGGCGGAAGAAAAGCCATCAGGGTTGACGTTGGGCACGGTTACCAAGGTCGACGGGTGATACAGATTCTGTAGGGAAAAACAGCTATAGTTGCGGATGCAAATACACCTCTGAAAAAACTGACCAAATCCAGTCCACCAAAAGTGATCGAGCCAGGAGGGTCGGTCAGGCGCGGCAACTTATATGATGTGATAGCGCGGGCTATTCTTTTTCGATTCCTCATCTCGGAAACTGGAGATCGTGTACTAGCCTTTGCAAGTTTCTGAAATTGCGATCATAAGAAAACATAACAATCTTGGAGATTGAGACGCACAGATCGGCCCAGGCCTAGGACAGTGCCATATGAGATAGACATCGAATATTCGTTCATTTGCACAAGTGATCCGAGCGGGAAGTCTGTGAGCGATTTCATGCGGCCTGCATAGCCCATCTCGACAGTATCTCTGACGGACTTCCCGGAGACCTGGAAATTCATCGGTATCTGGACCGCAAACTGATTTCCCGTGTCCTGAAAAGTTTGGGAGCTCGGGTTTGAAGTCATTCCAGAACCTTTCTGGGAAAATATGACCGTTATTTTCCTGACAAATGTAGCACTTCCTTTGCAGCTAAGACTCACGCAAGGTCCAGGTTGCGGACAATCGGAACAGGCGCAGCTGGGGTCTCTGACCCAAAAGTCGGCGACGGCATTCGACACAACAGCCATACCTTTCATAGGTGGCGAGCCAACCAGAATGGTTGTGAGATACAATGATATTTGTGGACTACGGATTTCAGATTACAGACAGCAAACGTACAGATAACAGGTCTCACTCACTGACTGGCGGACGTTTGGACCTGGCAATAAAGCGGAACAGAGTAGCACCAGGTACAACTTGGAGTCAATGAGCCTCCAGGGTCACGGGCGCAACTCGGAGTCGTGACGTCGCGGCCCTCGAGAGAGCGCATATGATGCCGGTGATGGAGAACATCACGAGGGTGCCGCGGAGATGCACCCAAATGTACGATGGGCTGTTGTAAGGTAAAATAAGAGGGCAAGACTATGCAGCGGGGTGGGAAGAACATTACCGGACTGGTATCGACATCGCCAGGCGGTGGTTGGGTCAAATCCGTATCCGCGCTGGGCATGGCTTGAACAGTGAAGCATGTTAAACGAGCGACTGATAAAATGAAAGACAGAGAGAGAGAAAGTCGGGGACGCATTTGGGACTGCGAAAAGGAAGGAATGTGGTGGATGTTTTGCTCATTTTGTTTTTCAACTACTTTTAAATGGTTCGCAGGGCTGAGAACCTCGCTAAATTGAATACGAAATCGGTGTAACAGAAACACCATCAGTGAGAAATTAGCAAGTTGATGTGATGAACGTGGTAGGTTATACGGTTACCAACGCTACGCCGCTGCCCTAGCCAGATCGAGCCCACCCGGTCCCGCCAAATGTGCGATTCTGTGTAGAAGAAAATGAATGATGCTCAATGTCGACGACGTTCCTGCCGAATGTAAGAAGGGGTGATACCTGAATCACGACCTCGTTCGAAGCTGTGAGAGTTGTACGTCATGTATGGTATGGTATGTAGGAATGCTATAAACGAAAGCCTTTGCCACCGCCACGCCGCCGATCTTTAGTAGGGTTGGACTTTAGTAGGGTTGGACAAAGCTCAGGATTTGACACCCACGCGGAGTTTACGTTACTACTAGTACGTGCAAGTGTCCCGTATAAAATCTGGCATATCCGCTAACGCCTCCTCAAACGCCGCGGCCACGCCCCGCCGGTTTGTACCAACTACCTATGCCGGGTGCATTCTATAGTAGCCTCGACACTTCATTTTTGAAGGTCTGAGACTCATTCCGGGGCTTCTGTCAACTTGGTGCGGCTACCACGAAATAAGGGACCGGCAGAGGAGGACGAGGTGACGAAGATGAGCGGAGCAATGCAAGGACCAAAGAATGACGGCAGCGTCGATTTCGATGTCACTGCGCGTAAATGAATATAATGGGCTACTGCAATAGACGAAACACCGATCTTAGAGACAACAGTGAATTGGGGTGCATTATCGTCTTATGCCTGCTTGGGCAACCGGAATACAAGCTTGTCTCTGTCGCAGCTGACCGGCGTGCCTCACGACGATCTGTAAATCGGATTTGGTCAATCATGAAAGAGGTCGAGAGATGGCAAATTCTATTATGCATTTGGAGTGGAGCGTGCAAACGTGAAAAGTTTCGATGAGAACGCGACACCGCCAAGCTATTGATGTGAGGCTCATTCCGTCTTCAGAGATACGTGGCATCCGAGATTACCTGTCAAAAATCTGATTGCCGTGATGCGACTGCCCAAGCGCTGTTGAACATTGATTAGTTGAATTGAGTTACTGTAATAAAGGTTTGAACATGAACGTTTGAGCCCTGTTGCTTCTCTCACACTAGCGCCACATCATTTATTACGTAATGAACGGTTGCCATTTCGTTCCCTCCGAGTCCGTGTCTAGGTACAATAAAAGCCCTTCCTTGCTCGCACCACCACATCGCACTGGCAAAATGGATGAGCTTGTGTCGCACCTGGCTTACCAGTAATTACCCTGGAAGGGTTCTTCTACTGGAAAACCTTATTATTGAAGCCGCTCCTCACTCGTCGGTATTTGCCGTTGCGCAACTTATTGTAAGAGTTCTATTGGACCTTCCTTATCTCATTTCGCTCTCCACTTGGACATTGGGTTTGGGACCATATCCCACACCAGCCAGCCAACAACAAACAATACGCTGAATATTTGATCTACAAGTGATTCACATTTATTCTTCACTTTCCCCCGAAACTATTACGTCGTCTGAAGAGAAAGGTATTATTGAGCGAGGGAATAGACCGTTAGGTAAGAGGTTTACCAATTTTAAGAACAGCACGAACGAGCTGAAAGTAAAAATGAGCACAATAATGAGAAGAGGTTACGCTTTAGATTTACCTGAGTTGCCAAAAGATACTGTTGCCTTTTTGAGATCAGTGGGTCGAGGACAAATTGCGCCTTCATGTCTGTGTCAGAAGGGTTCTTTCAGTGCACCGCGTCCAAGGCAATGATGTGGAATGGAGTACCATTTTGCCCTTTCCCGAGGCAATCTATACCGAGTTTTGGATTCTTCTCGGTCACTTGCCGACTCCTCACCTCCGCAACCGTCTCGATAGGCCACAGTCCACTGTTTTCGGCCAGGGCAAAGGGAATAGCGTCGAGCGCAGAAGCAAAAGCACGCATTGCGTATTGCTCAATTGAAGGAACCTGTCAAAAGTATGAGCTTAGAATGTTCTATGCAAGAGAAGGCGCGGCGTACATCATCAGCGGCTTTAGCGACTGCGACCGAGCAACTGATGTCTGCGGCACCTCCACCATATACTACGCGATTGTCGACGATGAGGTTTCGGACGGCGCAAAGGGCGTCATGCAGTGCCCGCTTCGCCTCATCAACAATCTGGGGACTGGATGTCAGCGCTATGCGCTTCAAAAAGAAAACATCCCCCTACCATCTTATTGCTGCCCCGAATAAAGATTGTGACGGCGCGAGTATTGGCGCACTCTTCGATAACGAGCATCTTGTCCCGGGTAGTGCCGAAGGTGACTTCGCGGACGATACCTGCCTTGCCGAGCTTCTCTGCCGTGAGGTCTTCGAACCGAGGGACAATCCGGCCTTGCGTTGCAATTGCAATAAGCTGAGGCGCCGATCAGCATGACGCTGAGACAAACGGATCTGGAGCACACTCGCCTCGATTTCCGGTCCACCCACCCAACGCACCGCGGGCAGTTCGTTTTGCATGAGGAGATGGTTGGCTTCATCATCAAAACCCCATTGACAGATCACCAGATTCGCGCCAGTGTCCTTTACTCGCTTGATCATGTCCGCGAACTTCTCCTTCTCGTACTCTCGAAGCTTGTTGTACTCCTCGACACTGGTGATATCCAGCTTGTGTTTAGTCTTGGGACGTGGTGGCTCGAACGGGCATGTCAGGATAGCGAGGCGGGCGTCTTTGACAGAGTTGGGCATTTGTGAGTGTGACATGTTTTTATCTACCAGCACCCCTTTGATCAGTGTAGTATCTGCGAGAGAACCCCCGACTTTCCCCTCGACCTTGATGAGGTCAAAGAGGACGTCTCGGCGCTCGAGATCAGCGACTTGCAAAACCGCATCGACGGCGATCTGAGCAAACTGCTGATGCTCCTTTGACACGCTTCGTAGAGCACGTTGATACAAACCGCGGGAAGAGTATGAGCGGCGACATACATTTTACTGCCTAGACTTGTCATAGCGGTCTTGAGAAGATTCTCCGTGTTTTCTCTGGAAAACTCGACCTTTTCTGAGATACGATCGAGCTCTTCTAGGGCGACTGAGCACGCGCGGTCAAACCCGTCAGCTATACGGATTGGATGGACGCCTCGCTCGAGTAGGGCGTCGCTCTGCTCCAGTAGAGCCCCCGCAAGTACTACCCCCAAGACTCAGCTTAGTAGATAATGACATACGTGAACGAAAAGATTCGCACCGACTACGCCAGTGGTCCCATCACCAATTTCATCATCTTGGCTTTTAGATAATTGGACGAGAAGCTTCGCTATTTGATGCTCTACTTCCATCTGCCCCAATATCGTGGCACCATCATTCGTCACGGTTATGTCACCATCGGGAGAAATGAGAATTTTATCCAGGCCTAAGGACGCGCGTCAAACTTGTGTGGAGAAACTCAAAACGATGGGATGGCACCTCTTGGACCAAGCGATGTCCGAACGATGTTAGCGACAGTTTGCGCAGCAAGAATATGTGACTGAGAGACAGTGATCAGATTGTACGGACGTTTACAGAAGAATTGTTCTGACCTTGATCGCCTCTATGCCATGCGCGCGGGTTTTCTTGGCTTGCTCGCGCAGAATGATGAAGGGTCTCCCATACTGCGCGCAGATAAGAATCGAACCTCCAAGCTTGAATAAACTCACCTCATCGGTGGCATACACGGCCTGATGTCCTTCCATGACTGCTCAAGTGACGCGACTGGTCAACCGTGAAAGAGAGAATTATTCGCGGGGACGTTGCGTGACGGTGGGTAACGGTGACCCTCTGCCCTCCACTGCACGCTTTCAACCCCGAAATTTGGAACACACGACACATCCTTTGCATCTCTTCAAACCCCTCAGCACTCAGACGTAAGAAACATTGGAAATGGAGCACGAAATTGACGCATGGGTCGAACAATTAAGTCAATGCAAGCAGCTGTCAGAGGGCGACGTAAAGCGACTCTGTGACAAGGTCTGGTGCCAGCACCAGACTCTACCACTCGGCCAGCACCGCTGATTGGGTCTTCTCTTGCATCGACTCACAGACGCGGGAGATCTTGATGGAAGAGTCTAATGTACAGCCTGTTAGATGTCCTGTAACCGTCTGCGGCGACATTCATGGCCAGTTCGTGCGTCACCAGCTGCAGTTCACGTCGAGCGCTCATCTGACACTATCCGTCTTTCCATGTGTTCTATCTATAGCATGACCTATCAGAACTCTTTCAAATTGGCGGGAATTCGCCAGACACCAACTATCTCTTCATGGGGGATTACGTCGATCGAGGATACTATTCCGTCGAGACCGTCACCCTCCTCGTTGCGCTGAAACTCCGGTATCGCGACCGCGTGACTATCCTACGAGGGAACCACGAGTCGAGGCAGATCACTCAGGTGTACGGTTTCTACGACGAATGTCTCCGCAAGTACGGCAACGCCAATGTCTGGCGATTCTTCACAGACTTGTTTGATTTTCTGCCCCTCACTGCCCTCATCGACAACCAAGTATGTCGAGTTGTTGACGCAACTTGTTTCCTTCCCATGTTCGCGATTGGGCGCACAGACTTTCAGTTCGACCAGCATGTATAACTGACATTTTGTCCTCCTAGATATTTTGTCTGCATGGCGGACTCTCGCCATCCATCGATACCCTGGATCAGGTGCGCGCTTTAGACCGTGTGCAGGAAGTACCGCACGAAGGTCCAATGTGTGACCTCCTATGGTCCGATCCGGACGACCGCCCCGGCTGGGGCGTCTCTCCCCGTGGTGCCGGCTTCACTTTTGGGCAGGACATCTCAGAGGCCTTCAACCACAACAACGGGCTCACGCTCGTCGCGCGAGCCCATCAACTGGTCATGGAAGGTACTGTCCTCGTCTTTTAAGCCTACCCCGCGGTATGCTGATCACCGCGGGGTTCTGGTTTGATAAAAAGGCTACAGCTGGGGACAAGACAGAAATGTTGTCACCATCTTCAGCGCGCCGAACTACTGCTATAGATGTGGTAACCAAGCTGCAATCATGGAAATCGATGAAAAGTTATCGTACAGCTTGTGCGTTCTCTCCCCCCCTCTCTCTTGATGCTTCTTTCTCCACCCATCTGAGGCCTTCAATCTCCCCAGCTTACAATTTGACCCTGCTCCCCGAGCAGGCGAGCCACTGGTTACGCGGCGCGTACCTGATTACTTCGTGGTACGTACTTGACCTTTGAGCTCTCATTTTCCTTGACTAAGTCCAATGATTTCAGTGATAAACATACTTACCCTCCGTTAATAATGCTGCGCACACATTCCGTCTCTCCTATTTCTGTACCTAGAACGTACGAAACTCCTTCTTTTGTAAAGTGTTCATGAAACATAAAGAGATGGACATTAGTTCAGGTCTGTATACTGGCATGTTGTTTTTTCTTTTTAAGACAAAGGATGATCAAACATACGGACGCTCGGTGTGTCGTGCCCAATGCTACAACTACTTCTGGAGAAAGTGCTCAGCGGATCTAACCACTAACGACTCTGCTCTGAGATGGGGCTATACTGCTTCGATAACAGTGAGGAGCGCTAGGGTTTTGCCATTGATCAAATAATAATAACAGTACGTTCCAGGTCTGCCAGGAACGGCAATGCCTTTACGTACAGTAACTCAGGGCCAGACAACCACGAATCAGGATAATGCGTTGTTATATCAGACGCGTTCAAGTCAGTTGGAAATCCTGGGCAGAATACATGTGTAGGACAGATTCAAGTCGTGCAGCCTGCGGAAAAACCACAAGGATTCTTGATAGCTCATAAATTATTTGCTGGCTGTAATGAGGCGGCAGAGCTGTGGCAAACATTTTGACCATCTGAAAACGATGCGATAGGGCGAACCAACCTGACTGCTTAGAATTTTTCCTCGACCGAAACACGATGGCTGTCCTCAACGACCTTCTTCTTCACAGACGGGGCATTGCGAAGCGGACCGTGGATCTCTTCGCGTGTGACCACAGTGGTATCTTCTTCTGTAATCTTTTCTTCTTGCCCTGTTACCTCGATGATTAAACGAGCGACTAATCGACCAAGGGACGAGTGACGTGCCGCGAGAGGAGAGCGGTCCAGATACAACGTCACGTTCAAGTTCTTCGTTGGAAGAATTTCGATTGGGAGCCGCATCGAACATGCGGCGAGTTTGCAGATGCTCGACGGTGTTACGCTGCAGCTCCGCTAGATCAGAGTGTCTGCTAAGACGATCGGCCTTGCGTGGAAAGGTGAATTGGGATAGGACGACAACAACTATGACTTTCACCGGACCTTGACGGCAGCCTCCGATGCCGATGCCAAGCTTTCATTCCAACCCGGTGCATCGATTAGGGAGGTGGACCTTTTGTCTTGAAGGTTGGAAAGATTGCGTAACTTCTCGAGTTCGAGCAACTACGATAAGAAGGCTAAGGGGTGGACAATACACGGATAGGGGTAAGGGGCGAGCACATACCGCTGGGTCATTATTGTGCGTAGTGCTCCACAGGAAGTCAGGCCGTAAACTTGACGATTTAAATGGATCGGTGATACCTTGGATAATAATTCCTCGATGTTACAATCCTCAACATCGAATTGCCAATGCGGGCTGAGCGACGAGTGCCAAGAGACCGTTTGGCGGCATTCACGGTGGCAAATATTACGGTGTCGAGAGACATGGCAGAGATGTTATGGGTGAGAGAGAGAGGGGGAACAAGTGTTGTTGGGGTTTTATAAAGGTCACAGTGACTATGACGTCGACATGACACGTGATATCCCTGTTACACTGTGGCTGTGACACTCCCCCGCTTCATTCTCCCGCCATCGGAAAAGCAACAAAAGCCATGGAAGCATCCAACAAGGCAGAAGTTCGTCAAGCAACACTTTTTAGACCTTTGGCCGCTGCATTATCAGATGAGGCCAACGACCAAAATATGCCTTCGCGCTGATCATTCATCTGACAAACGGATCAGGCCCGGGCTTCCGAGCGAGCTTCGACCCTGAAGGTGGGCGCAAAGTAATCGCATTGAAACGCTCTCGATGGGGTCGCGATTGCAGCGTGCGAACGCTTGGAATTCTAGAGGGCAACTCTCTACAGACGCGAATGCGCCACACGGCGAGACCATACGACAGCTCTCATGCGTTTATGCCACAATCACATGCGTCAGCTGTGTGATAATCCTCGTGGAATATTGCGCCATAGGCCCAATGAAGCTCTGACACGCGTTCTGTGTGCTATCTTGAGCTGCCAGCGTGTCGGATTGCTGAGTCATTCTTCCTGATTTCCTCACAAACGTCGGTTAATGCTCTCGCTAACACGTCAAAATCGGATATCTGCACGACAACCCAAGTCAGCATCATATCGGAACCAGACTATCGCACACCATGTTCCTAACCTCGTTCCAAATTTGCGCACAGCACCTAATCCACCATCGTTCGTCGTGAACAAAAGGCACCGCCCAGACGAATAATTCCTCTAATAGCTTGTACCGAAATAACTCGTCAACTTCCGCGCTCCACTTCACTGTACCAGGGACGGGCAATTCGACGTTGGTCTGCTCCGTGGAGGTTTCAGGGATGTCAAAACTTCCGTTGCGTTGATGATCCACACCAACCATGTTAGCGGTCAATTCGTTGCTCTCGTCCATGACGCGCGTTCCAAGCAACCAAGCAAGACGCCTCCCTCCTGCTACAGCGAGCGAATGGCAGTAATCGTTGATCTTTGCCTCGCCGCCAAGCCAACTCCGGAAGTCGAGTGCTGCGTAGGGTCGTCAATCAAACAATCGAGTCGTCGCGTGGAAGCGTCGATCACCTGCCATGACGCTGAGATAAGGCACGGGATCCGTAGTGGAGGGCCCTGAGTCAGAACACTAAGAAGCCGCAGCGGAGTGGGGTGACAAGATTCACAATCAAATTGTGCCACAAAGTTATCTCGATCGGGAACCTGCGGTGACTCGTAGGCGTACGACGTCGGAAACGTTGACCTAATGATATGCTGATTACTGGAGACTGCACAATGAGCGAAGGAATTAGAAAAGAGAGGGGCAACATTAACCGTTTAGGGACGTAAAGGATAGCACAAGTGCGCTTTGCAAACAACCACTTGTGACAGTTCTAGCGTCATAGGCTCCTTCGGATCAAGTACGCCTTGCGGGCACAATCATAACCACGAACCGAGACCCAGAAGTCTGGCTGTACTTGCCCGAGATTAATGTCAACCTCCTGGCCAATGGAGTGCGCTGCATCGACGATACTCAGCACGCCTTCTTCACGACAGATGCGAACCATTTCTTGCCAGGGCAGCAAAATGCCTGGGAGAGCCACGATGCTGTCTATGATTGCAGCGATCTTGCATGGCTGGGCTGAGCTTGTGGTGGTACGTGGAATAGAGCGGATATGCGTGCGAAACAAGGAGAGGATTTCTGAGCGAGAACTTGGGAAGCGCAATTTGAGCATGGAGATGGACGGATGTGGTGGTGTATCCGCCAAATATTGTGCGGTGCGGGAGATGGAATCATAAGTGGTGGATGCTTAACGGATTCGTGTTGGACGTTCGCGAAAGGCAAGTGAGCGTGGAAACTCACTTGTAATGATGACGTCGCCCGGCGCCCATTCCACGTTGCGCAGAACGGTGTTGAGCCCGTGGGACACGTTGGGGACCATGACGCACTCATCAGCGTGTGCGGCACCAACGAGGCACGCGAGGCGCGCGCGGACGTCGGCAAGGAGTGGCAAGAAACGACGTCGCATGAAGAGATCGGGGTTAGCCTCGACTTGCGTTGCGAGGTCATCGCACGTTGCGCGCACTGGCAGTGGGAGGGAGCCGTACGAGCCTGTGTCCACGGATGAGTTTGAGGTGATGAAATGAAGGTATCTCGCACACACCGTTATTCAAATTCGTATACTTGGAGTCGAAACCGAAATACTTGAGCATTTCATGGCCAAACTCTGGTGGAGGTTCCAACGGAAACCTTGGGGGGTGGTGCATGATGAGATAACGATACAGCGACAGGCACTCGGGAATTCAGACTCTCGGAGGCTGTCTCACGGCGAGGATAGCGCGCGGGTACAGCTCATCCTCTTGCTATGCAAGATTCGTTAAAGTCTGTGTTCGTGTACGGCACGTTGATGCACCCTAGCATCCTCAAGAGAGTCATAGGAAACGATGGAACACACCTCAGAGCTTGTCCTGCTGTCCTATCGGTGAGAAACCATTTGCTAGACTTAGGCGAAATACAGAACATCTTCCAACAGGAATTCACTCGCCATCGCATTAAAGTGAGTAGAGAGGCCCAGATAGAAAGAGGATACCTGCTAAGTCCAATTTTCAAGGGCGTAGACTATCCTGGCATTCTGCCTTATTCGCAGTCCAAGCAACTATTTAACCGAAATCTAAGCCCAGAAGAGAGATGCGTGCGAGGTACGCTAGTAACGGGGTTCACTGTCGAGGACATGCGGCTCCTTGATGACTTCGAGAACGACGTGAGTGTGCCCGCCGCCACAATACAGGACTAGCAATCGCATGCACCATCCAAGGTGTATACGAGGCAGCGCGTGTTGGTTCGGCCGTTAGGCCCGTTCGCCGTCCTTCTTGACACACCTGTTCAATGCGCCCTCGACGCGCTGGCAATGTCGACCACTGTGGACTGCGAGTCGTATATTTGGACCGGTTCGACGTCACTTGTCTCTGGCGAGCTCTGGTCGTACGACGAGTTCATGAACCATCACGTCGGCAAGTGGGTTGGGCCTGGTTCAGAGAGCAACTATTATTTCGAAGAGTTCGAACGACGGCAGGTCGAATGAAGGTGGGCAGGCATAGCGGAAGTCTATCTCCTCATCGCCGGTTATCGTACTCGTAGATGTGAATGGTGTTACAGTAGCATGCTGTCTCGTTTGCGACGCCACGAATAGCCTAGTACCGCACTGTACGACGTGCTGCACCATCTCCACGAGGCGGCGATCCGACAACCTGCGCTTAACCGCTCGCAGAGTGAGGTAAAACGAGACTCAAAATCGACGCGCATGTCGGCAACGAGGCTAACGGGCGCAGACGACAATTATCCACTGGTATCCGTTCACTACTGTAAGTTCCACCTTCGCTATGTTTGAGGCTAGAGGAATCGACGCGGAAAAGGTCTCCAAGCGCCCGTCAACTAGGTTTGCTTGCCTCAAACGCGGACCGTGTCGCTCCTTAACCATCTTTGGCTAACTATGCCAGAGGACGAACAATGGTGCAATGGTACTGATGGTCCCTGCCCCGGTTGGCGCCGTGACAGGCATACCAAACCTCGTGAGCATCGGCAGGCGTGGACAGCCCTCTGTTGCCAAATTCCATCAAAACCTGGCCCCTGGCCTCCTCGTCCTTTACGACGCTACCATTTGCCCTAGCAGGTCAAGAGAGGAAAAAACGAGTCTAGCCTTCTCGGACGAACGGCCACGACACCCCCCGTCGTTGCGATCGCTGCCTCACTTTCTACCCCACATACCTCTCTAATGCCTCGTCCCACGGCGCCTCCCCTGGCATTGCCTAGAGACGCCCCAGGCCGCCCGTTCGAGCGCACAGACAACCACCATGGCGGCGGAAAAAACTACGTCGATAAATCTACGCCCATCAATTCCGCAGTGACGGGCCTGAACTTTCCGACGCCCTACACAGAAAGACCTCCAGCTCCCGAGCCATTTTCGACTCCACAGGGCTCATCCGATGGCTCCTTTGACGCTCCCCTCACCCCGCCAGATTTTGAGTCCCTCGATCAGTTGTGGGACAGCCTGCGTCACGAGAAGGAGCTCAAGGAAGCCAAATCTCGCCCCAAGGTCAAGTCCCTGGAAGGACCTGATCACTTCCCTCCTCCTCCACGTGCAAATGCACCTGTGCGCCCTGCCGCCCCAGTGGTCGAAAACACCAAACAGGTTTTGAAGAAGAAGTCATCGCAGTCAGTCTCTCTTTTTCTCACTCTTCAACTTTCGTTCTTCCACACGTCTCGGACTCAAACTGAGTTCTTGCTGTTTCCGCAGCTGCACGTTCCGGGAATCTCCAGATGGCACCACGGTACGTGTTCGGCGCAATGCGTCCAAGCCTCACAGTCTCAACGATAGACGTGAAACCACTAGGTCACGGCCATATTTGACTTACCCGGGATCAAGAAACAAGATGTGCACATTAGCTATCAACGCAATCGACTCGTCGTGACCTGGCAGACGGTCCATGTCACCGAACGGGAGGAGGATGGCCGACTGGTTCGGGAGAGTAAGGAGAATAAAGAGAGCCGAACGATTCCGCTACCAGAAGGCACGAAGGTTCGTTGTCCTTACTCAGTGCCATCATGTCGCTAGTACCTAATGAGCGTCTTTCATTCAAGTTCGAAGAAGTCCATGCCAATATGGATCGACGTCTCACATTGACGTATCCCAACATGCGCTCAGTGAGGGCCCATGCACGACCAAAGGCACAAGGCACTAGCTCCAGACCTCAGCCATCATAGCACCCACCAATTTTGTTCGAAACATGAGAGAGCTCAGGGTTCGCAGGTGTGCCGTGGCTGAAGCCCACAGTCAGTTTTTGTGGCTCATAGTGAGTTCAATCACGACATAAACGCGAACTTTGAGCTCTTTCGCGTGCGAAATTCATTTCTGTTGCGTGGGTGTTGAGGATTTCTCGTCTCGTTTATATTGCCCCACATGCTGTGGCACAGATGGCGGCTCTGGTGCCTAGCGAATTTACAAAAGGAGCCTGAAGTGTAGAGGACATTGTAACAGTATGGTATTTGCATAGATACCCACTCATTCAGACAGCGCCATCTGACTTGCGTAGACGGCTTCTGGGAGGTCACCCCGAGGATGATTGTGTTGGACATGACGCGCTGATGCGCCCGCGGTCCGACGCTAGCAGAGAGTCTGCTCCGCTGTGAAGCCACGGCACGAATGCATAGATGCATCGAAGACTATGCGAATGATATTCGTTTTTTCAACAAAAGCATACACTGTCTAAGCGCAGAGGTCACTCACATAGGCTGCTGCTACATATCCTCGACGCTCCAGACATGACTTTCATATTTCTTCCGGTTCCTTTCGTTTAGGCGCTGGAAGTATTTCTTCTCGAAACCATTGCTGCGATCTATATCCAGTAATGCATCAGGAATGACGCTATGTATTTGTATGAGGGGGTCGCAACACACCTACACCGTCCCACCTGTACCCTGGATTGATACCAAACCGATTGGGGGGAGGAGGCGGTCCAGTATATTCGGGTCTTCGAGGGCCTTTTGACTTCTTTTTCTGCATTCGAACACGTAAGAGTTAAAGCAAAGCTTTGAAATACAAGGAAGCGCACCGTCAGAAAAGCGGCAGCAGGATCATTCCAGCGCTCCTGCGCTTTGAGCTCCTCGTTGAGCTCTTCGTCATCTGCGTGCCGCGTAAATTGTGTCCGTTTCGCCTTCTCCAGATCTTGTTTACGGCGCTCCTCCTGCTCGCGCTGCACTAAACCTTTTCCCCACTCCATTTTTTGTGCTTCTTGCTCCTCTCGTTCTCGTTTTTTACGAGCAGCCTCCGCGCGCTCCGCCTTGGTGTCTATTCGCCGGCCTGAAGCGTCACGGTACACTGTCTCTTGTGCTGCGGTCATCTCGTCATTTGATATCTGTAGAGTTGGGGCCTTAGACCGTGTCCTCCGGAGCTGTTCGGACGTCATGAGACCCCCAGTAAATTGAGCCCGAGACGTAGAGGCGGGGTCCTCGACAACTACGGGTTTCTCGTCATCTGCAGGTGGTGGTGTCGGGGACCGTTCTTTGATGCCTTCTGATGTGATTCTCGTCCAGTTGCTGGCCGCTTTGCGTTTCTTGAACCCTCTGTCTGGAGCAATAACCGCTTCGGATATGTCTTCCTCCTCCCGACCTTCGTCGCCCCATCCAGCATCTTCGTCGCGAACGATAGACGTAGTCGGTGTCGCGACTCCTTTCCGCTTCTTCTTTTTCTCAGGAGCTACGCGAGCCAGGATTGCTTCTGCCTTGACACCAGACATGTATTTCTCGGCCAGGTAAGCCTGCATCGACGACATGGTTCGGATAATTCTGCACAAGGGCAGGAAGACTTGCGCGAACTCAATCTGACTAAGCCACAAAACAGAGTTCTGTTCTACAATGCCTTCTACAGTACACAGATTTTGGCAGTACAGGAATCGGTATTTTCCCTCTATGAGATGGAGGCTCTATCTCTATGGATACTCTAATTTCGCCAATTCACTCTTGAGCTTCTTCAATTCCGACACGGCTGCAGCAATCTGAGACTCTAATTCTTTTGTTCTGGGCGTCTGCGCCTTGAGTGCCCGCACTACATCAGCTTGCACCGCAACCCTGCCTGCCATGGCCACAACCTCGGGAGAGTCTTGTTTGGCCCTTGCCCCTTTGCTGGCGGCGACGGGAGCCAATCCATCAACACCGGGGGGCTTTTCGGCGGCTTCGTTCCCGCCAAATTTGGATCTCCACACGTCGGCCATCTTTTCATCAATCCGCTTGAACAGGTGCGCAGGCTTCCCGATCGTGTGTCCCCCGAAGATGTCGTGACACAGGGTCTGCGGGACAGCTCGTGCTGGTGCATTTAATTGCGCAAGAATGGCCTCCGAGGTCGTTGGCATGAATGGATACACAAGGACAGACAAGACGTAGATGAGATCGATCGCCCGCGAGACAACCTGCGCGCAGCGCTTAGGATTTTTCTCCATCAATGTTTTGTTCAAGCCAGAGGATTGCAGGTAAGTATTGCCGCGATTGGAGACGAGCATGACCGTCTGTAGTCCAAGCCGTATCTTGACGGAGTCCATGGCCTCGGCAAACTCTTTGATGAGTGCATTCACGGCTGAGAAGAATTCGCCATCAATTTGGTCTTCGACTGAATAGGAACCTGGCACATCTCCGCTTTCGGGTATGATACCATTGTATTGAGAGGCGACAAACTTCAGGGCGCGATTCACGAAGTTGCCAAAGCTAAAAATTCGATGAACGGTCTATTCAGCAGAGAAGGAGAACGGAACAAACTTGTTTAGTAAGATGCTATTATTCGCAGTCACCTGATGTCATGTCAGACGTTTGTATGCAAACAACTAAGAGATAACTTACAATGTCAGTCCACGAAAACATAGCATCTGCAGTTTCTGGCCGTGTGGAGAGAAGGTAATAACGCCATACCGAAGCAGGAATGCCGGTTTCTTTAGCTGAGGCTCCAAAGACCCCGCGATTCTTGCTCTTCGAAAACTTGCCTCCTTCATAGTTGAGCCATTCTGTTCAAAATGAGCACACTAGCCCCACAAAAAATAGACGCATATCTCACCCGTGGTTGAGAGATGATGGAGGGTTGTCCAATTGCGTCCGTCGCCAAGTTGCATGGACGGGAAGTAGACAGTATGGAAGTAAGCATTATCTTTGCCCATAAACTGGTACAAACGGATATTCTGGGAATCAAGCCACCATTGTTTCCACTCTGGGGTGTAATTGGCAGTAATGCTTGGGTAACCGATGGGGGCATCAAACTAAAGAACGTCAGGTCGGTAATAAGGCTATTCGGTGTGCAAAAGATCTCACCCAGACATCTAGTCAACTCATCAGCATTGGAAAAAATTCACAGAAAAATAGTCATACACAATACTTTGCCCTTCATCCCCTCGTCGTCTTCACCATCCTCTGCAGGGACGGGAACACCCCAGGTCAAATCTCGAGTGATAGCGGTCGGCAGGAGTCCGCTTTTCAGGCGAGCATCCACGATCTCTCCTTCTGCATTGATGACTTGGTTAGGTGACCATTTGCCAGCTTTCCAAGACCGCTTTATCCATTCTTCAGTGCGGGACTGTATCGCGTCTAGCTTGAAGTACATGTGTTGCGAGATTCGGGTGACCACTTGATGAGTTTTATCAATGAGACAACGAGGCTTAAGAAGCTCGACCGCGTCGAGCGTCCGACTGCAGCCGTCGCATTGGTCGCCTCGTGCGTCCTGAGGCACAGTAAGCAAAACGAGTAGAAGAAGATCAACTTAAGTACCACGAAACCGCAGTGTGGGCAGACTCCTTCAACGAAACGGTCCGCCAAAAATCTGACAAGCCTGTCAACAATAGGCAAAACAGGAAAAGGAGCGTGGCTGACTTTTGACAACCTTCACAGTACGTCTGCTCCTTGTCTTGCTTTTGGAGGTAACCATTCTTCCGTAAGTTATTGTAGAAAGATTGAGTAATCCTAGTCAAGGTAGACTAAGTGACGGGGGAACGACTGGAGAAGCTAGCGTAAGGACGGACTCAGTATGTAATGGTGTTGATGTCCGTCCAAAATGATCAAACCTGCCGACCGTTTTGCTATGCACTGTAGAGCAAACGATTCGTAGTGAAACTCACCCAATCTCAAACCACTCATAGGTCTCTTTATGCAGAGGGTAGTATTTGTCGCAAAGCTGGTTTGCTGTAATGCCTTCCTTCAAAGCTTGCGTTTCAGTAGCCGTCCCATACTCGTCTGTGCCGCAGATATATAGTGTTTGTCTATTCCTCGTCCCTGTTACGTTGTGAGTTATCATCAACCACTGCGTTGACAAGTGACATACGGCTGTATCTAAAAATGATAATGCAGAATCAGGGTTTGTACACGACAAGATGGACGCTTGACATACCTGCTAAAAACGTCCGCGCTCAACGTGCTACCAATGATATTCCCTGCAGATGGGATTACACACATCTATGTGGGAAGCAAGAAAATACCCACCGAGATGCGGGACGTTATTACAGTACGGTAATGCTGATGTGACTAAGATATTGGTCTCGCCTGGCTTTGGCAATCTGAACAACGAATCGCTCAGCGAGGATGAGCGGAAACCGCGAGAAATACTGCAATCACATTGCACCCTGGCCTGGAGGAGGAGTCACCCGCAGTACACCACCATCGGACCTGATGTTCTGTGTCATCTTGTAGATCGTTCTTCTGCGACTGCGAGTTTCACGCTTCTGCTTTGGACCGCTGTAAGTCACGTGGAATGGCGCATGGCCTGAGACTGTGCGTTGTCAACGTGTACACCTTCAAGCTCGGTTTTGCCCACCATGTCTCGCGTCGCCCTCGCTGGCATTCAGTCACTCACATTCTACAAAGATGCTGAGACTCGAGGAAAGCGCTCAAGTCCTATACAGCAGCTCACTTGCGTAGGGAAGCCCTGCAAGTTGTACACGCCAGACGTCGTGCGATGTCATAACGTGGGTGGGGAGGGAGCTGAAATAGACTGGAAGGTATGCTATCCCTGCCGCGCTCGCGCGCCCGTGCGATAGTTTATTTGCTCTCTAGTGCGAAGCAGATCTACCGGAGACTCTGCGGTTCGGACGAGTGGAAGTCTCGTGCGAAGGTTGGTCAAAGCCGGGGGACCCCTACATCCTGAAAGGTCTGTTGTTGCGTCGTTCTTCTCTCAAACTGAATTCAAAGCGAAATGGTTTAGGGTCTTGTGGGTTGGAGTACCACCTTGTCCAAGTTCCGAGCGTTCTTCGCAGCCCGGATTCGCATATCTCTCCATCATGCAAGTATCGGTTCCTACTCTAATCTAAGGAAATTATTGCTTACCATCAACCTGCAGCATGGGATCTGCCTCACGTTATTTTCACGGTCCTTTGGAGCGCATTTCTGCTCCTGATCGTTTACGGTGTCATCAGCTCTTGTCGGGGCGGCGATACCTCTGCCCGAACGACGAACAATTCTCGGCCTCGCCCCCGTGATCCTCCTTCAGGTGGTCGGTTTCCCGGGAGCCACCCATACGACCCACCACCTCCGTATTCATACTCTAAGCCCCAATCTGATAACGACGGTACCGGCTGGCGTCCAGGTTTCTGGAGCGGGGCTGCTCTCGGCGGACTTGGAGCGACGTTACTGAACCGTGGCACTGCGCAGCCCACGGCTTGGGATTGGGAACGGGATATGCTAAGACAGACCCCACCCGCCGGTTCTGCCGGTTCCTTCTTTGGAGGCGGGCGGCGCACACAGAGCCAAGATGATAGACAGGAAGGGTCCTCACGCGGACCTTCGAATCTTGGGTCCATGAGACGTAGTGCTGGCTTAGGAGGGACTAATGTTCGGTAGTGATAATGTAGTGGGTCACCCCAAGCCGTTGTATGATATTATAGCCTTACTCTTATGTACTGCTTTGCGGCGTCACGAAGCCTGGGTGATCGATCATGTCCAAATCGAGTCGATCGGACGATTCCGCTCCGCTTTGCAGCCAGCACTGGGCCCCAGTGCCACTCGAGGTGTGTGTAACTCTGCTCTGCACACGCTACCCACCATGGCCAGTTCAATGAACAGCGCCCTGCAATTACCCCTCGCAGAACGTGCGGATGTGCACAAATCCTGCAAGTCTCTGGAGACCCTCGTTCAAGCTCTGACAGAGTATGGCGAGACCGTCGTCGCGATAGTTGATCTCCAGAAGAAGTTAGGCAAAGCGCTTCGAGAGACAGCAGGGATGAAGATATCTGGGATCAACGCCTGTAAGTGTGTTTGCTGGTGCGAAACCCTTCGCTTGAACTTGAATATTTGAAGCCAATGCCATGAACACATGCGCAACAATGTTCGAAACTCTTGCAGAGATCGACTCCAAATTTTCAAAGTACGCCGGGAAGGAATGTGGAGAAATAAGCGCTGATGTTCGTAAATGGGTCAAGAAACTGACCGTGAGCCATATCATTGGCCCGTTTATCGTGTCGTGACTCACGAATTGTTGTAGAAGGAGGAGAAGGCACATGATGAACGATTGGTCAATGCCAATGCTCGCATCAAACAAGCGGGTTAGTAGTGCAAGTTTAAGCCGGTGTCGCATATTCTCACTTCTCGCGAAGGGCATTTGTATGAGAAGAAAGCGAAGAAAAACCATCGTGATGCAGACGAGGAGCATGCACGTTACATCAACTTGATCAATACGTTAGGGCCAGAGATACAACAAGAGAAGCAGTATGTCTTTCCCCTTCTTCATGCCAGTCCACGCTCTCAAGATCTTCGCGCCGTGATAGCAAGCACGCCCTGCTCGTGACTCAACGCCATGCCACCACCACCAACAGAGTCGCTGCTGGAATTTCGCGCATTGCAGATGCTGAGTGGATGCGGTCTTGTGAGAGTGTGAGACGGTTCGGGCCGAGTATCGGTACATTGGGATGGTGGAGGGCGCTGTGCGAAGGTGGCTGGACAGGTGCAGAGCCTGAGGCGTCACTTCCAGACGAAGACGGCATGTACGGCGAATCGCGGGGTGCCATGGATGACACAGTCGAGACCATTGGATTGAGGCATAACCTTGCTTCGAGTCCAAGACCGGAGGCAAGGAGGGAGGATGGAGAGGTACTCGATTCGGGCGCTCTAGACGGGCGTACCACGGAGCTCGCGGAACCTATTCCACTCAATTTACGACCAGGAAATTCTCCAAGGGCATACAGCGGAAACTTCATTTCTGACCCCCCTTCCTATTCCACAACTGGACGACCAAAGGAACATTATCCCATGCCTTTACCTGTGCCTTTTATAAACGGAGGTTCCGTTACCAAGACGCGTCATCAGTCGATACAGCTTGACCCACCACCGCAACACTATCACCCGCCGGAATCCTCACCAATCCCACTGAATTCATCCACTGATCACATTGCATACGGTCCAGCTGACGCGGACAATTTTGGCTCGTTGTCTGCGTTCCCTTCTCCACCGACATATATACCCACTCCTTCGCCAGTAATCGGAAACACACCTCGTCGCCCTCGACTACCATCCCTAACTTCATCTCAAACATTATCACTTCCGCAAGGCGGTCATGGACCTCCGACGAAAAACTCTCCCGCATATTTATCCCCGTTACAGTCGCCACGAGAGCTGAACGAGTCGCCTGTGGATCAAAGTGCCCAGAGTTCGCGACTCGATGATGTTATCAACTCCGAGATAGCAGCTTGGCGATCACAACCAGCGTCCGGATCGTCTAATCCTGCTCCCTCAAGTCGATCAGGTCCGGGGACTGATTCCTCTCGAGGTGAAAATGCTCAGGACGAGTACGAATTTGGAGTGGCACAGAGAGGCAGCGACGCCCTATATGGACCAGCCTCTGATGGACGTTCTCCGAAAGCTGTGACGGTCAACGATGCTGTACGTCCCAAAGACGCGTCTAGAGGAATTGAGCGGAGTGATTCCGTGGCGACAAATACAACTGGTGGAAGCATAGTAGCTGCCATGCGAAGTCGGTACTCGTATCCAGTAAGATTTCCCTTCTCTTCAAAATCAAGCATGCTGACTGGAGTGCCATGTGTGCTTGTAAGGTAGCAGCTCCAACGTCGTCACCGAGAGACTTGCCACGGCTACCGCTCAAGGTGGCCGATCTAGCCACGCGGTATCAACCTGCCGATGCAGAACAAGAGCGCATCCGCCCGCTTTCACCACGCAGGAGGACAACATCGCCTCCCGTGACTGAACAATTATTGTTGTCCATACCCGTAGAGAGTGGGTTCGGCAAGCCGCCGGTGTTGGTCACCGAAAATAGTCCTGAGGAGAGGGGAGATGATGGGAATCAGGAGGCCAAGTGGAGGCGTCCCAGGCCTGCGCGGCAACTCCCTCCCGCTGCTAGCCGTCCAGCAGCTTTGGGCGCGAGTGGAGAGTATGAGAGGCAGTTGCGGACTGCGGAAGAAGGAGCATTGAGGGAGAGGGAGGAAGAGCTGAGAATGCGAGAGCGGGAACTCGAGGAGAAGGCGCGAGAGTTGGAGAGGGAGAAGGCGGGTATGCTTCTGGCCGCGCGGGACCGCAACGACAGTCATGACGTCCAACCGTACGGAGGAGTAGTGTTTCCTACCTCTTCGAGTCCACACGTGCAGGAGACCGCTTCTCCTTCGGCCACGGTCCTGCGCCCGCCTGGAGGGGGAAAGCCTTCGCGAGGAGGATGGATGCGACGGCTTAGCATGCCGTCTGTCGGACACGCGTTCTCGCTGGGTAGTGCGCGCGCGGTCACCAACACTGCACTGGTCCGCGTGGGCGGGAATCAGAGTTCGACTCACCTGGGAAGGAGGTGAATTCCTTCATGGTAGCACAAGTGCTTCTTTCAATATGTTCTCCTTGATATCCGCAACAAATCTTGCTACATGTACATGGTATGTCGCTCTGGT
The DNA here is from genome assembly GCA_951802425.1 of Clavaria fumosa. Classification (NCBI taxonomy): domain Eukaryota; kingdom Fungi; phylum Basidiomycota; class Agaricomycetes; order Agaricales; family Clavariaceae; genus Clavaria; species Clavaria fumosa. The sequence goes on along the minus strand of OX637803.1, from coordinate 826,871 downwards.
CACTTGTATACTTCACGTTATGTCCACTGTACCAGCAATTTCACGATGTCCACGGTGACCAGTGTCAGCAGGGCAGCGACGAGTTGTTCCACAAGAACAATCTCGTCCAGCATTTCTTTCACCCTTCTCAGAACCTCGAACTAGTATATTGTGTGCGCCGAGCCGGTTAGAACGATCTGAACTCGACACTCGAGCAATGGTACTCCAACGAGGCACTTATAACAAATCATCATGGGGTCTCAGCCACTTGACTGCGACAGCAGATGGCGGACTTATATGATGCTCGACGATCAGTTTATGCGACTGAGAATTGCGGATGCGAAAAGGGCTTCACTATTCCCTGTAAAAGAAAAAGAAGAAAGGACGAGACAATCTGTGAATGATCCGGGAACAAGTGATGATGCATGATGGACATGATGAGTGTATGTGTATTGCAGGTAACTTGAGCAATGGGCATTATACGAGAGAGCACTTGAGATGAAGCCAATTAAACGCCTTGTGGGGTGGGCTGCTGTACAGGGATCGAAACATCCCTCCCATGGCCCTGGATGTCCTGTGCATGTTGGGGATGGGCAAGAGCAATCAATAGTGAATGATGTTTGCCGCACCATACGCTGCTTTTTTATTGGTCTCGGGCGCACAATCCCTGATGCCAACTTGGCACCAGCAGACATGAGCATGGCCGACTTAGCATTCGGTCCGTTTGCCGACCCGTTCAAACCTGGGAGGATCTTCGTCGCCACACTAAAGCTTTCCGAATCTTTTACGATATCAATATCTGGTTCGCGCTCGCGTTTCTTGCCTTTTTGTAGTGGAGGTATAGCAGTGGCGGTGTGGACATGTGAGACTTTGGAAACGAGATGTTGGGCGTTGGACACGTGCGTGTGCGGAGAGAACGATGAGGATGTGGGGCTGATTATTGGTGGGTGTAGGGGCACCGCGCTGCTCACTGTGGTGGCGACTGTGGCAGGTATAAGAGGTGGGTGTAATGGTGGATGTGAATGAGAATGGGGGACGGAGGGGTTCGGAGACGAGGCGGATGCGGCGGCGGTCTGAGCTTTCGCAAGTTTTTTGAGTTCTTTCTGTGATCGATTATCAGGGAGGCTGGAATACGCAGGCGATTAGATCTGAACGCACCCGCTTCTTGCGGTCTTCGCGCGCCTGCGGTGTTTCCGCAATGAGCGCGTTAACATTCCACTTCTACGAGTGAGCCTTTCTTGAAATTGGTGGATTCGCGGAGGAAATAACGTACGCCTTTGAGGGGCTCTAAGCTGACCGTGAACGCCTCTTGTTGCGTTCGAATGTCAAAAGGGATGATTGATATGCGTTCCTTTGGCGGGGCTTGCATGATCGTTGTTAAATAGTCATCCCTTTTCATTGAGTGTTTCCCTTTAGGTCGTGATGAACGTCACAACAAACACGATTGATTGCTAGAAGGGAGTCGGCGTACCTGGAACACCCTTGATGAGATGTTTGTAGCTGTTCCGTTTCTTCCTCTCGCCTTTCGCTACAGCGTCATCATCTTCGGCTTCGTGTACATCTGCGCCAGGGGAGTGCGAAACTGGGGAAGCGACACGGTCTTTGTGGGTCTCTTTCTCCTTGTCCTTGCCTTTGTTGGTCGGGCTCGTGGGAAAGGCTGAGGTGGTCGATTGGGAAAGGTCTTCAATATGTGGTCGGACGTATTTGTCATACGCTGGAAGGAGCTGAAAACGAGCCAGAAGGTCTTGTGTGCTTCTCAGATATGTGGGAGGTGTAGGTGGACCTGTGGCGTCAATGAGCGGTCAGCGCGCTTGGAGACTGTTTTACAACAGACGAACTGGGTGGCGGTAAGAAGAGGAGAGTATTTGAAGAAGATGGTCCTGGTTGCGACCCTTGGCTGTCGTCCGGGTTCATCGCGGTCGACGATGGCTTATGAGTAAACCGACGTTGGGCGGCGGGAATCGCTGAGCGCACGAGATGGATGGAATTGCAAATCGGAGTCTGTGTCGGAGTTTCAACTTGCCACAAACTCAAATGCTGCTGCTCTCCGCGTTCCAGTTCTCTATCAGCTTGTCTGCAATAATCGATGTGGAACAATAACCAAGGCCCTCCCAATCCCGGATTCCCTTCAGCGCCAGGGTATGTGCTGTTATAGGTGTGGCGATATTGTTGCGCTAATTATCAGCCAAGATTTCCGTTGCCTGCACCAGGCTTTCCGTCGCAGTGAGTTTGAATGGATGTTGCTCGGAGAGTTTATCTATCTGATGATGTTTAATGCAGGCAGCCGTACAATCCGTCGTACGCACCACCTCCAAGCCAGTTAGTATCCGTTGTTTGCCCTTCCGAAAGTTCTTTAATTACCGTTCATCAGATTCCCACAGCCGCCGTATGCATGTCCACTCGTCTCCGTGCCTCATCATTGATACCCTTCAAATCTTAGCTACGCGCAGTTTCCGGGGGCTGCCCCTTCCCCAGGTAGCTTCCCCACTCCGCAGCAGCCTTCGTTCCCCCAGGCCCCTCCCCAGTTCGGCGCACCGCAACCAAACTTTCCGGGCGGGCCCTCCCCGTATGCCCCTTCCTATGCACCGTCTCCGTACGGGCCTGGGGCACCCCAGTATGCCCCTTCCTATACACCTCCGACTGGGCCGTCTCCGTACGGGCCTGGGATACCCCAGTATGCCCCTCCACCTCCACCCGGGCAACGAGGACAATTCCAGGCTCCCGGCGTGGCTCACATGCCACCGACTCAGCAGCAACACTATGGCCCGCCACTCCAGAACGCCAACCACAATCAAGTTCAGCCATTTTTCCAGTACTCGCAGTGCACAGGGAAAAAGAGGGCATTACTTGTGAGTTGTCCTCTGAGAAAAACAATTTATACATCGCCGAACGTCATGTCGTCATAGATCGGCATCAATTATATTGGTCTTACTGGAGAGTTGAAAGGGTGTATTAATGACGTGAAGAATGTGCAGCGCTTCTTGTGCAGTGCGTCTTGTCATCCGCGACAAGGGTTTCAAGTTTGACGGAAGTTTCATTTGAAGCACATTTTGGATATAGGCAGCAGGACATGGTGTTACTAACTGATGATTCGCATGTCCCTAGCCACAGGCCGACTAGAGCCAACATTCTATCCGCAATGCAGTGGCTGGTCAGTGGCGCCCAACCGAATGACTCGTTGTTCTTCCACTGTGAGTGTTCCACACTGGTTGGTAGCTACATTTTTCTGATTGTTAGACTCCGGACACGGAGGACAAACGAAGGACCTTGATAAAGACGAGGCAGATGGCCGCGACGAAGGTCAGCATTTAATGCAAATCTGTGGCGGCGGTCAGGATTAATCATCAGACATATAGTAATCTATCCCGTTGACCATGAGCAGAACGGTCATATCACGGATGACGTGGGCATTTTTTACCCTCATTATCGGCGGCGAATCATCTCTTTTCAAAACAGTACATGCATTCAATTATGGTCAGACCTCTGCCACCTGGTTGCCGGCTAACTGCAATATACGATGTGAGTCGCTATCCCGGTGGCCGTGTACAACTGAAGTTCACATTGAAGCACCCCCTTCAAGTCTTGTCATTCCGGCTCTGCACTTGGTACGTCTTAACTTGATTCTCCCCTCATCCGCTCATTCACAATGGCCGTTCAGATCTTCCCTATGTGGTATGCCTCATCGCTCCAACATCGACCGCCTCTTCTCAATCTTAGCATTTTAGTACTCGACCGAGGGCAAAATCAAAGAGCCTAACCTGTACGCAGAGGCAGGGCAAGGCCTACTTTCCGCCGTCACATCAGGTGCTCGGGGCGATTACACCACTACGCTTCAGTCTGTAGCAGGGCTGCTGCGCATTGCCACTGGCTCTGCGAAGAAGGCGGAGGAGCATTCGCGCGCAACGCGCACGAGTCCGGCGGATGTTGTGCGTGGCCTGCTTCCCATTTGCATTTCATGTTCTCATCTCATCTCTGTCGTGCGACCTGGGTCAAGATTTCTTGGAGTGGATGCAAGGATGCACAGACGAGCGCGGATGCGCACGAACAGGGTGAAGCTACGGGGGCTATGAGCTATGTATGTTTCAGCTTCACTCGGTTTGCGACTTCCTCAACTGACGGAGAAACTGGAACGCAGGCTTTTGTTAGGGCACTGAGTTCGTCATTCGTTCCGCTATACTATGAAGTAACGCTGACAAGGATCGTCCACTTGCAGGTCAAAACAAGCAACAGACCTATCGACAGCTTCTCAATAACATCAGGTTCCTTTCTTTTCGCGTTTCTTTTGGCAGGGAGGCTTATGGTGATTTCTCAGGGACATTTTGCGCAGCAAGTACAGTCAGAAGCCGCAGTTATCTAGTTCCCACCCTATTGTCAGATTCGTTATTTTCAGCGTCTCCCATTCGCCAGCAAGCTGATTTTCTTCCTTGCAGGATACGGATATTATTTTTATCTGTTGACTTATGGGTATGAATGCGAAATATTTCCCGCTCGCTCTTTCCTTTCCTATTTTTGGGCTTTTGTCGTGCGACGCAGAGATGTTCACACAAGTATGATGAAGAAGTCGGTTTGTCATTGTATTTCTTATGAGCGAATTCCAGTGTCTGCCGCTTAAACTTAAGCTTTAAGCTTTAAGTGTTGTAGGTATGAAGTTCTTGAATAGATCTACAAAGATCTGAAGCATGCGAAGACAATATATAGTACATGTATGGCAAGTCTATGTACTGGCATTATTACTGATACTTAATGTACTTAACCCTCGTTGCGGTCGCAACTGACACTCGCGATGCGCGCCTCGTCCCCATCACCGAAAGGGATGGTTCTATCCGTCCCATCGTCATGGGAGAAAGCGCGGTCAGCCTCAGACTTCGGCTGCTCGCCCAGCACAAGTGCTGACAATCGCCTCCCGTACACCTGCACAGAACGCCCGTAATTAAAAAACAGACGAAGTGGGGACCAGACGTGTACTCACACAGCCAGAGTCCAGACCTACCGTCCAGCGGTGCGCGTCGAGCCCCCTGGAGGCTGCATGGCCGTAGATGACGGTAGACGGGAGACAAGGAAGGGGCTTGTCTTTCTTGTTGCTTGCCTCCACGGAAGCGCCAGGAAAACCTGAACAACGAGACATATCCGCGTTCCACAACTTAGTCCAAGGAGTGCCTCCATGGCCACTGTCAAGGTTAAACGGTTGTTGAGAGATGAGCGTGAACCAAAAAAGAGAACGAGAGTGCTCACCGTGTGATAGTCTTATTACTGTTGATAACACCCCGCATATTCAGGAGAACCCACGGATCCCCATTCTGTGGGATATTATTGAGAATGGCTTCCTCTTGAAGGCGTCTCATCAGCCGCTTCTGGCTCTCACGGGCGGATTTGATGTCAGGGCCACGAGGAAGGCGCGGGGCATGACTGAGAGGCTGCGTTGGGTGGGATGGCGGCAGGCGTGGATCAAACGGGAGAAGGCCAGCGTGCACAATGTATGCATGAGCGGAGGGAACGTAGAGCGAGAGAGGGAGCGAGAGTAGATATGTATAGTCATCGGCGCTCATGTCCCGCGCGATGCGATAGTGCTCCGAGAAGAGCTTCCACTTATGTGGGATGAGGTCCCAGAACTTGTCGCTGCGATCCTTGTGTTGGGCCATCCACGTGTCGAGCGCGACACCTGATGCCTCAGCCTTGGGCCAGTCTGCGTCGATCTCCTGAAGCCAAGCGCGCCCGCCCTTTTGACTTGAGATCCAGTCCAGCCACGACCGCCATTCGAGAACTTTCTGGTCGTGGTTGCCGCGGACACCAGGGATGTTATGTCTGCTCATGAATGACAAGACTGCGAAGGAACCCTGGCCTCGGCTCTTGGTGACGAGGTCGCCAACATGTATGAGCTTGTCCGAATCGGGGTCGTAGGACACCTTGTGGAGAAGTTTGCTGGAAGTTGAAAATCATTGGGGGTGAGTAGTGAGAAACGGAAACCCTTCGCTCACTGTAAAGATTGGTTCATGCCATGGATGTCGCCCAGAACGATGACACGTCCAGGTTTCAGGAGATCTTTTTTCACCGTAAGAATGCGTCAAACCACGATGTGCTTCAGCTTACCAGACGGAAACTCGTCCTCTGGCAAAATCCGCAGAGTCTTGTAATGGCTGAGATCGGGCAGCCCTAGATGAACACCATCAAGTCACAATTCTCACAATGTTGGATGAAGCGAAGGCTTACCGTTGGTTGTGAATGACTCCACGGAATCGACAGGTTGGTATTCAAGAAGAGCCGGGTATTCATTACGCAGAAGTCTAGAGAGGAAAAAGAGAACAAAAACAGCTGCAGCGGCACAGGCTATGCCCAGCCTAGGGGTAAGTCGCGTTCCAGTCATCGGATGCTACCAGAGAGGCGCGGCATTTGAGCGCCGTTTCCGTTTGGAATGAGAGGTCTAATCACGTGATTATCGCCAGGTACATCTGCCAGTGTCACGTGTTGAAACGACTTCATTTGATCCCGTTCATTGAGGATGTCGTTCAAGACAGAGTCAGTCATCGATGCCGCCGACCTGAAGGATGGCCAAATGTACGCTCAGACTCGCACATACTTTAACTCGGTATCTGAGATGGCCTGAAGGATCCAGGTACCTTTCGGTGATGGCAGCGTCCTCCTTTCGCGTCTTGGCGACGAGATATATGCTACCAGCGCATTCTGCACACATTACGGGGCCCCATTGGCGAAGGGTATCTTGACCTCTCAAGGGAGAATTGTTTGGTGCGTAGTTGTCTTCCTGCTTGTACTAGCATGTGTAGGTAATGTTTCTTGTTCAGCCCGTGGCATGGTGGTCAGTTAGTCTTGCACCCGTGGTGTTCGGCTAGATATTCAGTCCTATCTTTGCGGGTTTTTTTAAAGCCTGCTATAACGTGCAGACTGGCGACATTGAAGATGCACCAGCTGCTGCTGGATTACATTGTTTCAAAGCGTGGGTGGACGAGAGTTCGGGTAAGATATGTGTAACGGCAAACATGGCGAATACGAAGCAAGAGAATAAAGCAAGGCCTCCGAAAGTAATCCTTTTTTTTCGACCTGTTTCAGTAGGTCTAAATTCGCACAGGTCATGTCAAGCGAAAGCACGAAAGGCAAAGGTGTGGTTATTGTTGGTGGGGGTGCTGGAGCTTGGGCAACTGTTGACAGCTTACGAGCGGTGTGTTAGACATTTCATATTGTGAAGGGATCTCTAAAATGGGTGTGCATAGAACGGGTACAAGCTTCCCATTACCATTCTCACCAAGGAGCCGCATGTCCCTATTGACCGGTGAACTGCTCCGTTTCCACGCTTTGAACAACATCAAATACTCAATAACCGAACTCAGCACGAGATTGAGTAAAATGCTCATCACTGAAGTCTCCAAACTCCAGGTCACAAGTGTAGCTGATCTCAAGATCAAATTCGGCGTGAATGTCAGGACGGGAGTGGTAAGTCCCTCATAAATTCACGCATACGCTTAACTTCATCTTGCCTTCCTATCTCATTTTACAGACAGTCACCGCCATCTCGCTCTCGGAGCGCACGGTTACAGTCCACAGCGGCATGGGAAATCACGTGAAGGACATCGAAGAATACAACTACGATCAACTCGTCTTGGCCCCCGGCTCTGTTGCTCGTAGGCTGCCAATTGATGGCGCGCAGGGTCCAAACGAGGGAGGAAAAGAGAATGTTTTCACCCTCAGAGGGATCAGCGATGCGCAACGCATTGATGCTGGTGAGTTCCTCACATATATCCCTTGTGTCACCAAGGTTGGCGAGTAACCCACTTACTTCACATGAGCCGCCCAAAGTGAGGCACGTGTGGTGGTCATTGGCAGCTCGTTCATCGCGATGGAACTTGTAATCACATTGGCGAAGAGGAAACTAGGAAGTATATGTGTTGTTGGTAGGGATGAGGTACCTTTCCAAGCCGTGCTCGGGAAAGACATCGGGAAAGCTTTGATGGAGGTATGTTCTTAATCATCAATTTCGCTCCTTGACCTTCTCTGAGTCTGGTGATTCAAGTTCCACAAAACACAAGGCATCACTTTCCACATGCGCTCGACAGTCTCCAGTATCATCACTTCATCTACCACCCCAACGCAAGCCAGCGGGGTCGTCATCGAGAACGCTGACACCAAAGCATCTACCACGCTCGAAGCCGACTTCATCGTCATGGGTGTCGGAGCCACTCCTGCAACAGACTTCCTGAAAGGGAGTGGGATAGAGATGAGGAAAGACGGGGGTGTGATCGTTGACGAATACCTGAGAGTGAAATGCAGCGACGAAACAGTGGAAAACCCAACAAATGTATATGCGATCGGAGACATCGCCGTTTATCCAGACGTCAATGAAGAGGGGGTGATGAGGCGAATTGAGCATTGGAACGTGCGTGCCCCTCGTTCACCCTCGCCATTTTCTCTGGAAATAACCATCTTTGCGCCCCAGGTCGCTGGCAACCACGGCAGAGCGGTAGGGAAGACTATTGCTGGCAAACCAGACGCCTTCAACAAAGTTCCCCTGTTTTGGTCTTCCCGTAAGTCCACGCTGTTGCATCTGTCTACGTTTTTGCGCGCTTTGAGAGGCTGAATTCCCCTTCCCAGAGGGTCAACAATTGCGTTACTGCGGGTACGGCGCCGGGTATGACGAGGTCATCATCCATGGCGAGCTGTCAGAACTGAAGGTTGGCTCCCGTCGTGTCTCGAGGTCCCTCGTCTAATATCTTATCCCCGACCCGCAGTTCGTTGCTTATTACGTCCAGAAAGGGAAAGTGGTCGCGGTAGCAAGGTAAGTGACCGCTCCTCCAGCAACCACTGCGCCCTCATATTTGTGCACGCGGCCGCCATAAAGCATGCAAAGAGACCCCATCGTGATTAAAGCGAGTGAATTGCTGAGGCTGGGGTTGATGCCTTCGGTCGAGGAGCTGAGGGATGGCAAGGTGCGATGTCGTTGTCGTTCTCCACCAGGGTCACTTCTCTGAATGAGCGAGTTCAGGATCTGCTAGAAGTCGATATTTCGAGCGGCACGAAAGGCAAAGCGAAGCTGGTCCTGTGAGTGCAAAGAACAGATCATGCAATTTATTTGTGGGGATGGATCAGTTGGTGCAGAAGTTATCAGGATCAAAAACCATTGTAATATATGTACGGGCAATCGAATCACCCAACCTGACAGTGGGTCAGCATATGAAGTAGTAATTGGCCTGTTTTCCTAGCACACGAGAGAAAACGATTTCTTGCTTTTCAGTCGTATTCTTACAACCGGCGCGATTGCTTGGTGGGCGTATTGAGCTGGCTGTTCGTTTATGGTAATACTATTACGGTAATGCTCTCAATTTCAAATTGCAAGGGTATCTGGTATAAAATCATATTCCAACAGCTTGGCACAACGTACTAAAAATGGTTCAACAGGCCGACATACTGAGGAACCATTGCTATCCGCCTCGACCTTATGTCTTAGGAGCGCCTCCAAGGCCAAAAGATGGGGACCGCCCTTCTCGCAAATGTTTGTCAATCGCGCATGGCCTATGTATTGAGACAAACCTTTTGTATTCCTGCCATTTGGGGTCATCGCGCCACTTCTCGTCTCCATGCCTCTCAAGCGATGGAACACCCGTAACCTGCATGATTGGAAAAGACAAGAATTAACCAACATGGTATTGTACAGAATGGATTTAAGATCCCGTACGTGGCGAACTATCATCCATGTGAACAATGGGCTCGCGAGCGTGAAAGCGGTCGTTCCGGTCGGGAACGATGGATGCTGAAGCGCAGCAATGGAGAGCAACCAGATACCAGTCCAGATACCCACTTCGCCAACATAACTGTTGCGGAAATTTTTAGTCACAGCATCCTTTTCGCTTTGATGTATGCTAGCAGCTGCGCAGGAGACGCACTTTGGATGGCGGCTCAAGGCCCAGAGACCGCGGCTAATAAATTTTTCGTTGTGTTGACCTTGATCCTTGGCTCTGCGCCAGGCCGCTTTCTGAAGATCTGCAGTAACTTCCAATATAAAGCACGAGACAAGAACTGAAGTGGCGAGATAGTCGGGAATGCGCAGAGGAGGGCAGCTCTTCGCAGGAAGCATGTTTACCTGGGTGTGGTATTGAGATAAAATAAAAAGTGATCAAAGATGACAAGAAGGTCTCACCAAATACACGGGCAAGCCAACGAGGAAGTTCCAAGTTCCTGAGATCTCCCCATTGGCTGTCTAGATGCGCATATATGTGCTTCTTTGACTCACCCTGGCCTACCCAATAGGGCAAAAACCTCCTGGGGTTTTTCTTAATTTCATTGAACCTAGAGTCACCACCTGTCTTAAGTGTTCTCTGCAACAAATGTTTGACTTGAGGAGATGAAATCCCATGCAGTAGAGAAAACATACCTGTACCAAAAAGCCTCCTAGCCTCAGGCTCCATATTCCAACCACAGCGGTTAAGAGTAGCTGGCGCGGGGCGATTGTAGGCCATGGAACTAGCCTTCCTTCCCACAGTCGTGCTTTTATAGCAGGATAATACAACGAAGTAAACGTAGTCTACAACGGGGTGATGAGTACACGGGTAGAGACGAAGTAGAACGATTAAACCTGACCGTTAAAAAGCCAGCGGTTCCACATAGGTCGAAGAACCTGTCATCGTGCCTGGGTACGAAATACAACGCACAGGCTGTTCGTTATGAGGCCATAAGCCATTCAAATAAAGGTAGCTAGACTTACCTATCTGTGTCCCATACGCTGCCACTATCAAAGGTACAATTCGCGCCATCATGATGGCTTATGTACAAGAGAGGGAAGTTGAACTTTGACAAGCCTTCTTGATATGGAAATCATGAAAAAGCACGTGTATGCATATTTGCATGTGTGTGTCCTCGATACTTACAAGTCACATGCTACAACGGGGGAAGGCACACACACTGGCTCAACTAGACCCCCCCCCTTTTTCTGCAGTCCATAATCAGTCGTCGTTCCGCCCATCATTCCTCGCTCTCCCATGCAGCGACCGTCGCGAGGAGTCTGAGATTGGACGCGCGCTCGGGTCAGTCTTACCAGTTTGTCTCACTGTGTGTTCTCATGCTCCACCTCCGGGTCCTCCGTTAGTAAAATTCCATTCCAGCCGGCTCTTTCCCACGAGCCTCGGATTACCGACCACCGACTAGATACTCCTTGCCTGTGCCGTTTACTTGCGCGTCTCGCAAGCCACACCTGCTCCTACAAGAAGACATTGCTTCCGTTCCCAATCCCCGTCATGCAAGCCCCCGCCATGCAAAGCTCCACACGGGCTGACAGCTTCATGCATCGCGTCCTCAAGCGCATCAGCACGATAATCCCCCCTCTCCCCCCATCCCCTCCCCGCCAGTCAGGGATCCCCCAATTCGATTCCTCCATGATACCTAACATCTGGGTCGGCAAAGAAAGCAAAGAAGCCGCCCTGCGCGAACGGGGCTTGCTACCGCGCCCGCAGTCCCAAGACTATGACAACGCCACCCTCGTCGCTCGTCCAGACGACTATGTTTTCGGCGGTGACGCTTTCTTCGCTTATGTTGATGAACCTTCCGCTTTCCATGCGGACGACGCCCTTGTTGCGCGTACCCCCGGTACACCTGCCGACAGTGCCGAGGACGCAGAGTTGCCTGCGACACCGGAGCGCAATGACGTCATCGTGGAAGCGAACAGACAGAATGTCAAGACGGAAGCTTCAGGAATCAGAGACGAGTGGCTGCAGAAAGTGTCGCCATGGCTGGATGCCGATAGAGTTGAGAGGCAACTGGATGACGCCCCCACATCATCGTCCAGCAGAAGAACGGTATTAGAAGAAAACTCACCGGAGGAACGGGAGCAGATGGTCTTGCCATCCTCGGCTGCAAATAGACCTGAAGGGCCGTCGGACTATATACCGGAGTCATCGGCCAATGGGAGCATAGCCCCGGAGGAGAGCTCAACCGAGACCACACCCTCTGCGAAGCCACGTGGACGCAAGAAGTCTGACATCTTACGATTGCGGAAGATTTCGCAAAGAGAACGCTGATTATTTTTTCATGACTTGGAGTGTAAGGGTTTTGGTTATGTCATGTACGACTTAAATTTGTCCCGTAGGAAATCGACATGTTGTGAAACCGAGATACTGGACCTGTTCGCCTGCTAGTGTTCGTCTGGATATTTTCGCCATGGGATTCTTTGTTTACATCGCTATGTCGCGCGATCTATGCCTCGGAGCAGAGGGAGGGCAGCTGTCGTCTTGTGATCTATTATTCTAAATGAGACCAGATATATTGTACACACATGGCCGGACCGAACCTCAAGGGAAGGTGGAGTAGAAAGCGACTATGAAAACATTCCTAATGGACGTGAAGGACTAGGACAGTAAAGATAAAAGTAAGATAACACACATCGAGGATGAAGGGGTGGGGGACAAAATTGTCAGTTTTGGCTCTGGCGCTGAGCAAATGCTCGCTCCCTCTCGGTCTGCCACCGCGCAATTTCATTCTTAAGACACTGTACGCGGTTGGCGCTGTCAGGATGATACTCGCCCGTGATACGGCGCATGAGGATCGAATCTTCCTCTCCCTTTTCAGCCAGGTTCGGCGAGCATTCGGCCGTTTTAGCTGTGTTCTCTCGGCTCTCCCAGAACTGGACCGCGAGACGCGCATCAAACCCGGCGTGGGCCAAAAGTCTGTAACAGACCGCATTAATACATGGTTTTACGACATGCGCTCCGCGCAGCACCAAAAGAAACCACAAATACGAACCGGGTAGACACTACGTCAGCCTCGAACTCCTGTGTTGTATTCGAGCACGCCAACGACATCTCGGCCAGTTCCCTACCGCCTGCGGTGCTCACCTTCGCGACAGCATCATTGACGAACGGCCCGAAAAGCATGGTGATCGGGAATGCGATCACGCGGACAACATCCGTCATAATCGACACGAGGGTTGGGATGACGATAGCCGAGGACGACATCGACTCGAGGTGATGCGAAAGGACCAAATGTGCGAGCTCGTGTGCGAGTAGGATCGCAAGCTCCGATGTTTGCTCAGTAGTAGGCTTTGGGTTCCGCGCCTCTTCAGGTGGAGAGAACCATCTCAAGCCGCTGAAGAGCATGCTAAACCATGATTTCTCGGCGGGTGGCTTGGTGGGAAGAGGAGGAGTTGATGTGCTCGAGGACTTAGACAACACATGGTCCAGGAATCCTGTGTAGACGACAATACCGCCTCCCCCGTCAGGACCAAACCCGTATGAAAACGCATTCAGGGCATCCGGCTTCTCAACAATGAGGAGCGAGTAGGGCGGTCCAGGGATCGAGTGCGGGCCCTTGTGGATTTTGTGCGCACAGATTCTGTCGCAGAATGAGCGCAGGGATTCGGTCACGCGGGGCCGCGGGTACAAAGGGTACTTGGCGGGCGGCGGGAACGGAACGTCAGTTGGTTGGTCGAGCCAGCTCGGTTCGAGGTGTCGCTCCTGAGAGAGGGATGGGATGGCGCGCTCGAGCTTCCGCAGCGTGTCCTGCACCCACGCATAGCGCCAGTCGGTGACAGGCAAGATGACGGGCGCTCCTGCCTCCTCTTTGGCAAGAATATCCCCAACGGCTTGGTACCACCCAGGCCCTGCGAGCTGGTTGGCGATGACCGTTTCCTCATCTGGGGAGAGGAGGATGAACCTGAGGCTGTTCGCGACGACGTAAGCGCTTAGTCAGTTGCTAAAAGCAAAAAGAGGATTGGAGGAACGAACCGTCCGGTCAATGGTGTCCTCTCCATGCTAGCCAGAACGGTGGCTACCACAAGAAGGAGAGGCACGGCGAGGAGCGTCTTTGCAATCCGCGAAAGCAAGCGCTGGCGTGAACGCCACTGCTCCCTCTTCAGTTCGAACGCGGGATCCCCCTCAAATCTTTTGAAAAGCACTTTCGCGCGGCATGACTTGAACAAGAACACGGGCACGAAGGTCAAGATCACTCTCCCCGTGGTCTGTATAAGGCCGAGCGAAGAGGAGGTCTAAAGGCCAAACGTCAAACAGTGCGCTCGCCCGCGATTGCCAACGACCCTCGGACTGACCTTGAGTATTGTAGCGACTGCGGTAAGCGTTAACAAGAGTATAAATCTAAAGAGTAGCCACGATACTCACGCAAAGGAATAAGTGGTCCGCCTTGTCGCCGTGCGGTTGCATGAAATAGTCTGTTCTGTCTAATTAAAATACGCGGGGTCGCAGCAAACGAGATGCTGGGTTTCAAACGACCTTGAATTGGATAAGAGGATAGCCTCCGAGCGACTTGCAGAGGGTCGGTGAAAGGTTTAAGTGGGCTTCGCATGGGTATGCGGTGGAACATTGTACATGGTGTGAATCTCCTTGAAGATTGGCCACTGGCAGATTCCAAGTCTGGACGGCAAAAGCACTGAAACGTGACCCATCGAGTCAACCGTCTGTCTAGTGTACGGAACCGTGTACAACCGCAGTACATTAAGGGTGACGTGCTCAGGGAAATCGCTTGATGATCAAGCTCCTGCTCCTTCTGCTCAAATTTCGAGCGATGAAGTACCGCGGCGAGTCTCGTTATTTTTTTATAGGCGTTTTCGACGGAGGTCTGAGCGAACCATACTCCATTTCATGTGTACATAGGATATCTGACGTAGTCAACATGTTGTCAACCTACAATATTTATTCCCAAGAAGGGGGAAGGGTAATTTGTGTAGGTATATGGTATCATTTCTTGATCCAAATCCGACGAATATTTGATCGTTTTGATGGTCATGGTTGGGCAGATTGTGCTGCGCAAAACCAACCCCGGCTAGTCCAGAGCGTCGTGCGAAAGAGGTGCGTGGTATGGGCGTCCCGCTCTGCAGTACGAAAAGTGTGTCTGCCCGCAGCGATGTCGTAACTTCATTCACACGTGCATGCACGCATGAGTTCCTTGATTCCTTTTCCCAGCTTCTTGACCTTGCCCGTTACAGTCCCCTTCTTGTTGCCGACATCGACAGAGGAACGACCACGCGTTTCTCGGAAACGATAATCGAGTCCGGCGACGTCTGGGCGGGACATGGCAAGCGACATCCGGAGCTCTGTCTCACCACTCAGCGAGAAACCTGTTCTCATCGGCGACACCGCAAGCGTTGTATGCAAAGCAGACGGCAACAAGTACTCATCATCATTGTCGTCAGTATCGAACTCCGCGCCCGAGTCAGATGCGAGCGACATCACTGGGGCAGGTGAGAAAGTGGGCCTCGACGGTGTCGTTAATGCCGCGGTGGAGCAGGGCGACGTTCGAACGCTCGAATTGACAATCATGAGCGAACTTGGACGGGACATGTTCTTGCGGATGGCAGAGTAGTAAGGTCGACTTGGATGACCCAGACGAACCGGAGAAGAGGCGGGTTGGGAGGTGGGCGTGTCGGGTGGAAGGAATCGACTTCGTAGCGAGCAGGACGATTTCTTTCGGAGGTTCACGCGCTTCTTGTGGCGCAGGGTGCGCTGGGGAACAGGAGAGGCACCCGAGAGACTAATCCTCGACGACTGATGCCGGAGCGACTGCGTCATGGGACTCGAGGTTAAATCGATTACGAGTGGCGAGTTGAAAGAATTAGACAGGTTTTTGGGCGGGGTTTTCAACTCAACTGCGTTTGAGGGCGACATGCAAGTCGGGTTCCAATGCTCCTGAGAAGGAGTGCGTTCAGGTTCCGGAGTCGCGGACGAGAATACGTCACACGATATAGAATGGACCTCTTCATCCGCAGGGTCATGATCCAGTGATCTGACGAAGGGAGGTGATGGAGACTTTCTGAGCGCTGTTTGCGTCCCAAGTGGTCCATTGCAATCCGCAACCGCAACAGAGTTTAGATCCTTCTCGGGGGCGGCAACGACGGGTCGGTGGTCTCCGGGAAGGGAGGCTCCAACATGCTCCTCCCGGTGGCGTGACGCCGATCGAGGTGAATCATTCTCCGACCGAGTGACACATGCGGTGACGGCGACGGTGACGGCGTTGAGGGATTTCAATGGCAACCAGACGGCGGAGACGCTCTCCAGGGTGTCAATCGATGATCTGCGGTCGGACGGCCGCTCCAGCTGCCAAGATGCGCGGGTAGGCGCGCTAAGCCTTCGCGGGCGCGGGGTGTCCAGCTCCCATCTCTTTGTCGCCTCCTCGGACGACCAGGCGCACCAGAGACAGAGCGGGATGTATGTGTTGGTGAAACCACACCGGAGGCACGTGAAATTCGGCCGATTCCAAGGCATGAGCTGGAGGGCGGGAAGAGACGTAGACTTTTGTAAATGCTTTTACAAGATTGCCTCTCAATACGAGAGAAACACTAGAACAAGCGAACGTCCATACCGGTTTATACCGCTTCCACTCGCGGCGAAACGCTCGACGGAGAGAGCGGAACTCAGAATCGGAGAGCGTAGAATATGGTCGTGAATAATTGTGGGGTATCATCTGGCTGCAGCCGAGTGAAGGACCGTTTGAAGGGCAATAAAGAGAGAGGGGACACAGGATAGAAGGTTGAGATCTGCGAGTGGCCGTCACGAGGAAAGGTCGTCAGGTCGACACGAGTTCACAATGGGTCACCGAATGAGCCTCGAGGTGAACAATGTTGATGACTTCTGTGAGCTGAGCCGAGACATGCAAGCAAGGCAAGGCAAAGATCGCAGAGGGGTGGAGGAGAAGAAGCCTCGCGTTTTGACGTGCACAGCACCGCAGGGGGGGTTGGTGTTGAAGGATTATGACGGGACAATGGAGTACACCCGAATGGAGATACAGTGCCGGTAAGGGTGCATGCATCACTATCGCGTGCAGCCCTGATTTGGATTCGGATCAGTTAACGGGCGATTCCCAAACAACCGGATGGGTTCGTATCTATCCGATATCAACATCGGGAATGTGGAAAAATCAAGGAAAAAAAAAACGGTGGTGGGTGCGCTCGGTAACGAAGCGCGAAGTGTTCGTGTACGTGCAATTGCCTGGGTGATGATCACGAAATGGGGTTGCCTGCATCATCACAGCTCATCTGAGCAGGGGTTCAATTTCACAACCATTTAGTGTCACTGGGGATGGTTGGTCCTCAAATGCCTTGTACGGTATGCAACGGTCGCACGTTGTGTAAAACACTCATATCATTAGAACACTCCATGTGTAGCGTATGTTACTGGACGAACTCTACCACCAGTTTCCGAAAGTCATGTGGCCTGCGCGCAAAAGATTTCAGTTTGCAAAAGGGAAAAGGCTATCGTCTCACTTCTCGGCGTGCACTACAAAAAGTCAGCTATTTAGCCGTAGTGTAACAGCATTGTGGAGCTCACTAACCCCAATGTCCTGCATCGAGCTCGGCCATCTCCATCATGGGGAAGAACTGTTTTAGTAACGGGACATTCTTACGATTGATATACCTGAAAATTCCATTATCAACATCTGCCACGCAGTTCTCATCACAAAATAATTCGACACACTTGGATTGAGTTCCCTTGATAAACAACGTCTTCCCATTCCATTGATGATGGCTCGGCTGGTACGGGAATCCGCCGAGGACCTCGATGCTATCAGCCAGTATCGATAGAGGGACCTTGAACTTGACCTGCGCATCGGGGTCAGATTTGGGGGCCATATTCGTCAGGAGAAAGCTGCGGATCGTAGAGTCCTGGCACCAATATAATATGCGTAAGAACGAGGCAAGGAATTTCTCTTTCCCCAACACAACAGAAAAGATTCATGACTTACGGGCTCGATTTCTTTGAGGATAGCGTCTGCCTCCTGCCTGGTCTTTACCCCTTCCTCCTCGATCCGACGCATACCCGCTACGTACGCCTTGAACTCCTGGCCGACAGAGCCCTCGGCGGGAGCGATGTCTGTGACGATCAGGTGCGACAAGAGCGCGTCTGGGAGAGCCGGGGACAACGCCAGAGACATCGCAACCTTTCCGCCCCTTGGAATGGCAGTATTCGTCGCGTGCACGAGAGCGACGAGTCGCATCACAAAAAAAGGATGAGCATGCACCATGGAACACAGGATGAATAAATGACTAAACACATACATTGAGTGCCCGAGCAGCGAGATGTTCTCCAGCTTATGCTGCGCGCAGAACGCGAGTACGTCGCGAGCCATGTGCGGGTATGTCATGTCTGGTACATGTTGCGAGCGTCCATGGTTCCGAAGATCCTGTTAATGGCGATTTTTAGAACACACAGCTCGCGGCCCATCGCTCCAATGGCGGAGACAGACCAGGGTGTATACTGGACGTGCTAAGTCACGCAAGAACGCTTTGGAGAGTGAGGACCAGTTGCGCTTGGAGCCACTGCACGGTTGGCGTAGTTTGTCAAGGATGTAGTGCCGTCAAGAGCAAAACAGGCTCCCACAGAAATCCGTGGAGGATCAGGAGAGGCCGGTGAGTGGTGTTGCCATCTGGTGGTGTGTGCAAATCGAACGCGAGCTGCACCGTGGACGTCGAATACCCTTCAATGGCATTTCAGCAAAACGTGGAGCGCAGCATAAGTTGGTTACTGGAGTATGTGTAGCTACAGGTGGGACTGGACGAATAGCGCAACAGTACTTTCCAGCCTACGGGCCTGAGGAACATGACGCGTGACGGTTGGCGACAACAGTGGTTGGGACGCTAGTAGCCCAGTGTGAGAATATAGAGAGGGTCGTTGAATAATTTACACAGCAACTGCCTGCTGGGCGCTCGACGGTAATACACAAGTACGTACTGTCGCGAGTGTCATCGTCGCTGACTTCCCGCACATACAAGCTCTGATAAAATGCTTATGCAGTATAGGAAATTGGAAAAACAGGTTCAAAATGCGCGCGGGTTTGTTTCTGCTGTCACTTGGACATTCTAGTGGTGGGCGGGAGCATGCTCGTGTCCGTGGTCTGCATGTCCATGGTCTTCGTGTCCATGGTCTTCGATACCTTGGAAATCGAGAGCATAGACTGCGAAGGGCGATCATTTGAAAATGAATACGTCTTCTATTACGAGAAACAATACACACCAGAGCCGCATTCGATGCAACGAGAAACTTTTTCACGACGGACGGAGAACCACAGGACTTCATGCGAATCGGCCGGAGAGCCGGTACAGCCAACGAGACGCATTGTATCCTAAAGTATGGAATGAAAGAAAGGATGCAGGGAATTAATGGCCGACAATAGCAACGAGTCCTGGTACATACATAAGATGGAACCATGATCGGTTCGCTCAATGTGCCGATGCGGCTCGAGTCTAGTGGGTTTTTGTCGAACACCGCGACGCCCTCCATTTCTCCGAGCAACTGCAAGCGTTCCAAACCGGTCGCTTGGTCATAATCGGTAGGCACTTTGCCGGGCTCTGTGCCAGGACCAAAGAGCTTAGGCGGGGGAGGTCCTTCAGAGCGACGAATTGCGCTGGAGGATAGCGCACGCAAAGGAGCAGCGGAGGTGACGGTAGGCTTGGTGAGTCTGGCGAGCGCGGTTGGACGCACCGTACGCAGCGCGTTGGACAACATTGCGGAGATTACCGTTGTAGGCAGGCCTCGGATGTGAAGCGTGACACTGACTGTCATGACATCACGTGATTGTGACCTACGAAACACTCACCTCATTGCATCTTTACTCCACTCAATGACACTACAAGCTTCAAGCTTCAAGCTTCGAGGAGTAAGGAAGAAATCGCCCGATGCGATGGTGAAGGCATGCGGAAGCTAGAGTGCAGTCATCGCCGCTTGGTCCTCAGGCTCAGGCCTCAGTCATTTACCAAACCAAAGAATGTTGTTACCTTTTATATTTATTCAAGTTCGAAGCCAATTTCAACATTCAGCCGACAACCCCATCGACTACCCTCTGAAAAACTGGGACGCTCCTGCGGCTCGCTCTCTACCGTTTATCAATTCTTGCGCGATCCAACATCCCGGAGATGCTGAACTTTGACCACAATAGCACGCTTCATGCTCACGATGCAAAGGACGTTCCGATACCTTCTCCAGCGATTCTGCACGAGCGCGAAGCCAGCGCCGAATCAGATTTTTTCTCTGGCTTGCGCTTTCATTCCACTTGTGACCCCCAACGAAGCAAGGACGGATTATGCTTCGAACCTAGCACGTCGCCGTTTCGTTGTAACTTGGAACTAGGCTACCAAAGTCTCTCAAAAACAACACGAAGGAGACCCTGGTTCTCCGCAAGATATCCGTCGCGTTTTCTCAAAGGCTGGCGAGTCGTTGTCTTTGGATCCTGTCTGTGGAACCCCTCTTCGTGTGACAAATGCGATTCTGACATTCACGCGCTCCATCAACTACAGGGTTCAACATCCTACTTCTGTTTTTTCCAGCGGCAGTGCGTGATTCTTTACGACTTACAGCGTTGGTTGAGTAACTGAACACTTGACAGTTAGCAATTGAACGTGCTATTCCAGAAGGACATGCCTTGGTCTTCATATGTGAGAATGCATATCACATCCAATATGCACATTATTTGACGCGAAACTCAGTCTGCGTACTATCCCTCATCCCCTTAACAAAGGTCAGCTTGTTTTCCTAATCCAAGTTTTGCACTACGTTCGACTTGCACGAGCAGCTACATGACGTTGCGACCAGAGAGTTGGCTCTGCGAATAGGGAGGTCGAAAACAGGTCTACTTAATGCCAGCTTGGTGAGTGTCATCTTGGGCCTGAGTACCTGGAAAGCTAACGTTGCGCTTCAGAGCAACAGGTGAGTTCTTGTGTCGCCTTATAAGTTATATCTGGATCGTGACACTTTACAGCGTGGAACTTGTGGTGGCAGTATGTCAAGAACTTCGTTTTTTTTAATACCTCACGATGATCTCACGTGCTGTAGATTATTGCTCTGCAGAAATGTGAACTTCGAGTCGTCCAGACATCTTGTTGGTCTATTACTAATCTTGATTAAAACGTTCTATTGACCTGTTGTCAGTGATCGGTTCAATACTGAGCAAGCTCCGTACGTTTTCGCTTCTCATCAAGCGACAGCTAGAGAAAACCATCTATTCCTTAGTTCTGGTTATGGGCATGTGCTTTTTTGGCGGCGGACTTCGTTTCTCGGAGCAGGTTTTTGACTCCAGTGCGTGTTAACTCGATGCCTCGATGTCTACAGGTTTGTTAGACGATTTCAACGTTTGCAGCTGCAACCCAAATCCACTCGTCGCTGCTGAGCCTTTCAGTCGGAGCCGTTCTCTTGCCTGCAGCATACCATTTTTCCATCGATCAAGGCGACAGGAACAACATATCAGACCTCCAGAAACAAACCATTTTGAAGATGAGCCACGGAGTAGGGCTTCTTCCTTTGTCCCCGACTTTATCGTTTGATTTTGATGTCTTGCGATAGGTCTCCGTGGTGCTTTTGTTCAGTATGTCAAAGAAGTCCTGCGAGATTTTTCTCAACGCTAACGCGCAGCAGTATACGCGAGCTACCTTGTGTTCCAGTTGTGGTCGCACACGCATCTCTACAACGATTTCAGCCGCACTGGTAGCTGGCCCTTCCTCAAGTCTGGCACACTAGAAAGCTCGCCGTCTCAGACATCACTAACTTATAGTCAACCATCTGCTAGAGACAACATAACGTCCAAGGCGCTTATCAAGAATCATTATGGGCTGAGGATATTAGCAGAATCCTCAGCTGCTGCGTCGCAGCCACAACTTGAGAAGGTCTCTCCAAAGGCGTCGAGTTCGTCAAGTTCACTGGACGGTCCCACTATCAGGGTTGTTGGACCTCAAGCCGTCGGGCTCGCTCCCGGCCGCTTTGGGTCAGTCGGCAGCATCGATATTCAGGACGCATCGGATATCGTAAGACAGAGGCAGGAACATGAAGATACTGGGGTTACGCACGGCGAGCAGCTGTCAGATAAAACGCCCCAGCTGAGCTGGTTCATGACCATCTCCTTGCTCACGACCGCTACGATTGTAAGCTTGTCCTTTGCACCCTCATCGCCTACTGACTATAGTTTCGCAGTTGGTCGGGGTCACCGCCGACCGAATTGTCGCGTCGATGGACACGGTTTCAGCGAAGATTAGCAAAGAGTGGATTGGCCTGATCGTGCTACCGGCGGTGCGCGCTATTGCAGGTGCGCGCTGTCGTTCTCGTGCTTAAGGTCACGGGAGCCTACTCATATCATAATCGACAGAATGTGTGACGGCGGTTAACGTGTCGGTCAAAGATCAGCTGACCTTCAGTATCAACCTTGCCTTCAGCTCTAGCATAGTGAGTCCACCTACAGTACAGTCCGTTGGAACTGTACTGACGGTTCTTCAGCAAACAGCTCTCTTCGTCATTCCGTTTGTGGTCTCAACAACGACACTTTTCCGTAACTGAGATTTCGATAGCTTTGTCGTCACTCTAGGCTGGGCTTTGAACAGGCCATTGGCTCTCCTCTTCGATCCCTTCGAGTCTGTCGTACGTTCTGGAATTTATTGTAGATTCCGCGTGGGAACTGACACCTCTTTATAGGTTTTGTACATCTCAGGCAAGTTGTGTCTTCGGTGAGCAAAGCCCGCGCCTGACATCATCTTTCGTCCAGTCCACACGATGGGATACATTGTTGCGGACGGCAAATCAAATTGGCTCGAGGGCCTCATCCTCATTTGTGAGGGTTTTTTTTTTGCGCATCGAGTTGCCGACTTTCTCGACTCATCATTTTGCAGGTCTCTACGCCATTATCGCCATTATTTTCTGGTTTTACCCAGGTACGTATTCCTGGTTCCAAGTTATCTGAAGTGCCGATTTGACTCTGTTCCAGGGTCTAGCCTGTCGGCATCCATGGCAGTTTGCCCATAGTATATATATTCTGCCTCAGCTAGCACACTACATAGATAATTCAACATGCCTCTGTTTCACATTGAGCTGTAAGAATATTTGAAGCAGGGTCAATGTGTTTGCAGTAGCAGTTTGGAGCTTAGTAACAGAGTCAAGAGCAACTGTGCTCAAAGTGAGCCACCAATCATTGTCAATGCCTGTGGTAGGCTCATATTGGTTCATGCAGATTGTATCCTAAAAGGCATAAATATGCCAGAGAACCTGGTGCACAATGATTCCACATTTTCTGTATAGACTTGGTTCCCATTACTGTGGCAGTGCATGCAACAAGTCAGGCATACTAATGAGTCACCAAGCTTCCCCTTGTGCCTCAACTCATCCTCATCACTGCTACTTTGGGATACAAGCAATAAGATATCACAAGATACTATACTGCTATTTTGGGAAGGATCAGCCTGGAATTGCATGCTCCTGGACTGCCTAAAGTCAGTGGCTTTGCAGAGTTTGATGGTATTTGGCTGTTTCCTTGAGATTCCTTGGGCATTTCAACTGGGTTACCTAGTGTGTGCTCCAGTATTGTAACAAAGCAAGTTCAATTGCACTCTAGGGCTTCCAGTCTACTCCTTTCTGCCATTACATTATGTGTGAACCTAGCAAGACAGCACAAATGACAGGTTACTTCACAGCACTTCCTTTTCTGGAACTGTACCTGTCAGATCTGAATGGCTCATCATCATGTACAGACACAACAGACCTTTCCCAACATTGATCCCATAGTTGTGCAGAGGTCAATGAGGTGTAGAGTAGTGCCAACATGATTTAAACTGTGACATGTCATGCTGTGATGCACCTGACTTGTTTGTATGGTTTTGGCTGCTTTTTGACACTCACTAGGAAAATATTCAGGGCACTCTTACCATAGTCTTTAATATTACAAATTATAGATGGTCATGTACTCATGTCATTTGTCTACAATCCCAGGCACTTTTCATGTCCTTAGGTGCTTTGTCTGTGCCAGGACATGGACCAAAGTGATCAGTGACTCATTACCCAATCAGGCACAGTATATGTCAGTCCGAGTCCCTCACAGAAGCGAGAAGGAGAAAGAAGCTCGATTTCAACATGAGGGCCTACACTCATTACAAAGGCATTATATATACTGGGGGAAGGGGGCTGTGTAGGAGGTGAGTCATAAGTAAGAGAAACGAGGCTACGCGCTCTGAGTCGTGCGGGATAGGGGAGGCAATATAGGGAAAAGGGGATGCCGAATAAGGAAGGTAGCAGCGAGGTACGGATGTGGGGAGGACGACAGAGGGAATGCTTGGCGCGGTCTTGGCTGCCTGAGGGGAGACCTCAATTAGGCCCGTTTAGGTTAGATTGATTGATGGGGGATGTCAGAGGCATTTTTGCTGATCCGCCTCCATCATGAATTGCAAAGCGTGGGAAACCGCAAGGAACGTGGGTGGGGGCACATGATGGGTGCTGGTCGCAGGCCTATAGGCGCCTGGGGAGTCGCGGGTGGTCACGTGATCCCATACTCGGTCCTCGTAACTAGATCCTAGCGCGTTGTGGACTCAGTGATGGCAGCTTATGTAATGGATCCTGACATGGCCCCCTCCTCAAGGCTGGGCATCTCGACCAGCCAATCGCGCCTTGTCCGGGTGCTTGAGGAAGAAGTCGCGGAGAAGAATTGCGGTGTTGGTAAGGTTTTGGCGGGGTTCCCAGGTATTTTCTTCGATGGGGTAGCCTAGCCACTTTACCAGGTACTTCACTCCTCGTCCTACTTTCTTCACATCCAGGATCTCTTCGACCTCATACTCCAAATGGTTGTCGTTGATGGTCAGGGGGGGGCGGAGGTGGTCGGGCTTGAGAAGCGAAAGAAGGAGGGATGAATGGGGTGAGGAGCAACTCATTAAATACGTCATGGATTCGCCAGGCCAGGGGCAGTTTGAGGTGATACCCAGCTGGCCCCACCTTTTCTATGATAGCGAAAGGTCCAGTGCATTTGTTGTCGAGTTTCTTGTTTGGGCAGTCCATTTTCAAGTTTTGCGTGTTGAGCCAAACTAAGTCTCCCTTCTCATACTCACGGCTGGGTCATTTTCCTCTGTCATAGCTTTTCTTCATTGCTAGTGCGGCTTTCTCCATGGCCTCTTTGGCAGCACGTCGCGACTCTTCCAACTTTGCCATCCACTCATCAGCAGCTGGGTTCACTTCTGTCCGCGGGTGTATACCTCCATTCCAGGGGTGTCGGCCATAGTCCAGGAAGAAGGGCGTGTAGCCTGTCGCGGAGTGTTCCCGGTTATTCAACGCAAATTCCGCTGTGCTCAACCACTCCGCCCAATTGTCCTGGAGATGGTCAACGTATCCCCACAGGTAGGTCTCAATCTCCTGATTCACCCATTCTGTTTGTCCATCAGTTTGGGGATGGAAGGCAGTGCTCGGGTTAGCCTTTATCCCAATCATCCAGTAGAATTCCTTCATGAATCAAGAGACAAACTGCGGGCCACGATCGCTGACAACCTTCTGGGGGATTCTGTGGTTCCGGAATACTCGGTCGCGGAGGATCCTTGCTGCTCCCAGGCTCGTCAAGTCGAAACCGATTGCTTCAATGAGTGTGCGCTTGGTGAATTTGTCGACGATCACAAGGATAGAGTCAAACCCACGGGATTGTGGTAACGGTCCTACTATGTCCCAGCTGATCACCCACCATGGGCCGTTTGGGACTGGGTGCGGGTGTAGAGGCGCAGCGCGTTTGGTTCGATCGGGCTTGGTTCTCTGGCAACCTTCGCACCCGGACATGTATTTCTCCACATCCTTCACCATCTCGGGCCACCAGTAGGCCTTGACCATCACGGCTTTCATTTTCTTTATTCCGGGGTGTCCTGCAATGGGAAGATCGTGTTCGTAGTTGAGCACCACCTCGCGAACGGTTGCGGGTATCCACACAGTGTTGTTTCTCCACCAAAGCCCAAGGCGGTCTCGCGTCCAGCTGTCATCAATCTCCATGGGCTTCATGACGTGTTCCGCGCTCTTTTTCTGGAGGAGCGTCTCCATTTCTGAGGTAAAGCTGGTGCGTACGTCCATGTCGGTGGGGAGCATCTGGACGGGGGCATCTTCCTCGGCAGCGTCTCCATAGTCTGGCCTTCGCGAGAGGGTATCGGCTTTGGTGTTGCTTTGTTAAAAGAATCTGGTTGTCGGTGTGCTGATCGGTGAGGATCCTATCGAAGGACGACGACGGTGACGATGAGCGAAGTCGAGTCGGTAGCGGTAGTGGTAGTCCGGGGCACAAAACTGGATAACCAGATGGGTATCTACTACATCTGGTGAGCTACTTATATACTACTGTGGTCATGTGATAGCTAATAATAACTACCAATGGCGTTAGTACCTCAAAGTAATCACATGACTGTATTACTAAAGGGCCCGGACTGATGACTAAAGAGAATTGACTAAACGCTTATCTGATCGATGGGTGAGATAACCCAATTCCAACATGCTTTTGCCAGTCTGATACTTGATCTCAAAGTCGAAACTTTGGAGTTCTCCATACCAGTGTATCTGTCATGGCTTCAGTTTTTGGGGCTTTCTGAAGTATTGCAGGTTGGCATGGTCTGTCCAAATCTCAAAGGTCTCATCCACTCCCATGAGGTACGCTCTCCACTCTCTTAAAGCCCTGATGACTGCGAGGAGCTCTTTATCATAGACATCATAATTTTTCTCGGCGGCTGTGAGGGCCTCGGAGATGTAGTCGACCGGTCTCCAGGTTCCATCAGGCTGCTGCTGTGAAAGAACACCACCCGTCGCGAGGTTACTCGCGTCCGTCTCTACCTTCCACTTGCCCGTGTCCTGGGGTAGGGCGAGGACCGGGGCTGAGACGAGCGCTCCTTTCACATCCAGGAAAGCCGCGACCTGTTCGCTCTGCCAACACCAAGGGACATTGCCAGTGAGCTTAAACAGGGGTTTGGCTCGCGTGGACAGGTTGGGGATGAATCTCCGCAAGTGGTTGACCATTCCCAGGAAGCGTTGGAGTTCTTTGACGTTTCGGGGCACAGGCCAGTTTCGGATGGCTTCCGCCTTGGCCGGGTCATGCTCGAGGTGATTGTGTGAGAGCCTGAGCCCAAGGTAGAACACCTCAGCCTTCTCGAACTCACATTTACTTAGCCGGAGGCACAGCCCATTCTCGCGGAATCTCTGCAGGACTTGGTCCATCCAGTAACGGTGGGTCACAAGGTCATCGGCGAAGATGATGACGTCATCGATGTATGCGAGGACATGTCCGCCAGCAATCTTCTCTCTCAGAATGTGATTCATGAATCTCTAAAAGGTCGCGGGGGCATTCTGGAGTCCGAACCACATTACCGTAGGTTCGAACAAACCTTGCGACGTTAAGAATGCGCATCTCTCCTGGTGCCCCTCCCACAGCCTCATAGATGGAAATCCCCCCTTCGCATCGATCTTGGAGAAGATCCTGGCTCCACGCAGCTTGTCTACACAGTCGCGGATGCGTGGCAGTGGGAACTTATCTTTGATCAGAAATGAATTGAGGCACGAATAGTCGATGATTGGTCGGAGTTTGTCCTTTTCTCGCTTGAAAAAGAACGGACTGGCATAGGGCGATTTGGAAGGTCTTATCCTCCCTGATGCAAGCTGTTCGTCGATCCACCTGTTCATCTCAATCGTCTCTTCTCTCGTCAGCGAGTATAGTTTGGAGGATAAGTGGCCTGGGTCTTCGCGGAACTCGATCTTGATGTCAAAATCGGGTCGCGGCTTGGGTAATTCATCCCACTTCGCTTCGCTGAAGACCGTTGGGTATAGCGACAGCCAGTTGGGCATGTCTCCAGAGTCCGAAAAGCGGATTTCCATAGTTGTTTGTAGTGCATTATCCCATATACTGCCTTTCGGGTAGGCCCAGGGACTCGCGAGGCGCGGGTCGAAGTGGCAACTTTGGGGGCAGCGTTTGAAGGAGACCTTCCCTAGTGGCCAATCGATCTCGGGGTTGTGTTTGGACAGCCAGTCATACCCCAAGATGATCTTGTGCGATTTGGCAGCTCCGAGCAAGAAGTGTATTCGCTCCTGGTGGTCCCCTATCGTTAGCAGGAGGTCGATACCATAGCAGATCGGTCCGTTCTTGTTTGCCAAGCCGTCCACATTATACACTTTGATCGGGTTTTGTAGTGGGACAGGTTCCAGTCCAAGTTCCTTACACCAGGCCAAGTCCATAAAACAATTGGTACAACCTGAGTCGATCAAGACCTTAACGCCTCCCCATTCAGCCATAGTCAGAGTCTCAAAGTGCGCCGGTAAGGTCAACTCTCTTTTCTGCCTCTTTGGTTTCTCATCTGCGACTTTTGTCGTTCTGTTGTCCTCAAGTTCGTTCGCGCTCCGAGCATGTCTCCATTGCAAGATTGTGTATTTGGGTATACTTGCTATGGGTACAGGGGCGGGGGTGGGAACGTTGCTTGTACTATTACAGAGACGCAAGTTTGGACTCACTGCATCTCTTCTCCAAAACCCTGCTCCTGGGTGGGGGCCGGCGGGAGCTGTTGTTGTTGTTGCTGGGCCTGCGGGGCACCAGCCATCTGTCTTTCTCTCTCATATATCGTGAGTCTGTCGCAAAGCAGTGCGAGTTCGTTCTCATATTCTTCCACTTCTACTGGGCCAGGGATCATCGTGTGAACCTGCAGCCTTGGGACATAGGGTCGCGAGTCTGGAAGGTGGCAGTTTCGGGCGATGTGACCTACCTGGCCACAGCGGAAGCATTGACGTTCAGCCGCAGGAGCCCGCATCTGGTCCACGATCATCCTGTCTCCGGCACCAGCGGGACGGGGCATGATCTGAGGAGCAGGGGCGCATTGCTGCTGCTGCGGAACGGAGGGGAAGTGAGGCGCGGGTCGCAGTGGGTTCGGGTTCGGGTAGTGCGGAGGCGTAGGGAGTGGTCGCAACTGCTGGAATTGTGTGGGGGCGGGGCGGCTGGCGTTTTGCTTGCGTATAATGGCGTCGAGCCTCCTCTGTTGGGCGTCCAACATTTCGACCAGTTGCTTCCACTGGGCATAGGTGACTGGCATGGGGTTGACGTTGTAGACTCGCGTGGTCAGCCTCCGGTTGAGGTTCATCTCCAGCCAGTGGATTAGCACATCCGAGTCATCGACCGGGTCCAACTCTGCCTTGCGCATCAACGTCTCAAACAGAGCGAAGAACTCCGTGGCTTCTAGCACTCCCTGCTTCAACTTGGCGATATCGTTTAGGGCGGTCGCCGTGATGTTAGGGTCATCGAAGGCCCTACGCAGATCCAGGACGAAATCTTCCCAAGTCCTGGTATCAGACTGGGTCTCACACAACTTAAGCGTAAGGTCATGACGACAATACTAAGATAAGGGGAAAAGAGTACAAAAAAGGAAAAGCGAAAGTACTTATAGCGAACGCTTCGGCACTTGCCGGCGTTCCCACGCTCGGACCCTCGGATCACGTGATGCGCCCAGGCCCCAGGTCATGTGATCTTACATGATTACATAATCCGACCCAGCCACAGGTCATGTGACCTTCCAACAACCCTCCCCAGTTTCTCCACAACTGCACTTTGGGATGGCTTACATAAGCGATCCTAACATCACCCCCCTCTTAAGGCTGGGCGTCCCGACCAGCTAGCTTGGCCTTGTCAGGGTGAGCAAGGAAGAAGTCCCGGAGAAGCAGTGCCACATTGGTGAGGTTCCGTCGTGGCTCCCAAGTGTTCTCCTCTACAGGGTATCCCAACCACTTCACCAGGTATCTCACTCCACGCCCCACCTTCTTAACATCAAGGATCGCCTCCACATCATACTCCAGGTGGTCATCATCAATCGTAGGGGGCGGAGGGGGAGGCAGGTTCTGGGAAGGGAAGGAAGGGGGGTGGTATGGTGTCAACAGCAACTCATTGAAGACCCGATGGATGCGCCAGGCCCGAGGGAGCTTGAGGCGATACCCAGCAGGTCCCACCTTCTCCTCAACTGCAAAGGGGCCTGCTCTCTTGTTGTCAAGCTTTTTACAGGGCCGGTCCATCTTCAAGTTTCTAGTATCCAGCCAGACCAGATCTCCCTCAGAGTACTCCCGACTTGGGCGTTTCCCCTTATCGTAGCTCTTCTTCATGGCTGCCACTGCTTTCTCCATTGCCTCCTTGGCTGCTCTTCGGGACTCCGTGAGCTTAGCCATCCACTCGTCCGCCGCCGGGTTCACCTCAGAAGGTGGCCGGAGCCCCCCATTCCATGGGTGTCGTCCATAATCGAGGAAGAAAGGTGTCTGTCCTGTTGCTGAGTGCTCACAATTATTAAGAGCAAACTCCGCAGTGGACAACCATTCAGCCCAGTCATCCTGGAGATGGTCCACGTAAGCCCGGAGATAGATCTCCATCTCCTGGTTCGCCCGTTCCGTCTGTCCATCAGTCTGCGGATGAAAGGCAGTACTTGGATTTGCCTTTACCCAGATCATGGAGTAGAACTCCTTCATGAAGCGGGACACGAACTGGGACCCCCGGTCACTCACAACCTTGTGAGGGACTCCATGGTCACGAAACACTCGATCCCGGAGGAGACGCGCCACTCCAAGTCCTGTGAGGTCGAGCCCGATCGCTTCGAGCAGTGTCCGTTTCGTGAATTTGTCGACAATAACAAGGATGGCATTATGTCCACGGGAGAGGGGGAGGGGACCGACTATGTCCCATGAGATCACCGACCAGGGACCATCGGGCACCAGATGGGGGTGCAGTGGGGCAGCACGCTTGGTACGGTCGGGCTTCGTCCGCTGGCATGTCTCACACCCCTGGGCATACCGATCCGCATCTTTTACCATGTCCGGCCACCAATAACCCTTCACTAGTGCTGCTCTCAACTTCCGGGGCCCAGGGTGTCCAGCAGCGGGGAGGTCATGCTCAAACTCGAGAACGGCCTCACGAGCTCCTAGGGGGACCCAGGTG
Source organism: Clavaria fumosa (assembly GCA_951802425.1). NCBI lineage: Eukaryota > Fungi > Basidiomycota > Agaricomycetes > Agaricales > Clavariaceae > Clavaria > Clavaria fumosa. The sequence continues at coordinate 796,250 of OX637803.1, read as the reverse complement.
ACTATCCCCTTTCGCCAGAGTCCAGCACGATCTCGTGTCCACTCATCATCAAGCTCCTCCGGCTTCTGTATGTGTACCGCGCTATTTTTCTGGAGTAGCGTCTCCATTTCCGATGTGAATGACACACGGACTTCCGTTTCCGGGAAAACCTGCACTGGTGCATCCTCCTCCACCATCTCTCCATAGTCTGGTCTCCAGGAGAGTGCATCTGCCTTTGTGTTTGACTTGCCAGTGCGATACTTTATCTCAAAGTCAAAGCACTGGAGCTCTCCAACCCAACGAACCTGCCTCAGCTTCAACTTCTGGGGCTTCCGGAAGTACTGGAGGTTTGCATGGTCCGTCCAGATCTCGATCGTCTCCTCTGCTCCAATGAGGTATGCTCGCCACTCACGAAGTGCCCGAATCACAGCCAAGAACTCCTTGTCGTACACATCGTAGTTCTTCTCAGCTGCAGTGAGGGCCTTGGAGATATAGTCAACAACTCTCCAGGTTCCATCCGTCTGCTGCTGCGAGAGCACTCCACCAGTTGCCAGGTTGCTTGCATCTGTCTCTACCTTCCATCTCCCTTTGTCCTGAGGCAGAGCCAAGACCGGGGCTGATACGAGTGCCTGGCGGAGATCTCGGAAGGCTGCTTCCTCCTCCTCCTCCCATTTCCACAGAACATTCCCAGTCAGCCGGAAGAGTGGCTTTGCCCGGGCAGAAAGATTTGGGATGTGCCGGCGGAGGTAGTTCAGCATCCCATTGAACCTCTGGACATCCTTCACATTCTTAGGACGTGGCCAATCTTGGACTGCCGCACCCTTGGCCGGATCATGCTCTAGTCTGTTGTGGGAGATCTTCATCCCCAGGAAGATGATCTCACTCTTCTCAAACTCGCATTTACTGAGTTTGAGACACAACCCATTCTCTCCAAACTTCCTCAAGACCCGATCCATCCAGTACCGGTGTGTAGCCAAGTCCTCTGCAAACACAATGACATCATCCACATAGGCCCTCACATGTCCTCCTGCAATCTCCTCCCTCAACACATGGTTCATGAAGCGTTGGAAGGTGGCAGGGGCATTCTGCAGTCCAAACCACATGACAGCTGGTTCGAAGAGTCCACGGGGTGTCAGGAAGGCGCAGCGGTGCTGGTGCTCGGGCCAGACCTGCATAGATGGGAAACCTCCCTTTGCATCAATCTTAGAGTAGATCAACGCTCCTTTAAGCACATCCACTGTGTCTCGGATGCGGGGGAGGGGGTACTTGTCCTTGATCAGGTGTGCATTCAGCCTCGAGTAGTCGATGATTGGCCGCAGTTTGTCCTTCTCATGTTTGAAGAAGAAGGGGCTGGCATACGGGGATTTCGAGGGCCGGATTCGTCCAGAAGCAAGCTGCTCATCCACCCAACGGTTCATCTCCACCATCTCCTGCCATGTCAAAGAATACAGCTTGGAGGAGAGGTGCTCAGGGTCCTTTTTGAACTCGATCTTAATATCGAAGTCTGGTCGGGAGCGGGGAAGTTCATCCCACTTTGCTTCACTAAACACCAAAGGGTAGCGGCTGGGCCAATCGGGGGTAGGGCCAGAGTTGGGAAAACAGGTGTCCAGAATACTCGTGGATGCGAGGGTACTCGTTTTCAGGGGTGCAGGGGCTCGAGGGGATGGGGAACACTGTGGGGGGCAGCGGGTAAGGCTCAGCTCTGCCTTCTGCCAGTCGATATCCGGGTTATGCCGCTTGAGCCAGTCATGCCCAAGGATGACCTTGTGGGACTGGGTCTTTCCCAGCAGAAAGTGGATCCGCTCCTGGTGGTCACCAACTCTCACCAGCACCTCTATCCCATATCAGACCTTTCCATCCCTGTTCTGTGTCCCATCCACATTATACATGGTGATTGGGTTCAGCAGGAGAGATGGCTCCAGTCCCACTCCTTTCGCCCACTCCAAATCCATGAAGCAGTTGGTGCACCCTGAGTCGACAAGGGCCTTCATTGTGGTCCCTTTGCCAGTGCTGAAAGCCTCCAAGTGCACCTGGATGGCTAGCTCTCGTGGCACATGTTTCCGCACTTCTGGCCGCACTCTGGTTAGGCGCTCTGCCAGTCTCACTTCCTCCTTCACCTCAGCCCCAATTCGGGTATGTCTCCGCTGCAAGATAGTATATCGGGGTATACTTGCAGCAGGCACAGGGACGGAAAGGGGGCTGGCACACTTCTTCTCCCCAGTGGGAGTCCTCCTCTCTCTCTCACACAGCTCTATGCAGGCTCGGAGCCGTGCAATCTCTTTCTCATATCCCTCCGCCATTTGGGGGGCACATGGTGCTGCCCGGGTTCGGGCCCTTGGGACCTGCAGACGCGTATCAGGCAGGGGGCAGAAACGGACAGCATGGCCAGTCTGGTGGCATCGGAAACAACATCTCTCATCAGCAGGGGCCCATCCTCGGGCCATGGCCACATCTGGAGTACACAGCAGAGGGGTCACAAGAGGTTGCGAAACGGTCACGGCAGGTCGCAGTAGGGTCGCGGTGGGTCGCGCGGGGGTCACAGTGGGTCGCGGTGTCCATTCCGTGAGTATCCCATCCAGTCGCCTTTGCTGGGCATCAAGCCTCTCAGCCAGCACCTTCCATTCTCCATATGTCTCTGGCATCGGGGAGACACCATAGATTCTCTCCACCAACCTCCTACTCAGGTTCAACTCCAGCCAATGGACTAGGATTCCTGAGTCCTTCTCTGCACTCAACTTCGCCCGTCGGGACAGCATCTCGAATTTCGCGAAGAACTCTGGTGCTGTCATGGCACCCTGTTTCAGCCCTGCAATATCGGCAAGGGCAGTCGCACAGTCATTTGGGTCATCGAATGCGCGCTTCATCTCCTCCACAAACTCTGCCCAGGTTCCGGCCTCGCCACTACCCAGGATCTCTTCCGCCTTCATATTTGCCCACTCTGCAGCGAATCCTTCTCCAGTAATTTTGCTCAGAGCAAAAAGGACCTTCACCAGGTCCACAGCATAGACAGTCGGGTTTGCCATAAACAGGAGGCGAAGGGATCGGAGGAACGTACGGAAGTTCCTTTTCTGCCCATCAAAGGGGGCAACAGATAGGTCAAGCCTCATAGGTTGGGCTACAGGCGGGGCGACATGGTCTGCCATCACAGGCCCTGGATGCTGTAAATAAAGTTCCAGGCCTTGGGCACTCAGGATTTCTTCGATCTCTTAACAGTCCTGTCCTCTTAGGCTGCTCTTCTGTGTACTTATGTACCTATAGAACTCTTATTCTATGAAACTTTTGTTAACGTGGGGCCCAAATGGTGTCCCAGGTGGTCGCTCCACAACTCCTAATGAGTTGCCCGTGCGCCCTTCTGACAATGGTCACAGAGCAAGGGCCCTGTCCACTGGACCAGGAAACTACAGAAAGACTATGTAGGGGCCTTTCCTTGCCCTGTACACTACACAATTCACTGGTACGTAGCTGTAAAACAAAGTTCCGGGCCTTGGGCACTTGGTATCACCTGGGGAGGGTCACAGTTGACTTCCTCCTGGTCTGGTCACGTGTATCTACACACAGTAAAAATTTCGCGCGGTTCTGTTACACACCACGGGCAGGGTAAAGGAGAAGAGGATGATAGGGGCTGAGCTGTGACAACGTGTCACAGTTTGAAATTAAGGGTCCAGGCTAGCCGGGTTAGGACACGGGGCTAGGGCGGACAGGCGGATCTTAGTATTATATCAGACTGGGTCTCACACAACTTAAGCGTAAGGTCATGACGACAATACTAAGATAAGGGGAAAAGAGTACAAAAAAGGAAAAGCGAAAGTACTTATAGTGAACGCTTCGGCACTTGCCGGCGTTCCCACGCTCGGACCCTCGGATCACGTGATGCGCCCAGGCCCCAGGTCATGTGATCTTACATGATTACATAATCCGACCCAGCCACAGGTCATGTGACCTTCCAACAACCCTCCCCAGTTTCTCCACAACTGCACTTTGGGATGGCTTACATAAGCGATCCTAACACCCGGCTACTCCAGCATTTAGGATCTCATCACCTCGCATGTTCGCCCATTCTGCTGCGAATCCTTCTCCTGTAATCTTACTCAGCGCAAACAGGATCTTGTTCAGATCACTGGCATAGAGCCCCTGGTTTCCCAGGAACTGTAGTCAGAGGGACCTGAGGAAGGTCTGGAAGTTCTTCTTATTTCCATCAAAAGATGGAACGGCTAGGTCCAGCCTCGGCATTGGGGCTGCGGGGACAGTGTCCGCCATTTTGGGTGCGGGCGAGGGCGGCGGTGAGGGTTCTGGTGGCGATGGACTTGCGGGTTGGGGTCGCGGTTCCAGTTCTGGAGTCGCAGGTGACTGTGGTGGTGGTGGTGGCGACAGTGCTTGCCGGGCTAGGCGCTCGTCTGAACTTGTGAAGTCTATGGGGGGTTCGGTATGAACTGGTGGTGCTGGGGGGGATGGGGTTGATAGGACGGGGGATGAAAGCGAGGGGTCGGTATTCGTGGATGATGAACTGTTCAACTCCGAGGAGGGTAAGTTCTGTCTGGATCTCCACGGAAACATACGCGGGTTCATTCGTCGACTCGTCGTTGTCACTATTTACATAGTCCTCGAGGTTGTCGAGGTTAATGTCGATGGTGCTGTGTGCGGGCGATCTCGTGCCTGAGGTCGTGGAGTCTGGTGATGCAACTGCTAAGGCCTCTCTCAACCTCTGCTCTCGTCTGCTCTGTTCCTGTGCGTATAGTCTTCCGAAATAAGGCGCGAGTCTTCTCTCCTCCTCAATAATCCACAGCTCAAAGGGGCGCAGCTCTCGCAGCCTTAGTACCGCAGTTTCCGTCTCCGAGACGTCAGATTCCGTAGGTGTGTCTGGGTAGAATTCAGTTTGTACGCGAGTGTCAAAGTACCTTGCCCAGTATTCGTCTTCTCCAAAATCTAGGACTGTGGTGAGCCACTCGTCTGTTATGTCTTCGTTACGCGTCAGATACGCCAGGATGGTTCTCTCATCATTCTGTTGCACACGACGGGCAGGGGGTAAAGAGAAAGCTAGGCCGACCGGGGGTTGACAGGGTTGAGGTAGCAAGGGGTGGACGTTGAAATTGTGTCAGTCCGAGTCCCTCACAGAAGTGAGAAGGGGAAAGAAGCTCGATTTCAATGTGAGGGCCTACACTCATTACAAAGGCATTATATATACTGGGGGAAGGGGGCTGTGTAGGAGGTGAGTCATAAGTAAGAGAAACGAGGCTATGCACTCTGAGTCGTGCGGGATAGGGGAGGCAATATAGGGAAAAGGGGATGCCGAATAAGGAAGGTAGCGGCGAGGTATGGATGTGGGAGGACGACAGAGGGAATGCTTGGCGCGGTCTTGGCTGCCCGAGGGGAGACCTCAATTAGGCCCGTTTAGGTTAGATTGATTGATGGGGGACGTCAGAGGCATTTTTGCTGATCCGCCTCCATCACAAATTGCAAAGCGTGGGAAACCGCAAGGAATGTGGGTGGGCACATGATGGGTGCTGGTCGCAGGCCTATAGGTGCCTGGGGAGTCGCGAGTGTGGAGTTGAGGTCACGGGTGGTCATGTGATCCCATACTCGGTCCTCATAACTAGATCCTAGTGCATTGTGGACTCAGTGATGGCGGCTTACGTAATGGATCCTGACAGTATATCATTGTGGATATATTGGATTGTGTTGGAAATAGTGGAGCATGAATGCACTGTCATTGCTGAGAGCTTAAGTCTGGGGACAAGGTGACTCACAGATGAATCAGGACTAAGACTGGTCCAATCTGATAAGGGATCACCTTATTGACAGCCTAGCCTTATATACAATGGCTATATGTGCAAGTACAAACAATGAATAGTAAACATACACAAGGGATTGTAGATCCTGCTTATTCAACCAATCAGATCACTTCCCCTGAGTTCCAACATCCATTTCAATAGGACATGTCTGTAAGGTGGACTTGGCCCACTGGAAAAATAATATGCCTCCTACACTGTATGCATGACCTACTTATTGCAGTACAAAAGTGGAGGTAAATAATTCTATATATTTGAGGTAGGAATGCAATGAAGTGAGTGTGAGGGAAATGATGGAGTGCTGGGGTGTGAGCACTGCCAAATGATCAATAGTGGATGCACATATTTTGCGATAAGCCACAGGAATCCAACAAAGTTTGTGTCCTGTGGAAGCAGTGAATAACCATCCATCATTGATGAGGTATGGCCATGACTGTCCACAATTTGAATCACTGTATATCTGCAGAGGGGCACCAGTAGCTGCATCCCACACTCTCACTGTCATGTCATCAGACCCTGAAACTATCCTTTCACCATCTGGAGAGAATGACACTGATATGATGAGGCCAGAATGGCCCTTAAGTGTTTGAAAATGAGCACCAGTGACTGCATCCCACACTCTCACTGTCCAGTCTAAAGACCCTGAAACTATCCTTTTCCCATCTGGAGAGAATGACACTGACGTGATGTGATCAGAGTGGCCCTCAAGTGTCTGCAAATAAGCACCAGTGACTGCATCCCACACTTTCACTGTCATGTCATCAGACCCTGAAACTATCCTTTTGCCATCTGGAGAGAATGACACTGATGTGACCAAATTAGAATGGCCCTCAAGTGTCTGCAAATGAGCACCAGTGACTGCATCCCACACTCTCACTGTCATGTCATCAGACCCTGAAACTATCCTTTTGCCATCTGGAGAGAATGACACTGATCTGATCTTGCCAGAATGACCATCAAATGTCTGCAGATGAGCACCAGTGACTGTATCCCACACTCTCATGTCATCAGACCCTGAAACTATTTTTTTCCCATCTGGAGAGAATGACACTGATCCAATCCAATCAGAATGGCCCTCAAGTGTCTGCAGATGAGCACCAGTGACCACATCCCACACTCTTACTGTCATGTCGTCAGACCCTGAAACTATCCTTTTGCCATCTGGAGAGAATGACACTGATCTGATCTCACCAGAATGACCCTCAAGTGTCTGCAGGTGAGCACCAGTGACTGCATCCCACACTCTCACTGTCATATCATCAGACCCTGAAACTATCCTTTTCCCATCTGGAGAGAATGACACTGATCTGATCCAATCAGAATGTCCCTCAAGTGTCTGCAGATGAGCACCAGTGACCACATCCCACACTCTCACTGTCATGTCATCAGACCCTGAAACTATCCTTTTGCCATCTGGAGAGAATGACACTGATCTGATCTCACCAGAATGACCCTCAAGTGTCTGCAGATGAGCACCTGTGACTGCATCCCATACTCTCACTGTCATGTCATCAGACCCTGAAACTATCCTTTTGCCATCTGGAGAGACTGACACTGATCCAATCCAATGAGAATGGCCCTCAAGTGTCTGCAGATGAGCACCAGTGACTGCATCCCACACTCCCACTGTCCAGTCTAGAGACCCTGAAACTATCCTTTTCCCATCTGGAGAGAATGACACTGATGTGATCTGAGCAGAGTGGCCCCCAAGTGTCTGCAAATGAGCACCAGTGACTGCATCCCACACTCCCACTGTCCAGTCTAGAGACCCTGAAACTATCCTTTTCCCATCTGGAGAGAATGACACTGATGTGATCTGATCAGAGTGGCCCTCAAGTGTCTGCAGATGAGCACCAGTGACTGCATCCCACACCCTCACTGTCCTGTCTGAAGACCCTGAAGCTATCCTTGTACCATCTGGAGAGAATGACACTGATCTGACCAAATCAGAATGGCCCTCCATGACTTGTACACATGCACCCCATTGTTTTGGTAATTCCCCTTGCACCAACACTGCTCCCTCCATCTGCTGATTATAGGCATTGTGTATTTCAGTGCCAACTGGGGTGAAGGGCAAAGCTGTAAAATATACTTGCAAGGCAGACACACTGATGGCTGGAAAGAACTCTTGGATCAATCTCTCACCATTATATAATAGGGCTGAGACAATATCCATATGATTATTCATCTATTCAAAGATAACACATTAGTTTTGTCAGCCTCACTTAATAAGACCATGCACTTACTGAAAGATAGGCATGCACAGATGCCAACATTTGCAATGCATTTCTCAGATTCCCAAGAAGACTGCAGACCTCTATCCAGTGCAGTAAATGAATTGAACAGAAATGTCCCAGAAGCTGCAATACATTGCTTGAAAGCTTGCCACTGCAAACATGCATGCCCCAATATCTACATGCATACTGCAGGCTGCCTGAGATGTGTCTTGATATCATCTCTGAGAAATCTGGCACCTCATGGTTGAACTTGGTGGGGTCTCTTATACCACAAATATCCTTCTTCAGCCTTTTCATCATAATCAGGCATTTCTCAGCCATGATAGTGTGTTGCTCTTCAAGATCAACTTTAAACTGCATGTTGTGGCATCTGGTAGGGTCCACAATGAAGTCAAAGAATGATGGGTGGATCAATCTTATAATTCCACTGCCATCATTTGGAGCTGTAATGATTGCCTGCAACTTCTGAAGATAACCATTGACATAAACTTCAGATTCAAGCAAATCCTCCAATTGATCTGATGAGAGAGGGTCTTGAAGGATGGCAATAGTTCCAAGAATCAAGCACAACTTGACTCCAAGGTGTTCAGAAATATCAGGGAATGCAATATTCAACACTTGCAAATACAACTGATCCAGATGCTGCAAGGGAGAGGAGCCCACAGCAGTTGTCATGTCCAAGAGCATCCTCAGTTGCCCCTTGGGATCAGCAACATCAATGAACCTTGCTGCAGTGGCAGCAAATATGAACAGGCCTGAGGACATATTAGTCAAGGTCTCAACATCTGTAGGGGATGGCCAGGATCCAAGAATGTGATATCTGTTCTTGATAGCTTCAAGGTGCCATGTCAGATAATACTGGATATCACTTTTAATGACATCCAACCTGACTTCATGAAGAATCATTGGTCTGGTTGTATTGTTGAGAAGTGGATGTTGAAAAGCACCAGTGATTTGGAGAATTGGTCTACTGGTGATGAGGAATTGCAAAGGGAATAACTTTTCAATGTGTTGGGATAAAGATGCAAGAATGGTAGATGTGGAATTGTCATCCTTGCATTCATCCAAAGCATCAATCACAACTAAACTTGGAGGGAACTTATTCCTCATGGCCACAAATGGTTTGACAATCATCTTCTCCAACTGATAGGAGACAGAGGAGTAAACAATATCAGGATTAGACCTGACAACATCTGCAAGTCCAGCTCTGAATTCTGGACAAAACTGTCCTAATTGATGGGCAATGGTAGTGAATACCAGATTGAGATTGCTGCAATCAGCATTATCCCTAGAGCAGAAGAAGCTTGCAGCAAGGACTCCTTTATCCTCACAGAACTTGGCTGCAGTGTAGGCAATTGTAGTCTTCCCACTACCAGCTACACCATTGATCCAAAATATCTGCCGAGTCCCCATGACACACAAATGGCCAGATGTGGGTATGCCCTCCGGGGAGAGGTGTTCAACACCATGACCAATCCACTGATACAGCTCCTCAAGAATCTCTTTCCGTGTACCACCAAGACATGACACTAGCCTATTATTGCAGTTGAAGCCAGCAGTGACTGCACGAGGCAGATTGAGACCAGCTACGTAGCCAAAGATAAGCAAAGCACTACGACCAAATTACAAATAAATCATTACCATAGATATCAAGCTTCGACTCAATTCTCTGATCAAATTATCATATGAGAAACAGGACAAGGATGCTGGCCTGCAAACTTACTCCAACTGTAGACTCAACGGTAAGTGTACTTTGAACCTTCGAGTGACCACACCTCAATCAGGGTGTCCAAAAGGTACGGGCTACTTACTTACCAGGAATTGTTGTATTGAGTCATTGACAGCAGAAATAAGGCCTGTAATCTCAAGAGCATCACGGTCACGGGTGAGGACACGCTTCAAGCGGTTGCGCATGATCATATGCTGAGCTTTCTCCCCGACAGACTTCCATGATCTGCCATGCAAGACTGAGATCAGCAAAGCATGTTGCCAGAAAATGGTGACTCACTCAGACAAGCAGTTGATACGGTCAGTCATTGCTGCAGACAGGGCACCGCCATTGGACACCTCCTGCAGCATTGTATGCAAGTCTCGAACGCGGCAAGCCAGTGATTCCAACTCGATGCTGTTCTGTGAGGTTTTCTGTGCGGAGGATTAGCGGGCAACGACGGCGACACAAATGGCATGTTTCACGCACTTGAACAGCATTGAGGAGAACCACAAATCCTCCAATACCTTCCTGCAGTCCCGGTATACCCGTCTTTCCCGCAACTTCTTTGAGAAGCGCAAGAGCATTCTGGAGACCAATGAAGGCAGGAGACTGAGGTCCTGAGAAAGACTTGATCTTCGCCAGGGTAGTGTCAAGAGCTTTGCGCATGGGTGATGATGCTAGTAGTAGTGTCGACAAAATATATGATGAGCCTGCGACTGGTGCTTGAGTGGCGGCGGGCGGCGCCGTTATCGATGTTGCACAGCGTGACACTGACAGTCACGATTTGATTGACACCAGCGCTTTATAGGTTCTCGGGAATGCTGTCGGGTTTTCTTTTGCGGCTGTCAATACAGCCAATGTCTGATGCCATGTCTACCTCCAAAACGAGGAACACGAAGGTGTCGGACCATTTGTTCTCTAAAATTATCACTCCCCGTCCTTTCACCATCGAGTTAAGCTCTCTAAATTCCTTTCAACAACAAAACACTAGTTCATACCCTGCACTCCAGTGCTTGAACCTGCTCTTTACGTTGTTCCCTGTTTTCACTGCCGCCTTTCCTACGCTCCCGTTATCCTTATCTTCGATTGCGAGGTAAAATTACGCATGTATTTTGCGATGTAGACGGCGACCGATGCATCCACATGTATGATGTCTCTGCAGATGGACTCAGAGGTGCGCCGTGTCGCCGTGTCCCTGTGAAATTCCAGGACCTCCTGACTGCTCCGCTTTTCGAAATATTTTACAGATGTTTCTCTAATGTTGAAGACGGGCATCGCCCGAGTATCTTCTTCCCTATCTTGTCGAAGATGGTGCTGTGCATACAGGGCCTAGCAAACACGCAGGGGATAACGAACGGAACGGTTCTTGTCGACTGTGCAAGCGAAGGGGCTAACCAATGCTGTCTGCGTGACGGAAGCATCGACGATGGAAGCAGTTGGATAGAGTCTCGTAGAGTCGCGTGCTGGGACACGTGATAGTCGCGCTCTCAAGACACAGCGGCTCTTATTCGTCAACGCTCCCAGCGGACCAAATCAGAGCTACACAAAGTCAGTCTTTCAAATCCACTCTGCAGCCAGCCTTCGTTTAACAGAAGACCACAATTAGCGGAATCTCAGAGATGATATCCACTAGCTCTACGACGCCATCAATATCGCAGAGCCCGTTGACCAGTCTCCGCCTGCCAAGCGGCCTCACATGGCCCATAACGCAATTCATCTACTCCACCCTCGTTAGGTACGGCATCACCACGTCGTCCTCACGTACCTCGTGTCTTACACATCAATTTCTCACCATTCCCAGAATTGCCTTCCGCTCAATTTTCTTTATTAATACACCGCGACGTACAACAGAACGCCGTCAACGCAAGAAAAACTTAGCCTGCCCCTTTCCAAATCCAGAGCGTGCCGTGAAGGCACCCAACCCATTCTCTACTTTCCACTCTAACAACTCTGACGACCGGCTTTCATTACCGCCCGCATCCTCACGTCCGTACCGCTTCCCTCGCCCTTGGTATTTACCCCCGAGAGGTTGGCACTTACAAACTACGGGCCTCGTGAAAATCACCCTTCGCAGGACCTGCAACAACAACGGTCTCAGACGTCTCAGCACTGGCGCGCAGTGTTGACCATCGTGGCACGGCGTGGTCTAACGTCCGTCGACTGGACGGGACACTGAGACCGAAATACCTCCAGGCGAGGGGAGAATGTAGACGCCATGGTGGCGAGCGTCAAAGCTCGTGGGGTAAGTTACTTCCTTTTTTATAACTTAGGAAATGATGTTTCTCATTTTTTTTGGCCATTCTGCATACGTCTTTGCTTAGCATGTTTGCTTTTCCTAATGTTCGGCAGAGAAAGGAGCACTGTTGAGCTGATGAAAGGGTTCTACCAAGGACAACAGTGGTATTCTCAGTAAAATAATTTTCGTGGGGTACTAATATCGTATGCAGAAAGACAGAATAAACCCAGTGCGACGATACGCATCTCTGTACCCTTACTCAGGCATATCTCGACTCGTTTGTAATGAACATGAATGACATCTCAAATGGGCTGATTGGCTTGAATGTTCTCAGGATCTGGGTATGCGTCGTTGTGCAGGTCAAACCCTGTAACCTTGCCATCCACTATGGTGAAGACAAAGGCCACCCAGCGTGGGGGTTAAGGTAGGGAGGGGCAGGGATCGTAGGAAAGGCATCAACAAGATGAATTGATAGTTGTTGGCTGGACAACTGTTATCCACGTTTAAGCAAATCATGCGCATCTGACTCCCCCCCTTGCTTGGGTGGGGTCCAGTCTGACTAGAAGTTTTGACGGAGTAGATAAGAAGGGAATAATATGCAAGGAACGACATAACCACCTAAATGAAGAGGGGCAGGGATCGTAGGAAAGGCATCAACAAGATGAATTGATAGTTGTTGGCTGGACAACTGTTATCCACGTTTAAGCAAATCATGCGCATCTGACTCCCCCCCTTGCTTGGGTGGGGTCCAGTCTGACTAGAAGTTTTGACGGAGTAGATAAGAAGGGAATAATATGCAAGGAACGACATAACCACCTAAATGAATCGGGCTGCCTACAGATAGTACCGATCCCCTATGGTAAACATCAGCTTGACGACATCTTCCAGACATATATATAAGCTCACCAATCTGCCCCATCCCAGGCTCCATAACCCAGCACTTGTGCCTCTCGACGCCAAAATAGTCGTCCCCCTCTACGAAGTCCAGCCAGGCCTCCCTCATGTCGCCGTCGACGGCGCCGCAGACGATCCGCACGTCCGGGAACGCCTGGTGCAGCGCCGCGATGCCGCCGCCGCGGGCGACGATGTACGTGACGAAGATGATGCGCTCCGGGCGGACGCCGTGGTCCAGGAGCACGCGGATGGCCATGAACGCCGCCGCTGCCGTGCCGATCTGCATACCCCCCCGCCAGTCGAGTATTCAGCACAGCGCGACCAGGGGAAAAAAGCGGGTTAGATGAACCTGGGCATCGAGGAGGAAGACCGAAGTCTCTTGTGCCTCCTTCCTGTCGCGGATGCAGACGGGGAGCATGACGTGCAGAAGGAGGGGCTCCTGTGTCTTGCTGTCTGACTGGACGAGGAGGGAGCCCATGAGGACGTCCGGGATAGTCTTGGCTAGTCCTCGCTCCAGGGGCCCGCCTCTAGACTATGGTAAAGCTGATACCCACAGGAACGAGGAAATCGCCACATACGACCGCAAGATCGAGACGCCGCATATATGCTACGGAGGGATCAACACGACCACATGTCACGGAGAGAGAAGGCACCGTCCCTACCTTGACGTCAAGCGCTTTGCCGGTTGTCTCGGCGCCTGTGGGGGTCACGATGGTGGTTGAACGGAAAGGGAGATAAGCCATGGCCTTCTCGATGAGCAGCACGGAGAGGCGCTCCGCGAAATGGATGAACTCCCGCCGGCTAGTCGTCTTGTCGCGCAACACTGTGTAGATCCCCTGCGCGCAGACGCCGCTCAGCGGGCGCGTGCCGACGCTCCGAAATGCGGCGTATTCACCTTCAGCTGCGGTGTTTGTGGCAGCACGACGAGATTCAGGCTTTCGAAGTCGCCGCTCGGACTGGAGGGGAGGGTGCCTGTGTGGGCTGTTGCCAATCTCTGTCGAAATCGGACGGAGCGCTCCTTCATTTGGCGACGGACATGGGTAGATATTAGTTCTATCGCCACCGAGTTATCCTTGCCTGGCACTATCTGTAAAAAGTACAAGGAAATACTTCGAATACAACAGCAGGGGAGCACACACAATATCCGCATATCTTGCAGTGGGTCCTACAAAATTATCGTAAGCCGGTTTGACGGATCGGAGATACCTAAAGGCTTGTGAGATACAGTGCTTGGTAAATCTTTTATAAAAAGAAACTTGCTGCTCTAGCACACTATCAACACTTCGCCCTCTTTGTTCGACATCTCGCTTGATTCGCCTCGCGAGCATGAGATCAGAGTCACACTGAACGAATATCTACGCATGATCTCGGATCGCCAGTTCAAATAAATACCCAAGAAAAAACCTTCACCTTCAAGTCATACAGCGCGCGAAGCTGGGGGTCGTGCAGCGTCATAATACCTTCAGCTGCAGATCGTGTGCATCCGAATGTCAGGGCTCTAAACAGCGAGCAGACAAAAACAAGCATACTGATGATGATCGAAGCGCCGTACAAATACTGGGATTTATCGAGCCTCTGGTGCTCCGCAAACGAATACACAGGGACGTTCGTCTGTCTGCACGATTTCAGATCCGCAAGACACTGCAGAGCACACAGGGGCAAGTCCATATCGCGCGGCAAAAAAAAAAAAAATGGTGTCAAAAGACGTCCTTTCCTCTTCAGCAATATGGCAGGAGCCGCGGGGGGGGGGGGGGGGGGGGGGCGGCGCAAACCCACCGATGCGAACATGGGCATATCGATCGCGTCGGGGTGGTCAAAGTCGAAGCGGTTGGCGTTGGCGAGCTCGATCTCCTCGGGGGTGTGGCGCTTGTAGAAGCTGTCCTTCGGGGCCGTTGATCAGCACGCGAGGCGCGGGAAAAGATCGGGTTAGCCTTCGAGACGGGGTGCTCACCTGTGAGAGGATGACTACGGTGGGCACAGAGCCCAGCGACCGGACGATTTGGCGCGCCACGTGTGTCTGGGTTGCACAAAGAGGTCGGTTGTGTCCTGAGAGCGTAGAACGGCATAACAGCACCTTGCCACTGGCCGATCCTCCTTCAAGCAATGCGTGAGGAATGAGTCGCGCCCGGATATCTTGGTACACACCAGCAATAGCGATGACGAACGCGTCGCACGTTGGCTTCCCATCCTCCCAGTACCTGACGCGCCTCAGAAGATCAATTCCGGGCGGCTGTGCGCGCGTGGAACGCGGGGCAAGAGAGATACGCGCCAGGGAGGTCTGCCGTGACTGTTAAGCACCATGTTCTTCTTGGCCTGCAGTGCAGGCGGAGCTATTATAACAGGCGTTGACGGGCGGGTCGCGGTGGGAGTTGGAATAGCAAATGAAACCCCCTTGGCCTGCATATTGCCAGAGTGGAGAGCGGTGCTGTTCAACGTTTAACGCTCGACTCGCGTGACCTTGTTTCACCTCGCTCGCCAAAAGTCATGTGAGCATATCGCAAAGTGGTCTAGACAAGAGACGCAATTGTTGGAATTTTGTAGTGTAGGTGGTAGGAGGGGGTGTAGTGGTCTGAGGTATATGTACGGTGGGTACAAATGCGGTTTTTTTAGTGTGGGTCAGGACGTGAAGTCGATGTCGTTCAGGACTAGGCCGGGGAGGCGTGACAAGGGTAGGGTCAGGCAACATAAACATTTCGACGCCCATCCTACGTGGAAGCCGATTCCCCAGCCGAATCCAGCAAATACTCCCCAACACGCTCCTCCATCACCCGCTCATCCAATTTCTTCCCCGTCCAAACCTCCGCGCCCGGCACCGCACCGCCCAGCCGTGCTCCAACCCAGACGGGCATCTTCACGTCCGCCGCCGCCGCCGAGGCCGGCTCGCCGAGGGCGGCCGCGGCCCCGCTACGGCTGCCACGGCTGGTCAGCGTGGTGTGGCACGCGTAGCATAGGTGCGGTGCCAGGGACGGCGAGGGCGAGGGTGCGGGTGCGGGTGCGGGTGCGGGCGGCCCCTCGTCGAATGCGCGTATCGAGATTCGGGCTTTCCACGCCTGAGCGCCGCTCTGCGCTGGTCTAAAACGGGAGTTGATGAGCAAGGAGGGGGAGGGGATTGCGTGGGGGATGACGGACCGTTGGCAGAGCAGACACATCCCGTCGCTGCCAGGCTTGGACGCGAATTTCCCGCACGTCCGCGCGATGGTGGACACGGTGGACGGGTAGCCGCGCTCTAGTGCGATGACGAAATCTGCCCGGCGCAAGCGCGAAAAAAAAAGGGGGGGAGTGAGGGGGAGTGCAAGTGCGCGCGAGACCGAGCCCTGAAGCACCTTTGGTTAAACTGGCGATCTCCTGCTTGGTGCCGGGGGGTTGAGATTTTCCGACGACGGTCAGGCCGGTCCACCACGCGTATGCCGCGCATTCCTTCAACCCGATATCTTTCAGGGGCCGGCAGACCTTGAGCTCGGGAAGGTGCCCACTCTCTGGTGCCGCACTGTCCCGGCCTGGTCCCGCCCATTGTTCCTCCGCCTGCTCTCTGAGGGCGAACCCTTGGCCTTGAGCGACGCCGGAAATGAGATCGATGGAGAGCGTAGTGAGGCAGGTGCCAAGAAGGAGGTGAGAGGCGTCATGGAAGCGTGCGGCATGTAGCAAGAGTAGCCGCGTGAGGGTGCGGACTGTCGAGACGATAGAGGTATTGGTGGGCAGGGAAGCAAGGTAGGATCGCAAAGCAGTTGATGGGTGCGAGGGATCCGAGGACGATGAAGATGATGTGAGGAGAAGATCTGTATGGCATGAGTTGCAGGATCGGATTCGTACGGCATTAGCCTGATAATACCTTGACTTCTCATATCGACTCCCAAATCGTGCACGAGTATTGAATTCGCAGGGACGCCGCCGATGCTTTCCCACCATGCCCAGTCAAAGGCGTCCTCGATTTTCAAAGAGACAAACTTGAATGGCTCGTAGGCTTCGACTACTCGACGGACTTCTGCAGAACGATCACGCATCTGTCGGGAATTGCACGTGAATACCTACAGATAGGAAAGGATGTATAAACGCTCGCTCACATTAGGGAACGCGCTGCAGATCTCGACATAGCAAATAATGGCACGATTCCATATTGACCCCCGCCGTGGATGAGCCGTGCCACCACTCTTGCACGAAGTTCGCACAGCGGCGAAGTAATTTTTATACACAAGATCCAATAAGACAGTGGACCCCAGTCCACCAGAGAAACCGATGAACAAGCTACCGGGTGCCTTGAGTTCCGATTTCCTTGAGGCGTTGACACGTAGTTCAAGCGCCCGACGAAATTTGTGAGCGACAGTTGGAAAGAAACATTCCCTAATCAACGGTGGGAAGTGAAATGGATGGGGATACGCAAACGTGTATGCGCGCACTTGCAGTAGACTGCATGGCGGACGACGATATTGCCACCGTTTGCCTTGCACTTTATGCAATTCTTCGACTTGTCAAATTTTGGCTTTGCTTTGAAAGTGACTAAGAAAAAGGTTTCCCAATAATGAGGTAAAAAGATGACTTACGAGGCATCAAAGCCTCTGACTGACCGCAACTTGACATGACTATAGAGTAGTAGTAATCCCAATTAAGGAATCGAATTGAATGATGTTATCATCAACAACCATGAACAAACAAATAACAACTGGTCTGTGCGTTGTATCTACTCAGCTATATAAGCGACACGCTGTCTAATGTAACGATTTCCTTACCACTCTGGCCTTTTGGCTTAGATCAAGTGTAGTATCTGTTCTTAATAGTTTAACCACTATTATGGAGGCACAGCCTCCATTATTGGTTATCTAATTTTTGTCGCCCTGGTCCCTGTGCTCTGCTTGCACCACAGGGACGCGATGACCTTGCCACTGCACTACAGGCTTGTGTTGTCGGGGGATCTCTCTCTTCTCTCTCTTCACTTTGCTGCTATGTTTCTCTCTCTCGGGTCATTAGACTCGAGGAGAACTACAGCAAAATGATTGTGGAGATTATTGTATTATACTTGCCATTTACGTGAATGCATTCTTATCAAACACTTGTTCTCCCTCCTTACCCTTCACCGCCATGTCTCAGCCTCCCCCACCTTATACCCCTTCATCCTTCCCTCTACCCCACTCCACCGCCATGTCCCAGCCTCTTCCCCCACCTTATACCCCTTCACCATTCCCTCTACCCCACTCCACCGCCATGTCCCAGCCTCTTCCCGTCGCCAACGGGTCCGACGACTGGTACTGGTACTCCAGAGAGCATACCCCCCCCCCCTCGTCGCCCTCTATCTCCTCCACCTCGTCGGGTACAACGTCACCCGTCACTCCTCTCCACGCGTCATCTTCCTCTATCTACCCCGACCAACTACCGCCCATCCTCCCATCCTCCCTTGTAAGTCCCGTCCCTTCCCCAATCTGGGACATTATAAGACATTAAGCGGGCTGCAGCGGGCTGCTGCGTCTAAGAGGAGGCGGCAGCCAGCGACATTCCTGTGTAACGAGCCCGGGTGCGACACGTCATTCACGACCAAGTCCAAGCTTCGCAGTGAGTGTTGTTGTCTCCCGACTCTGAACGTAGCCGTTGATAATTGCTCTTAGGCCACCAGAAGGCGCACCTCAACATTAAGGAATCATCCTGCAATATTCCTGGATGTGACAAGTCCTTCGTCAGGAAGAGCGATCTTCGTCGCCACATTAGGTCCACGCATCCGGATTCGGTCCCGAGCTGATCTGTGGTTTACATGTTATGTTCTGGATTTCTTTTCGATCCTTTTCTTCTTTTCTTTTATCAGTGCCGAGCACGAGATACCCTTGACCCGCTCTCGCTGTTCTCAGTGCTTTGACATATCATAACCTTGCGTGCTTGCGTTACTCCTGCTTTTCTTTCACTCTTCTTTCTTGCTTTTTACCGCTGTACAATAGCCTTGCTGTAGCGAATGAGATCCCAGTTTGTGCTGTAAGAGTGTGTGTTCTGTTTTGGTTAATGATCGTCTTTGGGAGTGCACTCATACCTGCCTTTGAGGTGCATACATTCTGTGTTGTAACCTAGTCGGAGATGCGTACTACCGGAAGCCAAGTTGAAGCCGAGTATCAGTGAACGTCACAAAGACTTGCTGTTCTCTGTACCAATTGCATGTGAATATTCGAAGGCGCCAAAGGATGGCAAGCGGTCCGGAGGTTGGGCACGATTTCGTCAGTGGTTACTGTATGGGCCCCGCAGCAGAGCAACAAGAAGTCTCATACTTTACAGGAGGGAGGGAGAAGAGGGATATAATACAAGTATCTAATATGATACAGATTAGATTAGGGATGCTGAAGTTCCATCAGGAAAACATGAAATCTTCTTGACCCATCTTGACTACACAGTCAAGAAGAATCAAGACACTTTTGAGTCAAGAAACTTTGTCTTGAATAAAGGTGATCCATTTTTTGACTCTCCTTATTTTTTCTTGACTGTCCTTATCCTTTCTTGATTGAATATTCTGCTCTTGACTGTCTCTTGACTGCCTCTTGACTGCGTCAAGAACACAAATTCTATCATACGAAATAATGGTACGGAGGCGGTCTATTAAGATAGTCACTCATGAATTCAACGAGAGTAAAATTTGCACTCACGGGCAATGCAGAGTATCGTGCGATCTTGGAATTCATGTGCAATCGTGTCTTGAATGTGTCTATCAGTTTCAAAGTCGACGGAGGCTAGACATATCACAAGCAGTGAGCTCGGATGTAAGCGAGAACAACAAACACATACCTGTAGCCTCGTCCAAAATGAGTATTTTAGTGTCTTTAACCAGTGCTCTCGCCAAAGAGACTAGAGAGCGCTGAGAGTAGGTGAGTGAGGCTGCCTCCCACTTGATACATGGTCAGAATATTAACCTGCCCCACAGACAAATTGTTCCCTTCATCCTCAATTAAGGTATCCAGGGTAAATTGGGTCAAAGGGATGACCGCGCGACTCTCGCTATCGTCCTTCGAGGTTTCTACTGATTCAACCCTTTCTGTATCGACCAAATAAGAACGCTTGAGAGCTTCCCAGAGCCGAGCATCGTCATAAATGCCGAAGGGATCGAGATTCGACCGCATTGTTCCTGAAACTATATGACAAGTTGAATCACCCGTCATAAAAAGTCGAGTACGCTTACACAAAAGCTAACAGACAAAAGTATGGTCAATAATGCTTGTGGCTCGACGCAAGTTACTCTCGAAATGTTATGCAACTCACAGGATCCTGTGGTATTATTGAGATGGCCTTCCTCAAATCATTCAGGCCAATAGTGGTGGTGTCAATGCCATCGATCGTTATGGCTCCAGAAGAGAGCTCAACGAGTCGATAGAGAGCCGCTACCAACGAAGATTTCCCCGCGCCTGTGCTGAACGCGAAGTACAAAGCATCAATCTGAATCAAATTGTAGAGGAGAAAATGAAGCGCACCGCCCAACAATGCCAATCTTCTCACCGCCCTGTATCGAGATGGAGAGTCCTTTCAACACCGCGGGAAGTTCAGGGCGGTACTTTAAGACGACGTCAGAGAACTCAATGTTCCCCACGCTCGGCCATGACTCGGGACACCGTGTGTCTGGGAACTCATGGGCCACCTCTTGTTCAATCTCCGTGGCGTAGTGAACAATTCGTTCAACAGAATTCATGTTGTTCTCCACCTCAGCCATTCTCCGCAAGAGCCAGCCAAAAGACTATTGAATTTAAAAGAGAAGTCTGTATCAGGTATTCTCAAGCAGGAACCAAACATGCCACTGACGAATTGAAAAGTTGTGAAGAAGGACAGCACTAGCCCCACTTGTGCTGGTGAGATCGCGTTTCGGGAGCCAACTGTCAGTAGAGCAACACTGAATAACAGCATGGCGCCTAAAAAATCTACGCGGAATGCTAGCCATCGCTACAAGCCAACGTTATTATTCTCGCTTTTCCACGCAAAGGGTGCAGGACATACCGTGCTAGCCCATGTTAGCCAGTACGCCCTGTGTAGATTGTGAACGCAAGGAAAAGAAAGGCAATGAATATCAGACCGATTCTCAATATCCATTCGTTTCTGATTGTCAAGTTGAAATCGTTCGGACTCGCCATAAGCTCTGATGGTACCAATGCCGGAAAGTGATTCTGAAAAATGCGAATACAACGACGACCGCAGTATTGATTCTGCGAAGCGGGTCAGTGCGACTCTTGGGAATTATACCAGCATACTCATACCTAATCGCTGCAAATTCCTTCATAAATGACTGATATACACAAGAGAATGTGACAGCTTACCGTCAGTTCCCTCGCCGAAGCACGATAGAAATATGCCGCATACATATACAGGAAAGAGATGAAGAAGACCGGCACGAGGAACCATGGAAGAAGAACCGCCACCAGGATGATCGCGCCCAGTATTTGTACGCATGTTGCTAAAAACATTCTGAACGAATCTTCGGGGGCCTCTCAGACGATTCGGATTGGTTATTCGAATAGACAACGCACCGACAAGCAAATTATCAAGGGTATCAACATCTACTCCACATATTCAGTGTCCAGTCTATGGGCCTAGTGGCAATGGACATACCTTTCGAGAATCGATTCATGATACGTCCCAGAGGCTAATGTTGAAAGTCATATTAGACAGCAGTCATTAGCACAGAAGACTTCCTACCGTGGTTTCAAAAAAGGACATGGGTGCGCGCATCACACTGCGAAGAGCATCCTGATGAGAGAGAAGGCATCAGGAAATTGATATTCTTTTGAAAGATCAAGAATGATGCGGCTCACCCTATGAAGACGTTGAGAAGCAAGATACGTGATGAGAGCCGACGTCGCGTCCATCAGGAATAAAGCCACCATTTGACCAACAGCTAGTGCGGCGTAGACACCCATCTGTTCAAAGTGTGAGTGTGTCACTTATATCACAACACTTTGGGTCCTCCTACGTAGAAAGCCGGTGAGCGATGAAATTTCATTTCCTGCCAATACACCAACCTCCATCCCACAGATCAGTGACGTGCAAGGTTCCAATCGGTAGGAGGTAGACCTACCAGTACGAAGACATCACTGTGGCGCCTTGAAACAACACAAGAAAGAGAAGCAAAAACGGTGTAGTGAAGACGCCTTTTGCTGCACGGAAATACGCGCCATATACTGAGCCGCCCACAGCGCCGACAATTCTCTCTTCCGCCTGCATGATGCCGGCACCAAGCACCGAACTCTTGTTCACCTCTTTCACAGCTTCTTCGCTCTTGTCTTCTCCAGCATTTTCCCCCGCAGAAGAGCTCGCTTCTTGAGACCCAAATTCTATAACCAACTTTGCGAATTCGCCTTCCTTGGCGATGAGCTCTGCATACGTACCGCGCTCCGCAATCTGTCCGTCGACAACCGTGAAGATATAGTCGACTTTGGGAAGGAAGTGCAAAGCGTGAGTGACAAGTATGCGCGTCTTGCCCGTTGAGCCGTTTTGGAAGACATTTTGGAAGACAGCTTTACCGACGTGTGCGTCGAGTGCGGAGAGTGGATCCTTTGCTTACGCACATTAGCGATAGATCAAACGTCTCGCTGCCTGTGAACTCACGTCAAAGATCTGTACATCGGTGTCACAATAGATTGCCCGACAAATGTTCACTCGCTGTTTCTGGCCACCCGAAAGTGTAATACCCTGATCGACCCAATTCTCAGCACAAACAAAACGAGCACTAAACCGACTCACCCTCTCGCCAACTTCTGTCAAATCCCCGTTGGGAAACATTTCCAAGTCAGGCTCGAGACATGCGCACCGCACAGCATTCCAGTACTAATCGACGTCAGCGTTGGGTATACACATGGGAGATAGATAAAGACATTGGCTACCTTTTCAGGGTCGAACTCTCGCCCGAAGCATATGTTCTCCCGAATTGTGGCATTCTGACAGGGAAAAAAGTGAGACAAAGAGATTCAGCCAAATCTAGAAGCATCCTTCACCTGGATCCAAGCGGTCTGAGCACAATAGGCGACAGATCCGCCGAACGCAACGGTGCCTGCAGTCTTGCGCATCTCTCCAATGAGTGCTTGAAGCAGAGAACTCTTCCCAGCGCCGACCGGTCCCACAATCGCCAGCAGGATCCCTCTCGGTATCTCGAAATTGAGGTTGCTGATGCTGAAGACTTTTGGTTGTTCCTTTTCGGATGCCCCCTCGGCCGTCTGAGAGTCGGGGCTTGGGGTCTTGGAAAAACGGTGAGTGAATCTCTTGCGAGCCCTTTTGTGCTCCACTTCCAGGGGTGGACTATCCCAAGTAAAGGAAGCATTCTCCACTCGCACTGCGACGGGGAGTGACGGGTCTCGAATTTGAGTATCCTCAAGAACCTCGGCCTCAAACACTGCATAAAGGCGCTCAAGTGCGTTCGACGCGTCTGCGATGGAACTGAAAGACACCGCTGCGCGTGAAGAAGTCAGTGCTTGGGATGAGAGCACGGCGCTCAGTGAAAGGACATACGTAACACCATTAACGGCAAGCGCAATAAATTGAACAAGGTGAGAGAAGAGAATATGATCCCCGGGGTTAACTGATGTCCTGAGAGAGAGTACGCCACGAAGGAGAGGACGGACGCCACATCGGGCAGGGAAAGTGCGACACCGCTGTTGGCGGAACGAGCTAGCAATAGTGAGCGGAGGTACCTATACACGTGTCATAAGAAAAAGCTGAGATTATGAGAGATCAAATAAATCAGCATACGCCATCTCGTTTCGACGATATTCGGAAATACGCCGCAAGAAAGATTCCTCCCACGCGAAAAACTTGATGACTTTCGCCCCACCTAGTATTTCTTGCAGCAATTTCGCTCGTTTGTCTGTCCAGATCATACTCTTTTGTCTAATTTTGAACAAACTCCTCATGAGCAACGTCTGTGATGGAGTGACCAGGAAAAAGAGGCCGAAGCCGGCAAGAGCACTCGGTCCGAGATTGACGAGGAGGAGAATCAAGCAGATGATCATTTGAATTGGGAATGTCCATGCCATGTGGAAGAAAAGGGCACAAAAATCGATTCTGGAGACATCAGTGGAGATGTGATTGATCAATTTCCCATTGGTCAACGTCGACCGAGCCCGAGTGGTCAAGCGCAGAGAACGCGAGTATATTGCGCTGATCAAGCCTCCTCTCAGAAGGACGCCAGTACTGGTAGCGCGATAGAAGAAATGATGGGTGCAGAGCGACGAAACGAGTTGCAATGCCAGAAGGCCAAATGCCAGGCCTACGCCTTTGCCCACGGGAGGGGCGTGAAGGGACAAATTGGGGTTACGGTGGGCAAGATACGACTGTGCGGCAAAGTTGATGATTGCCTGCTTGCATGAAGGGAGATCAGAAATGTCACAGGTATTGTTACAACGATAGAATGACCTTGAGAACCAGAGGGATGGTGATTTGCGCCGTGTCACCAATGACTTTAATGAAGCCTCCGATCCAGAACAACCACTTGATGCTGTCGTTCATCGCTAGGAGCAAGCTGGCTTTGCGACGACCATCCTTCTCTCGCCAACGCTTCTCGCGCTCTAGTCTGTTACCGCGTATAGTCCACCACCAACCTCGTAATCCAGGGCTGATTTCACCCCTGGTCAGACGAGCATTGTACTGCTCAGCCTTCGCTCGACGTGCTTCGAACGATGTGACGATTCGATCGGCAACGACAGAGGCAGAATGACGGTCCTGAAGCCGATAAAGGTCGGAAGCCTCGAGGGGCCTAGCGTATCCGAGGGACAAAAGAGGAGTGATCCAATTCCATGTCAAGACACTAAACCATCCTGCGGTTGCCTCGGGTATCAGCTTGGCGTCATCCAAAGAGCCCCCTGCGGGGGGAGGATTTGGATTTGGCGCGAACAGATGAAGGGCTCTGAGGATGCAATGCGGTGAGGAATAATAGATCAATCTAGATCGTGAGAGGATGCTGGGCCACAGATCTCACCTGTAGAGCCTGCTACGCTTGGCAGGTCCGCGCTTCCCATCCGAGATTGATGGTTTATCTTCAAGGCTTTTGACCGACATGCCTCGCAGAAGATAGAGTGCGCGCACCAGATGAAATTAGCGTTGGAAAGCGTGAAAAAGCCTCGACTCCTAAAAGAGGGCTCACAAAATCGAAACGTTCATCTTTGCTGACTCAACGTCGGAATGCAGAGGGGTGAAGATACCCCATTAGGAGGCGTCATTTGTCATGACTGACTTGACTTGCGGTACTGACGAAACACACCGACGACAGAGCTACACACGCGATCAGTTCAGCTATAGAGCGTTTGTATAATACTCACCCACCATAGGTCATAACTCATATGACAGGCAGATTGGACGCCGGATAACGTAATCTGATCGGTGCCTTTTTTATTTTCCTTTTTTGCCGTAGTGACGCACGTTTGAAGCTACCTCGAACGGCTGGGAATCCAGGAGCCACCTCCGACTCCGTCCAAAACGGTTAAGAGTGGCAAAACTCAGCATCCAAGTCAACCACCTCTCGACCGCACTTCTTTGCCTGCACCTGTTTCTCACATGGTCAGAACGGCAATGGATTACAAGACGAAATCCCTCTTGGTGATGTGTCCAGCGACGCACACCACAACTACTCCATCGACGACTCTGTTACAGGGAATCCGTCAATTTCGGAGACCTTCAAAGGTTCTCACGGGTAAGGTTCAGTCGATATGCCTGTCCGGATTTTCTTTTCATGCGAGCGGTTTGCTTTGTTCAGTCCATAGTTAAGTCGCTATTTCTTAAGCAAACGTGAGCCCGTAGAACTCCGTCCCCCCTTCGCGCGTGGCACGACTGATCAGGACGCGACCAGTTCTTAACGTGTTCTTCACCCGCGCCTTCGCGGAACACGTGCCGCCCACCGCAGGGGTGATCGTCTAACACGGTCAACCCCGCCTTCTGCAAATCTGAGCTCCGTCGCAGCCTGTCCTTCCCATGGACCCTCGTCGAGAAGCTCGTGGTGAAGCTCCTCGCGTTCACCACCGAGGAAGGGAGCCGTCAGCTCGTTTGGGCTTCGGTAGGTGGCTTCGAATAGGAGTCTGAGCTGCACGGAGCCTATATCCATTTCTCGCGCGTCACGGAGCCCAGCGACTATGAGTTGAGCCCACAAGGGAAGGAGGTACAGGCCCGGCTTTGGGTACACCAAAATGAATGTGCGTGCGCGCGCGTTTGCTGATGAGCGCCAATAGACAGAAACCCTCGATATCCTGACGCGTGTATCCTCCCCGACGAAGATGATTGTGGACGAGTATCTGCAAACGGAAGCTCGATGACAATTACAAAGCCTTATCTCTGTCTCGCATGTTGATTGTGCTATGATAAAAACCCATTGCTATAATGACAAAATGAAATGGCAACCCCAATGTATGGGGCCGACAATGACGTCCGCGGTTGGAGAGCCTGATGGGCTCACAAAGCACCATGAAAGTAGATATTGTTAAAGGCAAGACACATTGTGGCTCAACTATCAAAAGTTGCACTCACAAGGCAGTAAAAAAGATTCTTGATTGCTAAACAAGCATTACAGGTGTATGCATATCACAAGGATAACTCATGACTACTTGTGGAAATCTTCAAACAGAGACTTTGGGCAATGAAGCCCAGCAAATGCAAAGCAAGATCTAATCTGCCACATCCTCAGCTTTGAACAATTCACGAAGAGATTCATCTTACTCATTTGAGTAACTGTTTCCTTCAAAGTGGCCTGCACCTTTCAGGACAGCGAGGAGTTGAATCGCAGAGTTCGGACCAGCAAGATGCTGCAATTCTGCAACAAACTTGAAGGCATACGAGGGTCTCACAAATACATCAGCTGTACAGCAGAATTTAATATGACAATATCCAAGAATTAGGCATTGTTACGCACATTGACCATTGAGAACAAGGGTTGGTGGAAGTGCCTTCTCATGAGGAATATTGTGCAATGGGGACAGTGAAAACAGAGTATCGAAATCCTCTGGTTTTCTAGGGTCCCCATACTCATCAAGCCAAAACACACCAGGGGGAATCCGAATAAACTTGGGGCAGGGCGTGTGAAACATTGAACGTAGGAGATGTAATTTTCCACTCACACGTAGCATATCATATGCTCCGGCATTCAAAACTGCACCAGCAAACATACCCTCAGGTGCATGGCAGATAACCTCGCTCATGAGTTCTGCACCACTTGACCAGCCATATATGGCTACCTTGGAAGCGGCGGCATATTGCCCACGAATCAGGTAACGACTGTAATATTACGCATTAAGCACTGCAATGCTCAGGATATATGAATCTCACGTAGCAGCAAGAAAATCCTCAATGGCATTGATCTTGTTTTTCTTACCTCCTGCATCTCTCCAACCGGAGCCGAACTCTAATCCGCCTCGTACGTTCGGCAAGGCAATGATTCCACCATAAAGGTGCACAAACGTAAGGAACTATCAGACTGGGTCTCACACAACTTAAGCGTAAGGTCATGACGACAATACTAAGATAAGGGGAAAAGAGTACAAAAAAGGAAAAGCGAAAGTACTTATAGCGAACGCTTCGGCACTTGCCGACTTTCCCACGCTCGGACCCTCGGATCACGTGATGCGCCCAGGCCCCAGGTCATGTGATCTTACATGATTACATAATCCGACCCAGCCACAGGTCATGTGACCTTCCAACAACCCTCCCCAGTTTCTCCACAACTGCACTTTGGGATGGCTTACATAAGCGATCCTAACATCACCCCCCTCTTAAGGCTGGGCGTCCCGACCAGCTAGCTTGGCCTTGTCAGGGTGAGCAAGGAAGAAGTCCCGGAGAAGCAGTGCCACATTGGTGAGGTTCCGTCGTGGCTCCCAAGTGTTCTCCTCTACAGGGTATCCCAACCACTTCACCAGGTATCTCACTCCACGCCCCACCTTCTTAACATCAAGGATCGCCTCCACATCATACTCCAGGTGGTCATCATCAATCGTAGGGGGCGGAGGGGGAGGCAGGTTCTGAGAAGGGAAGGAAGGGGGGTGGTATGGTGTCAACAGCAACTCATTGAAGACCCGATGGATGTGCCAGGCCCGAGGGAGCTTGAGGCGATACCCAGCAGGTCCCACCTTCTCCTCAACTGCAAAGGGGCCTGCTCTCTTGTTGTCAAGCTTTTTACAGGGCCGGTCCATCTTCAAGTTTCTAGTATCCAGCCAGACCAGATCTCCCTCAGAGTACTCCCGACTTGGGCATTTCCCCTTATCGTAGCTCTTCTTCATCGCTGCCACTGCTTTTTCCATTGCCTCCTTGGCTGCTCTTCGGGACTCCGTGAGCTTAGCCATCCACTCGTCCGCTGCCGGGTTCACCTCAGAAGGTGGCTGGAGCCCCCCATTCCATGGGTGTCGTCCATAATCGAGGAAGAAAGGTGTCTGTCCTGTCGCTGAGTGCTCACGATTATTAAGAGCAAACTCCGCAGTGGACAACCATTCAGCCCAGTCATCCTGGAGATGGTCCACATAAGCCCGGAGATAGATCTCCATCTCCTGGTTCGCCCGTTCCGTCTGTCCATCAGTCTGCGGATGAAAGGCAGTACTTGGATTTGCTTTTACCCGGATCATGGAGTAGAACTCCTTCATGAAGCGGGACACAAACTGGGACCCCCGGTCACTCACAACCTTGTGAGGGACTCCATGGTCACGAAACACTCGATCCCGGAGGAGACGCGCTGCTCCAAGTCCTGTGAGGTCGAGCCCGATTGCTTCGAGCAGTGTCCGTTTCGTGAATTTGTCGACAATAACAAGGATGGCATTATGTCCATGGGAGAGGGGGAGGGGACCGACTATGTCCCATGAGATCACCGACCAGGGACCATCGGGCACCAGATGGGGGTGCAGTGGGGCAGCACGCTTGGTACGGTCGGGCTTCGTCCGCTGGCATGTCTCACACCCCTGGGCATACCGATCCGCATCTTTTACCATGTCCGGCCACCAATAACCCTTCACTAGTGCTGCTCTCAACTTCCAGGGCCCAGGGTGTCCAGCAGCGGGGAGGTCATGCTCAAACTCGAGAACGGCCTCACGAGCTCCTAGGGGGACCCAAGTGACTATCCCCTTTCGCCAGAGTCCAGCACGATCTCGTGTCCACTCATCATCAAGCTCCTCCGGCTTCTGTATGTGTACCGTGCTATTTTTCTGGAGTAGCGTCTCCATTTCTGATGTGAATGACACACGGACTTCCGTTTCCGGGAAAACCTGCACTGGTGCATCCTCCTCCACCATCTCTCCATAGTCCGGTCTCCGGGAGAGTGCATCTGCCTTTGTATTCGACTTGCCAGTGCGATACTTTATCTCAAAGTCAAAGCACTGGAGCTCTCCAACCCAACGAACCTGCCTCGGCTTCAACTTCTGGGGCTTCCGGAAGTACTGGAGGTTTGCATGGTCCGTCCAGATCTCGATCGTCTCCTCTGCTCCAATGAGGTATGCTCGCCACTCGCGAAGTGCCCGAATCACAGCCAAGAACTCCTTGTCGTACACATCGTAGTTCTTCTCAGCTGCAGTGAGGGCCTTGGAGATATAGTCAACAACTCTCCAGGTTCCATCCGCCTGCTGCTGCGAGAGCACTCCACCAGTTGCCAAGTTGCTTGCATCTGTCTCTACCTTCCATCTCCCTTTGTCCTGAGGCAGAGCCAAGACTGGGGCCGATACAAGTGCCTGGCGGAGATCTCGGAAGGCTGCTTCCTCCTCCTCCTCCCATTTCCACGGAACATTCCCAGTCAGCCGGAAGAGTGGCTTTGCCCGGGCAGAAAGATTCGGGATGTGCCGGCGGAGGTAGTTCAGCATCCCATTGAACCTCTGGACATCCTTCACATTCTTAGGATGTGGCCAATCTCGGACTGCCGCACCCTTGGCCGGATCATGCTCTAGTCTGTTGTGGGAGATCTTCATCCCCAGGAAGATGATCTCACTCTTCTCAAACTCGCATTTACTGAGTTTGAGACACAACCCATTCTCTCCAAACTTCCTCAAGACCCGATCCATCCAGTACCGGTGTGTAGCCAAGTCCTCTGCAAACACAATGACATCATCCACATAGGCCCTCACATGTCCTCCTGCAATCTCCTCCCTCAACACATGACTCATGAAGTGTTGGAAGGTAGCAGGGGCATTCTGCAGTCCAAACCACATGACAGCTGGTTCAAAGAGTCCACGGGGTGTCAGGAAGGCACAGCGGTGCTGGTGCTCGGGCCAGACCTGCATAGATGGGAAACCTCCCTTTGCATCAATCTTAGAGTAGATCAACACTCCTTTAAGCACATCCACTGTGTCTCGGATGCGGGGGAGGGGGTACTTGTCCTTGATCAGGTGTGCATTCAGCCTCGAGTAGTCGATGATTGGCCGCAGTTTGTCCTTCTCATGTTTGAAGAAGAAGGGGCTGGCATATGGGGATTTCGAGGGCCAGATTCGTCCAGAAGCAAGCTGCTCATCCACCCAACGGTTCATCTCCACCATCTCCTGCCGTGTCAAAGAATACAGCTTGGAGGAGAGGTGCTCAGGGTCCTTTTTGAACTCGATCTTAATATCGAAGTCTGGTCGGGAGCGGGGAAGTTCATCCCACTTTGCTTCACTAAACACCAAAGGGTAGCGGCTGGGCCAATCGGGGGTAGGGCCAGAGTTGGGAAAACGGGTGTCCAGAATACTCGTGGATGCGAGGGTACTCGTTTTCAGGGGTGCAGGGGCTCGAGGGGATGGGGAACACTGTGGGGGGCAGCGGGTAAGGCTCAGCTCTGCCTTCTGCCAGTCGATATCCGGGTTATGCCACTTGAGCCAGTCATGCCCAAGGATGACCTTGTGGGACTGGGTCTTTCCCAGCAGAAAGTGGATCCACTCCTGGTGGTCACCAACTCTCACCAGCACCTCTATCCCATACTGGACCTTTCCATTCCTGTTCTGTGTCCCATCCACATTATACATGGTGATTGGGTTCAGCAGGAGAGATGGCTCCAGTCCCACTCCTTTCGCCCACTCCAAATCCATGAAGCAGTTGGTGCACCCTGAGTCGACAAGGGCCTTCATTGTAGTCCCTTTGCCAGTGCTGAAAGCCTCCAAGTGCACCTGGATGGCTAGCTCTCGTGGCACATGTTTCCGCACTTCTGGCCGCACTCTGGTTAGGCGCTCTGCCAGTCTCACTTCCTCCTTCACCTCAGCCCCAATTCGGGTATGTCTCCGCTGCAAGATAGTATATCGGGGTGAACTTGCAGCAGGCACAGGGATGGAAAGGGGGCTGGCACACTTCTTCTCCCCAGTGGGAGTCCTCCTCTCTCTCTCACACAGCTCTATGCAGGCTCGGAGCCATGCAATCTCTTTCTCATATCCCTCCACCATTTGGGGGGCACATGGTGCTGCCCGGGTTTGGGCCCTTGGGACCTGCGGACGCGTATCAGGCAGGGGGCAGAAACGGACAGCATGGCCAGTCTGGTGGCATCGGAAACAACATCTCTCATCAGCAGGGGCCCATCCTCGGGCCATGGCCACATCTGGAGTACACAGCAGAGGGGTCACAAGAGGTCGCGAAACGGTCACGGCAGGTCGCGGTAGGGTCGCGGTGGGTCGCGCGGGGGTCACAGTGGGTCGCGGTGTCCGTTCCATGAGTATCCCATCCAGTCGCCTTTGCTGGGCATCAAGCCTCTCAGCCAGCACCTTCCATTCTCCATATGTCTCTGGCATTGGGGAGACACCATAGATTCTCTCCACCAACCTCCTACTCAGGTTCAACTCCAGCCAATGGACTAGGATTCCTGAGTCCTTCTCTGCACTCAACTTCGCCCGTTGGAACAGCGTCTCGAATTTCGCGAAGAACTCTGGTGCTGTCATGGCACCCTGTTTCAGCCCTGCAATATCGGCAAGGGCAGTCGCACGGTCATTCGGGTCATCGAATGCGCGCTTCATCTCCTCCACAAACTCTGCCCAGGTTCCGGCCTCGCCACTACCCAGGATCTCTTCTGCCTTCATATTCGCCCATTCTGCAGCGAATCCATCTCCAACAATTTTGCTCAGAGCAAAGAGGACCTTCACCAGGTCCACAGCATAGGTAGTCGGGTTCGCCATAAACAGGAGGCGAAGGGATCGGAGGAACGTACGGAAGTTCCTTTTCTGCCCATCAAAGGGGGCAACGGCTAGGTCCAGCATTCTATAGCACTGTAAAATAAAATTCCGGGCCTTCGGCACTCAGGATTTCTTCGATCTCTTAACAGTCCTGTCCTCTCAGGCTGCTCTTCTAGGTACTTATGTACCTATAGAACTCTTATTCTATGAATCTTTTGTTAACGTGGGGCACGAATGGTATCCCAGGTGGTCACTCCACAACTCCTAATGAGTTGCCCGTGTGCCCTTCTGACAATGGTCACAGAGCAAGGGCTCTGTCCACTGGACCAGGAAACTACAGAAGACTATGTAGGGGCTTTCCTTGCCCTGTACACTAAGCGATTCACTGGTACGTAGCTGTAAAATAGAGATCCGGGCCTTTGGCACTCGGTATCACTTGGGGAGGGTCACAGTTGACTTCCTCTGGGTCTGGTCACGTGTATGTACACACAGTAAAAATTTCACGCAGTTCTGTTACACACTGCGGGCAGGGTAAAGAAGAAGAGGATGATAGGGGCTGAGCTGTGACAACGTGTCACAGTTTGAGATTAAGGGTCCAGGCTAGCCGGGTTAGGACACGGGGCTAGGGCGGACGGGCGGATCTTAGTATTATATCAGACTGGGTCTCACACAACTTAAGCGTAAGGTCATGACGACAATACTAAGATAAGGGGAAAAGAGTACAAAAAAGGAAAAGCGAAAGTACTTATAGCGAACGCTTCGGCACTTGCCGACTTTCCCACGCTCGGACCCTCGGATCACGTGATGCGCCCAGGCCCCAGGTCATGTGATCTTACATGATTACATAATCCGACCCAGCCACAGGTCATGTGACCTTCCAACAACCCTCCCCAGTTTCTCCACAACTGCACTTTGGGATGGCTTACATAAGCGATCCTAACAGGAACATTGGCGAGAAGAAGGGAACAAGACAGTCTCCAATTCCACCATAGCCTGCAATGCACTCAGTAACCCAACAACGTGATTTGTCAGAGTGCTTACCATGTTGGATGCAAGGTGCTGTTCCATTGAGCGGCGTGTCAAGGTGACGAATGATGGACATAGGAACAGATGTCCCATCAATGCTCTCATACCAAACCTAAGATAATATCAATCTCTACCACAAGCAACAGAACCTGATCACGCACGAACCTGTTCCGCAATAATCCCTGGAATGGAAAGCCTGGGGCACCAAGTGGACCGCCTATCAGACTGGGTCTCACACAACTTAAGCGTAAGGTCATGATGACAATACTAAGATAAGGGGAAAAGAGTACAAAAAAGGAAAAGCGAAAGTACTTATAGCGAACGCTTTGGCACTTGCCGGCGTTCCCACGCTCGGACCCTCGGATCACGTGATGCGCCCAGGCCCCAGGTCATGTGATCTTACATGATTACATAATCCAACCCAGCCACAGGTCATGTGACCTTCCAACAACCCTCCCCAGTTTCTCCACAACTGCACTTTGGGATGGCTTACATAAGCGATCCTAACATCACCCCCCTCTTAAGGCTGGGCGTCCCGACCAGCTAGCTTGGCCTTGTCAGGGTGAGCAAGGAAGAAGTCCTGGAGAAGCAGTGCCACATTGGTGAGGTTCCGTCGTGGCTCCCAAGTGTTCTCCTCTACAGGGTATCCCAACCACTTCACCAGGTATCTCACTCCACGCCCCACCTTCTTAACATCAAGGATCGCCTCCACATCATACTCCAGGTGGTCATCATCAATCGTAGGGGGCGGAGGGGGAGGCAGGTTCTGAGAAGGGAAAGAAGGGGGGTGGTATGGTGTCAACAGCAACTCATTGAAGACCCAATGGATGCGCCAGGCCCGAGGGAGCTTGAGGCGATACCCAGCAGGTCCCACCTTCTCCTCAACTGCAAAGGGGCCTGCTCTCTTGTTGTCAAGCTTTTTACAGGGCCGGTCCATCTTCAAGTTTCTAGTATCCAGCCAGACCAGATCTCCCTCAGAGTACTCCTGACTTGGGCGTTTCCCCTTATCGTAGCTCTTCTTCATCGCTGCCACTGCTTTCTCCATTGCCTCCTTGGCTGCTCTTCAGGACCCTGTGAGCTTAGCCATCCACTCGTCCGCCACCGGGTTCACCTCAGAAGGTGGCCGGAGCCCCCCATTCCATGGGTGTCATCCATAATCAAGGAAGAAAGGTGTCTGCCCTGTTGCTGAGTGCTCACGATTATTAAGAGCAAACTCCACAGTGGACAACCATTCAGCCCAGTCATCCTGGAGATGGTCCACGTAAGCCTGGAGATAGATCTCCATCTCCTGGTTCGCCCGTTCCGTCTGTCCATCAGTCTGCAGATGAAAGGCAGTACTTGGATTTGCTTTTACCCGGATCATGGAGTAGAACTCCTTCATGAAGCGGGACACGAACTGTGACCCCCGGTCACTCACAACCTTGTGAGGGACTCCATGGTCATGAAACACTCGATCCTGGAGGAGACGCGCTGCTCCAAGTCCTGTGAGGTCAAGCCCGATCGCTTCAAGCAGTGTCCGTTTCGTGAATTTGTTGACAATAACAAGGATGGCATTATGTCCACGTGAGAGGGGGAGGGGACCGACTATGTCCCATGAGATCACCGACCAGGGACCATCGGGCACCAGATGGGGGTGCAGTGGGGCAGCACGCTTGGTACGGTCGGGCTTCGTCCGCTGGCATGTCTCACACCCCTGGGCATACCGATCTGCATCTTTTACCATGTCTGGCCACCAATAACCCTTCACTAGTGCTGCTCTCAACTTCCGGGGCCCAGGGTGTCCAGCAGCGGGGAGGTCATGCTCAAACTCGAGAATGGCCTCACGAGCTCCTAGGGGGACCCAAGTGACTATCCCCTTTCGCCAGAGTCCAGCACGATCTCGTGTCCACTCATCATCAAGCTCCTCCGGCTTCTGTATGTGTACCGCGCTATTTTTCTGGAGTAGCGTCTCCATTTCTGATGTGAATGACACACGGACTTCCGTTTCTGGGAAAACCTGCACTGGTGCATCCTCCTCCACCATCTCTCCATAGTCCAGTCTCTGGGAGAGTGCATCTGCCTTTGTATTCGACTTGCCAGTGCGATACTTTATCTCAAAGTCAAAGCACTGGAGCTCTCCAACCCAACGAACCTGCCTCGGCTTCAACTTCTGGGGCTTCCGGAAGTACTGGAGGTTTGCATGGTCCGTCCAGATCTTGATCGTCTCCTCTGCTCCAATGAGGTATGCTCGCCACTCGCGAAGTGCCCGAATCACAGCCAAGAACTCCTTGTCATACACATTGTAGTTCTTCTCAGCTGCAGTGAGGGCCTTGGAGATATAGTCAACAACTCTCCAGGTTCCATCTGTCTGCTGCTGCGAGAGCACTCCACCAGTTGCCAGGTTGCTTGCATCTGTCTCTACCTTCCATCTCCCTTTGTCCTGAGGCAGAGCCAAGACCGGGGCTGATACGAGTGCCTGGCGGAGATCTCGGAAGGCTGCTTCCTCCTCCTCCTCCCATTTCCACGGAACATTCCCAGTCAGCCGGAAGAGTGGCTTTGCCCGGGCAGAAAGATTCGGGATGTGCCGGCGGAGGTAGTTCAGCATCCCATTAAACCTCTGGACATCCTTCACATTCTTAGGACGTGGCCAATCTCGGACTGCCGCACCCTTGGCCGGATCATGCTCTAGTCTAGGCTTGGTCATGAGTCCCGGTCACTCACAGATC
Source organism: Clavaria fumosa (assembly GCA_951802425.1). Lineage (NCBI taxonomy): Eukaryota > Fungi > Basidiomycota > Agaricomycetes > Agaricales > Clavariaceae > Clavaria > Clavaria fumosa. The sequence goes on along the minus strand of OX637803.1, from coordinate 760,660 downwards.
TCCACAGGTAAACTCGTGGGAAAACCCATGAGTCAGGAAACTCGTGAGTCTGAGTTTGCCTACTGTGGGCTTTTTGAGGATCTTTGAGGATCTGAGTCAATGGTCTTGACAAGATTTTGGCTGGTGAATCATCAATTACTTGTGAGTACTTGTGAGTACTTGTCATGAGTACTCATGGGGATGAGTTTCCCACGGATCCAAGTAAGGCCCCATGCACCATGAGTTACCTGCACACACGGATCCAGGTGATCCGCAAGTGCACTCGTGACCAAGCCTACTCTAGTCTGTTGTGGGAGATCTTCATCCCCAGGAAGATGATCTCACTCTTCTCAAACTCGCATTTACTGAGTTTGAGACACAACCCATTCTCTCCAAACTTCCTCAAGACCCGATCCATCCAGTACCGGTGTGTAGCCAAGTCCTCTGCAAACACAATGACATCATCCACATAGGCCCTCACATGTCCTCCTGCAATCTCCTCCCTCAACACATGACTCATGAAGTGTTGGAAGGTAGCAGGGGCATTCTGCAGTCCAAACCACATGACAGCTGGTTCAAAGAGTCCACGGGGTGTCAGGAAGGCACAGCGGTGCTGGTGCTCGGGCCAGACCTGCATAGATGGGAAACCTCCCTTTGCATCAATCTTAGAGTAGATCAACACTCCTTTAAGCACATCCACTGTGTCTCGGATGCGGGGGAGGGGGTACTTGTCCTTGATCAGGTGTGCATTCAGCCTCGAGTAGTCGATGATTGGCCGCAGTTTGTCCTTCTCATGTTTGAAGAAGAAGGGGCTGGCATATGGGGATTTCGAGGGCCAGATTCGTCCAGAAGCAAGCTGCTCATCCACCCAACGGTTCATCTCCACCATCTCCTGCCGTGTCAAAGAATACAGCTTGGAGGAGAGGTGCTCAGGGTCCTTTTTGAACTCGATCTTAATATCGAAGTCTGGTCGGGAGCGGGGAAGTTCATCCCACTTTGCTTCACTAAACACCAAAGGGTAGCGGCTGGGCCAATCGGGGGTAGGGCCAGAGTTGGGAAAACGGGTGTCCAGAATACTCGTGGATGCGAGGGTACTCGTTTTCAGGGGTGCAGGGGCTCGAGGGGATGGGGAACACTGTGGGGGGCAGCGGGTAAGGCTCAGCTCTGCCTTCTGCCAGTCGATATCCGGGTTATGCCACTTGAGCCAGTCATGCCCAAGGATGACCTTGTGGGACTGGGTCTTTCCCAGCAGAAAGTGGATCCACTCCTGGTGGTCACCAACTCTCACCAGCACCTCTATCCCATACTGGACCTTTCCATTCCTGTTCTGTGTCCCATCCACATTATACATGGTGATTGGGTTCAGCAGGAGAGATGGCTCCAGTCCCACTCCTTTCGCCCACTCCAAATCCATGAAGCAGTTGGTGCACCCTGAGTTGACAAGGGCCTTCATTGTGGTCCCTTTGCCAGTGCTGAAAGCCTCCAAGTGCACCTGGATGGCTAGCTCTCGTGGCACATGTTTCCGCACTTCTGGCCGCACTCTGGTTAGGCGCTCTGCCAGTCTCACTTCCTCCTTCACCTCAGCCCCAATTCGGGTATGTCTCCGCTGCAAGATAGTATATCGGGGTATACTTGCAGCAGGCACAGGGATGGAAAGGGGGCTGGCACACTTCTTCTCCCCAGTGGGAGTCCTCCTCTCTCTCTCACACAGCTCTATGCAGGCTCGGAGCTGTGCAATCTCTTTCTCATATCCCTCTGCCATTTGGGGGGCACATGGTGCTGCCCGGGTTTGGGCCCTTGGGACCTGCAGACACGTATCAGGCAGGGGGCAGAAACGGACAGCATGGCCAGTCTGGTGGCATCGGAAACAACATCTCTCATCAGCAGGGGCCCATCCTCGGGCCATGGCCACATCTGGAGTACACAGCAGAGGGGTCACAAGAGGTCGCGAAACGGTCACAGCAGGTCGCGGTAGGGTCGCGGTGGGTCTCGCGGGGGTCACAGTGGGTCGCGGTGTCTGTTCCGTGAGTATCCCATCCAGTTGCCTTTGCTGGGCATCAAGCCTCTCAGCCAGCACCTTCCATTCTCCATATGTCTCTGGCATCGGGGAGACACCATAGATTCTCTCCACCAACCTCCTACTCAGGTTCAACTCCAGCCAATGGACTAGGATTCCTGAGTCCTCTGCACTCAACTTCGCCCGTCGGAACAGCGTCTCGAATTTCGCGAAGAACTCTGGTGCTGTCATGGCACCCTGTTTCAGCCCTGCAATATCGGCAAGGGCAGTCGCATGGTCATTCGGGTCATCGAATGCATGCTTCATCTCCTCCACAAACTCTGCCCAGGTTCCGGCCTCGCCACTACCCAGGATCTCTTCCGCCTTCATATTCACCCACTCTGCAGCGAATCCTTCTCCAGTAATTTTGCTCAGAGCAAAAAGGACCTTCACCAGGTCCACAGCATAGACAGTCGGGTTCGCCATAAACAGGAGGCGAAGGGATCGGAGGAACGTACGGAAGTTCCTTTTCTGCCCATCAAAGGGGGCAACAGATAGGTCAAGCCTCATAGGTTGGGCTACAGGCGGGGCGACATGGTCTGCCATCACAGGCCCTGGATGCTGTAAATAAAGTTCCAGGCCTTGGGCACTCAGGATTTCTTCGATCTCTTAACAGTCCTGTCCTCTTAGGCTGCTCTTCTGTGTACTTATGTACCTATAGAACTCTTATTCTATGAAACTTTTGTTAACGTGGGGCCCAAATGGTGTCCCAGGTGGTCGCTCCACAACTCCTAATGAGTTGCCCGTGCGCCCTTCTGACAATGGTCACAGAGCAAGGGCCCTGTCCACTGGACCAGGAAACTACAGAAAGACTATGTAGGGGCCTTTCCTTGCCCTGTACACTACACGATTCACTGGTATGTAGCTGTAAAACAAAGTTCCGGGCCTTGGGCACTCGGTATCACTTGGGGAGGGTCACAGTTGACTTCCTCCTGGTCTGGTCATGTGTATCTACACACAGTAAAAATTTCGCGCGGTTCTGTTACACACCGCGGGCAGGGTAAAGGAGAAGAGGATGATAGGGGCTGAGCTGTGACAATGTGTCACAGTTTGAAATTAAGGGTCCAGGCTAGCCGGGTTAGGACACGGGGCTAGGGCGGACAGGCAGATCTTAGTATTATATCAGACTGGGTCTCACACAACTTAAGCGTAAGGTCATGACGACAATACTAAGATAAGGGGAAAAGAGTACAAAAAAGGAAAAGCGAAAGTACTTATAGCGAACGCTTCAGCACTTGCCGGCGTTCCCACGCTCGGACCCTCGGATCACATGATGTGCCCAGGCCCCAGGTCATGTGATCTTACATGATTACATAATCCAACCCAGCCACAGGTCATGTGACCTTCCAATAACCCTCCCCAGTTTCTCCACAACTGCACTTTGGGATGGCTTACATAAGCAATCCTAACACCGCCACAGCCGCCAAGACGGTTGCTCTTTGGTACCAAGCTTGAATTCTTTCACAAAGAGTGGAATGGTGTAGCTGGAAAAGGACGCCAAAAACCCTGTCTCAGTAGGCTCTACGGTAATAGTTCCAACAAAGTCAGGCTCGAGACGCAACACAGGAGCAACATTCGAGATGACATAGAGTTCACTGACAACCTAGACAAATTAGTGAATCAACAGGCAGCTGGAATGGATGCTGGGACACACATTGTGCGAGTACACCGCCACGGCATAATCATTGTTGAAAACCTCATACTGTCGGAGAAATAGATCTGGATTGTCATTCAAGAGAGGCGGAGGGAAGGGCGGCTGAGAGGATGGTGAAATCGCAGCATCAGAAAAGGAGAGCTTTGCAACATGATCACGATCGGCATTCTCATCCGTTAGAACATAGAAAAGCGGGCCACCATTCCAGACGCTATAAAGCAAAGGTGGATCGGAGGCGCACGATGCACAAATGAGCACGTACTATCGATACCTCACATCAAAAGTGTCGTGAAGTTTGGTCCACATAAAACCCCCGTCCGAGGGGGGCTGTTGTGGCAATTCAATTGCCCAAAGTTTATCACGCTATATTTGTGTTCAAAACACATCTCAAGAATGTGGAAATGACCTACACCAGTCACACCAGTCGTAGTTCGAAGTAGAAGATAGTTTCCATCGGTTGAGATTGACACTTCGAACACAAACCGCATGTCTTCTGCCACCAGCAACACCTGATCATCATCTGCAAATGCAATCAATTGCGGTAGAAAATGTAGAGATTCATTCGCACCATGCTTTGCCCCAATTTTGTGATAAAGCACTTTAGCATGGAGGGGATGGCGGTCAGATATCGCAAGCGAAGGCTGAGATGACGTGTTCAATGGCCTTGGTTGTACGGCTGAAGGGCCTTCTCACCGGATGGACGTAGTAAATGCCATTCGAGTCGCCACCCCAGACGATACACCCAAAACCGCTGAAGTCAATGCAATCAATCTCAGGCGGAATTGAAGGGCACAGAGGCATCCCGTATGCGGATTTTCTGACAATAAGAGCCCTACAGTACGGTGGGATGAATGATTGGTGAGCCGTGCGTGAATGCCTAACTCACCGATTTAGCAATGCTGTAAGCAAAATAATTCCCATTTGGAGAGATGGCCCAATTGGTCATGGACATGGTCCCATCAGCGCTCAAGAGATTCGTCTATGCAAAGTTCAGTCGTCCAAGTCGACTGACTGCAGTGGCCTAGACTTACATCGAAGTACGCCACAGCATGCGCTTCAATGTCATCCCGGCCATCTGGTCCCCCATTCGGAAGCTCCGCATTTAGGGATTGAAATAACACCGGTTGCTGTTGTGACCCTCGTCGGGCACTCCAGTACCATTTCCCGGCAATGAAAATGGGTACACTGAACTGAATGGATTTTTGTAAGCCAGACTCTGTCATGAGCAATCTGAATACCTTCGTGTATTCAAAATTCGCTTTGAGATTTTCCTCCAGCAACCCTCTATCCCGAAAGCTCTGAAGGTGCGCCTCTGTAAACCTATTCTGAACTAGGTAGATCAGGGAAGATCAGGGAAGATCCGGCTCCACATGAAATCATATCAAATACGCACCCTTAGACCAGTTTGCACGGGCAGCATCCTCTCTCTCTAACCAGCGGTAGGGATCCGATACCACAACACGTCCCTGACGCAAGCTCTCATATGTATCAAAATCGCAGGTGCGATCCGTGGGAGGGTAGTCCATGACAGTTTGGGTGACAATGGGTGTCGATGTCTGCAACTTGAACGTTCAAAAATGGCAACGCGGCAGCCACTGGCAAAAGCTGTCCTACTCACGTGACGGGCAAAGCCTCGAAACCAGCAAAAGCTCCAGCTGATACGACCCCGTAATCTTTACGATAAGTGTGGGTGTTGCTTGGAGATGTCAGGTTTCACAACACCAGTCTGGTACAGTTGTAGAAAAAACACCTACCTGGCCAACTTCCCACGGTCCCTGGCACCTGCTCGCTTCAATTTCCAACACACTCCCTTGGTCAATTAAAGCGAGAGCATGATCCAAACAAATGACTGACCCAATCTGAGTCCCAACCACCCCCATCTCCACTTGTCCCTGCCCCAATCTAAGGCAACATTATAAGACATTAAGCGGGCTGCAGCGTCTAGGAGGCAGCCAGCGACATTCCTGTATGCCGAGTGCGACACGTCATTCACGACCAAGTTCAAGCTTCGCAGTGAGTGCTGTTGTCTCCCGACTCTGAACGTAGCCATTGATAATTGCTTTTAGGCCACCAGAAGGCGCACCTCAACATTATCGTCTGCAGAATTCCTGCATGTGACGAGTCCTTCGTCAGGAGGAGCGATCTTCGTCGCCACGTTAGGTCCACGCTTCGGCCGAGATGATCTGTGGTTTACACTTTATGTTCTGGATTTCTTTTGATCTTTTATCAGTGCCGAGCACGAGATACCCTTGATTTGCTCTTGCTGTTCTCAGTGCTTTGACATATCATATAACCTTGCGTGCTTGCGTTACTCCTGCTTTTTTTTCACTCTTCTTTCTTGCTTTTTACCGCGCTGTACAATAGCCTTGCTGTAGCGAATGAGATCCCAATTCGTGCTGTAAAAGTGTGTGTTCTGGTTTGGTTAATGATCGTCTTTGGGAGTACAATCATATACCTGCCATTTAGGCGCGTGCATTCTGTACCGCACCAAGTTGAAGCCGAGTATCAGTGAACGTCACAAAGACTTGCTGTTCTCTGTACCAATTGCATGTGAATATTCGAAGGCGCCAAAGGATGGTAAGCGACGGTTCGGAGGTTGGGCGCGATTTCGTTGGTGGGTACTGTATGGGTCCCAGAGACAGCAGAGCGACAAGAAGAAGAAGACTGTAGATGATATAATATGAGTACCTAATATAATACAGATAGAGCCACCGGTAAACGCAACCAAGGGAGAGGAGGAGGGCACAGAAAATCAGAAAACCGTGGGTAGAGGCTACATCTCGAGCTCGTTCCGCTCGGTCATCTCCCAGTCACGAGACATGCCCCTATCGATTTGTACTCTTCTTTGAATTTAACATTGTCGACGTGCTATTTGCCTTTGTGCAACGATAAGAGGGCGTCAAGCTATGCAAATGACTGTAAGATCTCCTGCCCTCGAGGTGCATCACATAATAATTGAAATGCAGAAAGGAAAGGCGAAGGCAACAGAAAACGACGCGTCAGATCTTCACCAAACCTTAACATATCGACACCTCCTCTCCACTTCTCTCGGTGTCCGCGACCCTCTTCGCGTCATTGCCCTATGCGACAGCGACGCCTTCTATGCCGCTTGTGAAATGGTGCGCCTAGGAGTTGACAAGGATGTTCCCCTTGTGGTGCTACAATGGGATGGCCTCATCGCCGTCAATTATCCCGCCAGAACCTATGGTATATCTAGGATGGACAGGTTGAAGGATGCAAAGAAGCGCTGCCCGCACCTGCAAGTTGTGCATGTGGCGACTTACAAAGAAGGAGAGAAGGAACCAGGATACTGGGATAATGTCGATAACAAGACGCACAAGGTACGTTCCCGTTGATCTAAGCTTTCATCGCTTCTCGAGACAACTGCTAGGTTTCCCTCGACTATTATCGACGAGAAAGCGCCAAAATTCATGCCCTGTTCAAGGAGATGCTTCCTGGTGCTGAAATTGGTATAATATCTCGTCACCTCCATTCGAAATATCTAAGGCGTCTCTGTATCAGAGAAAGCCTCGATTGACGAGGCATTCATCGACTTTACCCGTCCTGTCCGCACGAGAATTCTAGAGCGATACCCTTATGTAGCCCAAGTACCTCCGGACGCGCCGAACGGACTTGATAGTCCTCTTCCGCCTGCCCCATCTATATCTTGGGAGAGCTGTGGAACTCCTATACCTGATGCACATCCAGATGCTGAAACTAACGACACTACGGCTGATGATAGCCCAGATCATGAGACCACGTGGCATGATGTTGCACTTTCGATAGCGGGTGAGATGATGGCGAAGGCAAGAACTGAAATCCACACGAGATTAGGGTATACCACTTCTGCGGTACGTCCTCATAGCAATCACTAGGTGAATAATTCACATGTGTAGGGGATCGCGAGGAATAAATTCCTTGCAAAGGTGGAGCTCGACGTCTCCACTTGGTCTCTTTACTGACTAAATTTGACCAAGCTGAGCGCCTCATACAAGAAACCGATGCAACAGGCACGTTTTTCGCTTTCCTCCGTTTAGGCACGGCTAACTTAGTTCATTCACAGTCAATACTTCGGAATGCGTGCATTCCCAGCTACCTCTTTGCTATGCCATTCAAAAAGGTCAAGTCGGCACTGCATATCATAGATCTATGAATTTATCTTGAAGTAGATCCGCTTTCTTGGTGGCAAGCTTGGGGAAGCTATTGCTAAAGAATACGAGGCGTCAACGGTTGGGGATCTTCTGTATGTCTCACTATTGTTTTCATGATGACTGTTTGACATCTCCACACAGCCCCATCAAATTAGGTACATTATTCCAAAATAATACTGCAACAACACTTGACGGTATGTCCATCCCCCAGAAGAGATGCAGCAGAAATTTGGGGAAAACGCGATATGGGTGTATGAGATACTGCGGTGGGTGATGTCACTACGAGTGACTCAGCCCACGCCCTTTTTTGACTTGGCATCCAACGCATAGCGGCATTGATAGATCGGAAGGTGGGGCCTGATTGAGTCCTCGCATACTCTCCGCTTACTTGGAACTGCAGTGAAGGAAAAATCTGCCCTAAACAAGAGCATGTTGGCTTCAAAAAATCTCCCGCAAGCAATAAGGAAGGCCAGCGAGGGACACCACTGGATTCGAGTGCTTGCCGCCGAGCTTGCTCTGAGGCTCAACAATGCGAGATCAGAGGATCCCGCTTTGTGGCCCAAGACTCTTGTCTTGCACATTCGCCGAGGTCAGCCCGCGTGTGACTCGCAGCGCTGGTCTGCCGCAAACAAACTTTGTCTTTTTTTTAATGAATGCAGGCTACGAGGCATCGCGCTCAAAACAGGCACCGTTCCCCTTCAAAAGTGAGGTCACTGTAGATGTGATATCGGCCGCCGGCGATCGCCTCTGGAAGGAACTTGTGGGCTCGAGCGACGACCAGAACATGAACATCAATAATGTGCAGCTTGCATTCACTGGTTTGGATAGCGGCGAGGAGGGGCAGACGTCCATTGAGGGATTTTTAAAAGATGCCAAGCGTTCCAGAAACGCCAATGATGATGACTTCCAGCCCCAAACACCGCCTCACCGGGATAGCGAGATATTTGCGGCGGGCAGAAATCATGACCGACATGCGGGCCCAGATGATGATGAACACTCATTCACCTGTTTGCGCTGTGGAAAGCGTTTATCACTCCCGGCATCATCCATCATCAACACCGCCGAAAGTCAGGATCGCACAGAAGAAGAAACTAAGAAAGCACTGGATAGACTGCGAGTAGAGCATGCAGACTTTCACTTTGCGCAAGACATGGTCAAGATCACTCCTTCCAACTCGCAGATACTCCAACCTTCCGTTCGAAAGAGCAAAAAGCCAAAGGCTTCAGGGGACATTACTCGGTATCTTGTACGATCACGTGACTGATCGATACTGATATTCCAATCTCATGAGAGTTGATGCAAACACGCAGCGCTGATGACACAAGAAATCTTTTGTGTGCTCACTTGATCTGTCTCCAAAGGGCTTTCCTGAAACCGATACATATCAATCATGCGTATCTCCATGACAATGCATTCAAGTGAAGGTGCTGAAACTCACGCTTGGCCCCCTCCAGTTGCTCTTGAGTTGGCCTTCGTGGCAGTCATTTGACTTCCCCTTCTTCCCCTTTCTTCATCTTCTCCTGTGCTAGGACGGGTTCCATTCTTCTTATTTCGGAGCTTCGTTGACGAACGCCAGAGGCGCCGGAAATTCACGTCTCTGGTGCTGCTCTCTACATCACTTAGCGCTGCCTAGTCCAGCCATTTTCAAAAATTTATTCTTTGCACGGAGCGGGTGTACATCTCTATCATGTCCGGTCGTTTTCAAGCTTTCCAGGGTGGTCAGTTCTCAGGCATCGTTGTAAGTTTTTACCCATTTTTCGCCTCTCTAGTGATTCTTATAGCACCCACGTCCTCCTTCCAAAGACAATCATTGTTTTCGCCATTCTATCAACCTCAGCTTTGCTCGTGATTCCATTTCGCGCCATATTTATAGCCCTCAGGAGTGTCTTCTTCCGCGAGAGCTATGAACGGTCGCGGATGCCGCTGTTTTTTCGCACGCAGCTTGGATACTATGCGCTTTGTCTACTCGGCTGCAACATCATCGGTGGTATTGTGGGCCTGCTCGAGATAGAATGGGCGGTCAAACGGGGGATAGAAGAAGGTCCGAATTTTAATGCTCATACTTGTCATGAAGGCAGGCTGACGCTCGGCCTCTCATTGTAGGACTTTTGTGTACAGCGCAAGGTAAGGAAATACACGCTTTATCTCGCCAAGCTTGCTCATTTTGTCTTTTTAGGCGTTTTACATCAGATCTCGAACGTCGGCTCTGCATATTTCACAGCAGCGCTTGCGCTCCATACTTTCAGTTCCTTTGTTCTGCGATGGAAGAACTTCGCGGTTGGTGTGATCTCGTTAATATTCGGTTGGGGCTTAGCCATCGTAATAGGTGCATTTCGAGTCAATTTATCGCTATTTACACGCATCACTAACTTTTTGGCTTCCGTTTTTGCAGCCATGACACCCCTTGCAAGCAATAATGGGGGGACCAAAGAGTATGGGATCTCAAATCTGACATGCGGCGTTCAGCGTCAGTTTGCTCTAGCGCAGTTCCTCTACCATATACTACCCGTAAGTTGTCCATTTGCATACTGAAGCGAACGAGGACAGGCACTTATTTTCTCAATGCTAGATTTTTATCGGATCTTTTGTATCCGCTGTTATCTCTGCTATCATGTTCTTAGTCATGCGCGGCACTTTAGTGCTGAATGGCGGAGTCAAGCTCAGCCTCGGACGGAAAGAAAGATGGAACGGTCGCATAGGCACTGAAGAGGAGTATCAGCGCTTCGTTGCTGCCATTGCAGGGTGCATAGTTTGGTACGTCTCCAGCACATCATATCTCGTGAAACTTCTGTTCTAAGTGCCTGTTTAGGGTGCCATTCGGTCCGTTGTTGCAACGAAGCATATTTTCACAGCGCATCTGACTTTCCCTTTCTGCAGCCTACGTCTTACTCATCCTTCCGTATGCCATTACTCTGATGGCAGACCTTAACGGCTACAGAGTGTCACCTGGGATCTACGCTCTCGCCTACGTCTGCTGGTTACTGACTGGTACAATTCTTCGCTGCCTTTCTAGCTCTAATCTAACTGATCCCACACAGGAGCCGTCAATGTCGCCCTCTTTTTCAACACGTTCAGGATACTGGAAGCGGCTCGTCATAGCGTTGCCAAAGCTCGCTTGGCGGACCGAGAAAGCTTTGCGTCCTCCGACCGACGACTTGTCGACAGCAGAGAAAAGCTCAATCCAGGCAGCATCACACCGCCTCCTCCAACTATATCGCCCGTTCTCCGGAAACCGTTCCCAGCCATTCCTGACCTCAACCGTCTCCCTTCTACGCGGCACGGACCGCCGAAGGAGCTCCCCCACCATAGGTCCACATCCAGTTCAAGCAGCGCCTCTATACGCCAGCAGGTCGTTACCAAGCAAGCGCACCTTGCTGCCAGCCGAAGCGAAAGCCCGTCGTCTGATGCCGGCCCCACTGTGGGCCGGCTCATCACTCCCGTGATGCAGCTCAACCGCGAACTCGCTATCTCCGTGCCTGTGCCTGAGCCCGCCGTGGTGAGCCGCGACGCGCGGGGCAGCGTGCACCGTATCGACGGACGGCGGCTGTTGCGCTCTGAGACCTTCGAGGACGGACCACCGCCGTTGGGCCTCCCTGCCCCGCCCCGCCGCAACCGCTCTAACGTTTCCCGACGCCCGACGTTAGAGAACCAACGGGGAGCGTTCACCCCGCCCCCGCCCTTCCTTGACCTTGACCGGCCGTCGTCCCGGCCTGGGCGATCGCAGTCGTCCGACGAGGATCTGGACTCGCCGATGGAATGGCCTGTGCTGGTGCCCAGTGACTTTGAGGAGCATGACCTGACGAGCCCACCTGCGTCGGCGCCGGTGGGAACACCGGGTCGTTACTCGCGGACGCTGAGCGTGTCGTCCATCCGTTCGAGTCGGTTAACCCGGTCTCGATCCCCACGACGCCCGTAACCGTGCCAAAATTACTCATTTTATAAAATCGTCCAACTTGATTGTGGCGCTGGACACGGCACTCGTTACACCATCTTTTGTAGTATTAGTATATATCCTTATCACACACGCGCACGAAGGACTGCTTCTCCAACCTCCCAATGCGTGACTGAGTTGAGCCCAAGCCAGCAGTCACGAGGACCATCTCCGCCACTTCAACCATGTCGAAGTGGGCCCTGTTGCTCAGCAGAACATCCAAAGTCATCCGCGAAAACGCATACAACAGTACAACTCTACATCACCCAAATCCTTGACCTGCATCCTCACAGCGTCCCCACAGTGCTACGCATGTCAGGCGCGGACCCGCCCGACCTCTCTCCGCGCACGCTGTTCGCCTTCAACGCCCAGTCGGACATCGACGAGCTCGCGCTCGGGTGCGACGCCGACATCGGCTGCTTCTCGACCACGCACCTGGAGCTCGACGCCGGCCCGCACAGCGCGAAGATCGGGCGCGCCGCGACGGCGCGCTTCTGGGGCGACATGCGCCTCGACGTGCGCCCCGAGCTGCGCGGGCGCATCAGGGCGGGCTACGCCGGGTTTCGCAGCAAGGTGCGCGGCGCGCCGTTCCTCCGTTTTTCTTGTTCTCCCTGGGCCTTTGGCTTACCACTCCGTGTGGCCGGACCACAGCATCGTCCTACGCTCTTCGGCGAGCTGTACGAGGACTGCTCGTTGCACGAGTACCTCGCGCTGCGCGTGCGACTCGGCGGGGACCCGCGCTCGCGCCACTCGTACTTTGTGAATCTGACGACCGACAGCCCGATCGCCGCCGCCGACGTGTGGCAGCACCGGCTCTTCCTCAACCGGGAGGACGGCGAGTGGGAGGACGTCTACGCAAGTCCCCACTTTTTTTTATTTTACTCCAGTCCCGTCCGTTGACGGCCCCTGCTCACTCGCTGACGAAAACGCACTCAGATCCCATTCGACAACTTCGTGCTGACGAGCGCGGGCGAGGTGGTCGCGTCGGCGACGCGCGTGAAGATGTACCGCGACCGGCTGCGCACGGTGGGCGTGTCGTTCCTCGGCGGCAACGCCGGGTTCGAGGGCCGCTACGAGCTTTGGCTCGACTCCATACGCGCCGTCAACGAGCCTGGGCCGGCGGCCATTCCTTGAGCCTCGTGGAGGAGGGGGAGAGACGAAGGCGAGACGAGAGTGTGTGGAGGGGAAGGAAAAATGCATTGCTGCGCGGCTGTCCCACGCTTGGGGTTGCCTGCTTGTGCCAAGGGACAGAGTCGCGCAGCGGATACCACGGCGGGCAAGCCCCCCGACTACGCGAAGCGGGACGAATCTCATTGGAGTTTTGCAATCAAGTCTCATGCGAAGAGCTCTCTCAATTGTCGATCACGGCTCGTGCCTGGTGGTCGAGGGGAGATCAAGCCAAAGAGGGTGACGGCGGTTTTCTTTGTATCATCTCTCGCAGAAGGTATAAAAGGGACATAAAGATAGTATGATACAGGAGACCATACGAGCGATGTTTACAAAATCGAAGGGGGAGAAAGAAAAGTTCCAGCGGTAGGAGCACGACAGAAGTGAGCCCTTGTGTATTGTGTACTGTGCCGAGAGAAGAAAGGGCGCGGAAAACGCTAACACACGGTGGAGGGAGGACGCAAGAGACGCGCCCCCTAGAGAGGATGCTAAACGCGACGATGAGGGAAGGTGGGGGGTAGAGGGAGTGGATAAATATGCGAGAACATCATAAAATGAGAAGGGGAAAAAAAAAAGGGACAAAACTATATTCGGACCTACGAAAGGAACTGATGCAAAAAAAGACCGGTCACGCGATAACGCAGCCCCCCCAGCTGCCACAGCAGCTTCCGTGTCCGTCGCCGAGCACATCTTTGGGACTGGGTACGGAGCCCGATTGCAGCGGCGACCGGGTTTGTTCCTGGGAAGCAGGACGGGTCGTGAGCGAGTGCGCGGGACGCGGGAAGCGAACGAGAGGAGACACACCTTATTGTATTTTCTGATCTCACGTACGAGGTTGTAGAACGCTTCGTCGACGTTGATGCGCTGCTTGGCGGATGTCTCGATGAACTTGCAGCCAAAGTGTTTGGCGAGGTCGCGGCCCTCTACATCACACCGGGGGTTGTTTTTTTTTTTCCCCATTTAGCCTGACACGAGAAAGGAAACCGACAAACGTGCCGCCAACGCACCGTTCATGCCCACTTGCCGCTCGTACTCGAGGTCACACTTGTTCGCGACGACGATGACGGGGAACGAGTCTTGGTCCTTGACGCGGAGGATTTGCTGGTGGAAGGTGCTGATTTCCTCGAAGGAGTTGCGGGAGGTGATGGAGTAGACGAGGAGGAAGCCCTCGCCTGAGCGCATGTATTGTTCACGCATAGCGCTAGTAGGAGCAAAAAGCAGTACAGTTGAGAAAGGATGCTGGACAGAAGAGTGACGATGGACTGACCCGTATTCCTCCTGCCCGGCGGTGTCGAGGACGTCCAGCAGGGCTACCTCGTCGTCTATGACACATTGCTTCCGATATGAGTCTGCCAGAGCGCGCGCCAACCGGCAACCACAACGAACGAGGAAATGAGCTTCGCTGCAGCGAACGAACAATAGACGGTAGAAGAAGAAGGGCACCTTCGATGGTGGGGTCGTACTCCAGGACGAAATGGCTTTGGATGAATTGGATGGTCAGGGCTGATTTGCCGACGCCTGTTGTGAGGGGATGGAAAGTGGCGGGAGCAGTCAGCGGGTCATAACGGCGAGTTGAAGGAGAGAGAGGCTTGACTGACCACCACCGCCGACGACGACGAGCTTGTATTCCCTCAGGAATTGGGCCTGCACAAAGTAAAACCCCACCCCACGGGTCAAAGATGAACGCCGAAAAAGCGACGCCAAGCGGTGAAACGCACCCTTGACATGACGATGTGCTACAGTTGTTTTTTTTGTTGTTTTTTTGGGATTGTTGGCTTGGGAAGAAGAGAAAAAAAGGAAGGAAAGACGACGTGTAAAAAAAGATGGCGAAGCGGGATGTGGGGGGAGGAGATGTGGGATAATTAATTGGAGTAAGCTGTTTGAGGGAGTGATGGGGAAGATGAGATGGCGCGGCTGCGGCGGGGCAGAGCGGTGGTGACCAATACAGCAAAAAAGGGGGGGGAGAATTCCGGGTCTACAACGCATCAGAACCGTTGCAATATAGTAAAAAAGTAGCGCTGCTCTGTTCACACACAGTTCTCTCTAAGAAAGACTAGAAGCCTGTTACAGCGCAATAAAAATTTCCCGTGTTTCGTCGTTAACCGGTTAACCCATCGACGACGTGGTCTGCTGGTCTCTCTGGCATTTGGTCTGACACACAAAATCCATTATAAGCATGTGGTTTGGTGTACATTTCCCATCTCATCATCCAGTATCATCAGCACAGCAACCAATAATCCTAGCGAAACGAGCATCAGCCGATCTCACGGACGACGTCAACGTCTAATAAAGGGTCGGGGGATGAGAGGGAATATGAGAGTACAGGCACCCCCATTTTCTACAGCAGGGAACCGAGACTTAAGGGGGAAGGAAAAAAAAAACACACACACACACGCACACCCTCTTCTCGTTTGTTAGTCGCATGGGAATACCCCCCCAATCAGAATCCGTCCAAGATGAAAATGAGAAGAAAAATGAGAAACAAAGAGAAGAAGAAAGAAAAAAAAAAAAACCAATCCGAAAATCACGAAAATCAAGCCAGAACGCATCTCGAACAGCAGCCGTCGTGATGGCCCCCCTCCGTCTGCGTGTCCATCATGGGGACGTGATGCGGAGAGCCCATGAGTGAGCCTTTCCGCGACGGTTTCCCTCCCGTGTTCTGTTCCTGCCGGACCTGAGTGGGGGCAATCACGGAAATCCATCAGCATCCATCAAGACGATCATTGCAAGCACACAAGGGGTAATAAGTAACAAGAAAAGAAAAAAAAAAAAAGGAGGTGGCGGCTTGTTAAGAAAGTTCGGGAAACACTGCACACATACACACACACGCACGCAACACACACACGTACCTTATTGTGCCTCTTGATCTCGCGTACAATTTCGACGAATGTCTCGTCGACGTTGATGCGCAGCCGGGCAGACGTCTCCAGGAACGAGAACCCAAACCGCTGTGCCAGGTCGCGGCCCTCTAGACATTGCACCCGGGGCCGACACGGTCACCACAAAAGAAGCCGGGAGAAAATGTGGGGAAACCTTACCGCTGGGGCTGACCTGCCGCTCGTACTCGAGGTCGGATTTATTCCCGACGAGGACGGCGGGGTAGAAGTCCATGTCTTTGACGCGCGCAATCTGCTGCTGGAACTCGAGGACCTCCCGGAAGGACTCCAAGTCCGTGATGGAGTATACAAGTATAAAGCCTTCGCCATGACGCATGTATTGTTCTCGCATCGCTCTGGGGAAAGGAAAATATGTATATCGTCAATGAGATGTTTTTAAAAAAGATGCAGCGTTGAGAATCACTTGTATTCCTCTTGCCCGGCCGTGTCGAGCACGTCGAGACACACCAGCTCGTTGTCAATGAGACATTGTTTTCGATAAGAGTCTGGGCAAGGGGTGGAAAGTCAACAACAGCCCGAACAAGAGATTAGAAAACACGCGCGTTACCTTCTATCGTTGGATTCCACTCGGACTCGAAGGTGTTTTGCACGAATTGGATCGTGAGCGCGGACTTTCCGACCGCTGCACGCGTTTGCATCCGAGTGTGTGTGTACGCATGTATGGGGTTGGAGGGAATGTTTTGCAAATTGGTGAGCGGGGGGGTCAAAACCAAAAAAAAAAAGCGCGTGTAATGCTCAGCGATGCAGAAGGGGCAAGAAAGGGAAGACAAGGTTTACCACCACCGCCCACGACGACCAACTTGTACTCTCTCAAAAACTGCGCCTGTGGTGTTCGGTACCAGTGATTTGAGTTGCTGCGCAACGCGACACAGAATAAATAGCACGGACCTTGGACATATTTTGCTGCTTTTTATTTCGCTGAGGACCTCCTTAGAAATGACAAGCGACGACAGAGGAGGGGTAGAGCACAAGAGAGAGAGAGAGATACGATATAGTGTGGGGTGGGAGGAAAGCGGAAGCAGAGGCAAGAAAGCACGCGAACAACGACGAGCGACCAAAGGGCTATAAAAGGTGTGTATATATAACAGAAACTGAAAAAATTGGACCGAAGCGAAGATGTCTGATGGGTTGTTGTTATTATACGGTTATATGGCCTGACTGACTGACCGTGGTGCTGATGATGAGCGTGTTGATGTGGGTTGGTGGTCCCCGTTGGCTGGCTCAGGCGACAGCGTTGAAGCGGACGAACTTGCCGAGATGGGGGGGGGGGGGGGGCACCGCGTTCAGCCTCTTTCCTCCGCATGGACCGCTGGGGCCATCCGACATATGGGCCAGCCAGCCCAGCACACGTACACTTGCAGCCTCGCCTCGCCTCGCCTTCGTCTCGTCCGAACAGCCGCAATGCACGCCCCCCCCGTCGAAACCTCTCCTCCGCGAGTGTCGACCCACCACCCGTCTCTCTCTCTCGAGAACACGCCATGCCATACGCCTTGATGCGGCGCATGCAGAGCAGATTGATAGGGCTGTGTGTCGCCCCACCCCTTCCCCCCCGAGGACCGCCTCCACTCGGCCCACTGCAACCGCAGAACAGAAGAAAAATAGCTACAGAAAAAAATCCCGGGCGCACATGCATCCCACCCACACCCATCATCGCGCAGCAAACGGCAAGTCCCGCCCACAGCACAAGCGCATTCGCGCGGTCTCTCACGACACACCAGCGCACGGGTTGCCGTAACGAAGCGAACAGCGAACAACACACCACTACGACGGCTATGATCGAGGGGCCTCATGGAGGCCATGACGCCAGCCGGCGGCTCACCCTATATCCTACCTCTCTGTGGGCGACTCACCGCCTCGGCTTCCCTATCATCTCGGCAACTTTGCATGCTCTTTTGATGCCTTGCTTTGATACAGGGACAGCAGCGCCTCGGAATGAGATGCTTTGTTCTGCTTTTGAAAGCGATTCGCCTTCGGTTGATCCGACATTGTCTCCAGTTCCGCACTTTCTGTCGTCTGTCTCCGTCTTTTGAGCTAGAACTAATCATACAAATGTGGATATTCTGCTTTAAAAAAACTGGGAACGGAAGGAAAAAAGATAAGAAATAAGATGTCACATAACTGTACAAGCAACGCCTTTCCATAAATAACGGAAAAGGGGCCAAATCAAAGCGAGGTAAAAGGGATATATGCATAGCATAGAAACAAGTGAGGATTCGGGCGCCAGCGAGGAAGGGGAGCAGAGTGGGAGAAGAAGACGACGAACGAAAATAAAACGGGAAAAGAAAAGAAGGTGGAAAAGAAAAAAAGGTGGCTGGCAGCACCGACACGCGATCGTCGTGTTTTTTCCCTTACACGACAACACAGCCGCCACAGCACCGGCCATGGCCGTCCATCGGTTCGTCGATCGCGTCATCATACTTGCCGGCGGCACCTGGTGCGACTAACGACGGTCGGTGCGGACGGCCGCCTGGGCTCTGTTGCTGTTTAACGGTGGTGTATGGTGTGATATAAGACGTTGAGGGACGGCGTCAGCGAATCAGCCACGGCTTTCTCTGGGGGCAACCTCACCTTGTTGAACGACTTGATCGTACGCACGAGCGCTGTGAACGCCTCATCCACGTTGATCCGAAGGCGCGCAGAGGTCTCCATGAAAGAGCACCCGAAGCTCTTCGCGAGGCTCCTGCCATCTGTTCCCAACAAAGAAGCCATCAGCAAAGGAAGAAGAAGAGGGGACCTTGGACTTGGGGGGTGGGGGTGCCACGCACCGCTCGAGGAGACCTCGCGCTCAAACTCGAGGTCGCATTTGTTGCCGACGACGATCATTGGCACCTGCTCCTGGTCCTTGACGCGGAGAATCTGCTGCTGCAGCCGGCCGACCTCGCCGAAGGAGTCACGAGACGTGATCGAGTAGACGAGCAGGAAGCCCTGCCCGAAGCGCATGTAGTGCTGCCGCAGCGCACTGTTAGAGCGTTTGCTGTTAGGATAGCCTTTTTTGGGAAGTGGGGTCCGGTGGTGAAGACGGACCTGTACTCGTCCTGCCCAGCAGTGTCAAGCACGTCGAGAAGAATGACCTCATCGTCGATGAGACATTGTGTGCGATATGAATCTGAGGAAGGGAGAGGTTTTGGGGAAAGGAATGGAAAGTGGAATCGATTTGCACGCACCTTCGATTGTGGGGTCGTATTCGTCGATGAAGCATTTCTGGAAGAACTGTATGGTCAAGGCAGACTTGCCGACGGCTAAGAGTGTAATAGGTGAAGAATACGAGCATGTGAGGGTTGCGTTAAACGGATCGGATTATGATAACCCAAGGTGTGCACTGACCACCACCACCAACAACGACAAGTTTGTATTCTCGGAGAGGCAAATAGGCTCCCTGGTTAGCATGACGATGGCAGGGACATGAGCGAACCAAGGCCAGCCTCAGAAAACCGTGAGACTTACCCTGCTAGACATGGGGATTGGAGGAAAAGGTGGAGAGATTGGTCGGGAATGTTGGAAGAGGAGGAGGAGGGAGAGGAAGGGGAGGAGGAGGAGGAGGAGGAGGAGGATGAGTAGGATTTGACAGCAGTAGAGAAGGAGAAGTGAGAGAGAGAGAAGAGAGAAACGACAGCTTATCAATTATAATTTATTTTAATAAGGAAATTCGACGCTGATCGAAAGAGATCGAGATTACTATATATAGTAATATTAATTCTCACGTTATGGTTTTAAAGAACAATTATGGTCAACGAAAGGAGTAAAATAATTCATAGTCACCGCTTGGGGAAATATAGCACTATGGTGTGTTGTAATACCACACGAATTGTCACCGGCAACTATGTCAGTGTCAATGGAACAATATCGGTCTTGACGACGGAGGAATTTTTCGAACTGGTGGTGGTGCTTTGTGTCGCAGAACCGTATGCTTGAAAAAAAACACGAGGCAGGAAGGAACGCTAGTCGAAAGCACCTTGGTTCATGCTCTCGCTCATAAATCGGGTCCAGTTCGCAGGGACATGAAGCTCAATATTACGGGAGAGGGACTAACGCCAACTAATTACGCGAAGGGGACTCCTACTAGGAGTCCTAGCATGGGGCGACACGAAAAGGACATTTATTTGCTCCCACTCGGTAACGCGTGTGGGCCGACGTGTGGAAAACGGCGCGTCAATTCCCTGAAGTGTCGTACTACACTAAAAGCAGCATGCTTGACGATCGGGAGGGCGTGAGCGAGAGAAAGTGAGTGCCTGGCACATCGCGTGCTCCTGAAAACACAAATCCGTGCTAGGGTGATCTGTAAGCGAAGCAGCCCTTGTGAAATAAAGCACTACTCTTACTAATAAGTTATACTGGCAGGTCACGTTCGGGGCATCTGCACGGCAGCATTCTGCATCGAATGCTGTGTCCGCCAGAACGGATCACGTAGGAGATAGAGCCAGGGCATGAGAAGTGCTGACTAGTGCTGTCTTCGCCACATAAGCGGCGTAGGGGTCCTTGATTACCATCAAAATACGAGTGTTTCTCGGGCCGCACCCCACGCTCTGAGCATTAGCAGACAAGACTGTGATGCAAAGACGGTGTTAGTCTGAACTTGATCCCGCGAACCTTCGACTTTGCGGTAAGGTCGTGGGGTTATTGGAAATCGACGCAACCATCCATTCGCCTCCAACGAACACGATGGCTGTACAGATACAAGTAGCCAATGAATGACGTGTACCGATCGTCGATCACCAGCTGACAAATCATTTTTGAACTCCGACATTGCCATTCCGAGATTCTTATTTGTCATTGTTTTGCAGCTCCTCTTTTTTTTACGCAGCCACTTTCTGTCTCACGTGACGTCGTAAGGCCTTCACCAACCCCTGCTTCACCAATCCTTGCCTTGCTCAATGGCGGAGGGGGACGAGTCTGCCAAACTGTGGAAGGTGAACCGGACCATTCATGAGCTCGTCAGGGATAGAGTCAGCCACTCCGTCTTGCGCGCCTCATCGTATAATGTCGCTCATCACGCGGTGCCCTTTTTCTCTTTTGTTTTTCCTCTCGCAACCAGGGATACCAAGTCGCGGACGAGGAGATTCATATGGATCTCGTAGCGTTCCGCAACCAGTACGCGAACCATACGGGTACGGTAGAGTGAGTCGCACGACAGGCCAACACGCACTACCTGTTTGCAGTCGCTGTGAGGAGGCCAATGTTGACGAACGACGCCCGGCGTCCTCTTCTCTACTAGCCGCAACCAGCTGAACTTCTTCACCAACTCGGAGGCGAACCCGACGGACCAGATATTCGTCTTCTTCTCGGACGAGCGGAGCGTCGGTGTCAAGACGATGAGAAAGTACGCACTTCCCGCAGTCCCGGGCCTCGCGGCGCGTGTGCGGTTGTCAGCTCATCACTTTTCTCATTTCATATATTTTTCATCTGCTGCCATTCTTGACTCTGTGTAGATTGCTGAATATCCTGGAAGAGAAAAGCATCCAACGCGGCATCATCGTGTTCCCGGGGAACATGACACCGTCCGCACGAAAAGTAAGCCCATTTCGCTCGATTGAATGCCGTGGCGGCCCTCTCACCGACTGGTTGTAACAGGTCATCGTCGCCATGGCCTCGCAGTACCGGCTAGAAGAGTTCTCCGAGGCCGATCTGCTTGTGAACATCACGAGCCATACTCTCGTACCCGAGCACAAAGTGTTGACGCCTGAGGAGAAGACGGCGTTATTGCAAAAGTAGTGCGTTGTCCCCGCTCTCCTTTGGGAACGTCGCTCTTGGCATCTGACCATGGTGCCCAATTGAAAAAACTAAATACAATCCCTGATGCTTTCCCAAAGTCGCTTAAAGGAAACGCAGCTGCCGCGAATTCAATTGGCGGATCCGGTGGCTCGGTATTATGGGTTGCGGCGCGGGCAGGTCGTCAAGATCACCCGGCCAAGCGAGACGAGTGGACGGTATGCAAGCTATCGGATTTGCTTTTAATGTGCCTTCTGGGCGCCTATATAGTATGTGTCTGGCTTGCACATGCGACGCCTAGTGATATCTCTTCCTCCCTTTTTTTTCTCATCGTTGGCTGTTGCCGTTGGTGATTTTAGATGTCAAAAGTCACTTCGGCACGCCCGGCCCACTAACCGAGGGCTTGACCCTGGGGAAATGTCGTTGTGGGATCGTCCTTGTTATTTGACTGGTGTGTAGAATAAAATTCTTGTATGAACAAGACAGACACTATATGCAATATATGTCTTATGTATCATGACTGAATGAACAACAGTAACGAATGAGCCACTGAACCCTTTGTTTTTTTCTGAGTCGTCCCAGTCAGGGCGCGTTGCTTTGTGACAAATGGACATTGCTGTCACAACAAATGTCGCCCGTCAGGAAAGACACGAGGCAGCCCCGCACCCGAACAAGGACTGCGGAGAGGATCTGTGTGGGTGCCATTAAATTCTCCCCCGGGCTCGTACTAACTTCAAATGGCCTTGCATCAGATAAGCCATTTCACCTGAAGACGATGTGCAACATATTTCACGCTGTCCAGCGTCTCAGTCTCCGCTGGACCCCCGTCGGTCGGTCCCTCGGACATAGGGCGCGCGCAAAACGCGCTGTGTTGTCACCGAAATGGAGCACCGGATAAATATGTCAGTAGGGATTAGTGACTGGTTTTCCCAGGGACAGGGCAAGTTGGTTAAAGGGAGGGATGCAGCGTTTCTTTTTGCATCCGACCGGACGTGATCTTCGGACGGCTCGTAATTTCCCTGGAGCGCTCAATCTTCCCCCTTCCAACGCCAGACGACGGACAAGACGTCGCTTCCTCAGCTAACCCGTAAGGCACAACACTGATCGACATGCCAGCGCTCAAACAGGTGAGTGGGTTCTCTTTGGGGCTCTGCCACCCTTTGGCTTGCCTAACGGACAGGTGGACACGCAACTCGCCCCTAGAAGTTTTTCGTTCTCCCGGACCTCCCCGCACTGTGTCCGCTTGCGAGCTCGACCAACCCGCATTACCAAGAAGCGGGCGCCGAATCGCGAGAGTGGATCAACCAACAATGCCCTTTCACGGATCGCAAGCGGGCCTTCTTCGTGCAAGGCTGCAATGAGCTTCTCGTCTCTCATACCTACCCGTACGCCGGCTACTCGAAATTCCGGACCGTGTGCGATTTTGTGTGTATTCGAGGTTCTAACCGCGACACGTCTAATGAGGTACATTGTTTTTGGTTCTAGGTCAACCTTCTTTTCGTTCTTGACGAAATTAGCGATGATCAAAATGGACAAGACGCGCGTCGCACTGGAGATATCTTCCTCAGTGCCATGCAAGATTCTGACTCGGACCAACAATCTATACTTACGTCGCTGACTAGAGAGTGTGTGGTCTTTCCTTTCGTGCAGTCCTCCAAGAGTCTAACTCGATTTCAATCTGAACAGCTTTCGCGCTCGTCTGGTCGAGTCGGCCGGTCCCCTTAGCCTTAAACGCTTCCTAAACCACTGCTGTCATTACGTGGACGCGGTGACAACAGAAGCAGAGCTCCGGGAGCGAGGTGAAGTTCTAAGTCTCGCATCTTATACCCCCCTTCGGCGCGAGAACAGCGCCGCCCGGTTATGTTTTGGGCTTTTCGAATATGTCCTGGACGTTGATCTCCCCGACGAGGTATTCCGGGACCCTATTTTTATGTCTATTTATTGGGCGGCTTGCGACGCTGTATGTTGGGCTAATGTGAGCATCCTCATCTCAACAAGAAAATTCCTTACAATTCCTAAATCCTTGGTCTGGCCAGGACGTTTATTCATACGATATGGAGCAAGCGAAGGGGCACAGCGGCAACAATGTCGTCACGGTGCTGATGCGCGAGTATGGCTGCACGCTCCAACAGGCCGCGGACCGCGTCGGCGTCCACTTCAAGAAGCTGATGGACCGCTTCTTCACGGACAAGGCGCGGCTGCCGTCGTGGGGGGCCGGCGTCGACGCGGACGTCGCGCGCTACGTCGCGGCGCTCGAGCACTGGATACGCGGCAACCTCGACTGGAGCTTCGAGACCCAGCGCTATTTTGGCCGGCACCATCGCACGGTACAACGCACCCGGCTCGTCGTGCTGCGTCCTCCTGGCTCGCCAGAAGACTTCCTTTGAGTTGTCGGGATTGTGGTTTCTCCATCTCTTTCATCTCTGCGTGATGTTATGTCTGACATGTATCTCCTGTTGAAACTGTGAAGGATGGTTGCACGTTGTTCAATGCAAGCCGATACGATACCATCATATATGCCCTCTGTACGCCTCAGAATTCTTACGTATCTCTCATATGTGTAGTGCTCTTATATCTGTCTTTGACCTTTTGTAAGATTAGAGGGAAGGAAGGAACGCATCTGTACATATATGCCAGCTGCTACCCGTAGTCCATGCGTGTAATCTAGACGTTTGTTCATTCGTTCGTGCCCCCGCAAGCTCTACCCCACCCACAGACAGGATCAAACAGTGCGAGGAAGGGGATTCCCGCCAGACGAACGACACCACCATAACGCCAGCGGGGAAACATTACAGATTCAAATGTTCTACGTTTTACACGCACATTTCTTTTCCCTCCTCCATACCTACATTGGGCATGCTTTCTTTTTCTTTCGCTATGTGTACAACCAGCGGCCACGCGCCTGCGCCCATTCGCCCAGCCTCCCAACTTTCTCAGATGTAAATTTGTCGAGCAGCGAGGACGTGCAAATTCCATCTACAGCGCCCTCCTCGTTGTCTGGGGTGACGGCAGTGGTGGAGCCGTGGTCCGCGCGATGCTGCAGGTGCGGAGAGAGGACGCCGAGGCCACTGCCACCCACCGAGGTGAAGTAGGGCCGGAACTTCGCGGCCGCAAGCTCGGCGGCGAGCGCGTCGAGAGAGGCCTGTTCGAAATCTACACAAGGACGAGTCGTCAGACCAAGAGGCGCCCCCGTGACAATTTACAAAGAGAAAGAAAAAGGAAAGAGAGACCCCCGTACCGTCTGGGACGAGTGTAACTGCACATCCGCCACCCCCGGCGCCGGTCAACTTGGTACTCAACCCAAATTTCTTGGTGATCAACTTGATAGATTCTAGCGTGGGATGAGAGACGCCTAGTTGTATGAGGTAATCGTGATTCTCTTCGATCAATTTCTGCACCATTAAGGAAACGTAGATCAAGATGAGTGAAACGTGTATTCATTCTCAAAGCCCGTACCGAGAGTGCGGAAAGTATCTCAGCGCGAGGAAGCTCTGGGTCGGCTAGAAGACGTCGAGCCTCATCGGAGATGCTTTGAATCGCGACCAGAATCTCATTCACTATTTCTGGTTCCTAGCACAATTTCGAACAGAGTATGAGAACGACTATCAGTCAGCGCGCACAAGAGCGTACCTGTTGCTTCTTCTCTGACACACCAGCGACGAGACGTTTAGTGTCCCGAGGAACTTTCGAGTCAGTAAGCAGGAATCGCAGCGATTTGAATCTGACAAGAAGAAAAAAAGATCCAGTCAGTCCCGCTCCGTCACAATTTGCAGAAACATGGCGCTGGTACCCGGAGACGGTTTCCATCCCGCTCCTCTTCCCAAAACCTGGCTTCGTATACGCCAGTGCACCTCCATACACCGCGACACTATTGTCTACGCCGCTCGGCGTGCCGTGCAGAATCTTCTCGGCGACGAAAGCCCAGCGATTGACCTCGTCCGCGAACGTCAGTGGCAGCGCGCGCCGGCCTTGGTGCGAGACGTGGACATGGCGTTCGCTTGAAGGGAAGGGAAGGGGAGGGACGGCAATGCGTCCGTTGACGAGCAGTATGGCCGTCGCGGCACAGGCAGAGAAAGAGGCCGACGAGCCGAGGCCGGCGCCGATGGGCAGGGTTGACCGAGAAGTGAAATTGAATGACGGTCTAGGAACAGAGTCAAGGGGGGTAACTAAAGAGTGAGAGGATCAGTACCTTCTATTTCCATGTGCCAATGTCAAATACAGATAAAGGAAAGCCAGAGTAGCGCCTTTCGACTTGTGATCCGCAGCATCGATCGTCAGATGTTGTGTGATAGCTTCCACGAGAGCAGTGTCGAGGTGCTCAGCGTGCTCCATACCAGGATCAACAGGCGTCACAGCGTCCCACGGAAGCTTGTCGATTTGCCATTCACCACTGTAATTTAGATCAGGAAAAAGCACAGAAAGCTTCCCATCATGGCGTGGCGAGGCGAGGCCGTAACAACGAAGATCGACGGACGCAGCCACGGCGGTCTACCGTGATTCATCAACACAGACCTCCCACAAAATGGAAAAGCAATATTAGAGGGATCCTCACCACCCCATGGACGACGGCATGCTCCCCAAACAAGATTACCTTGCCAGGTGCGCTGACGAGCCACTCCCTGCTTTCTCCATCGCGTATTTGTGCTGATGGTTCATTTTGGGAAATGGTGGTGACCACTGGGGTGACGGTGGTGAGCTTTCCGACGGCTTGGCTGATGGCTTCCGGTAGACTAGTGCGGAAGTATGTGCGGTCGGGGGTAAGGAAGATGGCGCCTGCTTCAAACAACGCATTCTCGAGATCGCAGATAAGATCATCCGCATCTTCGATGCCAACACAGAGGCGGATGATGTCCTCGGGAAGGCCACGAGCGGCTCGGGTTGCGGCATCGATCGAGGCATGCCTGGAATATGCGAACCGTTGATTCCAGCACAGCAGAGATTGATTTGAAATTAAATTAGCAATTGGGGGAAGAAGTGCCCCGGCGGGAAAACTCACGACATGACGCAAGGCATGCTGATGAGAGAGTTGACACAACCGAAGCTGACAGTGATTCCCCAGAGCCGAGTGGCGCCGACGATGCGCTGGCTGAGTGCCTTGTCGCCAGTAGTAAAGCTGAGCACGGCCCCGGCACCGTCAGCAATGCGCTCGTGGATGCGGCGGTTCGGGTGGTGCGCGAGACCCGGGTAGAATACCTGGAACCCGAGACGATACAGCGTGGTTGCGACCTGCAAAGCGGTCGCTTGCTGGCGATCCATACGCACCGCGAGCGTTTTGCAGCCCCGAAGAAGAAGGAACGAGTCGAATGGGCTGAGCGCATTTCCAACGGCATTGATGACGAAAGCGATTTCCTTCGCACATTTGACGGTTTTAGAGGATGAACTGGAAAAGGGAAGAAATGGACGGCACCTTGGCCAAGTCGTCACGGTTGCAAGTGATGACGCCGGCCATGAGATCATGATGGCCACTGAGATATTTCGTGCCCGAATCGTACACGATGTCTGCACCGTGTTCCAGAGGCCGTTGCAAGTAGGGGCTCATCATAGTGTTGTCGACGACAATCACGGCGCGAGGCGCCCTCTCCTTGCACAGTTTGCTGATGTAGGCGATGTCCACAATTTTCAGGAGAGGGTTAGTGGGGCTCTCGAGGAGGACCATGGCAGTTTTTTCTGCGTTGAGACAAGAAGGTACCGTTGATGTGTCGGTGGTGTCGACATGATGAACGACGACTCCACCATGGGTGGCGAGGTACTTGAGGAGGCGATTTGTTCCACCATATAGGTCGTCACCGGCGACGACTTCATCGCCAGGCTTGAGTCTGCGCAGGATGATGTCCAGGGCGGCCATGCCTGAGGACACGGCGAACGCATGTTGCGCGTTTGATATTTTTGCGATGTGGTGTTCTGGGAACGAGATGAGCACAGAGGTTGTACGATGGAATGCGCGGGAGTCTAACCGAGATGGGTCCTCGTCGGGTTTCCACTTCTCGTGTAGTCGTACTCTCCAGCTACGCCTCTGAACGTGGCCGTTTGGTATATTGGCACTGTAGAGCTGCCGTGCTGATCTCTGTGGTTCTCACCGGGGCTCTCCACCGTCGCGCAGAGAGTGGAGAAGCGGTAGGGCCTACGCGGTCTGTAGGGAGAGTCAGGTTCTGGTGTGGGCAAGCCATCCACCACCGAGCCTGACGACATCTGGAGCCGGTGAGTGCGGGTACTCCGTTGAACGTCTGTCGTTCACGTTGCTGGTGATGAGACTATTGCGACATGCAAAACTCCCAGTGGCACGCTAAGCGATCTACAATCGGTATTACCCGCTTTGGGCAGCGTGTATGCGCCTTACCACAACGTTCGACGTCACAGTGGATGCCGGCGAAAAGGGTCAGAGAACAGCGTGAGTGATTGGGTACTCTTATACTCTTACGACACCCGTACTAACGTGCAATTGCAGATTTTCGACGGGCGCAAAATGTACCCAAGGCCAACCTCGACCCCGAGATTATCGCTAGTCGGACTAAGAAGCATCTCGACGAACTAGAGGTTTGCATGAAAAGCTATAACTGACTATACAACATTTTTGAATGACCACAGCGCACGAACTATGCGGATAGTTCCCGCCTGCTCTTCGATGAGGATCATAGCGGCGGCGGCGGCGGCGGAAACGCGAGGGCGAGACAGACGATTTCAGACAAACGAAACGTTCTCGCGGGAGCTGTTGGAAAGAAGAAGAAGTCGAGCATGAACGTGCGAACCGCTCTGTTGTATAAGAAAAATCTGGCAACGCTTATTGAGGAGAGCGTGAGTGGGTCGACGTCGTCGTCCTCGTATGTGATTTTGAACCCAACCGACGTGTATACACTACAGGGAATCGCGAACCTTCCTCCTCACGTTCCCACCTACCTCACTGCCGTCAGTCCACCTCCGCGTGAACCTCCTAGATTGTTATGTTCAGTCTGCGGTTACTGGGGCCGATACAAATGCAAGCGGTGCGCTATGCCCTACTGTGATATGGCTTGCGAAGGTGTCCACGCCGAGACGAGATGTGAACGTCGAGTCATTTAAACTAACACTGATGGGGAAAGCCCTGAATCATTACTACTACAAATTTCCTGGGTGTAATAGCGACGACGGGTGAGCGAGGAAAGTTTGACCCGAATAAATCCGACCATTTGAATTGCCCCTGTTGTCGATGTCCTGAGCGAGTGTAGTCACGCGTGGTCGTGGATTGCGCCTTATTTCTCTTCCGCATCGAGACTCGCACATTCCGGTTTCCCCTCACTCTCTTCCCACTTGGTCTGGTCATTTATTACTGCTCTAGAATCACAGAAATGTGCCCAAATCACAAGAGTGTAGAAGCACTGGTGCACACTAATGGCTCCACCGATTTCGTTCTCGTGAACGGCCTCCAGAACGCTCACGCTGAACGGGCTCGCGAGCGTCAGAGGAGAAACCCTTACGCGTCGCGGCTTGCGGCAGATTTTTTGAGCAACGTCTCCAATTTTAAAATCATCGAAAGCACCCTCAGAGGCATGTCTGATCCTTTTTTTCTTTTCTTTTCTTCGAGCACCATTTTGCTGACATTGCTTTGGCCCCTCGGTTGATGTAGAGGGCGAGCAGTTCGCTAATGCCTTCTTCGACACGCAGACCAAGATCGCCATTGCCAAGGCTCTTGACGCTTTTGGTGTCGAGTATATTGAACTCACTTCGCCCGCGGCCTCGGAGCAGTCCAGACTAGATTGCATTGCCATCTGCAAACTCGGTCTCAAAGCTAAAATCCTGACGCACATACGATGCCACATGGATGATGCTCGCATCGCAGTCGAAACAGGTTCGTTCGTCTCGTTTGCTTTTCTGATTGAGCCGGTCGGCTAGTTTGTTTTTCCATCTCACCATTGTGTTTCCATCCCAGGGGTCGACGGAGTGGACGTCGTCATCGGCACATCTTCCTTCCTCCGTGAGTTCTCGCACGGCAAGGACATGAATTACATCACCAAGACCGCCATCGAGGTCATCAATTTCGTCAAGTCCAAGGGCATAGAAGTCCGCTTCTCCTCCGAGGACTCCTTCCGCTCTGATCTCGTGGACCTCCTCTCTATCTACCAAACCGTCGACAAGATCGGCGTCAACAGGGTCGGTATCGCCGACACTGTTGGATGCGCCAATCCTCGCCAAGTGTACGACCTAGTTAGGACCCTTCGCGGCGTCGTTGCATGCGATATTGAGATCCATTTGCATAACGACACCGGAATGGGTGAGTGAACGCCCCGTCACAACAACCCTAACCTGATGGTTATATTCCTTTTCTTCACCTGCAAAGCCATCGCTAACGCGTATTGCGCGCTGGAAGCGGGTGCAACCCACATCGACACCTGTACGTTCTCCCATGCTGTCCCGTCACGGGACTCAACCTCCGCTCGCCATCTCATCTTTTTCTAGCCGTGCTTGGGATCGGTGAGCGTGTCGGGATCACGCCTCTTGGAGGCCTCGTCGCGTGTCTGTACGCCGCTGACCCGGATTACGTCAAGAAAAAGTACAATCTCCCCATGCTCCGAGAGATTGAAAACCTAGTCGCGGAAGCCGTCGAGGTCAATATTCCGTTCATGAATCCAATCACGTGCGTCAGTCCTTTGTGTGGTTGACCTGCGGGCCCAACTCATGCACGATGATCATCGCCTCACAGAGGGTATTGCGCATTTACTCACAAGGCGGGTATACATGCGAAGGCGATCCTGAACAACCCGAGTACCTACGAAATCCTTAAGCCCGAAGATTTTGGGCTTACGAGATATGTTTCGATCGGGTGAGCTTCCTTTTATCACCCGGCTCTTTGCTGGGCCTTCCTTTACTCATCCCATATGGGAATTCCTTCGCTATCATGATATCTGTCCAGATATTGATTAACATTGGACGACAGGCATCGGTTGACCGGGTGGAACGCCGTCAAGTCTCGCGTTGAACAGCTCGGCCTTACTCTTACCGACGACGAGGTTCGGCCTTTTTATTCCAATCTACACTCCATCGTTCATATGACGTCGGTTTCCATTATGATAGATCAAGGATGCCACCGCTAAAATCAAAGAGCTCGCAGACGTGCGCACACAATCAATGGACGACGTCGACTCGCTGCTTCGTGTATATCACTCGGGCATCCAGTCCGGGGAGCTCACCGTCGGCCAGAAGGAGGCCCTCAATCGGTTGCTCATTCAGCATCGCCACTCGTCGCTGTCGGAAGTGGCCTGAGCTTGCGGCTTGCAAACCTGCACTTGGCTTCGTTGTACCAAGCTGCCCTATTGCAACATAATGCATCAACGAACAAAAAAGTGAAGGCTCGTCGTAAGAAAGAGCGCTCCTCGTTGGCGTGTTTTTATACGCTGACACAATAAAAAAATGTTGGCGAATGCGACAGTAGCAGATGACTACGTGTAATTTCGTCGTTGGACCTAGGATACAAGATGGCGGTGAGAGTAAAAGAAATTGACGGTGCAAATCATTTAGTGACAAATAGCATAGGTAGTAGTGTATGGTCGTCTAGCCGTAACGAAAATTGTACCAAAACCGAATGGAAAAGGAAGGCAAAGCGAAACGATCCTGCAGCGCTTAGGCGCCGAGCTTGTGAAACATTTCTTCCAAAGTTTTGAACGCGACGGGCTTG
This sequence comes from Clavaria fumosa, assembly GCA_951802425.1. Lineage (NCBI taxonomy): Eukaryota > Fungi > Basidiomycota > Agaricomycetes > Agaricales > Clavariaceae > Clavaria > Clavaria fumosa. The sequence goes on along the minus strand of OX637803.1, from coordinate 729,473 downwards.
ACCAGGCTGGGTCCGCAAAATGCGTCAGTGCGCATCACGGGTCGCTGGGAATACGGTACATACTAGCCATCGACTCCAGCTGTGAACGCTCTGTGTTTGTCTTCCTTGGAGGACATACCAGTTAAGGCAAGTATCCGAGTTGGGCGAGCGGCTGGAGACGTCTTGGCGCGAGCTGATTCAATTCGCCGGATTTCTTTACTAGCACCAATGCCTTTGATGATGGTGATTTAGATTGAAGGCGTACCAAGAAACGGGAAAGGAAATACCGTCTAGAATTGGCATGGACATATCTAGGAGGACGATGCTATGAAAGTGTGAGAGACAGCTGCAAGTGGCAAGGAAAGCACATGCTCGAAGGGTCCATACTGCTCGAATATAGCCACGCCGCTCTGACCGTCTTCAGCATCACGGTATTCAAAGCCCTGTCAACGACACTGAATGTTTCCGTTTCGTATGTAGTCCCATATCACGAACCTTTTTCTGAAGCCATTTGACTCTGGTCATGTTATTCAGTTTCCAAGTTCGACGACATTTTATAAAATTGACGTACAATAGGTTCCGGAGGATGGCATTGTCCTCTACGACGAGGACGCGGAAACGTTGTTCAGTGTCAATAGTTCCAATGGAAGAATGCAGCAATGTTCCATCACTCCCAAATGCGACTGTTGGCCCTGATTCCACTGCAGTGTATGGCTCAGTCGTATCGGAAGCGAAACTTCTACGGTTCGAAAGGGTTTCTGATTCGTCGCGCTCAGGCGTAGTTGATAATACCTTCCATTCGGCTGTGAAGGGATGAGCAGTGCTTGAGCGCACTATCGGAGGGCGGAAGGGAGGGATGCCGGCTGAGCTGTCGCTGCCCGAGTTGCGGCGAGGCAAAGGGATGCCTGATACGCTAGCATCGTCGGAATCGCGCTTGAATGATTCGGATATACATCCAACATCAACTTGGGAGCTCGCAGATGAGCTGCGCCGGATTTTGAGCGCATGTAGACAAATCTTCATGACAGACCATAGTCGAGAAGGGCCACCCGGTTTGTGGACGATTCGACAGAATCCGCCTATTCGTTCGTGATCGTCGACTGCGTTCAAGATGTGAGGGCTTCCACGGGAGGCAGACAGACAGACAAAAGGTCGACTTGTGTCACGACGCTGGGTCGCGGCTTCAACAGGAGACAGATCATCGCCATTCAACAGGATGATGTCGCCAGCCTCCTGGTCGTTGGGCTGCAACTTGAAACCCCACCACGACAGCCACGTCGTCAAAACTCTCCGAAGTAATTGGGTACCTCTATGTTCTGAAGTGAAGCCAAGCAAGGACACCGAAGGCGGATTTGATGGATCGTCAAAGTGTAAAAGGCTCGTCTCCGGATTCGGACCACTGCCTTCCACAAGCTCAGCAAGGAAAGTAATTTTGACTTCTGTACCGACACCTTCTTCACTCGAGACATCCACTTTCCCCCCAACACTCTCGGACTGAACAATGCTGTTGACAATCGCCAAGCCAAGTCCTGTGCCAGTTTGAAGAGGATTTTCCTGAGAGAACGGGTGAAACAATTGGTTCTATAATTTGAACGGAAGGTGAGCAAGGCGGTTTCTTTCTCGCGAATTCGACATGCCTTCAGAAACGCCTGACTGATGCCCTAAATATGTTCATTTTGAAAAATTATCATCACGAAAGTGTGAGAAGAATACCTTGCCAGTATCAGCGATGGAGAGTTCGAGTGTAACTTTACTTGGTGGTGTGTCCTCGCTCCGTGGTAGTTGATGGAGTGACACGTGCACAAAGCCGTCCTATGGATCGACAATCACCCCCGCGCCGAGGCTCAACTATACATGAGAGGTAACGTACTGTCGTAAATTTCAAACTGTTGCCAAGCAGATTCATCAGGACACGCCGAATGCCACCTTTCTCGCATATGACAACCCAACCCTAGAAGGGATCGGTATAATGCACCGTGTTGTGATAATGCGGAGGCTTACGCGTTTTTCGTAACTGATATCGACGACTGTCTCGACATGTTGTGTCAGCTTGATAGGGATTGAGAAAATGGAGTTATCCTTGGGTGGCGAATAGACACTGCCAATGTCGAAGTCATGTAGCGCAACCATTCGGGCACGGTGGCCAATCCAACATCCATCCACCGCCTCTTCGATAAGTTGAATAAGATCGACTCTGCAAAGATTGCGTGATGAGCACGAGAAGCACTGAAAAGGACTACCTCACTTGGCGGGCAGTATGGCATTCTCGACACCTCCTGATTTGGCATTTCCACTTAATTTGGTGAAGTCGAGGACGTGGTTTACGGTTTCTACTAGAGACGTCCCACAAGCTTGGACGGTTTGCAAAAACGAAGCTTGGCTGTGATTGAGCGGAGTCTCGTTTAAGAGCTCCGCTGCAGCCAGAATCTACAGATGGAACCATAAGACGGAATTCTTCATCCCTTGCAGTTGCAGATGATCATACTCCATGTAAAGGGGTCCGCAACTCATGAGAAATGCTGCGAAGTGCTGTCAATTGGAGCAGCTAGAGGACACAGTTATAATCACTCACTTCGATATAAATAGACTTTTCGCCTTGTCGGCTAAGAGCATTCGCCGTTTCAAGACGGCTGAGAGTATAATAACGCCTAATAGAAGATAGTCAGTGGTGATGAATGATTTGATATGTCAGGATAACCTATTGCGCGCAAGTACGAGAGTTCATGTCCCTCCAACTATTAAGAGAGCGATGTTCACTAGAATGACCATATATATCAAAGGAGGACCTACAAATCGTTTCGTGAGCCCTGATGCATTGTAAGCACATAAGAGGGCGAAGGGCCGCTTGTCGATATTGAAAATTGGAACAGCTAGTCAAAGCACATGTAAGTCCCACAGAATGGTCGCATATAACGGTGGTATAAAACACAGTAAGACGCACTCAACGCGTATTGTATATGAGTTGGTAAAAAGGGGCGGAAACTGGGAGGGACAATTCCCTCGGAGATTTTGCCGTCCGGGTATTTGGAGAAAAACGCGTTCAACTTGAGGTACTCTTCCGATGACAGTGAACGCGTGGTGCTCTCGATGCGAGGATCACCGTTGTACATGACGACGGCGACGGAGCCTTCTCCGTTCATTGTGTCTAGCATTTCGCATTGGCTCACATCCAACACGATGACACCCTCGACATCGAGTGTTCGTTTCACCAGCTTGGCAGCACGTTCGTACACTTTGTCCATCAAAGCACCGACGAAAACGTTGGGGCGTCCGTCCTTCTGATGTGTCCCTGTATCAATCTCAAGACATTCTCGGCTGAATTGTTCCATCTAATACAGCACAGGGAATCAGCGTTGATCGTACATGCATACACGGATAACGCTCACCGAGTTTTGGATGCGGTCACGAATGCGAAGTTGGATCTGCGAATGTGTTATAGTCATAGCCTTGGTTGTTCCAACACAGGCCTACCTTGTCTCTCCAAAGTTCCATTTCCCGCATAGCGATAGCCTGTGAGGTTAAGGTCAATGTTGTACAGAAGTCGTGCCTCGGCAGCGATACGGAACGACTTGCCGCAAATTCTTTCAATGTATGACGCTGACGAGGATTGAACTCTTCCCTCGGCATGTCATCGATAACACTCAAGCTGTTGATGCAAAATCTGCATACAGAGCGGAAGTGGTGAGTGGACTGCATACCTTCCTATATTGTAACCGTCTTGAGTGCGCAGTGGTGCACCGGCATAAAATCTGATATATGGATGGCCAATCACGAGCGGCTATGCGACGCAAAATACTCGATAGGTCACCAGACGCTGGAACCAAAAGATGGATTCTTACATTCTTTGCAAATCGCCAATCCAAATGGGAATCAAGGACTACCATCGGTTCGTCTCCTCTGAGCCAGAGCTTCAGAGATTCTGCCTTCGGATTCTATGCTGAAGACGAAAACTGACCGTTGAAGAAGGCCGTGAGCACAAAATGAGCTTATCCTCGGACAGTGCGTCATCTGCATCCCCGCTGGATTTCATGTTAAAATTGGTAGAGCTAAAAAATAATTGCCCACACACATTCAGATTTGAACCACCTGGCGCTTGATGAGCAAAACCACGGACGCGGATAAAAAAACAGACATACTGTTCGTTCCCGTCTATTAAGGAGATAAAAACGATTTTGGTATTGAAAACCAGCTTTGCGAGATGTGCTATCCGGTCGAAATTGAGATCAGGCCCTGTATTGAGGATATTAAACCTACGCGCAAGTGGCGATGGAAACATGACTTGTCAGCCAGGTTTATCGGGGAGCGTAAGCGGGAAAAAGATTCACGGACTTGTACAGTGCACGTCGCCGCTCCAGCTCGTCTGCTGGATTTGGCGGTGCAAGATATTCCAGCTCTACGAACATCTGTTCCTCTTTCGCTGCTCGAGAGGCGTTGACTAGTTCCATGCTCTCTTTGAGGTACGTACCACTTTGCATATAGGGCACTTGTTTTGGCAGGCTTGGCAATGGAGAACTGGATTGTCTGCTCAAACATACTCTCTTAGAGGCGACGACAGGGACGGAAGCGGGGATGATGGTATCTCTTGAATTTGCAGTCATGAGTGACGGTACCTCTTTTCCATGTCTAGAGCTGAAGTTCTGGGTTTGTTCATTGTTTGAGAAGTAATCATCTGTCGGCGATGATTCGTCCCTAGTTGTTGGAGCAGTAGCGGGACCCAATTTGGAGCGGAATTTGTGTTCGATCCCATGTCCTTCCATGGCCTCCTCGCCTTCGCTTTTCGAAGAGTACTCGGCGCCAACATCCGACGATGGCCGAGGGTTCAAGGTGACCGGGAGCACAGGGCTTGCTACATTCTCTACATCCTGAGTTCCCTGCCAGAAACTACCAAGTCTTTTGCGACCACTCAGGAATGGAGTCGTGGCACGCGCCGCTACGTCGTTGTGGGACCCGGGTATTGCCGCGGTAACACCACGCATCGGATCCGTTAGTTCATGTTCAGGTGACGGAAGAGTCAACGGGGCAATATTGACGCGAGCAGCAGCCCATCGCATAGTGGCTGCTGCGGCTGCGACCTCCGGAGATGAAGACGCGATTTGTTCAAAACCAGGTGATGACGGAGGATCAGCTGAGCGGGCATCGGCTGCAGAGCTGCGGACGCGGTGAGAGCTGGATGCAAATCTCATGCCTGATTCAGGAATGACGGTGGCGGGTGGTGGAGGGAGAGTCGGAGAGCTCCAGGCTGAATAATCGAGAGATTGTAGATGATCACTGCCGTCCGAACCCCTCGTTGGGGATCGCGATTGAGGGGCTGGGTGTTCGATGGGTTTTGGGACCCTATTAATGCGAGACGATAACGAATCTGATGAGTCACGTTCAGACGACCCAGGCGTTAGAAAGCCATCGGATGCGAGTGGAATGGCGCCGTCGAGTGAGAAGCGATTGGAGCGCTCAGATATAGGATACAGGAGGCTTGCGGGAGGAAACAAGTATGCACGCGGCGGCTTGGGACTCCGCCGTGGGTCCCATTTCCCGGCGGAATATGCGCCAATGAATGTTGCCCAATCATAGTCCGACTTATCTGCCTCTTTCTTCACGTCCAGCTGGCTACCCAAAGCCTGCGCACTGGATGGTCGAGCGGAATCCACTTGCAAAGCTGGAGACCGTGGACGTGCTGCGCAACCTAAATTACAATGGCAAGCACGTCTGGTGCGGAGTTGACTCACCTGGACCCGCACTTCGACTTCCTAGGTACGTTTCCCCCTGCGCCGTCGAAGGACGCACCGCTTCTTCGGGTGAGGCCACTGGTTTTCTGCTGCTCGACGCCTTGCTTTGCGTCGAATGTGAACGGGGCGACGCCAAGGGGGATCTGGATGGATGAGTTAACAACGACGGGAGAAGTTCGCTCGTCTCTTCCGCCGGCGCTGTAGACGGCCTAGACGATCTGCGCGATGGCCGCCTGGTGGTGGTAGTGCGAGGTGAGGGTGGTTGATAAGATGGGGATTGGGATTGAGGAGAGGCCGGAGAGAGCATTCCAGGTAACACGGGTGCAGGCGAAGCTCCAGATAACGCTTCTTCTGCTGCCGTCGGGTTTTGACGTCTCATTCCACAGGCAGAGTGTGAATCCTAATACGTTCACGAGAGTTGACACAACCGCTGCAGACCCTCTAATTAGGAAACTAGATCTTCCCTGCTGAACCTGTGCGTCTTGGGCTTTTTGCTATCTGATTTGCAGTGTTCCGGAATTAAATAATCCAGTCATGGCCCGGGTTGTGGAGCAAGAGCTTTATCGTGACGCGTTTGGGGCACGTGGTACAAGGATCTACAACCGCATTACGTAACGTCCGACAAAGCCAGCATACTCCACATATAGAGAGGCACAGTCAAGTTATCGTGCTGAACGGACGACCATTCCAGAACCGACGACATACACACCACCAGCGCATACCTCCATGTCTGCAGGCAAGAGTGACGAGATTGAATACCGAGACGGACATCGCAATATCAGGGGTGACTCACAGAGAAGCTCTCCACAAGACCGAAAAGTCGCAGTATGTGCGCGGAGGCCAGGATGGAAAGGGTGAATGCTGCACTTCCTTCCAGAGTCTTGGACGTTGTAGGAGACCACCGTGTTCTTCCTATTCGCTTTCCTACAATGGAAGCCTATATCACGTGTCAGTAAATATTGGAGGAAAATATGTGGCTGCAAGCAACTCACAAGTGCATCACCAATGCCAGAAGCCAGAATCCCAGTCAGCTGTAAAAGGGTTGTCGGCCTGTGAAATCAGACGACAATCAATCACGACAACAAAAGACAGAAGAACATCTCGACTCACCCCTCTAACCACACACCACTTGCGCAACCGATGAGCAAGTAGAAATGGCTGAGAATCGCTGTCCCCATGTCCTTAGCATCTAAGAACTCATTCATGAATAGGTGCACACTTGCACCAAAGGGATACAGGGCAAAATAGCGGATGTATTCTGCAAAGGTGAGCACAGCGAAGGCTATGCTGAATGAAAGATGCGCGAAAGCGGGCTGGACGATGACGTTCGTGAACTCAGATAAAAAAGGGTGTCGGCAAAACACATACATCGATGACTACCGCCGGCAATAGCATCAACACCGCCAACGCGTGGAAGAATTTTCTCCGCGCGTTGAGGGACAGAGTGGGCACGCGTTTATCAGCAGCGTCCAATAACTCAGTCGCGACGTGCGATACATTCGCCCCGTTTGCGAAATTCCGTCCAAGGGCGGCACTTGCATTGCCGTTCGGCACCGACAGAGGATGGACGTGCTCTACGGGATCTGGAATGCTTTCCGGTACAATCGGCATGGAAGACGCGTCGCCCGTTCCTGTTGCCGACCTGTATCTTTTAGATCTTGCGAGCTGCCGATTCCACCCCGCAAGGCTGATGCTGAACAAAGTCACCCAATAGGTCAACAGCAAAGGTCTCGTCCACCATTTCCTGCCCTCCAAAAGCCATCGTAAGGCCCACAGCCACGGATCGCGTGAGTCAAGACATTGACGCGTCCACATGCCGACGGCGCCGCCCACAACCAATACAGTGCCTACATAAAAAGACGCAGCCAGGAGACGACGGTGACGTGGTTTCTCCTCGGGGAAGCGAAGGCGCCTTACTGGCCGTTGTGCGATGTGGCGCGAAAGGACAAGGAGAGGGGAAAGAAGAAAGCCAGTCAAAAAGGAACCCATGATGAGGGCCAGATGGAAGGTGAGCAAGGGTGTGGGAAGTCGATATGTTTTGATGATGGGAGTCGCATTGGGCCAAACCTGAGCGGAGTTATTTTCTGATATTTTTCTCACAACAGTCGGGAAGAAGCATTTACCTTCGCAATGGTGATATTGAGCAATTCCATCCATAACGCTGTCCCACCAAAACACACCAGGCCCAGCTCTCCGAGTGTAAATACACGATGGGCAAGACGCAGCGCGACATAAAGTGTCAACTGATAAAATACCGCACTGGCCATGACCTCAATATACGTCAAATCTAGATCATGACGGTTCAGACACAAAATTGTACGAGATAGGAATCACTGACATTGCCAGGCTAGTATCCCTCTGCATCGAAACGCATACTTCAGCCCCAGCGAGCCAAGAGTAACACCTAATGTGAACAGTAAATAGAGAAAGAGCCTCTTCGCCTCGCTTCTTGGGACAGATTTCCTTTCGCTATCCGGGATAGTGGATTCGATGCCACGGCGAACGTGTGCTTCATACCACCACGAGGCACAGACGTTGAACAACAGAATCATGGAACAAAATGTTGTCAAGTCGACCAAGCTATAACGGGCAATGACCAGGGCTTCTCCTGGCGTAGAGCAATTAATGCAATCGGTAATATTGGCTGGAGGTTCTATCAGCCATGAATTAGGTGTCGGGAGCGAAGGATCTTTCATTTGCCGCAACGCGCTATAGAGTAATGCGCCAGCTATTATAGGAGCGACCAGTAAGCCAGTGAGGATCCCGTCGTCCGAAGAATCACTGACGGGAATGATAAGCGCTAGCGCTTCGTACGGTTGTGGACAGCGTACGTACCGATAATTTTTAGGCACGGACATCCACAGGTGTCCAAAGTCGTCCTTCTTGTGGACCAGACCGAGGGAAAGATCTGAGCGTCTTCCTTCTCGGTTATCATTCGATCGAACGACACTGGCTGATACCCTCCCAGGCGGACTTTTGAGTGCCGATAGGTGAATAGGAGAAAATTGAGCTGAAGTGTGAGACCAAATGAGATACATGCAGGACAATACGATGAGAGATGAAAGTTCTGTTGGGCAAAGTGGTTTGAAAAACCAATAGCCAAAAGATACGACAGCGCACCTAGGGCTAACGAGGCATTGGTTGTAGACCTTGTTGCTGGCGGATCCAATAATTTTACTATCGTGTATATAAGCGAGCCAAGTAGTAACAGGCATTCGATTGCCTTTCTGGTGTCTATGCTAATATTCCAGACCAGTCCAGTGAGGGGAAGACGTAGACGTAGTTGAAGAGCGGAGGGAAGGAGGGAGAAGTTGTGATAGTTGCGAGAGCTTGGAGTCGAAGGGGATGAGAAGTTGAGGGTTGCAGGCGATCGAGAACGCGTAAATGTTGATCGCGTCATTGGGACATTTGTGGTGCGACGAGAGAGAGTGCCGGAACCTGAACGGTGTGCATCGACACTAGACTTACGTTCCGGTTTGTTTCTGAGCGCCTCGGAGACACAATCGGCCCTTCCGCGTTTCAGAGTTGGAGTCTCATCGGTGTCATCAGAGTCACTTTCGACCGAGCTCGGCGAAGCCGAACTGCAATAGAGAAGCGTCACTTATTGGAGATCTAAGTAAACAAAAAAGCGCACCTGGAGGACCCAGCTTGATAGCTTGTGCTCCAGTCCAAACTTGGGGCAGTTGCAATAAGCCCAGGAGACGAACTGAGCCTCTTCCGGACAGCCCGCTTAGAATTTGAGTGCCGTTTCGTGTTCTCGCTCCGTACACCTGGCTGAGAAGCCGAAGGAGGGGACGGAGAGGAGCGTGAGCGCGGCAGCCTGACAGTAAATGGTGGTGCGCTAAATGAACGTGTTGACGTGTAACAAATGCTAGACGCTCAGATATGAGCCTGGTTGATCAGGAGGGGACACGCACTGAAGTTCGCCGATGCCGAAAGGTGGTTCCGATCCCGGCCGGACAAGTTCATCATCACGGGTGAATTGCAATTTGAATGTCCTTTCAGGCTACAGTATATGGCCAGTTCAGCTGAAGAAACGTTAAGTAATAGCGAAGTCCTTCAGTCATCCACTAGACTTACAGTAGCACTCAAATAATCTGTGTCCTGAGGTCTTATTCTGCACCTCAACCCACAATACAGTACACTACCTCTCTATAGTCATTTAGCCTTCGACTTGCTGAACGGAGCTAACAGTTCTCAAATAAGTTACAGTACCCCGTCTCTTGATAAATGTATCCTTTGGTACGCAGCGCTCAATATCACTATCCGCTTAGGTTGCAAGTCATGGTCATTGAAATCGCGACCGAGTCGTATTGCAGAATCACGTCCGGGTTCAATGTGTAAGTGCAGAATACCTTATGGTGATTGATGCACATTGACCTACAGTAAGTCTACTGTGCATACATGGCCTGGTGGATTTCAGAACGTCTACAGACGCTGCTCAGCAATGTCATCTATGCAGGTTCAGTACGTTCAGTCCCTAGTAACCAGCGTAGAACAAAGTAGTATTCGATCGTGTGGAACAAAATCATTGGTCCTACCGTGGTGTGCTGCAATGTTCCGGCGCCTTTTACGCGTTGCCACGCTGTGGCACTTGGCGTGCCGTAATGGCCTCTAAAAGAGGTTAGTCCTCTGTCGTTCGCGTTTTTGCAACTCTCTTTGATCCATACATCTCAACATGGGCGAAGGAGAGCACGTCGTCTACCTCGAGGATATCCAAACCGCGTCTAAGGCAGCGGATGAGCCGTCCAAGGCAACGGATGGGCCATCCAAGCGCGCCCCAAACACGGATAGTAGTCAGACCGCAGCTACGACGGTGGTCAAACGGCAGCGGACCCTCCTTGAGATGATGGGGAGCTCCCAAAGCAGCGCGCCAGACGCGAAAAAATCGCGAGTTGCGTCATCTGAGACGTCTTCAACAACCGCTGCGGCTCCTGCGCGAGCATTTGGTCTTCAAAAACTGAATTCCGTGCCATTTTCTTTGTCGGAATACCAGGAGAGCTTTTCAGATGAAGAGAAGCGTTTGTTGAAGCTCGAGTGTGAAGTTCTGGGTTTGAGCTGGTCCGCGTTCACTCTTTTTCCTGCACAAGCGTAGTGTTATTGACCTGTCTTTAGGTTGAAGCTATTAAAAGACGAGGTGTCGACTTTTCTATTCCCGTTATATCTAAAAAATGGCATATAAAGCCATCGCATTTACAGATCAAGAAGTCCTACTTCCTTGCTCTGAAGAAATTCTTGTGGGAAGAGGGTGTCAGGGGAGTGCAAGACACGCCCAAATCCGTCAAGGTCTACCCTGCCGGTACGTTCGCGAAGTTAACAATGGTCACTCCATCAAAACGTTTTCTGCAGCCAAGGACATCTACGCATGGTCGAGAACACCCCTCGGAAAGGTTAAAATCGTGATCCTTGGTCAGGACCCCTACCACGGCCCTCGTCAGGCGCATGGTTAGCACGCCTCCGTCTTGCCACAAACCCTTCTCAGTTTTGACTTCAAGGCCTGTGTTTCTCCGTCCCTGTTGGTGTGACTGTACCGCCTTCGCTCAGAAACGTGAGGATACAGTGACAGCGCCACCACCTGCTTCCCTCACACGATGCGTGCAGTCACTGACATCGCTTCAGATCTATGCTGAGATCAAATCGGAGTATCCCGAATTCTTGCCACCCGATCACGGGTGAGTGCCACCTATCGCGTGCATTATCGTGGCTCAGAGCTCCGACAGGAACCTGAGCGCGTGGGCGAACAATGGCGTATTGATGCTGAACACCTGGTCGGTACATTCCATGTCAAGCGCGAAGGTGGTTACCTAACTCGCACTGCTGTCCAGTTTGACTGTCCGAGCCGGGGAGGCAGGTTCTCATTCGAACAAAGGGTGGGAAAACTTCACGGATAAAGTCATTGAGGTCGTGGACAGATACGGGGGTGCGAACCTTTCTTCACGCATCGGCGGAAGCGAGTCTACCGGATTGGGAAGAGGCGTCGTTTTTTTGGCCTGGGGTTCGTGGGCTGCAAAACGTGTCGCCAAGTTGAATAAGGTCAGGCGGAACTCTCGCATCTATTCATCAATGGCTCTTACTCGTCTCTACGAACAGACGAAACATCTCATCTTGAAGAGTGCCGTACGTCAACCGCTGCATTTTAATATAGGACCTTGATTGTTGATGAGAACGAGTAGCATCCTTCGCCTCTCAGCGCTAATAAAGGCTTTTTTGGGAATGGCCATTTCAAGGCCGCCAACGACTGGCTAGCCCTGAAATATGGGGCCGATGCAACGGTTGATTGGTGCTGTCTTGATGTCCCCAAGTAATGCACACCTCAAGGCATCCGAGTTCACTCTCCGGCACCCCTTTCCCTGAACTTGTGACTGCATGTTACCCCGAAAAGCTCCGCTCAGGTACATTCTTGAATAGGAAACAGTTTCAATATGATGGGTTTTGTCACCTTGCCTCAGTGCGGTAAGAAAAAGGGTGCCCTCGCTTCTAGGCCGAACACGTGTCGTTCCTTTTCAAGAAATTGATCTCGCTGCGCTGCGCGCAAAACGATGGCAGTTCAGAGTGCAGTAAACCCAGCGGGCAAAGCTGCTCCATTCATGTCAGCCTTGTGCGTTTCGTACTCTAAGTAAGTGATGTGCTGTCCGACCCGAGATTACAGATTGCGGGTGGACCTTTTCTAGATCAAGACCTTGAAAAGGTAATGAAGATAAACAACACCCCTGATCTCCACCGATTTGACCTCCCAAATCAAAAAAAAAGGAAAACAAAAAAGAAAACAAAAAAGAGACGAACGATAGATGCGAATCACAGTAACCGCCCTGTCGCGCTGTTTTGAGAAGGATTGAGCGGCAAGAAGCTGCCATCGGACTGTCGAGACGGTGGGGGTGACCTGATGCTAGTGCTCAGTCCCACATTTGCTGGAAAGCGGTATGGCGTCTCAGGAACTTGTCCTCGACGCTGAGAGGGCAGGATGGTGTCTGTCTCGCGCAGAGAGCAATGTTGCGAATGCACACCACAGTCCTGAGTGGTCGAGTATGAGCTTTGTGTGTACGACGGATACCGAGACTGCGAAGCCTCGTCGCGACTATCCCGCAGGTCATAGGTAGTAAAAACGTGCCCTAATGGTCGAGCGGTTGAAGATGGGTATTCAGCAGCCGATGGACTGCCGAGGTATAGGGGTGATGTGGAGGTCCGTGATCCTGTTCCCATTAACGAGTCGTGGTATGTGTACGATGGCAGGGATTTCTGCGATATCGATGGGTTGGTCGGTGGCAGGTACGGCACCGATGAAGAGAGGTGAGGTTGCGTTCCGTCAGTCGGCTGGGAAAGGAGAGAGGGCTCCCAGGGAAGTGCGTCAACACGCGAGTTGCGGGAATCCTCATGACGGGCAGATGGAGAGCGGGAGCTATTACCCGAGGACGGAGTATCTGGCGCGGATGACTCATGGGGTGAACCCTGGTGCGCACCAAGGGTAGACGATAGCTTGTTTGGTTTGTCCTTGCCAGTGGGACCTTTCCCGAGTGGCACACGGTTGGCGGGTGGTAAATTTAGAGCAGCTCGTAGAGCAGCGTTCTCGTCTTCGAGCTCAGCAACTCTTTGTTCTAAAGCCTGAGTTGAATAGGGGAAGACGATGAGCAACAAAGTGAGAATGACGGAAAGGAAAAGATGGAAAGAAAACAAGCGAAAAGACAAAATATATCAAATATCGAGAAATTTGTAAATAGCTAGAGATCACACCTGTAGATGGGCTGCTCGTCGAGCGCGGAAAGCTCGTTGGACGTCACGAGCGCGGTTAGGTGGAAGATTGTCATTTCTCTTGCGTCCACGCTTGGAGGTCATGGTCGCGACGGGAAAGCAGGAAAGAACTTGCGCGAGATGAGCTTGTGGAGGGGGAGACGGTAAAACGATACCGACATTTTAAAACATTCCTCGAGCACGAGATCTATCTCGTTGATCTAGATTTGCCATTCAGTCGCGTTGCAGCCATATCTTGGAACAGAACTGGCTGTTGTACATGTTTGGGGGTTAAGAAAGATGAGTTGGAAAGGGGTAGGGCAGGGGGGGGGGGGGGAAAGGCCGTTCGAACGGGAATCGCTCGAAACCTTGGAAACCTTCAGGTTACCGGATGCCTGCACGGGGCATGCCCTGTCAGTGTGTTCGAACCGTGTTCGCATTCCTCCATATACACCCTCGTAACGTTCCGTGAACCGTCCAAGGATGGCTGTCGCATCGCAGGGTTAACGCCCGGCAACTCATCAACGATTTTATTCTGATAGCGGCCCTCAAGTGCGAAACTCTATTGACAGAAATTCCTAGTTGGCCCTTAGCGTGACTACAACGCCTTCTCCCTCTTTGGCAACTCCTGGGATTACAGTGTGTGACATCGCTTCTAATTCAATTCATTTTCCCCAAGTCGACGGGAGCAATGCTTTGGTCTAAGAGAAGATCATCGCAACAATAACCGTCGCAACTGTGGAATGAGATCCAGTCATTTCGTTAAGCGTTTCGAACGAGCGCCATTTTGGGTCACTGAAAGTTGATGGCAGTTAGGATAGGAAGAATGAATCAAAACGTTTTATTGGCGCCTCGGAAAGTCCCGGAGAGGAGAATTATTTCTGAAACACGACGGCTTTGGGCACTACAGGTACTGCTGTGTCGAAAAACGTGCGTGCCGTCATCGTTGACCACTACGAGCGTCTTTCCGCGCAGTCACCTTATCCTTCTCGCGTTTCAAGAAGAGCTTGTGCCGCGGCGCTGCCTCACGGGACAGTTTCTTGTTTGCGGATTTATTCTGCTCGATGTAGGACATGTGTTGGGCTCCGCTCAGAGCGGCTAAGGAGCCAGTCGTTCGTTGCACGGGGGGGAATTTCATCGGGCCAAAATCTTTCGACGTGACGGTGCCTGCGAGATCGCCTTCCACAGCTCGAATGTCGGAGCCGAGATCCGCCTCACTTTCATTGGCCAGCAATACCGACGACAAGAGCTCGATCTGTTCATCGCGGGTCTTGTATACGAGGTTGGGTAAGCTTTCCAGACCGTCGAGCCTGGTGATCACTTTGAAAGCATAACCTTGGTCTATCAAGAATTGCTGCCTTTTCGTGCTGTAGAACATCTCTTGTGTATCCGTGGACACCAGAGAGTAGAAGAAAGCATTGAAGCCTTCATCGTTTCGTCGCTTGGCCCGCAGAATTCGGCCTACAACACCATCACAATTTCATGCCGAATTGCCACAACGGAAATTCTAACCTAGTCTTTGCGCCTCCTGCCTCCTCGAGCCAAAATGAGAAGAGATTTGAATAAGGCAAGTCGCTTCCGGTAAGTCAATCGATGTATCTCCAACCTACACAGCGTTATCATTTGAGTTAGCGGTCGGTCGTCTATGTTCGGAAAGTACACACCTTCGACAAGAATATTGTATTAAGATTAGGCTTGGATTGGAACATTTGCAAAATCAGCATGCGTTCAGATTGTCCTGTGGCGCCGTGGATGAATGGCTTGCCAAGCTTTTTCGCATAAGACTGTGCTGCGATCAGAAAACTAGTGGCGGGAAACGATGATTTAGGCACTGACTTCAAGGGCATAAACATTGTCAGAGAAAACGATGATCTTGTCCCCACGATCTTCGTGATATTGAATGAGGAACTGGCAGGCCTGAAATTTCCTTGGATTCATGCAGTAGAGCAACATGCGCTTTCTGGACTGTTCTCTCAGATACTCGCGGTAGAATTCTGGCGTCATTGGACACCAGACTTCGGCGCACTAGATAAAGAATAAGAGTGTCTGCCTGCGCCAGATGGGACACGGACTGACCTGCACGTTTGCAATATGCCCTTTGGCGGCGAGATCCATCCAATTTGCTTCGTACAGCTTCGGGCCGATCATGTAGTTCAAGTCGGTGATCTTGTCATCCTCGCGAACAAGGGTGGCTCAACCGTTATAGTCAATAAAGAGCCAGCAGAACCAGTAATATGGATGTACCTGTCAAGCCCAATTTTGAGTGTGCTTTGATGGTGGTAACCACTCTGCGGAACATGGCCGCAGGCACCACATGAACTTCGTCGAGAAGAATAAAACCCCATTCACGCGATGTAAGAAAGTCCATCATTTTCTTTGACTCGTGTGAACGGTTATGTGTATTTGCCACCATCGAGTAGGTTGAAACTACAATGCCGCTCTCTCCCGCGAACTATGAGGATAAGATATGTTATGTATGTTATGGGCAGAGTGTATAAGGTGAGCGACGTACTTTCTCTTTCTGATCAGCAGTGAACACGGCGATCTGACGGTCGGTCACGTTTGACCATTGCATGAATTGCGACCGCCATTGCATGACGGAAACGCTGCAGGGACAATGTCAGAAAAAACAAAAAAAGAGGAGACTTTCACTTACGATGACGTGCACAAAACTAGACATGATTTCTTGATCGTACAAGCAGCCGTAATGCCGACAAGCGTCTTCCCCGCTCCGCATGGAAGAACAATGATACCAGAACGCGCGCGGCTGTGGAAGGTCAGTTATTGGGTCCACAGAAAGAAGACAAGTATCCCGACCCATTGCCGAACATCTTGCTCAAACTGGTCTCCTGGTATGGACGGATTACCGTCGCCGGCTTTAAGTCGATGTCGAGATTTGCGTTGACAGTGTCGTGCCTAAAATCATATTCTTCCAACATCGGATACTCAAGTTCGTTGCATCGCTTCTTCACATCCTGTAAGTAGCATGTTCATATGAATAGATTGGACAATCAAAGGTCATACGTCAATTTTCGCGTCGTTGATCTCGAAGGCATGGACATTTTCATCATCTTCATCAATTTCATCTGCAGGACAACTGATTAATCGACAATGATACCAACTGCCTAGGAAAACATACCGCCTTCAACGCCAACGATCGATGTGAAAAGATGAGCATCGGATGCGGTCCCCGCACCAGCAGTGGCCGGCCCCGCCTTATTGTTCATTGTTTCATCCTTCGGTTTCTCAGCCTTTGTACCCGCTATTACAAGCTTTGCTTTAGTCGGGGCTTTTGTGACCGTAAACGTGGCTCCTTTGATGCTGCTGTCCGTATGCTGAGATACAACACGCGCTTCGCGGATAACTTTGTCTTTGAGGAGGAATTGAAGCGTCTCCGGATGACTCGACTCGACGAAGTATCGATTGTGCTTCAAGACAAGCTTAACTTTGCCATACGACAGCGTCCTTTCTCGGATAAATGTGACGATGCTCTCCGGCACGGGCACCTTACGTCACGATGTAAGCGAAGAAAGACAAAAATAAGGGAGTCAATCGACCTTAGATAGTCGGTTCAAGACCTGATTCAATCTTCGTAATCACGGACTGATAAACATATTAAGTGGAATAAACGCACTTCGATG
The DNA here is from genome assembly GCA_951802425.1 of Clavaria fumosa. Taxonomy (NCBI): domain Eukaryota; kingdom Fungi; phylum Basidiomycota; class Agaricomycetes; order Agaricales; family Clavariaceae; genus Clavaria; species Clavaria fumosa. The sequence continues at coordinate 712,405 of OX637803.1, read as the reverse complement.
ATGTCCTCCGTCTGCAAACCGACGGATACCGCCGCGTATAGCGAGTAGGAAGTGAGTTTGTACTCGTGGATGAAGGACGGTCTACGTTATTCCGCCTGAGCATGAATTAAAGGGTGTAAAACGGCTTTTCGTACCTGCTGACAGGCTCGCTAATAGCCACGAGGAAGTCTTGAGCTTGTTCGGCTATGGGGCTAAAAGCCTCCAGTATTATGTGGCCATCTGTAGACGTAAGTATTCACGAGTTGTTTGTAACGAGGCATTTTCACACCCACCCTCCGGACTGATCCAGAGTGGTCGAGACGCATGGTCCAGTTTCAGATGAAGCCACGAAAAATCTTGATCCATAAATATGTGAGAAATGAAGGCATCCTGATGTCGCCGGTGTGCCTCCAAGGTTGAGACGTTGCTCAAATTATTTTCCCTTTTTCTTTTGGCTTCGGCGAGCCTGCGAGTCAACGCGCTGAAGTTGATAGTAGCGCCTTTCGGAACAAGGGCACCACCCGCAGGCGACGTGTCATCCTCTTCTATGTCAACATAGTCGGCATTGTCACCGTCCGTGCGAGGCCGTTTGTTGTGGACAATTTCTGCGCCATCTTTTTGGAGTGTGACAATAGGTCGAAACAAATAATTCCGATGAAGACTTACTGTCCAACGCGCGTTTGCTCGACATTGAAGTCGGGGGTTAACATGCAGACAACGGAGATGTACCGCTTCACAGCACAGTCCAGTCAGATGATTAATCGGAGGCGACGATTCATTTGGTCATTACATGTCACGTGATGCGTGACGTCCCAGCCCCTTTCCTCTCCTTAGATGACTCTTCAGTGACTCTTCTCCGCCTCGCTCCTTCCTTACCTCGTTTCTCCATCTGCATCGCCGAGCTTCGTGCTTCTTCCACGATGTGGAAGTCACCGACCAACCAATCTACAAGCACAAATGATGGTGAGCATGTCATTGGTGACCTTCGTTTCACTTTTCTAGCTTTACATCATACATGCGTCCAGATCCGCTCACCAACCCAGGCCGTTTTGGAACTGGAGCTGCTGAAGAATCATCCAGTGTTCAGGCGCCAGGATTGTCGCTCTCTCATGAAGGCAAAGTGAATCCAGGAGATGCATCCGATGGTACGCGAACGTGCCCATACCTGCCCCCGAGATCGAGAATCCTCGTGACTCACTGACGAATGTTCATTTATAGGATCTGATTTGATCTCTCGCTTTTCCCGTACATCAGTCTCCAAGGGCGAACGCCGAACACGCAGCCGATGGGGAGACCCCACTCCCGAAAATCAAGCCGCTGCTATATCCCCCGTCAATGCTCCCCAGTTTCTCTTACAGGAGTCTCTCCCTCAAAGCACAACAGGAAGTTTGGATCCAAGGTCGAGTGTCCATCTTCTTGGACGTTCTCTCGCATATGGTGTGTCTCATGCACTAACAGCGGCGCGCTAGGTCTCCACCCCCACTCCTGGCACATGATGAACGCTCTCTCAAAATCGATGATTCACGAAAGCGGTCGTCTCGCCCTATGGACAAAGTCTACATTCCAGCGAAGGAATTCCCACAGGTTAGTTACAGTTTTATGATTCACCTAGGAAATTCTAATGTTAAGCTGTGGACTCCACAGATTAATTTCTTTGGTGAGTGGTTTTGACACCGTAATTCAGCAAAGCGCTAATTCTGCTCCAGGCCTCCTAGTCGGCCCGCGCGGCAACACTTTGAAGCGTATGGAAAGGGAGAGCGGAGCGAAGATCAGCATTAGAGGGAAGGGGAGCGTGAAAGTAGGAAAGGCTCCTGATCGCTTCATGAGCGATGCCGAGGAAGATTTGTATTGTCTTGTGACCGCTGACTGTATAGAAAAGGTCACTGCATGCGTCAAGTTGATCAATCATGTTATAGAGACTGTAAGAATTTTCGTTTACGTCGTAACAGAACTCTCACATCCTCTTCAGGCTACATCCACCCCAGAGGGGCAGAACCATCACAAGCGCTGTCAGTTGAAAGAATTAGCCGTTCTCAATGGCACGTTGCGCGACATCGAGAATCAAATCTGCCAGCATTGTGGCGTTACGGGTCACTCTAAATACGAATGCCCCAAGCTACAACAGAATTTCGCAACCCGCATCATCTGCCGCCTCTGTGGAAGCGCCGGTCACATGGCGCGCTACTGCTCTATGAACGGAGAAGCTAACTCTTTCGTACTGGCCGGTGGTATTGCATCTTCAAGAGATATGGGGCTTATCGACACTCAAGCTACTCGGTCCCCAGCCACGATTGCTGACAGCAATGGGATTGCGAATGACTTATCTTGCGCCGAGGACAGTGTCACTCTAGACAGCTTTGGTTCTATGCTACAGCAAACGCGAGACTCGGAGGGCGAATACCACGGCCTCGATGAAGGCAGGCGACATCCGCCGGACTTTCAGGATAACCTTCCGCGGGATGCAAGCGTCTCAAATGTGCAGAAACGTCAGGAGATCTCATCTCAGCAACATTAAAAATAGTAAGGCAGCCAACTCTCGGAATCCCAGTTTCCCCTAGTGGGAACCTACCCGTACGTCTCCGATTAGCATATTTCAGAACTTGATTCATTCATCAATATGCAAAATCGGATTAGTAGATATAACTCATAACGCTCGCTCATCCGCTAGAAACAAATTCTGCTTACAGCACTTACGTTCACTTTGTTCGCCATTACGTTCATTCCATTGTTTGCTCTCTTAGATGTGTTTTAGAGTCCTGTTTTCGTGTACCACAGCAAATGAAGTTGACCGCTGCCCATGCAAACTTGTCAACGGTTATGTGGCTTGCCTTTTCCTCTTCGGATTGCTGCGCTCCCGTGGTGGTGGCGCCCTTTTAATCCTATTGACCCGGGAGTCTCCAGATCGCACGAAGCATGCAACGAAGAACCCGTTTGTAGAATCCTCCACTGGACAGCATCGGATTAACGACAACGCGGACACTGCGAAATAGTGAGTTGATGGTAGTGGAAACAGATAGGAAGGTATCGATATGCACCCTCATCACTTAATTCACTATCAAGTCCTCGCCGAGGCCACGCAGGCAAGACTTCCGATTGAGGCGCAAGGCCAAACTGACCCGATCGAGCTTCTGGAGATCGAAGTGCGTCGCGGACAACATGCTCGTTCTCCACGGCATGGACGCTGCATGTCGAATAAACAATCTTCTCAACTGCAGGGACTTGTGATGAGTCAGTTAGATTGATCGGTGATGTGACTGAACTTGAGGACGACCTACATTTCATCGCATGTCGCACCATCATGACCTGGAATGCTGAGAGTTTGCGGAGGCGTGCTCGATGATCGGGCGAATCGCCTCCTAAAGCCAGTCAGCCTGGATCATAGAACGGCCCGCACAGCTCACCTGCATTTACAAGGTGATCTAGTCGATTTACGATGCCCGAGCCGCTGCAGGAAGGATCAACAAGACTAAAGGGAAGACTCTGAGGTGAGTGAAGCGCAGAACATTATCATCGAGGCGCTCAACGGATCCCGGCTCACACATGCGTGACACCAGAAAACCTCATATCCGTCGGATCGACGGTGAGAAAGTCTGCGCAGATAGCCACAACATTCCTGGCCTTGGCTTTTGACAGCATCTCCTCGAGTGTGGTGAATCGCTGAGGGTCACGCTCAAAAGCATACACCTGGCGATTACGTTGAGTGCTCTGTTTGGAGAATAACGAACGAAAGTGTGCGACCTTGCCTTTATTTTGCATGAGGGCACTCAGATGCGACGTTTTGTTCCCAGGTGCAGCGGTCGCATCAATGACAATAGAATTGTCCACGGCTGGTGGCGCAAGTATGACTGCAGGGAAACATGACGCTTTGTCCTGTAGGATAATTTGGCCCGATTGGTAGGCCATATGATGGATCAACGAAGCATCAGGATGGAAAACGAGCAAATCTGAAATGTGTGTATCTCTTGAGAATGTCTCCATGCTGTACACTCTAACATGAGAACAGAAGACGAAGCGGAGTTAGAACCACGCACGCACCTCTCACCGACTTCTTGAGTAAATCTGTATCCGGACGAGGAAAATGACTGGATTGCCTCTTCCATAGACCATGTATTTGTGTTAACACGAACGTAACGTGGGACTCTTGCTATGGGAGAAGGAATGTATGAGAAGGAATAACAAGAACCGAAGTCAAGGCACCTGCTCCAGAAATGCCGTCTGGAAGAAGGTCTGCATTTGACTTGACACCACGCTTGACCTTTATCTTCTGAAGTTCACCATGTAGACGAGTTTTGTGCCGCAGAATGGCTTGCTTCACAGGACCATCGCTGGCTCGGACGCCATTGCGCAACAGGAGATCATGGGCGAGGACAAGAGTAGTATTCAGTGACTTCAGTTGGTTTCGTTCCACTTCCATGATTCTTGAGCTGGTGATTATTTCTATCAGCACCGGCTTGTCTAAGATCGCAGATCCAAAGTGTTTAACAGTCGTAATGCGCGTATTTGTAAACTCACATTTCAGTGTCTCAATGACCAAAGCCGTTGCCTGCTTCTTAATATTGTCGGGTAGAGTGCCGGTAAGCCCTTTGACCGAGCCTTGCTTTGCATCGAGACGATCCAAAATCTTAGCAGCCGCGAAATAAACGTTCATTGATAATGCCAGATGCGATCTACAGAAAACGCAACGATCATTGGTATTTGGGCCAGGCCGGGTTATGGGACGGTCTAACCCTGGAGGTACCCGTACATGCGAAACGGTACAAAATGAAGCTGTTAGGCTCGGCGTTAGCTCTCTTTTCTGGCAGATGTTGAGTGAGATATTATCAGATTTGTAGAGTTCGTCGTCTCTGGCTTAACCAGTCGGACAATGTAGATAATTCGAAGGCATCACGAAATGGCGTTAAAGGACAGGAGATGGCATACGCACGAATAGCTGTTCAATTCATTTCTGAACCTGAGTTTTGGGATGATGCCGCCGTTTGAACGTCGAGTCTCGTGACTTGCCCTGCACTCTCCAGTAAGTCCTCAACTTTGTCTGGTGGTGAAAATTTCCCCAATCACTTTCTTATCCAGTGCCCCTCGAAACAGACCTTTACGAATTGCTTGGCGTCGCGCCAGACGCAGGCACAGGTGCGTCTCAAACCTCGAGTGTCATCAGTTAGGATGTAAACAGCGACAGACGAGATCAAGAAGGCATATCGGACTAAGGTACTCGAGCAACCCAACAATTCCCACATGGTAACTCACGAATCATGTAGGCTAAGCTTCATCACCCAGTACGACCATCGCTTTCTCTTGTATAAAAATTCGAATCTTACTGTGCCGCAGGACAAGGCCCGTAATTGGACTCCGTTGATTTGAATTCTACTGACCCTCAAGACCTATAGAATGCTAATGATCCAGATGCTGCCCGAAGATTCCAGGAGATTGCAGCCGCGTATGTAAATTTGACATTGTGAATTGAGGCATGAGTTTACGCGGTATGACAGATACGAGATTCTCGTTGAGTCAGAGTCAAGAGCAGTCTATGATGAGCTTGGGGCGTCTGGCCTAGAAGGCGCAAGTCGCAGAACGTCGTCTGGGATGGAAGATATCTTTTCTCAGTTCATGTGGTCTGATGGCGTCCCTCCAACGTTCACGTTCGGCTTCAAACATGACGCCTCCAGAGACAAGAAAAGAAGGGAAGACACGGTTACTCCAATTGAGGTTACATTAGAGGATTTGTATAATGGGAGGACCGTCAAGGTGAATTTGGAGAAAGAGGTGCCTTGTGAGCAATGTAAAGGGTACGTTTACATTCTCATTGGTCATAGAAACATTGAATGAGTCTGTATCAGAATTGGCGCCCGAAATCATGCTAAACCCAAGAAGTGCCTGACTTGTGATGGGAAAGGTTTTGCGATTACTCATCCACAGGTTTGTGCGCCCCTCGCCTGCCGATATAGAAATTCTAACACCTTCGCTGCAGATTGCCGCAGCCCGAGTGGCATGCTGGGACTGTCATGGGCATGGCTCGAAATTACGTGACAAGGACAAGTTCGTGCCTGTCGGGTTCAGTGCATTACAGAGTGATTCATCCGAAGGTATAGGTGTAAGAAATGTAAAGGGGAGAAGACCGTGAAAGAAAAGACTCGACATGAGATTTCCGTTGAAAAGGGCATGTCAAATCGGCATCGTATCGTCCTTTTTGGAGGTGGAGATCAACAGGCGAGTCTTGCTCACAATGAATCATTAGGAATACCTAATGCTCTGCGACCCCAGCCCGGGAAGCCTGCCGGTGACGTTGTGTTCGTGTTAAATCTCAAACCTCACGATTCTTTCGAACGGTCAGGCAACGATTTATTAACCAAAGTCAACATCACGCTTTCGGAGGCGCTTCTTGGATTTTCGCGAATATTGATCACCCATCTTGATGGTCGCGGTATCAAGGTCACCAGTCCGCCAGGCAAGATTGTAGATCCGCCCGCTGCGATTGTACTTCGCAATGAAGGCATGCCCGTTCATAAAAATGTCGATCAAAAGGGCAACCTATATGTCATTCTGGGGATTGAGATGCCTGACGAAGATTGGCTCCGCAAAGTTGATCGCCAGGTGAAGCGCAGTACCGAATGTGTAGATCGTCGCCCATTACCTGACTCAACATCTACTCAGTTGCTTGCAGAAATGCTACCTCCAAAAAAGATGGACATGGAACCCCAGCCCCCTGTTGTAATTGAGTCTGTCTATGAAGAGACTGACATTACGGAAGTGCGTTCAAGGTCTTTTCCGGCTAGTGCGGGCTTCTTTGATGGAGGCTTTGCATCTCAGTTCGGCGAAAGCGAGGGCGATTGGGAAGATGACGATGACGAAGATGACAGCGAGGCAGGCGAGCCTGAATGTCAACCCCAATGAAAGGACGATCCTCCACCACATTGAGACTTTTGCTCATAATTTAGCTGTCACGATTTCATTGTTCATCGCATGGAACAGAACAGGGGGTATTGTGTGCTCTGCTGCCTCTGGTTTACAATAGAATGCATTGTACACTTGGGTTGATGAGCGGCAGGGTTGGGTCTTGACAATGGGAGCATAAAGATATGACATGTCGTAACGTACTAATGGGCGACACATGTCTGAGTCCGAGTCTGAGTAGGACGTCACGTCTGCCTGCGTCCCTCACCCATGGCTCCTCAACCCAGCAGCAGCAACGGCAATGCCAATACGGCGAGCACCTTGCCTCTCAATAATAGTCTGATAGTGTGTCCTTGTCGTCTGAGTCAATGTCCATTCTGACGATTGGCGCAGGGCAAATTTAAACCCGCCAAAATCTTCAGAGATGCCGTAGAAGGAGTGCCTAGTTTTCCTGGACCTGGTCAAATGAATCATTCTTCCAGGCCACCAGCCGGTCCTAGACACATCACTGGCATCAGCATGGATGATAGAGGGGACCAGGTCGTGACCGCTGCAGAGGATGAGACGTTTCGGTTGTACAACTGCAAGACTGGCAAGCAAGTCTTCCTGCCCGTTTCGTCTTTCGTTCACCGACCTCAGAACAAGGCATTTGAAAACCCTTTACTCGAAGAAGTACGGCGTCGATCTTCCGCGCTTCACGCATAGAAACACCACCATTTTACACTGCTCAACGAAGGAAGACGACACCGTGCGATATCACTCCCTCCACGACAACAAGTACCTGCAGTACTTCAAAGGACACAAAGGACGCGTCATATCGTTGGAGGTTTCTCCAATTGATGACGGGTTTATGTCATCTTCACTCGACAAAACTGTTCGGCTCTGGGATCTCCGCAGCCCGACGTGTCGTGGACTGCTAACACTCCCCGCCTCTCCCATCGTCGCCTATGATTCGTCTGGCGTTGTTTTCGCCGTGGCAGTTAACCTGTACTCCCGTATCCTGCTATATGATCACGCCAACTTTGATAAAGCCCCATTCCTAACCATCGCCCTAGAGGACCCCACACTGGCCCTCGTCAGTTACCCTCCACGGCAGATCTACATGACGTCCATGGCCTTCTCCTCCAACGGAAAATTTCTGCTGGTTGGCTGCTCGGGCGATGCACACTATATTCTTGATGCATTCGATGGTCATCTTCTGGCTAAACTGGAAGGGCACATCGGCCTGGAACGCAGAAAGATGGGCTCACCGTTGGGTATAGAACCTGTCAAAGGATGCAGCGGAGAGGAAGTGTCGTGGACTCCCGACAGCAAGTACGTCGTGAGCGGCAGCCTGGACGGGAAAGTGTGCGTATGGGATGTACAGAACCTCCAAGGGTCATCTGCGAAGGCCGAAGGCAAGATTCCACTCGTCAAACTTTCACCTCTTGTGTCGTTGGATGGGCACCCGGGGCCGACCAGATGTGTCAAATTTAATCCACGTCTTGCCATGATGTGTACAGCAGGAGCAGAGCTTGTGAGGACCTACATGGCTTTTATTTCGGCTGGGGATGTTTCTGATAAGCGTAAGCTAGGCGTTTTGGTTGCCAGATCTATCTAGCGACGCAGAGGATGTAGCTCGCGAATTGCTCAAAAGAAAAGGGCCTTTGGGCTGAAGGCACACGCACCCTTTCACCCTCTCGATCGAGTATTCCCGCAACATCACTTCGATGACCGCGTGTTTAGCGCTACGAGAAGCAACATCTAAATTGTACTCCGTTTTTACTGATGTTCCGGGCTCGCTACCATCTGCGGCACATATGAGGGACTGCTCGACAAGAGGCAGAATCGAGTCTTCAGTGGTACATATTCTCGCACTGTTTGTCGCGCCTCGTTCGAACAGGGACGCTTTGTCAATACAGTACCTAATTACTGAGCTGAGAGAGACGGTGTGTGCAAAGTCACGTTATACGTAGCATATTATGACGACGTGGCGGACGTGGCGAAACCCACGGCGTGGGAGAAATAGCTGCACCGATCACTTGCACGACGAACCTGCTAGCGCCATACGATGAGGCTGAATACTTTGCTATTCGCGAGCCTTTCGTTCTGCAGCTTTGCGTTCGCCGCGTCTGCCAGCGACTGTACGTCTCTTACGTCTACCTTGACCGTCAATATTGTCTTAGACCAAGCCCGACAGCACCTGCAGAACCTGAGGTCTACGTCGTCGCTTCGTTTCCTGAGGATAATGCTTTCGGCCGTCCGTTTCGATTTCTTTCACCTGCATTAATTTTTCTTAAAGAGCAGTTTTCGGTCACGCAGATGTGGTCAATGGGGAGCGGAACTGGATAGACCTCACCGTGGAGAACAAGTTCGACCGCGATATCACTCTGGTTGGCATCGGAGGGTCGTTCCTTCATCCGGACTCAAACACCTTAATCCAAAATGTACGTATGACCTTATTTTGCATACACAACAGTTTCACTGGCCACTTTAGACTTCGCCCACCAAAATCAACGTACCCCTCGGCTCAGGAAAGAAGGTGAAACTGCCATACACGTTCTACAGCGAGTGAGTGCCATAAAAAGCCTGCTTTTCGTACATTCATATTCACCATCCATGTAAAGGTTCAAGGTGCACTTGCCTCCCTTCCCTACGGAATGAGATTTGTAGCTCATTTTGACCTTTCCTTCAGCCTGGCGACTTGCGACTACACATCTGGCTTGAGCACTCTGTGGATGTGAGCGTGTCTCATTTGGTCTCAGCTGTCCCACATATTCATACCTTTAATCAGAACGCAAAATATCGAGTCACGGCATATGAATCCATAGTTACTATTGTAGAACCCGAAGGCTCCTTCTTCGACTTAAAGATGTGCGCCCGTTTCCCTCCCCTCTTTGACAGCGACCAATTTTCGGCCCCAAACCAATAGGCTCACGACATATGCAATTATTGCGGCATCCGCCGGAGTGCTAGTGTACTTCGTGTACACGTCGTACATGCCTAAGTCCAAGAGGAGACGTGCCAACAACACTCCTCGCGCCCCAGGCGACGCCGCCGCGTCCACAAGCACTACTGCGGTTAGCGGTCAGACATATCAAGAGGAGTGGATCCCCGTGCACCATCTGCCCAAGGCCAAGGCAAAGGGTGGCAAGCTGGGCAAGGGGCACACAAGCGGAGAGGAGACAAGTGGCAGTGAGACCATCAAAAAGACGGATCAGAAGAGGACCAGGGTCAAGAAATAAGAAATCGGACTGGGAGGAGAAGGGAACGAGGGTTCATCATCGCTACGAAGGCGAATAATCCAGTAACTTCCTGTCGCTACCTGCATTTCCACTGCTGGTACTATCTGTCATGCCCAATTATCTTTCGTCCAATGTGCTACTCGTTCACAGAAAGCGGTAGCCTCCAAAATAATTGGCTGCCGTTCTATCTCAAAACGCCTACAGAACGATTGAGACCGTGATCAAGGCGACGGAAGAAAAGTAAACGAAGATACACACCCTTGTTCTCGGCTAACTTCTTGAGATACAGGTCAGAAAGCCACTTGCATGCTTCATAGTTGTTCACGCCCTCCGCCTTCTGACACTTCTCGAGCTGCTCCTGAACCAGACGGATCGTCATGGCTTTGACCCAATACTCGCGTACCCAGGCTTCTCTCTCGCTGTTTTTCTCTGAAAGATTATGAGAATGAGAGACGCCGAGGAGAAAAGGAAGGAAGGAATGTTGACCGCACTTTCAATCAGCGCAACCAGTTCTGGATCGCGCGCCATACTGTGGATGATGGTAGGACGACAGACGGGTGCTGCACGCAACGCGCCGAAAAGAAAAAGAATGCATTAAGAGGGAATCGAACCCCCGGCGGGTCGAGTTTGTTACTTTACTGGCAACGACCCAGGTTACCACTACCCCATTAATGCGACGAGAGTAATTATGTGATTCGGACCTTTAGTCTACAGTAAAGGTAAACTTGAACTACCATCACCGCTGTGCTCAAACTCAAGCGACAAATACAGACCAAGTTCATCCTCGTCCCAGCCTGGGTCCAGACGGTGACAGCGTACTACACAGACTTGCGAAAACAGCCGCCGCTTGGAGGCTCTTGTTTCCAGATCACTAACCGGCCCATCTCGTTGTCCCACATTGATGATCAGGCTCAAGCGTGAACGACGCTCGTAGGTTTTCACATCGGCTCCTTGGTAACTATGAAGCAGGGTCTGAGGGTGGAGAGGACGACAGTACAGCGGTCACACCGCAGCGCGTGGAAGAGGGACCGTCAAGGCGAAAGGACCGCTGCATCCTGTCTCGCAAGACACTCGCGAAGGGCAGAACCGCTACAGTGCTAGAAAAGATGTGCGCCTCCTCGTCCTGGAGAGACCTGACTACAGAGGAGCATCCAAGCGGTTAAATCTTGAGCGGGATCTATCTCGCTGTAGTTCATGGAGTGGCAAGGCTTTCCGAAAACATTCTTCTGGCATCAGAGGAAGAGGATGATTTAAAAATGTCATTTGCAGAGGTTGGTGCTGGCCACACAGGGATAAAACTCTTCGCTTACGGCAAACGAAGGTCTACGGCGCCCACCTTGTGTACATCCACGACCCAGCTTGTAACGACTATCGAGTCGCCGTCGTCATCACATTTTAGGACTAAAAATAAGAAGCGCCCCACCAGATTCCCACTGCTCCGACCCCATTGTCCACAAAAACTGTTGTCGCTGTCATCGTCTTGGTAGTGCCCCCGCTGTCGCAGTCTTGGTCATCCGCTTGCATGCATTTGCTATTACAGGAAAATCAAGGCGGTAGGCACAGTCGTTGACATGGCTATGAAATACATAGGTCAATCAATAATGAGAAAAAGAGCACATATCAGCCTCACCACCCGTTTCCACCACTTAGCCCTATTTCGATCGGCTCGTTCTTTGTTCGTTGTCCACGCCTGCCTTGCGCGTATCGCGTGCTATATTCTTCCTCTGATCGCGCAAGGACTTGAGAGCGAGTGTTGGTGAGATCAGTCGTTCGCAGGCGATGCATTCATTCGCGCTCTAGCCGCGTTGCGTTTTCCGTCGTGGTCGCCGATCGCACCGCGGTCGTGCGCTCCATGATGGCGCTGTGGGCTGGACGTGATGGCCGGAGGCGGCATCATCACCCATGAACAAGCTGCCAATGAAGTAGAGAAATGAACCTACTATAGGCTCCCAGTTCGCTACGGGCATGAAGCACCCTAGCTAGCTTGTCGACGCGGAATGATGGACGATCGGCGGAATCTGGTCGCGTGTTGACTTCACTCACGCCTTATTCAGGCAATGTTCGTCAGCAGCAGGTTCGTCAGCAGCAGGGTGCATCATCACATGCCATGCTCCTGGAGCGGAGCACTCCGTGCACCACGGGGTGCGCGAACCACATCTCACACCCTACGTTGACCCTGGTCCGGCCCTTCGTCCGTCGACCGAGCCAGGGAACGTATGAGGAGAAAACAAGGCGTAAAGCACGTTCCGTCTATACATTCGTCAAGTACACACAACACCGCTAGATCTCTCGCCAAAGAGAAGATGGTGTATCCAATCCAGAGAAGAGGGTTAGACTGACAGTCAAGGGTGAAGGGGAAAGGGAAAACAATGGGGCGAGACACAAAGGGTCAATAAGAGCGTTAAGAGGGAATGAAAGGAAGGGAGGAGTATGATGCCCATTCCCTTCTTCAGACTAGGGACAGCGGAGAGATACAATGCAGTGAGAGGCTTCAAGGAGAAATAGAAATGACAAGTGCGGCGTGCAAATGCAGGTTGGACTATAATAGCTTGATGTATGGGGGATGCTGAGGTGATAATATGGGCGACGATGGAGGTATCGCGGCATTAGTTGCACGGGCCAAATTGATGGCGGCAAAAAACATCAAGCAAGCAGAGCGTTCGAGCACCACTCCGGATGCCCGAGTATTGGTCCGTCGGGTGAGGGGCAGCACAGGATAGAGAGAACGTGGGTCGGGAACTGAAGGATTCATACAGTTTGACGACGAGAGCGGCAATTGTCCAGGTCTAACCCTCATCGGATATTCTAAATTTCGTCCGGAGTGTGAAGGTTGAAATATGGGTGATTCAACGCTTCCTTCACGGTGATCCTCTGGGCAGGGTCAAACGCAAGCAGACGTTGCACGAGATGCAAAAAGTGTTGGTTGATCTTGTCAACGGGTGGAATATGTTCCTGTTGGCGTGGAGCGTCAATCACAACCGTTCGCTTCGTTCGAGAATCTCTAGGCCGACCTGAAGTGATCTTGTGGCGCGCACATCTTTTTTACTTTGCCTGGATGCTTTCGGTTTCGGCCAATCTAGCTTTCCTCCTTCCTTAAAGTACTCGGGCTTAGACCTTGCGCCCGCACGAGCAAATCGGTCTGGCATCTTGCCCATGACTATTTCCATCATGGCAAGGTGTTCCAGATTGTCGTGGGTCTGGAATAATGCGACTCCGGTATAAAACTCGACTAGGATGCACCCCAAGGAGAATGCGTCACAAGGATATGACCAGCCGAGACCTGCAGCGGGGGCATTGTTGTAGGGGGTAAACCTATTGTTCAAACCAAGAAACGAACCTAAGATGATCTCGGGGGCACGATAATGCCGTGTTGAGACAACAGTCGAGTGGTATTCTTTCTCAAAGGTAGCAGAACCAAAGTCGATCAACCGGATGTCAGTAGAGTCTAAAATGCGCTTGATCCGTGGGGGTATGTGGCGCTTGACGAAAGATGTCAGCACGTATCAGAGACATCGAGCATTGGATGCACCTTTCCGGGTATGGGGACTTGCGCTACCGAGTATGAGTTGTTTACCAAAAGGATGTTTTCTGGCTTGAGGTCGGTGTGTATGAGATGCAAGTCATGGAGAACTATAATGGTCTCGTAAATATTGAACAGAGGCGTCAAGAAAGGACCACTTACAAGCGACGCTGCCTAGCAGTTGTTTGGCGAACGATTGTATGTGGTGTCGGGGAAAAGGTGCGAACTCATTCTCCTTTAAGAAATCGTATATACACATTCCGAGAAGCTCCGAGACAAGGCATATGTGGTTTCGATGGTCAAACCAATGGAGTAGATGGATGCATTTGCTGGAGTGGAGAACAGATCATGAGCTGCTGGTCAGAAGAATGCGACCAACACTTACTATCGGTTTTGCGGATCGCGTTCTTTCAGTTTCTGCAAAACTCGAACTTCGATTTTGCTTGCATCTCGATACTTCTGGATAGCCCTAATGATTTTAATGGCCACGCGAGTCTGTGTACGAGTGTCGATAGCTTCCACGACCTTGCCATACGTTCCCTGGCCCAAGAGCTTGACTGTACGATCTACGCAACCGATCCGTAAGCGTTATGGATTGAGAGTACATGACTACTTACAACGTTCGAAGATCATATCATCTGGAACGATGATGTAGTGACCCTCTTTGTCATCCCAAGCCGGTTTGGGTGCCTGTCAATCACGAAGTTAAGGGGATGTGCTGAGTCGGAGGATGATACATACATCATCTGGAGCAGGCCCATTACCAGGGGGCCACGGCTTGCGGTTCTGTGCGAAAGATTGGTGACCGTCATTGGGTTTTTTGACTAGGGCACGATTGTCAACATCGACGTCTTTCTTTCTCTTCTTTGTAGGAGGAGGAAACGCTGGTATGGCACTTGAAGACCCATTGTGCAATGCAGCTTCCGCAGCTGCTCTGGCTCTGGTCCGTATCGGAGCGGCTAGAACCGGAGGTTGATACGAGGCGGAGAAACCATTCGCAAAGGGAGTAAGGGGCGACTTTGTTTGAGGCGGTGGAGTGTCGTCAATTACAATGACTTCGCGGACTTTTCCTTTGTCGTCCAGCTCTTGTACTTCGCTGTAGCTGACGGCGAATGGCGGAACGCGCTTCCGTTTGCGAACGGTCATGGGCAGAGGCGCAGGGTTGAAGCCATTTAGAGATTGTTGTGGATAATGGGGCAACATCTGGGGAGGCATTTGCTGAACAGCTGCCTGCATAACAGAGCGAGTGGTAGACTACGTGGCGGTTGGGAACAGAGAGCGATTGGGGCGTGTTTGTGCGAAGGATCACCCGGAGTGTCGAACTGGTGAGGGTTGTGAGGGTTTTGCACGGGTTGGGATATATACTGTAATATATTGGTGTGTGCTTGCAGCTGTGGCTCAGGCGAATAAACAACGGTGCAAACAATGCGGGCAATTTCGCCCCCCCAAAGCGAAACAGAACAGCCGAGTAAACCCGTCCTAGCGCCTGAGTTTTGTATAATAAGTTGCCTAACGGCCAGCGAACGTAAAAGATTGTGTTGGTGGGTTGGGTGAAACGATACCGGGCAGCACGCATGGCGCACCGCACTGCAAGCGTCTGCAACAATTGGATTGGGAGTGTTAATGAGTCGTGGAGCTCGTCGTGCACGATTTGTCACAACAGAATCTTTTCCGTAGAGGTCGATGTACTGTACACCTGTGAGGATGGTATAAAGCGACCGACAATTGAGAGTGCCAGTGAAGCTTTGGTCAGACATGCGCCGGCTCAAATTTCGGCAGAGGAGTGTAAACATCTGACAACATCGGTGCTCGCTGTGTCCAACGACGCCAACGACAGTCTTTGCGCCCAACAGTTTGGGCGTCCTGTTGACGTCGGCAGTCTCTGGAAAATGAGAGGCTTACCTTTCCCTTCGAGTGCGCGGTACGACCGCGAACCCTCATATGAGTACAACTCACCAGCCAACAATCCCCATGACATTCCAATCGATCCTGCCCTCGGAGGACCGGCCATAGATCCAGCTATCATAGCCGAAGCCACTAATCCGGTACCAATACAAGTGAGTGTGTCCACTTATTGAATGTGAGAGCGAAGTTGGAGGTCGTTGTCTCGCGTCGCGTCTCTTCAGCAAATTGAACTGCCGCAATACACTAACGCGTGGACGAAGCATATTTCGACAGGCTTTTCTCCTCCTTCCGAATATCTGCCGGAATCCAGCGAATCCTTAATTCCGCAACCCCAGGCATCGTCTCACTATT
The DNA here is from genome assembly GCA_951802425.1 of Clavaria fumosa. Classification (NCBI taxonomy): domain Eukaryota; kingdom Fungi; phylum Basidiomycota; class Agaricomycetes; order Agaricales; family Clavariaceae; genus Clavaria; species Clavaria fumosa. The sequence continues at coordinate 696,538 of OX637803.1, read as the reverse complement.
CTCAAGGCCCGCAAGGCGACCCTTTTGCACCACTTCCGCCACCTATCTTCTTGCCACACAAAGAACCCGTTTCGACACTTAAGCAAACACGAAGGAAACGTCGCCCGAGGCGCGAAGGCGAATGCGGTTTCTGCCCAGGCGATGGTGTGATGGGCGAGAATGGCGAACCGGAACCGCTCATGACTTGTTCAGAGTGTGGTAGGAGTGGTACGTCTTCTCGGCGCGTTCGGAATGTTGAAGTCAGGTATCTCACGAAATTTTTAGGTCACCGAAGTTGTATGCAGCTCACGGAACTCAGTGATCGTGTGCTGGAGTATCCATGGACGTGTTCCGAATGTAAAAATTGTGAGATTTGTCACGAAAAAAGCAACGATGTGAGCTTTGATGCACTAGTCAGGGAGGCAGAAGTACTCAGAAAGGCACAGGACCGCATTCTTTTCTGTGATTCTTGCGATCGAGGTGCGTTTACGTCATCACTTCTACTCCTCTCTTCATTTATTATGTTGTAGGTTGGCACATGGATTGCCTTACTCCTCCAATCGCAGAGTCCCCTCCTGGAAAATGGTTTTGTCCCCTTTGTCCACCATTAGAAGCAGTATCACTGCTTCCCATGGAAGCACCCGAATCTGGAGTTGTCAACATGAGTGCAGACCAAACGGCGCCATTGTCGTCCATACCACTGTTGGATGGGGGGAACGATGACAAGGGCGAGCCGCCGGCGGTACCCGAATCTGCAGCGGGCATAGTGGATACTAATACTCCAATCACTGGTCCCACCCATAAGCACAAGAAAAGCAAGGACTGGGCTGCGGAAAATTTGGCAGAAGTCAATGACTCAGCCTCTCAATCTCGGAAAAAGCGTCGACACCGTGATGAGTCTCTTGCTTCCCCTGTTTATGTCTCGCATCCTCCCGTCAAGATACGCCTGCGAATTCCTGCGAGGTTCAAAGGGAAAGAGCGACAAGAAGAAGAAGAAAAGCGTGGACTTTTTGAAGAAATTTTACGCCCGGAGGATAGAGATACATCCAAGACAACTATCGAACTTAGCGACACGCAACGATATAACAAAAGTCGAATTGCCGCCGAGGTGAGTCTTGCCAGACCATACTTCCTGTCATTTTTCAAAAATATTTTAAAATAAATAAATATTAATGTATTTCCTTCTTCTCAGTCGAAACTCGTGCCCCTACCTCCGCCGCGACCCTCAGTCTCCGTCGACACACCAGAAACGCCAGGTCCCTCTACTCGCCCGTTGCGGTCCGCAGCCATAGCCCAGGCTGTGCCTTCTACACCTATGCCTCATTCTGGGCCCTCTGCCTCCCCAGCACCGTCCACTCCCGGTCCCCAACGATCGGCAACGCAGCCACAAGGGTTGCGCATACGAACCATCCGATTCGGCCAATATGACATTGATACGTGGTATGATGCGCCATTTCCGGAAGAATATGCGACCATTCACGATGGAAGACTATGGATATGTGAGTTTTGCCTGAAATATATGAAAAGTCGGTTTGGTGCAGAGAGGCATCGGGCAAGTTTCTGTCGTTCTTATCACACGCTTGCTTCGCAGTTCTCACCTCTTGCCCACCCAGATGAAATGCAAGTCACGCCATCCCCCTGGCGACGAAATATACCGCGACGGGAAGGTGTCAGTTTTTGAGGTCGATGGCCGCAAGAACAAGGTGCGATGGTACAACGACTTTAAGCTGTGGTACTAATCAGCTTGCGGTTTGTAGATATATTGTCAGAACCTTTGTCTGCTTTCCAAGATGTTTCTAGATCACAAATCGTTGTTCTATGACGTCGAGCCCTTCCTATTTTATGTCATGACGGAGGTGGACGAGATAGGTGCCCGCTTCATGGGGTACTTCAGCAAGGAGAAGAGAAGTCCGAAGGATTATAATGTTAGTTGTATCATGACGTTACCAGTTCGGCAAAGACAAGGCTGGGGAAATCTGCTCATCGATTTTAGTGAGTTCCCTTTTCATCTGCAAAGTCGTCATCTCAAATAATTTATTGGACAGGCTATTTATTGTCTAAGAAAGAGGGCCGTGCAGGATCACCTGAGAAGCCACTCTCAGCGCTGGGTGTTATTGGCTACCGGAGTTACTGGACGCTGTCCTTAATGCGATATCTGCAGACCGCTACCCCGAATGTGCGATTCGAGGGCAAGTATCTCCTCTCTGACTCTGGTGTCAGTATTTCTCATGACATGGCCTGCAGATATCAGTGCAGTAACATCAATGACAACTGAGGATATCTACACGACCCTATGCCATCACTCCATGATTTCCGCCCGAGAAATGAGCCCTCCCATCCCCAAGCCGTCTCCGGGGCAATCCATCAAGTTTCCAAAGGGTCGTAGGAACGGCATTGCCCGTAGACACCTTCAGCGCACCAAAACACAGACTTCTACTGACGGGGACGGTAAGACCAACAAGACTCCCTTCGTGGCGCCGACAGAGTACGAGATACATTGGGATCAGAATAAGGTGGACGAATATTTGCGCAACTGGGAAGCGAAGAAGTACTGGAAATTGAAGCCAGAAAAGCTGAAGTGGAGTCCCTTTCTATTGGCACGGGTCAAGAAGACGGAGGCCGCGCAAGCTGCGCAATTTGCTGAGGCAGCACCTTCGCCGACAGTTGGCAACCCTTTCGGGCGAGATGATGTGGTGTCCAGCGAGGCAGCCGCGACTGAGGTTGCAAATTGCCTTTTTGGTCCTAGCGGGGAGAGCTCGGCCCTATCATCGTTGGATGCCATGCGGGTACAAAATACGGACGCACCCACAGAGTTTGTTCTATCTGCGCCACCAAAGCCACGCTCTCGCCACCGTTCGCCGAACGCTGTGTCCACGCCGCGGTCTCTTCGCAAAGCACGCTCACGACGCTCAACATCCATGAGTGAAAGGATCGACGACATGGCGCTTGCCGCCAAGCTTGACCTTGAGGAACGCCTCGGTCACCGACAGTTGAGGACACGCAAGAGCACGGTGAATGCCGCAGGTCCCGAAACTGCTTCTGTTGCAAAGTCGAAATCGCCCAAAAAGCGGGGACGCGTGATCGTATCACCTTTTGACCAAGTTGAAGGCTCGGCTGGCATGCTGGTAGACGGGGAAAGTAACAGTTTACGAGACAGCGGCTCAATATACGCCAGCTCTGGTGATTATGCGAGCGCGTATGTGTTTTTTTGTGATATTGTGTCTGGGCCTTTTTTCTCACTAAATGAACAGTGATAGTGACCTGAACGGAGTTGTTCATGCTAACTTGAACGGACGCGGTGACGTGAATACTGCACATCGGCTTGCATCAGCACTGCCGGATGCCGTACACTCTTCGTCACTTGTGGATGGAGTGACGGATCTGATGAATGAATTGAAAGAGGATGGCGTTGGTGATCTTGGCTCGCCTTTGACGGGAATTACGAGTCGGCAAAGTGTCCCCGCCGAGGATATCCCCATGATTGACGCTTATCTTCCAACGAACGGTGTCATGGGCGAGGCGCACCTGAAGGTCATGGATAGACTGCGAGAGGAAGGATGATGAGTTGTGCTTTATTGTTCACATATTTAGGCCGTATGGTCTGTTGAGAGAATTGAATTGAACCTTCTGTAACTTGACTGACTGAGCTGCTGTGTCACACGTTCCTCGTTACGGTCACGGTTAGTCACCCGCAGTTCGCACCAACTTGCGAGCCGTTCAGTCAATTTGCTTCTGTTCGGCCCAGTGTGGTTCGCTCCATGGCCTCCCAGGTGCAAAAGTGAGTAGGCCCTTTTCGCCAACTTCACTTTTCCCCTGGTTTTGATCTTGGCTCTATCTTATCTTTCAAAACTGGCCTCCGTTACGCAGCGAACCTAACTTACAGTACGGCCATCTGCCGCTCCCTGACAAGTCGAACGTCTCCGTGTGCAATCAAACTCTCTTCTGCAAGCTCTCCCGCGCTGACGTCCTTTGTCGACCAGAGCTTGAACGAAGCCTTGAGGGCACATCTCGGACCCGCGGTTGGCGCTAGATCATCGTATTCGGATAGCAATGCATATCGTGGGCTGACAGCATCGCCAACTAGCCCACAGCAGAACAATGCGACCACCTCCGCAGCGGCACAGCAACATCCACAACAGACCAGCTCGATGGTTAATTTCGCCGCAGTTGCCCCTTTGGCGTTGAAACGCAAGCCAGTCTCGGAAAGCACGACAGCGTCGCCAATGATCAAGAAGCGACGTGACGGCGAGGATGGTAATGGTGTCAGTTCTGCTGACGGCTTTGACGGCGAAAGCGGGGCGCACGGTTCTAAACATTGGAAGGACGATGAGAAGACCAAGCTTTTCGAATGGCTCATGGCTCCTGGTCACGACGACCGTTGGAATGCTCTTCGAGCCACGAAGAACTCGTGTCTGCGAGAGGTCCGTCTTTCACTTCAATATAAAGGAGGTCGTCTGGCGCTCATGCTTGTGCAGTGCGCAATCCAAGTCTTTGACGGGAAAAAGACATATCAAGCACTCAAAGGTTGCTACGAGCGGAACTTCAATCTGTTCAAGCAGATATACGCCTGTGAGATGTATAATGCGCAAATCGGAAGCCCGCCAGTGAGCGCGGGTCTTCCAGAGGCTGATCGATTGCGTCAAAATGAACAGCGCCTGCAAGCAGCGAAACGGGCTGGGTGCGACTTGGGCAATATTAGTGCAAGGACCATCGACACGTGGCATAGGAATGGATGGTACAACTTGTTCTGTTCGAGGTGGGTCAGGACACCTTGATTTGGCGGGACGGACAGATAGATATTAATGAATCCTGTTTGTGTCAAAGGTGGCATGGCGATCCCGCGACAACACGGCCGACGGTGATACGGCATTCTAACACTCTTCCCTCTTCGTCAGGCGGCGCCGCAGGCGAAGACCTCGACGTTGAAGACGACCCTGCTCTTGAATACCCCGATCAGCATATGTCCGATGGCAGCAATTTATCTCCAGATCGTGCCGCGGCAGCCGTGCAACAACTCGCACAGCCGCCGCCGCCGCTCCCGCCCCCACCATCTCATCTGCCCAAACCCACGGTATCACATGCTGCCACGATGCAACCGCCGCCCGCCTCCGGCAGCGCTCATACCCCAACGATATCAGATCAGACTCAGCAATCGCTGCCCTCATCCCCTTCCGAGCCAAACATGACGATCAGTATACCGCAGTCAATGTTCACGACGTATCTGCATCTGTTGCAGACGCAGACACAAACGGCTAAGCTGAAGCTAGAATATATGCGGCGGAGGGAAGAACAAGACAGAGAGAATTCCAAAGTCAAGCAGAGGGCGGAGTTGGCGACTGAGTTATTAGCGAATCCGAGTGTGGACGGGGTGTTGAGGGAAACGGTCGTCAACTATCTCAAGGGACTCTTCAGGGATTAATGGATGGTGACCATGTTTTAGGTGACCGTGTTTTACTTTCAGTTCGAAATTTTGTGTACCTTTCCATAACTACTTGTACCTGTACATTCATAACAAGGTCACGTTTTTCCCGCCTCCCCGAAGTGCGCGGTGGCGGCGGTCGATCGTGTCGCAATGGGCCCGAGCTTAGTGAACCCTAGCGAAGCGAAACCCAAAGCAAGTTCTTTTTCATTTTCACGCATTTTCGGCGCGGAGGTAATGGCTGGTCTTTTACAGGTGAAAACCAAGGCAAAACAGAGGTATCTGAAGAGAAAAAAAACAAGAAGGAAAGTCAGAGCCACTTCGTTGAAACATGGCCCTACGGTTCAACTGTCCGTTGGAGAGCAAGACAAGGTCACAGATGGCGAAGCTATAGCAGATGAAAATCCGACGGAATGCGAGGACGAAATTTCGAAAATGAGGGAGAATAAGTCTCGGAAACGGCGGAGGTCTCCCTCGTCCATTGAAGACGTGGAGATGGAGGCGCTCAGCCAGAAGGAACGTTCGCCCGAATTCGTCACCACCTTGAACCCCACTGCGCTTCCATCTTTCCCGCCGCCCGTGATACCTGACCCGCCTTCTAAGTCCGACTTGCTGCTGCAAGGTCTCGATCAAGCTCTTGTCGTTGCTGACATCGTGGATGTCACCAATGTACTCCCTATCTCGATTGAAGGCGAGAATGACCCCGCAACCGGACTGTCACGACCAATGAGGATGCGCCTGAGAGATTTAGGGATCACGGAACTTTTTGCCGGTCTGTTTCTTGAGCCTTTTGAGCTGCTCGGCTTGAGACTTACTCGTGCCGCACAGTACAAACAGCAGTATTGCCGTTCCTTTTGCCTAAAATCATGTCGCAGAGAGCACTCTACCAGCCTTACACTCCGCCGAGCGATGTCTGTGTTTCGGCACCGACAGGAAGTGGCAAGACGCTAGCATACGTACTTCCTATCATTGAGGTGCGTGTAGACAGTCCCGCGCGATATGTGAATCTCGACGTTAGCACAGATAATTTCAACACGCATCATCGTGCGGCTCCGTGCACTAATCGTCCTCCCTACGCGTGATCTCGTATCCCAAGTGCGGGATACGATGGAACAGGTTGGGAAGGGTCGTGGACTCAAGGTGCTTGATGGATCTCTATAGATCACGTACTCCTGAAGACTTCGCCCACGATTGGCACAGATTGGCACAGCTTCTGGTAAACGCTCATTTACTCATGAGCAAGCCCAACTTGTGGCGGAAAAGTCAACACGGTAAATCACCAACTCAACTTAATGTCTGGAAGGACGATGCGCCGCTGATGACCATGACCAGGTTGCAAGGTGGCTCGAGCAAAGTTGACGTTCTCATCTGCACACCAGGTCGTTTAATCGACCACCTAAGCCAAACGCCGAATTTCACTCTTCAACATTTGCGATTCCTTGTACGCTATCGCTGCCACATTTTGCGATCCCCTTAAGTATGAGACCGACAGGTGATCGACGAAGCGGATCGTCTTCTAGCCCAGTCATTCCAAGATTGGTTGGCCCAGGTCCTCGCGGCGATTCGCGGCCCTTCCCAACAACCCCAACATGCTTTTGAACCACCCGTCACAGACCTTCCCATCCCAGACGCAATGGCCCCCCATTTTTTGCCGGTCCCTGCGTTTCGCGCGGATACGGACAAGAACGCAGAGCCGTCGTGCCAAAAGCTGCTCTTTTCTGCCACGCTCACGAGGGATCCAGGACAAATTGCGGCCTTGGAATTGCGAAACCCTAAATACTTTGTTGTGCAGAGCGTGAGCTCTGAACATGTCGGTGGTCTCTCGGACGTCGTCTTGGAGAAGTTTGCGATTCCCACTGAATTGAAGGTATCGTCATTCTTGCGTCAGGTTGTTCCAGAAGTTGCTGGTAGAACGAATATCTTCAAAGGAACATATGATCACATGTGAGGCTTCCAACAAACCACTCATGCTTTTTCATCTGGTGCACAACTGTGCCGTCTCGAATGCATTGGTATTTACGAAATCAGCGGAATCGACATGTCGACTTGTCAGGCTGTTCGAAGTCTTTGATGAAAACTGGATTTCAAATGCGGCGGGCAAGAAACAGGACCAGGACCAGAAGCGAATCGCCATAAGTGCATATTCGAGTGATCTTAATGAACCTCACAGGAGGGCTATCTTGCGAAGGTTCAAGGCGCAGGAAATCCAGATGTACGTCAATGTCTTTTTGTTCTTCCTGCCACGAAGCACGTTGTCTGATAATCGTGATCGTTCCGACTCAAAGTCTCGTTTGTTCTGATCTGGTCTCTCGTGGGATGGACATCAGCCATGTCTCGCATGTGGTGAGCTATGACGCCCCAGTAGACATGCGGAAGTATGTCCATCGCGTTGGGCGGACTGCTCGTGCTGGGAGGGCTGGGGACGCCTGGACGCTGGTGGAATCCCAAGAGGTAAGCAATACGCAGGCTGGATAGTCTAGATTCTGAAATGTGGCGAAGGCGAGGCATTTCAAGCTCATGCTCAGGGAGGCTGGCCACTGGGAACGAGTGAAGCGAGTCAGAGTATCAGAAAAAGCGCTGGAGCCGTTTATTCCTCACTACGAGGTCAGTCGATTTCTATCTTGCTCCAGTTCTTTGCGGCTCGGTTCGCGGCTCAGCCTTTGCACCCCGCAGACCGCGTTGAAAACGCTCAAAGAACAGTCATCATGACCGGAAGACGTTCCGAGCCATCATCACACGATTGTCAAGCGAGAGAAAGCCAAGGCCTCGGTTAGTCATGCCATCGGCTTTCTGACTTACGATCCCTCCGACCGCGGACGTCATTGTCGGCCCCATACATTGGGGTTGCCACTTCATCTTGTCACAATAGCAATGAGTTTTTATCATAGCACAATCAACGTACGAGACAGAGATAAGGCTTTGTAATCGTCATCAAGTTTCCGTTTGCAGATACTCGTCCACGATCGTCTTCGTCGTGGGAGATACACGCGTCAGGATATCGAGGGTTTCTGTCTATTGGCGCTCATCAGCAAACGCGCGCACACACACATTCGTATTGGCGTACCCAAACCCGGGCCTGTACCTCCTTCCCTTGTGGGCTCAACACGTGGTCGCTGGGCTCCGTGACGCGCGAGAAATGGATATAGGCTCCGTGCAGCTCAGACTCCTGTTCGGAGCCGCCTACCGAAGCCCAAACGAGCTGACGGCTCCCTTCTTCGGTGGTGAACGCGAGGAGCTTCACCACGAGCTTCTCGACGAGGGTCCATGGGAAGGGCAGGCTGCGACGGAGCTCGGATTTGCAGAAGGCGGGGTTGACCGTGTTGACGATCACCCCTGCGGTGGGCGGCACGTGTTCCGCGAAGGCCCGGGTGAAGAACACGTTGAGAACTGGTCGCGTCCTGATCAGTGGTGCCACGCGCGAAGGGGGGACAGAGTTCTACAGGCTCACGTTTGCTTAAGAAATAGCGACTCAACTGTGGACTGAACAAAGCAAACCGCTCGCATGAATAGAAAATCCGGACAGGCATATCAACTGAACCTTACCCGTGAGGACCTTTGAAGGTCTCCAAAATTGACGGATTCCCTGTGATAGAGTCGTCGATGGAGTAGTTGTGGTGTGCGTCGCTGGACACAATCACCAAGCGGGACTTCGTCTTGTAGTCCCTTGCCGTTCTGACCATGTGAGGAAACAGGTGCAGGCAAAGAAGTGCGGTCGAGAGGTGGTTGACTTGGATGCTGAGTTTTGCCGCTCTTAACCGTTTTGGACGGTATAAAATAAGTCGGAGGTGGCTCACGTGGATTCCCAGCCGTCCGAGGTAGCTTCAAAGACCCGGGACACAATTCCGGCGTTGGACACGAGAATATCCAGTCTTCCTCCGTCCTTGCTGAATTTCTCCGTGAAGCGAATGACAGAAGAGAATTGACTAAGATCAACGAGCCATAGTTCTGCACCGCCAAACCCTGTCTCTTGGACAAGCCCTGAAAATCAGAATTCAATATCAACGTGGGGGAGTTAATGCCAACACTGTAGCACACGGGGCTTACTTTCGACGGCCGCCTTTCCCTTATCCTCATTTCGACATGCCAAGATCAGACGAGCGGGGTTCATGCGGGCGAAGTGCTTGCAAGCCTCGAAACCCAGACCAGTATTCGCACCTGGTTTTAGCCAGTAATCAGAGAGCGAACTGTTTAACTGCAAATTCACGGGAAGAAAACGCTAGTCTGACCGATGACCATGACAGTCTTTCCGACGAGGTCAGCAGTCACCAAGGGCGGTGCTGGTTTACTTTGGTCGCGGATGAAGCCAAGGACGCCTCGACGCATTGTTGAGATACAGTAGTCCTCTCGTGCGGTGTGTGCGAGTGAGCACCAGTTGCCAATGAGTTATACTGGCTACCATTAGGATTCCGCCGAGTGTGGTGCGTCACTACGGCAAAAAAGAAAATCAAAAAGGCACCGATCAGATTACGTTATCCGGAGTCCAATCTGCCTGTCATATGACCTACGGGTGAGCGAATACAAACGCTCTAGAACTGGACTGATCGCGTGTGTAGCTTTGTCGTCGGCGCCCGTCCGCAGTTGGCGTGTTTCGTCAGTACCGCAAGTCAAGTCAGTCATGACAAATGACGCCTCCTAATGGGGTATCTTCACCCTCTGCATTCTGAGGTTGAGTCAGCACGTTTCGATTTTGTGAGCCTCTTTTAGGAGCTCAAATGGTCGAGGCTTCTTCACGCTTTGCCACCTCCCCAACGCTAATATCATCTGGGGCGCGCACTCTATCTTTCGCGAGGCATGTCGGTCAAAAGCCTTGAAGATAAACCATCAATCTCGGATGGGAAGCGCGGACCCGCCAAGCGTAGCAGGCTCTACAGGTGAGATCTGTGGCTCAGTTTCCTCTCACGATCTAGATCGATCTATTCCTCACCGCATTGCACCCTCAGAGCTCTTCATTTGTTCGCGCCGAATCCAAATCCTCCCCCCGCAGGGGGCTCTTTGGATGACGCCAAGCTGATACCCGAGGCAACCGCAGGATGGTTTAGTGTCTTGACATGGAATTGGATCACTCCTCTTTTGTCCCTCGGATACGCTAGGCCCCTCGAGGCTTCCGACCTTTATCGGCTTCAGGACCGTCATTCTGCCTCTGTCGTTGCCGATCGAATCGTCACATCGTTCGAAGCACGTCGAGCGAAGGCTGAGCAGTACAATGCTCGTCTGACCAGGGGTGAAATCAGCCCTGGATTACGAGGTTGGTGGTGGACTATACGCGGTAACAGACTAGAGCGCGAGAAGCGTTGGCGAGAGAAGGATGGTCGTCGCAAAGCCAGCTTGCTCCTAGCGATGAACGACAGCATCAAGTGGTGGTTCTGGATCGGGGGCTTCATTAAAGTCATTGGTGACACGGCGCAAATCACCAACCCTCTGGTTCTCAAGGTCATTCTATCGTTGTAACAATACCTGTGACATTTCTGATCTCCCTTCATGCAAACAGGCGATTATCGACTTTGCCGCACAGTCGTATCTTGCCCACCGTAACCCCAATTTGTCCCTTCACGCCCCTCCCGTGGGCAAAGGCGTAGGCCTGGCATTTGGCCTTCTGGCATTGCAACTCGTTTCGTCGCTCTGCACCCATCATTTCTTCTATCGCGCCACCATTACTGGCGTCCTTCTGAGAGGAGGCTTGATCAGCGCAATATACTCGCGTTCGCTGCGCTTGACCACTCGGGCTCGGTCGACGTTGACCAATGGGAAATTGATCAATCACATCTCCACTGATGTCTCCAGAATCGATTTTTGTGCCGGTTTCTTCCACATGGCATGGACATCCCCAATTCAAATGATCATCTGCTTGATTCTCCTCCTTGTCAATCTCGGACCGAGTGCTCTTGCCGGCTTCGGCCTCTTTTTCCTGGTCACTCCACCACAGACGTTGGTCATGAGGAGTCTGTTCAAAATTAGACAAAAGAGTATGATCTGGACAGACAAACGAGCGAAATTGCTGCAAGAAATACTAGGTGGGGCGAAAGTCATCAAGTTCTTCGCGTGGGAGGAATCTTTCTTGCGGCGTATTTCCGAATATCGTCGAAACGAGATGGCGTATGCTGATTTATTTGATCTCTCATAACTTCAGCTTTTTCTTATGACACGTGTATAGGTACCTCCGCTCACTATTGCTAGCTCGTTCCGCCAACAGCGGTGTCGCGCTTTCCTTGCCCGCTGTGGCGTCCGTCCTCTCCTTCGTGGCGTACTCTCTCTCAGGACATCAGTTAACCCCAGGGATTATATTCTCTTCTCTCACCTTGTTCAATTTATTGCGCTTGCCGTTGATGCTGTTGCGTATGTCCCTTCATTGAGCGCCGTGCTCCCATCCCAAGCACTGACTTCTTCACGCGCAGCGGTGTCTTTCAGTTCTATCGCAGACGCGTTGAACGCACTTGAGCGCCTTTACGCAGTGTTTGAGGCCGAGGTTCTTGAGGATACTCAAATTCGAGACCCGTCACTCCCCGTCGCAGTGCGAGTGGAGAATGCTTTCTTCACTTGGGATAGTCCACCCCCGGAAGTGGAGCACAAAAAGGCTCGCAAGAGATTCACTCACCGTTTTTCCAAGACCCCAAGCCCCGACTCTCAGACGGCCGAGGGGGCATCCGAAAAGGAACAACCAAAAGTCTTCAGCATCAGCAACCTCAATTTCGAGATACCGAGAGGGATCCTGCTGGCGATTGTGGGACCGGTCGGCGCTGGGAAGAGTTCTCTGCTTCAAGCACTCATTGGAGAGATGCGCAAGACTGCAGGCACCGTTGCGTTCGGCGGATCTGTCGCCTATTGTGCTCAGACCGCTTGGATCCAGGTGAAGGATGCTTCTAGATTTGGCTGAATCTCTGTCTCACTTTTTTCCCTGTCAGAATGCCACAATTCGAGAGAACATATGCTTCGGGCGAGAGTTCGACCCTGAAAAGGTAGCCAATGTCTTCATCTATCTTCCTTGTGTATACCCAACGCTGACGTCGATTAGTACTGGAATGCTGTGCGGTCCGCATGTCTCGAGCCTGACTTGGAAATGCTTCCCAACGGGGATTTGACAGAAGTTGGCGAGAGGGTGAGTCGGTTTAGTGCTCGCTTTGTTTGTGCTGAGAATTGGGTCGATCAGGGTATTACACTTTCGGGTGGCCAGAAACAGCGAGTGAACATTTGTCGGGCAATCTATTGTGACACCGATGTACAGATCTTTGACGTGAGTTCACAGGCAGCGAGACGTTTGATCTATTGCTAATGTGCGTAAACAAAGGATCCACTCTCCGCACTTGACGCACACGTCGGTAAAGCTGTCTTCCAAAATGTCTTCCAAAACGGCTCAACGGGCAAGACGCGCATACTTGTCACTCACGCTTTGCACTTCCTTCCCAAAGTCGACTATATCTTTACGGTTGTCGACGGACAGATTGCGGAGCGCGGCACGTATGCAGAGCTCATTGCCAAGGAAGGCGAATTCGCAAAGTTGGTTATGGAATTCGGGTCTCAAGAAGCGAGCTCTTCTGCGGGGGAAAACGCTGGAGGGGACAAGAGCGAAGAAGCTGTGAAAGAAGTGAACAAGAGTTCGGTGCTTGGTGCCGGCATCATGCAGGCGGAAGAGAGAATTATCGGCGCTGTGGGCGGCTCAGTATATGGCGCGTATTTCCGTGCAGCAAAAGGCGTCTTCACTACACCGTTTTTGCTTCTCTTTCTTGTGTTGTTTCAAGGCGCCACAGTGATGTCTTCGTACTGGTAGGTCTACCTTCTACCGATTGGAACCTTGCACGTCACTGATCTGTGGGATGGAGGTTGGTGTATTGGCAGGAAATGAAATTTCATCGCTCGCCGGCTTTCTACGTAGGAGGACCCAAAGTGTCGTGATATAAGTGACACACTCACACTTTGAACAGATGGGTGTCTACGCCGCACTAGCTGTTGGTCAGATGGTGGCTTTATTCCTGATGGGCGCGACGTTGGCTCTCGTCACGTATCTTGCTTCTCAACGTCTTCATAGGGTGAGCCGCATCATTCTTGATCTTTCAAAAGAATATCAATTTCCTGACGCCTTCCCTCTCATCAGGATGCTCTTCGCAGTGTGATGCGCGCACCCATGTCCTTTTTTGAAACCACGGTAGGAAGTCTTCTGTGCTAGTGACTGCTGTCTAATATGACTTTCAACATTAGCCTCTGGGACGTATCATGAATCGATTCTCGAAAGGTATGTCCATTGCCACTAGGCCCATAGACTGGACACTGAATATGTGGAGTAGATGTTGATACCCTTGATAATTTGCTTGTCGGTGCGTTGTCTATTCGAATAACCAAACCAAATCGTCTGAGAGGCCCCCGAAGATTCGTTCAGAATGTTTTTAGCGACATGCGTACAAATACTCGGCGCGATCATCCTGGTGGCGGTTCTTCTTCCATGGTTCCTCGTGCCGGTCTTCTGCATCTCCTTCCTGTATACGTATGCGGCATATTTCTATCGTGCTTCGGCGAGGGAACTAAAGGTAAGCTGTCACATTCTCTTGTGTATATTAGTCATTTATGAAGGAATGTGCAGCGATTAGGTATGAGTATGTTGGCATAATTCCCGAGGGTCGCACTTACCCGCTTCGCAGATGCAATACTGCGGTCGTCGTTGTATTCCCATTTTTCAGAATCACTTTCCGGCATTGGTACCATCAGAGCTTATGGCGAGTCCGAACGATTTCAACTTGACAATCAGAAACGAATGGATATTGAGAATCGGTCTGATATTTATTGCTTTTCTTTTCCTTGCGTTCACAATCTACACAGGGCATACTGGCTAACATGGGTTAACCAGGTCTGTCTTCCACCCTTTGCGTGGAAAAGCGAGGATAATAACCTTGGCTTGTAGCGGTGGCTAGCAGTCCGCATAGATTTTTTAGGTGCCATGCTGTTATTCAGTGTTGCTCTACTGACAGTTGGTGCCCGAAACGCGATCTCACCAGCACAAGCGGGGCTAGTGCTGTCCTTCTTCATAACTGTTCAATTCGTCAGTGGCATGTTTATCTCCTGCTTGAGAATACCTGATGCAGACTTCTCTTTTAAATTCAATAGTCTTTTGGCTGGCTCGTGCGGCAAACGGCTGAGGTGGAGAACAACATGAATTCTGTTGAACGAATTGTTCACTACGCCACGGGGATTGAACAAGAGGCGGCCCACAAATTCCCAGACACACGGTGTCCCGAGTCATGGCCGAGCGTGGGGAACATCGAGTTCTCTGACGTCGTCTTAAAGTACCGCCCTGAACTTCCCGCGGTGTTGAAAGGACTCTCCATCTCGATACAGGGCGGTGAGAAGATTGGCATTGTTGGGCGGTGCGCTTCATTTTCTCTACATTTTGACTCAGATTGATGCTTTGTACTTCGCGTTCAGCACAGGCGCGGGGAAATCTTCGTTGGTAGCGGCTCTCTATCGACTTGTCGAGCTCTCTTCTGGAGCCATAACGATTGATGGCATTGACATTGCCACTATTGGCCTGAACGATTTGAGGAAGGCCATCTCAATAATACCACAGGATCCTGTGAGTTGCATAACATTTCGAGAGTAACTTGCTTCGAGCCACAAGCATTATTGACCATACTTTTGTCTGTTAGCTTCTGTGTAAGTGTACTCGACTTTTTATGATGGGTGATTCAACTTGTTATATAGTTTCAGGAACAATTCGGTCGAATCTCGATCCCTTCGGCATTTACGACGATGCTCGGCTCTGGGAAGCTCTCAAGCGTTCTTATTTGGTCGATGCAGAAAGGGTTGGATCAGTAGAAACCTCGAAGGACGATAGCGAGAGTCGCGCGGTCACCCCTTTGACACAATTTACCCTGGATACCTTAATTGAGGATGAAGGGAACAATTTGTCTGTGGGGCAGGTTAATATTCTGACCATGTATCAAGTGGGAGGCTGCCTCACTCACCTACTCTCAGCGCTCCCTAGTCTCTTTGGCGAGAGCACTGGTTAAAGACACTAAAATACTCATTTTGGACGAGGCTACAGGTATGTGTTTGTTGTTCTTGCTTACATTCGAACTCACTGCTTGTGATCTATCTAGCCTCCGTTGACTTTGAAACAGACAGACACATTCAAGACACGATTGCACATGAATTCCAAGATCGCACGATACTCTGCATTGCCCGTAAGTGCAATTTTCACTCTCGTTGAATTCACGAGTGATTGTCTTAATAGATCGCCTCCGTACCATTATTTCGTACGATAGAATTTGTGTTCTTGACGCAGGTCAAATTGCCGTAAGCCAGTCTGCTGCGTCTACGTGATCCATTCTTATTTTCCTGTCTCCAGGAATTTGGCACCCCTGCGGAGCTGTACAGTTTCAACGGAATCTTCCACGGGATGTGTGAACGATCATCCATCACGCCATCAGAGATCCAATATGCAGCGAAGGCAAGGATCGGTTCTGTATAATATAAGTAGATGTGGAGTCTGTTTCATTGTATTGGTATTGGAAAGCCTAGTTTGCTGAGCAATATGTTGCTATCTTGACTTTGACATTGTGATGCAATTCTCTTCGTGTGTGAAGCTTTCCTTCCATTTATACCTTGTTTCTCTTAGTGTTTTACATTACAGCTGTTTGCAAAAAAGCTGGCCATGTGACTGAAACAAAAAAAAATTGACCTAAAAGCTT
Source organism: Clavaria fumosa (assembly GCA_951802425.1). Lineage (NCBI taxonomy): Eukaryota > Fungi > Basidiomycota > Agaricomycetes > Agaricales > Clavariaceae > Clavaria > Clavaria fumosa. The sequence continues at coordinate 680,467 of OX637803.1, read as the reverse complement.
TTGAGTCATATCTCACTCAATTCTAGGTCAATCAGTGAGATCTTTTCAGATTTACCACACAACTGACCCTGCCTGAGGTGCCCAGACCATCAATATCTTGTAATTATTGCAAAATAAGAATGTTACACATTTTGCAGTTTGTGATCTGTGTGAGGATAATGAGGACACAAGCTGAGCAACATCCAGATGGAAGTTTAAGGTCAAGAGACATTAATATTTGAACTGCAGGTCATTGAGACATTCACAGGTTTACTTATATACTGTAAGGACAGGATATGAAACATACTATACAAAGTATCAAGGGGTGTTTGGACTAGTGCTTGGGCATAGTAAAAACATAGAGACAGTCATGTGCAGTCACCATGGATGCTGAGCATCATAACTAAGGTCATTAACATACTACTGGCACAAGCAAAGTGTCTGAGATAAAGTCCATGAAGTCTGAAGGTATATAGGATTGGAGTCTGAGGAGAGCATGGAGTGGAGGGACAGAGTTGTGACAGAGCAGATCAGAGTATCTCAGAGTTAGTACAGAGTCCAGAGTCCAGAGCAGGGTCATTACAGATCAAATTTCAAGGTTCATTCTTTTTCTTTTGCAACAATGACTGTAATATCAAATTATATATATCCTGGCACTTTAGGATATGTTTCCAGGGCCTTAAAAATTCCTATTACTTTGATGTCCAAAGACATTCTCTGCTTAACTCCAATGGACTCTGGAGTTATTCTCTGTATCTGATCTCATAAGGCATTGGTCATACTTGGTAAATTTGGGACACATATGTTGAGGCTGCAGTCCCATTCCATTCTGTTCTTTCTAGTAATTACTTGTATCACTTCTCTGAGACCAGACTCTGACTGGACTCTGATCCTATCTCTGTTCTGTTTAACTTTGACTTTGTTTCCAACCAGACCTTGACAGTATATTTGAACTTCATGCCTCATATATACAACACCATCAATGCCTTCTACTCACACTGGTGCTTGCCTTGCCCCTCCAGCAGCTGAGGACCACAAAACTCTAGCATGACCTGAACTCACTCAGAGTGCCTCTGCACAAGCAGGACATGATGACAAGTCAGAACCTTCAGTCATTGATGACAATGATGACCCTCCAACACCCCATGCCAATTGCAAATATCTCTGGCATGTCTCTTAAAAGAGATGATCAATGTGACCAAATGCCTGGAGACTGTAAAACTCTGTGATCCAGACACCTTTGATGGTGCAGGCCCAAAGAAGCTGAAAAGCTTCCTGGTCCAATGTCAGCTCAACTTCCTTGACTGTCTGAGAACTTTCACCACTGACTCTCATAAGGTAAATTATGTTCTATCTTACCTCTGGGGCTCTGCCCTAGAATGGTTTGAACTAATGATCCTGGATAGGGAATCCCATCCAGTTCTGACAAACTAGAAGGCTTTTCTCAACAGCTCATGGAGAATTTCAGTCCATTGTGATGCAGTCCAAGAGGCAGAATTCAAAATCAAATGCCTCTGGGTGCACAAGGACCATAAGTTGATGAAGTACACTATTTTGTTCAACTGCTGGGCTGTGGTTATTTCTTGGGATGAGTACACCCTGCAGTGGCAGTTCTATAAAGGACTCACCAGCTGCATTAAAGATGAAATGGCTCATGTAGACTGTCCAGACATGCTCTGCAGTCTCTGGGAACTAGCCAGTGCAATTGATAGTTGCTATTGGGCCTGGCAGCAGGAGATCTCTCAAGACTCCAGCAAGGCTACTATGCCTAATAACAAGTCTTCAACTTCTTCTAACACAAACAAGAAGTCCAATAAACCATCAGATAAGTGTCTGATGAATTCCTTGTTGACTTCTGAGACCTCTGCCTCCATAAACTCCAGAAGCTCTGGTAGTTCCAAAAAGCCCAATTTCAAGGGCAAATTGGATCAGGATGGCAACCTGTCTCCAGAGGAATGCCAAAGGCATTTGATGATAATCTATGCCTGTTCTGTGGCATGCCATAAAACCAGCAAATGCCAAAAGTGGACTACATGGCCCAAGGGCAATGCCACAAGAGTCAACTCTGATGGAGATGACTCTGTGACAAAAAATGATTGAGCAGCTTATGGAGCACAGCATGACTCTCCAGCTGCTCCAACTCCAATCATGCTAAAAACATACCCAATACCCTTTCTTTTCATCATTCTCTCTGTCTCTCCATTTCATCTCCATCTGTTTCCTCTCCCTTTAAGGCACTGCTGGATTCTGGCACTGAACTCTGTTTTATCTAATTTGCTTCTCATCTCCATCTTCCAAGGATTCTGGTGAAACCCCAGGAGGTCATTTTCATTAACAGGACTGCCTCTATCTGGGTCACTGAAGCAGTCTGGCTCTCCATTCAGCTCTCCAAAATGACCCAACTGACATATTGTTTATAATTACCAATCTTGACCCTTGTGACATAGTGTTGGGAATGAACTGGCTGTACCAATGTTTGACTGGAGTGCAGGCCAGGTAACACTCTGACCATCCAAGAATGGAGGACCATGTACAAATCTTGTTCTGGAGAGTGCAATGGCCAGCACTTCTCATTCTGTCTCCTTGTCTGACTCTGCTCCACAAGCTCTTCTGAACTGAGCCTGGACTCCAATTCTGGCACTGACTATTAAGTTGACTTCTGTTCTCTCTGGGGAACTGAAAGTTTCCTTTGTTAATGCTGTTGCATTCATCATGGCTTGCAGACTCCATGGGTCTCAGTCCTTTGGTATGACATTGTTGAGCAAGTCAGCCCATGTGGCCTCCACTTTGTTCAACCAACCAGATACCACCAGGGAAGATCTCTTGTCTGTTCCAGAAGAGTATAGAGGTTTTGCTGATGTCTTCAGGAAGAAGGAGGCAGACACCCTTGCTCCTCATGGACTATATGATTTGAAAATCAACCTTATGGAGAGAGCTTCCCCTCTGCTGGGTGCAGTCTATTCTTTGTTGTGGTCTAAACTCTGTGAACTCTGCAAGTTCCTGGACAAGCATCTCTGAATTGGATTTATATGTCTGAGCCATTCTCCACATGGAGCACCTGTGCTCTTCATAATTTTCCTGAGCTGGTAGGAGTACATTCAACTGTACATTCATTCACAATATCCCTTATCACTCACCTTGATGAGAACCATTCCAACAGGGTCAATGCTCTTCCTCACTCAGGTGGGTTCTCTTGTCCCCACCCTTCATCATTATCCAATTGACCATCATCATCAGTGACTTCTTTGTCATCACCTTCACCCTTTCCCTTGAGCTCAATTGCCTTTCCTCTGTCAAATGGTGCAACTTTGACCAGCTTTGTGACATGGTCAAAGCAATGTCTGCTGCACTGCCAAAGCTGGGAACAAGGCCCTCAAGCACAACCATAATGTTGTTTGGGATGCATTATTAGTGGTGAGTGCAAGGAGCTGTTCATATTGCAAGTGTTCATATTGTAAGTTCATGTATTTGCCCTCCCTGATGGACCTTCTTAGTAATTCCAAATGCTTCCAAGTTCAAGTTGTTGGCAATGGCTTTGTCATGTTCTACCCAGAATGCACCTTCACCAGTTCAATCATTTCAAGGACCACACACAGTGGTTCACTATCACACAGAAAGTGCACTGTGATCAGCAAGCTGAGCCTGGGAGGGGCTTTGCTATATTCACTAAGAGTGGCTGAGGTGGGGTGGAAAGTCCAGTCTTCATAACACTTCTGTCACAGGCCGTGACATCCATGCTGCCGCGGCTGAGCTATTCTTCTTTTTTTTTTGCAGCATGGTGGCAAGGCAATGCATCGATGACCGCCCATGAAATTTGATTACTACTATGGAGCACATGACCACCAGCTAAGCTTACAGATGAAAAACGTGACTTGGTTGATGGTGGCTTGCTAAGTGGAAACAGCGCGGAGGTTGACAACATTAACGGAATGGAATTGTCAGCATAGCATATGATATTGACATGGTGGCATGATTAACCGCGTTGGAGAGTGAGGGCAACTCGAACACCTGAATGAACTGACATTTGTTAAGTTGTTCCTCCCCTGACTGGGATGTCGACATGACATTCATGATCAAGTCGTGCCTCTCAAGACTAGAGTACAGTCGCCAACGTGCTAGGGTGATTCGGTGATCGCGGGTTTTGCTATAGACAGGGCAACACATAGTTATGGGGGGTTGCCAGCAGGCCGTTGATGGTAACAGATTGCGGTTTTGCCGGCACGAACGAAAAAATTCAAATTTGGCAAAATACAGTCGTAATTTTTGATCGAAACGGCGAGAAACGGAACGACCTCGGGAGACAAGGCAGGGCGGTACATCACATTGGAAGCCGTTGATTGACTTTGCACGCAGCGTGATTGAATTGTAAGGCCCTTAGTCAGTTTGGTACGGGGATTGAAAATCTGCGCGGAGTTGGAAGGACGAATGAATTGGCTGTCAAAGTTGAGAATTGGTCCTTTCAGTGCCAATCCCGTGCAAATAACAATTCCAATCGTTCCCCCTTCTCCTCCTTGTCCCAAAACCCTTCGTTCTGCATTGCGACGTGCTTCTGCATTCTAGTCTCTTGCCTCTTGCCGTCGCCGTTCACCCCTATTTCTGCCGCTCTTCCCACTTTCTCGGCTGTAAGGGCGCCCGCTCTGCTCGCTTCCAATACCGCACGCACGTCCTCTGGTCTTCAGATCATCGCACAGCCCCGTAACAGCTCTTTGTGCAACTCACAACCACATCTGTCACAGGTTTTGTCTCAATCCATTTCCACAGCTTTCGCTAAACTAGCAGCAACAACCTCGCATTGTCAGCCCAGATCCCGTATTATACTGTCGCTATGGATCTTCTATCCCAAGATAGCGCGTCCTACATAAAAGATCGCTCGCCTTCGCCGTCCTCGGTCCAGCTCAATATCTCACCACAGCCCTCTCCGTACGCTTTCGAATTCAGCGTCTCGAATCCGTATACCCCTTCACACAAAGGTCACGGGTCCCCATACTCCTCATACTCAGAACTCGCAGAATTTGATCGTTCCTTTGGTCCTGCCTTTGATATCTACGATCCACCGGACGAGTACAATCCAGACGAGTACAACCCAGCCGAGTACGACGGTCCCGGCCCTTCCACCCTGTTGATGTTCGGACACCCTGACTATCTCTCAAGCATGGACAATAGCCAAGTCGCTGTCTCTGTCATGCCAGCCGACACCCGATCCCCCCTCACCTTTGACTACAGCTCCCCCTCGAGCAATGGAGGCGCTGAGAGCATCGATGGCGGTGCAAGGAGCAGAGCTTCTTCCGTGTCCTCCACCCATCTACCCTCGAATCAACTGATCTCGTCATCGCCACGCGTCGACGTGGCTCGATCGTTTGAAAAAATGGGCCTCATAACCCCTAGTTGGAGTCCATCGCCTTTACCAGGCGATCGACCGATGTCTCCTCCGCAGAAAGCGCAGTCTCCGCCCACGTTACTGATCCCTGACATGTCGAGTCCAGGACCCACGTATGCTGCACCGCCCACCATCAATGCACCGGACGGAGAAGCACCAGGTGGACCACAGTTGCACATTGTGCCCGCCACCCCTATCACTGGAGGTGGTGCTGCGACCCCTACCCCTTTCCAGCCACGTCTAGGCACTATACACTCAGGTAAATAATATTCTCTTTTCCTGCTTCGAACTTAAACTTACCTCACCCCACATGGCAGTGGCAGAACACGTGCATGACAGCCCTCAGTTGCAAGGTTGGAATCCCCCCGCTCACGAAATGTCACGTCATGAGGAGCAAGGGGTGTCGCACTATCGAAACGCAGCACAGCTTTCCTTCACATTCCCCCAACACAGCCATGGGGCTGCGAATTTGCCGGGCTCCAACACTCAAATACATTCGACCGAGCAGCGCCCCGATGGCGCTTTCCTGTTCCCGATGCAACCGCGGCTGCGAAGTAAATCGGAGACGTGCCTACAACCTCCACAGTGGGATAGTGCAACATTAATGGCCGCATCCGAACAGATGTCACATAGCGAATCTGCCCTTGAAGACATTGGCATCAACGATATTACCCAAGCGAACGCCCGCTCCGCCCAGATGTCCCCACGTCAGATGGCGTTTTCCAATGGCTTCTCCCCTAGTGCATCCCCTCATCTACAACCCTCTAGCCCCTTCCTCAGCCCTGACTTCGGCATGATGCGTCGAGCCAAGTCTGACTCCGGGCGGGGGCCAGGACATCGACAGTCCCGGTCCGAGGATATCAGTCACAGCAGCGGCCCGTTACTCTACCCGCCTGCGTCGCAACACACGCAAGATCTCATCAACCGGCAGTTTCTACACCCGTCAGAATCCCTCTCGCCGATGCGGGGACACTTCCGTCGTGCTTCCTCGGGGTCGCGAGCGGAACGGCCGGGGACGTGGAGCAGTTCGTCTTCGCAACGTATGACCCCTTACCCGAGTCCGAAAGCAAGTCCGATTGGGCGGTACACTGAGCTTCCGAATGTGGATGCCACGACACCGCCGTCTATGCTGGGCGCCGCCACCGCGGCCGCTCCCGATCATCATCAATTACTTGGTCAACAGCAGGGAATAGCAGTTGTATCCAAGCCAAATGTGACGACGGGCAGGACGGCAAATGCTAGTCATAAGCGTCGCAAACAGGAGGCCAACTTCTTGTGCCCTGTGCCGGGCTGTGGAAGCACATTTACACGGAGCTTCAATTTGAAGGGTACGTCCGTTTCTCCACCTTCTATATTGATCATTCGTGAACTGACGGATGTCATGTCCCCAGGTCATCTTCGTTCACATAAGGAAGAAAAACCCTTCATTTGCAAGTGGCCTGGATGCGGCAAGGGTTTCGCCCGACAGCACGATTGCAAGCGGCATGAACAACTACACTCCAACTACCGCCCGTTCACGTGCGAAGGCTGTAATAAACCGTTCGCACGCATGGACGCGCTGAACCGACATTGTGCGCTCTTCCATTGAATTGATTGCTTGCGGTTTATTGATCACCGGATGCTGTTTTCGTTTTCTTGGTGTGCCACACAGTACGATCCGAAGGGGGTGCAGAATGTTCAAAGCTGTTGATGGACACGGGAAGAGATCCGAACATTCGTGTGATGCACAAATCCTCCTTGGACGCCCCTGGACCGAAGATCGAGCCGGACGTATTGGACCAGTTTGGTGACCTCACTGGCATGAGCGTCATGCTATGACCACTTCCCCATTCTCTCCAACCTTTCTCTTGTAGTGCTGGGGCCTTTTTATGGTCTTTATGCCCTGATCTCCGCCATCTCTTGCCCCGACCTCTATTTATCCTCTGTGTTGAACTTCGTGGTGTAATTTGTCTCCTGCTCTTATCCTTTTATTATTATTCCGTATACCGCCGGACAATGGTTTGACATCACCGTGACGAGAAGAAGGCGGTTTGGAAGCCATTCTCCCTTCGAATGACAATTTACATCGTCTAAGCGCTTTTTTTTCTAGAAAAGGCCTCGCTTGTAATTGCTCTACCTTGATATTCTGTCGTCGTCGTCATCATACTTTAGCATCCCTCTCCACTTCGCTTGGAACGCGTTGCCTGAGCGGCCACTGTAGCCCTTCTTCACTCTGTCTGTAGTAGAAAGATCAACTGCAATGACTATTTATGACGATTTTTCATTGTCTTGGCAAAGGAAATCTCGATTTCGTTTACGCGGGAATTACACAAATCAATCAAAGATTAACATGTTCTCACTCTGTAGTCACGCCAACGTCTTCTTGGTCGTTGGTAACGACTCGGATATGCCAGCGATCTGCAGCTTTGTCCGTCGCTGCCTACCCTTGGGCTCGTTTGAGGTGTCAAATTCATAAACTGTCGCTTTCGAATTGTTGAGTGTTCGGCATAGCATGTTGTCGGAGTTTTAAAGTTATGTGGCACAATGTGTTTGCTCACACCTCAGTATTGGAAAATACTGAGATGTGAGTACAATGTATTATTTTACTCTGTGCTATACTTATGTTCTCATAGTTGTGCCTTATTACTTGACACTCACAATATGAGTATTTTTGCTGAGTTTTGTGCCTTATTACTCTAGTTGGTTCTCTCTACAGATTATGAGACCCAGTACCACTGGCAACATGACAACACCTACCATGTATTGGATATTCAAACCCATGCCCACCTGTGCATGCCCTCTTCCCTCTCCTCCTTCATATGCTGCTCCCTTGTCCATTCTCTGCTGTCTGCCTTTCCTACTTTAGTACTACTGTAGATACATTGCACCTTTCATTTGAAAGCCCCTGCTCCTTTGTGCCTTCTTGCTTCCTACTTGCTGCCACTTTGCATAAGGTAGGGTGTGAGCATAGTCCAGCAACCCCATGTGATGTGACCACTTTGTGACTGCCTGACATGCCAAAGCAGAGATTGAATTTGAATCTACAATAATTTTGCTGCACCAAGATCATGCATAAGCATTTCTTGGAAAACTTGATGCCCCCAGTACTTTTTAGAGGCCCATACTGCTTGTTGTCCATTCAATCCCCTGCAATATGCCTCCATGAATCAGCAGCACCACATTGAGAACCTGGGTGATCTCTGAGTGAACAACAAGGCAAGGGACCCACTGGTGCATTGTCTCAAGAGGGAGTGATTCAAGAGTGTGAAGCAAGTTTTTTTCTAAATCATCCTCTTGAGAAGATGGTGGACACTCTTGATAGACCCATTTTGCATGTCCCCAGCATGACTCAATCATGCTTAGTTCACAATGAAATTTGGGCCAAAACAGAAGATGGAACCCTTGAGACTTGCATGCCATCTCCAATAATGACTTGACAGCAATGAAATCAGGTTGGTTGTACAGCACCCAATGACAACAGCATGCTGTGGCCCCTTTCTCACATTGAAACTCTTTACACTCTGCTCAAAGCTCTGCCTCTTGTGTCAACCCTTGCTCTATTAGAATTTGCTGCATTCCCTTGAAGATGCCAGCTCTGTCATGCCCTGGGGGAAAATAGAGTGCCTGGGCTTTGCTGCTGAAGTATCCATCAGCCATCTGTGTGAATTGCTTCATAATCTTCCCATCTGGTGTGTGCATGTGTTTTCCATCTGGTCCAATGATGGTGGTCAAGACACCCCAGTTCTTCCCCTCTTTTGGAATCCCCTTTGGCATCCTGCAAGCAGATAGGGCATTGTCAGCTTTCAGGTGCATCATTGCATTGTCATAGACAAGCAGATGATCCTTGTTGATAGTATTTCCATTGCCTGGTTTGCCTGCTTCAAAATCTCTTCACTGCCGAAATAGCCATCATGCTGCTTTCCTGGCTTGAAGAGAACCCTTGCACTTTCCTTTCTGTCTGGAGACCACAGCCATCCATAATTGGCAGAGACAAAATCTGCAACCATCAATGATGGCCATTCCCCTTTGCTTTTGGTGTGGCTGTCTTGTCTTTCTTGACCCATCAAACTGAACACCAGTCATTTGCATAGAAAATTGACTCATTGTGGATCCACACAACAAGAACCTGTCCCTCAGGAGAGATTTCTTTGACTCCACTTCCCAAGATTGCATCTGTCCCTCAAGATTCATCCATGCAGGAAGAAACCTATTCTGTCAGTATGCCACAACATCTTCTCATTCATGGCCATCCACATACTGACCATTTGGACTCTTAGACCACTGATATCCCAACCTCCACATCCAAGCTGTTACCAGATGGATATTCTTCATCAGTTGAAACTTTGTGCAGGTTGCTGGATTTGCAAGGTAAGCAGTGATATCTATTGCTTTGACATACTTTCCAATTCCCTGCAGGTGCAAAAGCAGCTCCTGCTTGAGGCCCTCATCATCAAGGTGTGAGTGAGTCCATTTTCCATAATTATTGATTGGCAGGCTTTGACAATCCTTCAGATATTCTTGTGCCCATTTCCACAACTTTGCTGTGGTGTAGGTGCCTGAATAGTGACCCTTTTCCATAGCCCTCACTGCATGCAATGAAGCTGCAACCCAGGGCAGTCCTCAAAGTGTGTGTGTGTATGAGAGCAGGAAGATTTGCATTGCCTCAAGATGGTTCCATAGGAGGTCATTGATAATTGTATGCTTGTGCCCAGGTCCTTTCTTCCTCAGTCCCCAGCACCACCAGCTCATACCAAGCCCCCCATAGACTTTGCAACTTTAGACAAGTGCCTAGTCCGACCAGCACCATCACCACCACCACCACAGCCACCCACAACTCCAGAACTGCCACCCCAACCTGAGAGTCCATTGCCACCCATACCCTCACTGCCACCCTTGCCTGAGCCTGAAATGGCCAACACCATCCCCACAGCCCAAATGCCAAGGCTGGACCTAGCTGTTACCCCTTTTGATGGCAACAAGAAGAACTTCCAGACCTTCCTTAGGTCCCTCTGATTACAGTTCCTGGGCAACCAGGGACTCTATGCCACAGACCTCAACAAGATCCTATTCACATTAAGCAAGATTACTGGAGATGGGTTTGCCACAGAGTGGGCAAACATGAGAGCAGATGAAATATTGAATACCAGAGTAGTTGGAACCTGGGATGTGTTCATCACAGACTTGAGGAGGGCCTTTAATGACCCAAACATTACTGTGACTGCCTTGAATGACATTGTGAAGCTGAAGCAAGGTCTGCTAGAGGCAGCGGAGTTCTTCATGCAATTTGAGATGTTGATGTGCAAGGCCAATCTGGACCCAAACAGGGATTCAGATATTTTGGTACACTGGTTGGAGCTGAACCTCAACAGGAGGTCAACCACATGCGCAATCCAATGCTGACTACCTACATTGAGTGGAAAGGCTTGGTTGAAAGGCTCAATGCAATTGTGCATGAGCAGAATGCAGGTTGTCCTGCCCAACCCCAGCTGTAATGCTTTCTATCCCTCAAAAGAACCGGACTCAATGGTATATTGAGTATGGTAGTTCTATGTAGAGGGATCTACCCTCTCTGTACAGTCGCGACGCGATATATATAGGCGAGCGGCCCTCTAGGGGCCACTGATGTAAGCATAGCCTAAGCGGCTATGCTAATAGACTATTATGGTATATACATTATGTAATAAAAGGCCTATAGCCTTACACCCTCCCCCTCCAGAGAGGCCCCAACCAGAGGCAATGCGTGGGCGGCGCAGGACGACAAGCAGAATCGTAGAATAATGGTACAATATCAGACTGGGTCTCACACAACTTAAGCGTAAGGTCATGATGACAATACTAAGATAAGGGGAAAAGGGTACAAGAATGGAAAAGACGTAGTATATATAGCGAACGCTTCGGCATTTGCCGGCGTTCCCACGCTCGGACCTCTCAGATCACGTGATGCGCCCAGGCCCAGGTCATGTGATCTTACGATTTTGTAATCTGACCACAGCCACAGGTCATGTGACCTTCCAACAACCCTCCCCAGTTTCTCCACAACTGCACTTTGGGATGGCTTACATAAGCGATCCTAACATACAAGGGGCGCATCCCCTTGGGCAGGGTTACCGCCATGTCACCGGGTGCGATCCCCTCCTGGGGCCTTCGCCTGGTGCTGACGGGTCCTACCCGGTGGTCTGCGCGACCTGCCCCCAGTTGGACAGCGTGTCACGAGTGGCACGCCCCGGTGGGGGGTGCCCCAAGTGCCGCTGTCTCGTCCTGTGGGGTAGGCATATTTTTTCAAAGAGCTCGGACACTTAGTCCGAGCCCTGCTCGTAGTTGCACGGCGGCTCGCCCTCGTTGTCGCTCCAGTTGGGCGACAACACAACAGGCCTCTTCGCGGCCTTAGCGGCTGATGACTTAGCCGCTTTCTTTTGTTTTTGAGAGGGCCCTGCACCCTCTGTCTGGGATATTGTTAAACCCCCAATAGGTAGCCCTAGGGGGTTTCTAACGGTGGACATGCTTCCACCGTCTTCCAGGGGCGCATCGCCCCTCCATTCGTCTCCCGCCTTCTCGCTTAACCGAAGATGGCACGGACACGCCCCGCGCCCTATGCACTCTAGCAGTGCATATGTCCGGGGCGGTACAGGAGGCTTCTCCCGTTCACCCAGCGCTAGCTGGATATCATTGTCCAAGGGGGCATTCCCCTTTCGCACGTACTCGCGTGCCCACGCGAGTACAAATTCGTCCCAGAGCTCCGTTTCCCCAACGGAGACTCCGGCATCTACAAACGCCTCAATCATCTGCGCGATGGTTGGCATTATCTTTGTGTTCTAGTGCCTGGAACATCGTGCAGGGAGGACTCTCCCTTTAATGGCCTGCGCGTATGCTCCCTTTGACACAAAGAGGGCTACAGCCATAGCTAGGAACGGGCACTGCATTCGGGCCCGGGGCAGTGCGCACGCCATTATGGTACGCCAGATGGCCACCTTGCGTGCAAGGGACAGGGGTGAGTCCCCGTCCTTATCAATACCAAGGATGGCCGCTCTGCCCATCCTTATGTCGGCAGCCCAGCAGCGCAGGTCTGACACTGCGCCTCTGTTGCCTTTCGGGTTCATAGGGGGAATTTCCCCCTTCTCCCCTACAAAGGAGAGCCACAGCTCTTGGGGGAGCAACGGCTCCCCAATCTCTACAAACTCCCTAATGGGAGGTGCAACCACTCTTGCCGCTGTCAGCGGCAATGTCTGGTATGACGGATAGGAGGGTGCTCCCCCTCCTGCGACTTCCAAGGGTCCTGCCCTCAGGGATGGGTCACCCATCCCTCCGCTCTCTCGCAACATCTGCCCCTGCAGATGGCGTGCCACCCGGTCTGCCAATTTCTCGACGCCGGCAGGAACTCTCCAGTTCCTCAACAGCCAGTCCTCAACTGGCATAGGCAGCTTTCCCACTGCCGTGTTCTTCTGGGCCTCCTTAATGGCCCATCGCATCTTCATTATGGCAGTCATATCATAACTGCCGTCAGGCGCTCCATGATGCGCCTGCTGGTTGAGGGCTATCACCACGCACTGGGCTTGACGGACATCCCCGATGGCCAGGGATAGCCATCCGGAGCCCTGTCTGGGCGGGGAGCATTAAAGGGATAACCCCTTGTCGGAGGCGCAAGCACTGTCTCCGCAAACGTTCGTTTATGCCTCAGTGAGGCATCGGGGTTCTGCTGGCTAATACCAGCAGGTGGAAGAGGGGGATACCCCTCCTGAATGTTCATGGGGACGTCCACGTCCCCCATAGGCGGTGCTATGTCCGCGTATGAGACAGCAATGCGGGCCCTTTTAGGGTCCCGCTCCAAGGGATCCCTGTCAGGTCCCTTCCCTTTCGCTGCCGTTCATACCACAGTGAGCTCCTTGTTGGTGCTTGCCAACTTTTCTGTCAAGGAGAGAACCTTCTCCTTCGCCTTTCTAAGGTTGGCCTCGACCTTATCCAGGCTATCGTAAGCTTTTTCAAGCTTTTGCCGGTGCCCGGCGCAAAGGGCATTGCCCTTCTCATACTCTTCATGCAAGTCATCCAACTTGCGCTGCATCATTCCGAGCTCCGGCTCGAGCTCACGCCTAGCGCTTTCCTGTGCTTCCTTAAGCATTTGTTGAAACGCTTCATCCGAGTGCAGCAGCAACTCAAAGATGTGACGACAGAATCCGATACACTGAGTGCACCAGGATCCATGGGTGATCGCATGGATCATGCGATCCTGGACCCAGGGGAGAGTTTCCTCCCCTTGCGACAACGACGGCTGGGACAACCCAGCTGTTCTGACGATGCTCGTCGGCAGCGAGTTCCCTGGCACGAGGCCAGGGACGGCGGCAGTAGCGGTAGCAGCGGCGGCACGGGTAGCACGAGGAGATGGGGTTTCTCCCATCGGATCATCCATTGTAACAAATGGCTGATGAGGAAAAGAGAAAAAGAGGGCGGGCCCTCTTAAGGTTTTGTACCTTACGGTGGAGCCACCACGTGACTTAATCACTGTGGCTAATGACCCCGCGGTCTGGCTCGATCGCGTTTACTACTCCATGCGGGCGCTCTGTCCGCGCTCTGCTTGAGGGTGCCTAGGTAGCGCCCTCCACGAGTCTACACCTTGTAGTTCAAGGTAATGGTCTAGAACAGCCAGCTCTTTGACCCCCATGTACGGCTCCCAAGTCATATCCCCAAGGTTCCATCGAACCTTGCATTCCAGGTGGCGGCCTTCCCACCTATGGCCAATAATGGCATCTACTAGCCATTCCTCCTTTGGATCCACACCAAAGTCATAAAAGACTTTCACTTCACGACGCGGAAACAATGCGTTGTCGTTTGGTTCATGTCACCGCAACTGGCTGACATGGAACGTCGGATGGATTCTCCTCGACTTTAGCGAGTCGGGGAGCTCCAGCTTGTACGTAGATGATTCCGGTCTACACGACCATAAAACTTTGGCATGAGCTTTCTAGCTCGTTTTTTAGGGAGATTCAAGTTCTCCATTGAGAGGTAGACTAATTCTCCCTCTCTAAACGGGTGCTCTGCCCATCTACGCTGGTTAGCGTAAAACGTCTGGTGGACGCGACTTTCTATAATTGCGTCGTGCGCCATTGCAAGGTTGAGCGTGGCTTTCTCCGCAAACATCCATACTCCTCTGGGCACCGCCCGGAGGTCGTCTGGCAACTCTGCCATCATCTGGGGCATGTACCCATAGGTGAGCTCAAACAGGGCAAACCCCGTCAACATGCTTATTGACACGTTAATGGCGAATTCGACCATTGGGATTCGCTCCGCCCAATCTGTCTGGTCCGGTTGGACCACAGATCGGAGGATCTGAGACACGGATCAGATTGACCGTTCTGTCGCTCCATCCATCTGCGGATGGAAAGCTGGGGACATCTGCAGCTTGACACCGAGTAGTCAGTGTGTTTCCTGCCAAAAGGCAGACATAAATCTCGGATCACGATCGGACACAATCGATCCTGGCAACCCATGCAGTCTCATTACATGGGTTAGGAAGAGCCAGGCTAGCTCTGCTGCTGTTACCGAAACGGTAACTGGTACTAGGTGTACCAGTGAAGTGAGGCAGCAGATCACCACCCAGAGGTAGTCCGCCTCTTTCGACATAGGAAATGGACCTACGAAGTCCATTTCTATTGATTCCCAGGGCCGCCTGGGAATTGGAAGGGTGTGTAGAAGCCCTTGCAGCTTCTGAGGGGAAGTCTTGCTCGTCTGGCACATGCCGCACGACGAGCAAAACTTATCGATGTCTTTAGACACCGATGGCCACCAGTAGTAATGGCGGACGTAATCCGTCGTTATCCGCAACCCCATGTGTCCTAGGACCGCATGGGCTTCCTGGATTATTCTCCCAGGGATGCTTTTCCCTTCATGGAGGGTACGAGGCACGCAGAGCACCTCGTCTCCCTTTTTATTCTCAGCAAAGATCAGGTCATCCCTGATCTTAAAACCAGTGTAGTTTCCCAGTTTCTCCAAAATTATTTTGAACAGGCGATTCTGTTCATAGCCGTCATGGATGCTTTGCAGCATCCTGCTATCCCCCCCTTCCACGCGGGGCCTTAAGGGCATGAGCGTCTCGTCCCTCACATCCCCGTCCGCTTGGGGCACAGGCAGTGGTTGCTCCTGCTCAGTCTCCTGGTCCGCAGCAGGTGCGCGTACTCGTAGTGTGCGCACCTCCTCCAGGCGTCTGCGGGGCAACTCGTCCCCTTCAGGGTCAAGGCGAACATCTGCCTTCACGTACTCGTGATCCGGATGAATCTCATCCGTCGCATCACTCATATGGTAATGCGAAAGGCCATCTGCAACTTTGTTGCTCTCACCTTTAATGTAAGTGATGGAGTAGTCAAACCTCTCCATATATTCCATCCACCTGGCCTGCCGGCCAGACAAGCGCATTTGGTTCTTAAAGAACCCCAGCGCTTCATGGTCTATGACCACGTTGATTCATCTACTGAGGAGTTTATCCTCCCATTTCTGTAGCAATTCGACAATCGCTAAGGCCTCCCGGTCCCAAGTTTTATAACTAAACTGGGCCGGGCTGAACCTTTTAGACATAAACCCCGCTGGACAGCAGGTTTCCCATGTCTTTCCCTGGCCATACATGGCCCCTACGCCCGACACTGATGTGTCGCACACGAGCCAGATTGGCTCCTGTACTGCTGCGTCTACCGGGCGTAATATTGTAAGGATAATCGAATTTCCTTACATAATTATTACCGTGAAGCGCCTGGCATTTAGCGCCCACAACCTAAGCGCTCGCTTTGAGCGCCTACTGGATTAAGCGCCCGTCTAGCGCGCTACTGCTTAGTAATAGGTCCGTGCTAATATGACTCTAAGCGCCCATATTAGCGCCGGTATTACTTAAGCATAATTGGTGCTTAATAAAGCAAGGCTTGAGCATCGCTCGCCCACGTGGAACATCAAGCCACGTGACTAATGGCTCGCATGGACCATAGAACACCCGTGCACCTATTGGACTTAACTTGTCCTTAATCGTGCCGAGGCCCGGCTAGGTATGGCACCTAGTCCGAGAAGCCCAAGTGTCAGGCACACCCAAAATGGCAACCACCATAAGCGCCGGACCAGCGCTTATGCCTACACGTGACCGGACCGACTTCCATGAAGTCCGGATCACAGGCAGTGACAATAACGAGGGAATTCCCACAGAGAACTTCTGTGACTGATGAAAGACCACACTAGGAAGGCACCCTGGTCTGTGCGCACTGCGGACAGTCAGCAACCACGCTTCTTAGGCACATGTTCCCGTGCCTTGTGATATAGAAGCAGTGTTGTACCGCATGGACCATGATAAGGAGATAAGGCCCATTAGTATAAGTAGTCAGTCGTTCAGTTGTCTAAGTTCCCTCGTCTTCGACCTGGTCTATACCCGACCAGCTCCTGTCTGTAGTAGAGACTCCCAGTAGTTGCCTATAGATTCGGTTCCCCCGACTTCGACTCCGAGCATCTGAGACTGAGTCGCACCGCAACCCCAGCTGAGCTGGTGGCCGGTCGCTGACAAAAGGTCGAAGACCTCGCCGACGCACCGACCACGACGAAGTGGACGGCACTCGGGTTCCAGCTGAACGAGAAAGAGAAAGGTAAGTCCTCTAGTCGCAGCCTGAGAAACTGACGACGCGCAGGATAGAGGCGGCATGCGCAGATGCGCCGAAACAGGCAGCGACCAACATGCGACGGCCAACGACGGCCAGCAGGAAGATCGACGCGTGCTGTACACACCCGGACGACAGCCGCCCCCACTCTCGCCCCCGACTAATTTATGATTCCGGTTCACCCCAACCGAAGCGCCCACCGACCGCCGGCACGACTCAACTGCTACCGACATTCGACCGATGAAGAATCCGACCAACACGAGGACCTGTCCTCCCCGGCAGCGGAGGTTTCTAAGCTAAGTGTAGTAGGATTAGGAGGCGCGGACCTGGAAAGACCAGCCGCCCTCAAATTTTGTATCGTAACATACAGGCCAAGAATGGGGCCCTGTAGATAATTAAATTAGTAGAATTAAATTCGTAGACCTCCCCGCCTTCTGCCTCACTTGAGGTGCAAAGAAGGGGAGAAGGGATCACTGGCCCCCTTAAGGGGTGGAGTTCCACCTGGACCACCGTTCGGACCCAGGCTATAAAAAGTTTAGTAGTACTATTCGAATAGTTCTTGGATATAAGAAAAATTCGAATATATTACTATACTACAATAGGAAACTGTGGATCGCGATTCCAGCCCATTGAGTATGTGTGCCCGATGGACGCAGGGTCCGGAACGCTCTTTGCGCCTTAGGCTTTTTTGCCGGGGCCAGGGTTGCAATCCTATAAAACCCAATGCATAGCTCCAGGGTGTTTCACACAGAAATTTGTGGAAGGCCAAGGGAAATGTCGGAGCTCGGCTCAGCCGGCTTAAACCGCCCGACCGCTTACCTAAGGCAAGGTGGAGCAGCGCCAAGAGAGCTGGGGTGTCTACCTCGGTCCCTCTTTCCTATCAAGGATAAAGCTTATAGTGGAGCCCCCTGAAAAGGGAGGTCATGGGACTTATCCACCCAACGAAATTCAGGACTTGGGTGAACCGAGACAAATCCTGATCAAAGTCCACTATAAGATTTGAAGCAAAATAGTGACAGCCAGTTGCTAGCTTATCCGTGTAAGTGCGGCAGGTTCGCACCGAAAAGATAAGGAACTAGTGGCACTGACGTAGCAGAGGCTTAGTTTCGACTATGCTGTTCACTATCCGGATTAGTCTACTCTAGAGTTACCATGAAATATGGGTCAGGGACTAATCCCCCCTATAAAACTCTGGAGAGTAACTGCTCTGTATGTGGAGACGAGCCCCACCGGCTCTCAGGGGTAATCTTACCCTGGGAAGCTGACCCCCGAAAGATAGTCATACCGCCACCACACATGGACTAAAAATCACGGGACATACCGGGAGAACCACCTCCCACGGGACGATATTATTATCAAAATATTTACGCAGGACCAACGCAATAGACGCCAGCAGGACGATACCCAGAGCTGACGTCCACTATGACGTTAAACTGGACATCCGCAATGACGAGAAACTAGTGGGGGACCTAGTCCCGCGGACTGCTTAACTGCAGCCCGCACCCACACCCACCTTATATGACATACACCAGACAGCTCTACATAACGAATAAAAAACCTGCCCCCCGGCGATCGCGTTGAGCCTTGCTCCGCACCCACTTTTGTAAAGTCGCATTACAAAAGAATAAAAAAAAACGGAAAACCTCTTTGTCCGACCCTTCGTGGGCAATTTCCCCTTCTTGGGAGATTGCTTACACGTGAAGTCTTGCCCCGGGAAAGTTACCCTTTTCCCAAGACAAGGCTATCCCCCATCAAGGGAAGCACAAGGAGCAGATTGCTCCTGCTCCCAGCTGAGATGCCGGCTAGGAGACAATAAACAAGGCGTCCTCCAATACATCGACTTTCGTCTGGAAACAGCAAAAGCCGTTGAAACCATCTGTGGTCAACTCCGAAAGGAGACTCACGACCACCACACTCAAAACCACCTCTGGGAAGAAGAAGGTCCGTGGTTGGACTACTTCCCCGAGATACCCGAAATCACGGTAGATCCTCCGTGCTCCCCACCGGATCATTTACATATAAAAGTCCCCGTCCGTGGTTCCTTGTGGATTGTAGATTCACAAGGACAAATAAATATAGTCCCAGACCTAAGAAGCCAGGATGAGCTTCATGGGTCCAGGTGGTGGTCAACGTGGTGGTGCCGGCAGAGGCACCAGAGGCAAAGGGAAGCAGAGGGAGAATCCCGAGGGGCCACAACCGCCGCAAACCCCTCGAGACCCTCCCCTTCCGCCTCGCTCTCGCCGTCCGTCCCGCGCCCCCTCTCGGGCATCGCAGGGCGGAACACCCCAGCAACCACCACAACCACCACAGCCGGATCCTCAAGGATCCGGCCCAGAGCCAGAACAAACACAGCCGCCGCCGGACCCTCCTCCCGACGACGACGTAGAGTCGATGAGGACGGGTTCCCTGTATGGGACCCCGCCCCATACGACGAGGGTCTCACCGACCCCAGCGCCAGCCCCCCACCACCCTACGAATGGTGAAGGGAGGCTGAAACTCACACCGCCGTCTCCATTTGATGGAGATAAGAAAAAATTCAAGGGCTTCCTCAGGAGGCTCAAGTTGTACTTCGCTGCTGACTCGGCTCAGTTTGCGAACCCCATAAACAGAGTCATACTGACTCTGTCACTCTGCAGTGAGGGGTCTGCAGAAACCTGGGCTCAGAATATCCAGGATAAGTATGACTACGATGGCTGGCCATCGTGGGGACTTTTCCTGGAGCATTTTAAGCTCCGCTTTGAGGACAGGGGCAATCAGGAGGATGCCTTCATTGCCCTAGACAACCTCAACTTCCGCTCTGGAAAAGCGGAAGAGTACTTCGACAGGTTCGAAGAACTAGCAATTGCCGCGGATATTGACCCTGGACTTTCGGTCAATTTCCCTTTCGTAAAACAAATATTGGAGAGACAGGTCTCTCGCAATATTATAAAAACAATTTACGCAATGGGATTGATTCCCACCAGTTATACGCAGTACAAACTGCGCATAACCAACATTGACGAGTCCGACACTCGGTTTAAAACCCGAATTGAAGGACTCGAGAGACTAACGAGAGTGCGACCAACCCCTGGTGGGAAAGTCACCGTGCCTACGAGAGTGGCACCTAAACCCCCTATGTGGAGCAAGCCCCCACCTAGGTACACTACCCCTGGCAGGCCAGCACCTCCAGCGGTAGCACCCGCAGCTCCCCCCACCTATAAACAAGCAGTGGACCCAAAAGGGCTGCCCACTTGTCACAGGTGCGGGAAGACTGGACACTTCATCAAGAACTGTCCAGGACCAGGACCCCCTGGAGGGGTAAAAGCACGCGCCCTCGACGGCATTGACGAGGCTGAAGAGGAAGCTCCTCAGGAAGAACAACCTGAGGAGGAAGAAAAAGATGAAACTCCTCAGCACGAATACGCTGAGGAGGTAGACGTCGAGGAAGTCTGCGAAGAAAACGCAGCCCTGAAGGACCATGTACGGCTCCTTCAGGAACAAATCGCACAACTGACCCAGGCGGTCAGGGAATTACAAGGAGCAAGCTCCTCACAGGATTTTCGCGGAGCCAGGAAGTGAGCGCACCCACCAAGGCGCCTGGCCCCTTATACCCAACTCACCATAGTGTCATGGACTACAGTACTGGAAGTAGCTCGAATGTAGACAATTTACTTACAAAAAATCACAAAAGCAATAGTGTAGTACAGAAGTATGCCAGAAAGGAAAGCAGCCACGCTTCCCTGAGTATGGTGAATATTACTACACTCCGGAAAGAAAGCGAATCGGATTACTTTACGTATCATTTTCTCCCAAATAATTTAGTTGAAATTCGTAGCATCTTCCATACACTTGATGAGACCGGTGCGAAACTCGAAAATCCTGTAAAACCTCCGAAAACAGACATAATACCCTGTGCTGGCAGAAAATGTCTGGAAGTAGAAATCAGCCTTCGGCAAGGGATAAATGCCACCCCAGTCAAAGTACTAGCCCTGATTGACTCAGGCTGTACCATTTCTATCATGGACCAGCAATGGGCTAAAGAGCAAAAACTCGTCACCACCCCATTGGCTAAACCCATGAAAGCACGACTGGCAGACGGAAGTTGGAGTGTAAATGTAGCCACCAATTCCGTAAAAACTACAGTACTCATCGGCCAGCATCATGTTCAGGAAATGGAATTTCCCCTGTTCAATACTGGCTCGAGCAAAGTCTATTTGGGCTATGATTGGTTGAAAAATAACCACCCCCAAATAAACTGGGCAGAGCGCTGGATCTCACTCCCTAGATGGGACTCTTCTCTAGTGGCCACCATCGCAATAAACGTGGTCGATGTTGATTTCCTTCCAGACCTGATGAAGGAATTCCCCACTGTTTTTAGCGATGCCATATTCAAAAGGGGAGCTATAAGCCGACCTGGCTTTGATATGCACATAGAGTTGAAACCTGGTGCCCAACCTTTCAGGTCGAAACTGTACCCTATGAACCCCGAGCACACACAGAAGTGCCGAGAGTATCTCGATCAGGCTCTCGCACGAGGACATATCGAGGAATGTAGACATACAGAATGGTCATCACCCTTCTTCTTCAAAAAGGAAATGCAAAGGGATGGATCTTATAGACTAAGACCCATAGTCGATTATACGAAGTTGAACGACTTAACTGTCAAGAACAGTTACCCACTTCCTTTAATAAGGGACCTCGTCGATGGAATCGGCGATGATGACCTTTTCACATTACTCGATGTGTTGTGGGGGTTCCATAATATCCCTATGGATGAATGGTCACAGCTGCTTGCAGCTTTTTGCACAGTTTTCGGTAACTATATACCGAAAGTCATGCAGTTTGGAATGTGCAATGCGCCTAGCCAATTCCAAGGCATGATGAACAAGGCGTTAGAAAAGGAAATCGCTACTGGACATGTGAAAGTATACGTCGACGACATACTCATCCACACTAAAAGTTCAGAAAAGGATTTCCACCATTCCCTCGTGAGGCGAGTCCTCACAGCACTGCGAGAATTTAGTTTGTGCGTGAGACCAGAGAAATGTGAATTTGAGGTTAACAGGACTACATACCTTGGATTGATTATATCCAAAGGGAAGATTGAACTGTCACCAAAAAAGTGCAGTGGGATCCAGGATTGGCCCATCCCGAAAAACCTCAAAGAACTCCAAAAGTTCATAGGTCTCCTAAACTATTATAGGAGGTTCATCCCCAACTTCTCGAAGGTCGCCAAACCCTTGCATGAACTCACAGGGTTGGAACCTTGGGCCTGGACGCCCCAGCGCCAGGCAGCCTTCGAAGAGCTCAAAAGGCTCTTGATGAACCCCCCAGTGCTCCGTTCCCCACTCGAAAGAGGCCAGTTCCGAATCGAGTGCGATGCTAGTAACTATGCCACTGGTGCTGTTCTTTCGCAGAAAGACGAAGGCGGGAAATGGCACCCCATAGATTACTTAAGCAAGGGAATGTCCTCCGCTGAGCGGAATTACGAGATTTACGATAAAGAATTGATGTCGATCATCAGAGCTTTTCGTGAGTGGTCCAAGTGGCTTTTGTCACCGCCAGACCCCGTTGAGGTCTGGACCGACCACCAGAATCTCCTATATTTCCGAAAGCCTCAGAATCTCAATGGTAGACAGGCCAGGTGGATGATGGAACTCCAAAACTATAACTACACGCTCCATCACATAAAAGGAAAGAACAACGGCCGTGCCGATCTCCTTTCCCGAAGGCCTGGACATGATGAGGGACACAATGACAACAAAGATGTCACCCTCATTAAACCTGAGCATCTGAGAGTCCGAAATATAGTATCAATTGGACCGGACTCCAATCTAGAAAAACAAATAAAAACTGCAACAAAGAAATCCCCTCCTACTGAGGTAGGACGATACTGGTTGGAAACCAGTGAGGGTTTCTGGATGCACAAAAACAGACTGTGGATTCCTCTGGACACGGCCCTCCGAGAGAGGATAATTCGGAGTCATCATGACACCCTGCTCGCAGGACACCCAGGTCCTGAAAGGACACGTGAGCTAATTGAGCGTAATTACTGGTGGCAGGAACTCCGCCAGGATACCCTCAAGTATGCATGTGCCTGCGACTGGTGCCAGAGAAACAAGGTGGACCGGACTAAGCGAGCTAATCCGCTCCACCCGCACGCCATCCCACCTGGACCGTGGGAAGAAATCACATGGGACATAATTGGACCAATTCCTAAGTCCAAGTCCTATGATGGAATCTTAGTAATCGTAGACCGATTCACTAAGCGCCTCATACTGCAGGCAGTAAAGATGAAACTCACCACGGACGAGGCCTTGGCCATCCTCCGTGATAGAGTATTCAGGGAGCATGGACTCCCTAAAAAGATAATCAGTGACAGAGACAGGAGGTTTACCTCCGCGCTCATCACTGCCTTTTACAAAGCCATGGGGATTCAGGCAAATCCCTCCACGGCTTATTGCCCGCAAACAGACGGACAGTCCGAGCGGACCAATCAGGAAATCGAGACTTTCCTGAGACACTACATTACTCACCGCCAGGACGATTGGACAACTTGGCTGCCTACAGCCGAGTTCTCCTATAATGACAAGGTGAACTCCGCGACGGGGTATACACCTTTCTATTTAGACTTTGGGAGACACCCTTGGAAAGGGGAAATCTCAAACAAGTCCACCGACGTACCACATGTAGATAAACTCGTCGAGGACTTATTAGAGGCTAGAGAGAAAGCTAGGCTTTCCCTCGAAAAGGCAGCGGAGCAAATGAAGCTCCAGTACGACCAACATAGGAAGACGGCCCTTGTATATAAAAAAGGAGATTTGGTCTGGCTAGACGCCAAGAACCTCAAACTCCCCAAGGGCCTAACCCCTAAGTTGGCAGGCAAAAGAGTAGGACCCTTCCCCATCAAATCCAAAGTGGGAGAAGGAGCGTATCGCCTAACGCTCCCACCACAATGGAAGATACACAATGTATTTTCGGAAGGGCTCCTGAAACCCTATGTACCGCCTGCGTTCCCTAGCCAGGAACGCGAACCTCCCCCACCCCCTGAAATCATCGGTGACGAGCCAGAATATAATGTCGAGGAAATTATCGACTCTAAACTCGAAGGACGGGCGAAAAAGATAAAGTACCTGGTACTCTGGGAAGGTTACCCCAAAGAAGAAGCTACATGGGAACCCTTGGAAAATCTTAGGAACGCAAAAGAAGCCATCCAAGATTTCCACGATAAACACCCAGAAGCACCAAGGAAACTTAGGGCAATAGACCATGCCCAGTTATCCTTCCGTCCTTACGAGAATCTCACCAATTGGGAAGGGGAAGTCCAAGACTGGACTCATGGACGCGTTCATGTGGACATGAACCTGGGAGGGGGGTAATGTAAGGATAATCGAATTTCCTTACATAATTATTACCGTGAAGCGCCTGGCATTTAGCGCCCACAACCTAAGCGCTCGCTTTGAGCGCCTACTGGATTAAGCGCCCGTCTAGCGCGCTACTGCTTAGTAATAGGTCCGCGCTAATATGACTCTAAGCGCCCATATTAGCGCCGGTATTACTTAAGCATAATTGGTGCTTAATAAAGCAAGGCTTGAGCGTCGCTCGCCCACGTGGAACATCAAGCCACGTGACTAATGGCTCGCACGGACCATAGAACACCTGTGCACCTATTGGACTTAACTTGTCCTTAATCGTGCCGAGGCCCGGCTAGGTATGGCACCTAGTCCGAGAAGCCCAAGTGTCAGGCACACCCAAAATGGCAACCACCATAAGCGCCGGACCAGCGCTTATGCCTACACGTGACCGGACCGACTTCCATGAAGTCCGGATCACAGGCAGTGACAATAACGAGGGAATTCCCACAGAGAACTTCTGTGACTGATGAAAGACCACACTAGGAAGGCACCCTGGTCTGTGTGCGCTGCGGACAGTCAGCAACCACGCTTCTTAGGCACATGTTCCCGTGCCTTGTGATATAGAAGCAGTGTTGTACCGCATGGACCATGATAAGGAGATAAGGCCCATTAGTATAAGTAGTCAGTCGTTCAGTTGTCTAAGTTCCCTCGTCTTCGACCTGGTCTATACCCGACCAGCTCCTGTCTGTAGTAGAGACTCCCAGTAGTTGCCTATAGATTCGGTTCCCCCGACTTCGACTCCGAGCATCTGAGACTGAGTCGCACCGCAACCCCAGCTGAGCTGGTGGCCGGTCGCTGACAAATATTGGCGTTTTACACGCCAATGCCTTAATCATTTCCATGCACTTGTCATGGAGTGGTCTCCAGTGAAATGTTTGCATTTCACTACACAGACTAGCCAAAGGGCCAGTGTAAGCGGACAGATTGGGCATGAACTGTCCAATGTCCTCTGCACCTCGTTAACGCTTGTCAGCATTTTCCAGTTACGGATTTTATCCATTTTATCCACTGTGACGTGGATTCCTCGGGCATCTATAATATGCCCTAAGCAATCTACACTCTTCGCGTATAACGAGCACTTCTTCTTGCTCAAGAAAAGGCTCGCACCTTTGAGGGTCTCAAAGACCGTCTTTAAGTGGCGCTCATGGTCCTCCAAGGTCTTGGAGAAGACGAATACATTGTCTAAGTACACATGCACGTACTTTCCCAATTGATGACGAAATATGTGCATCATCAGGCGCTGGAAGGTAGCAGGGGCATTACAATCCCCTATCTGCATCACCTGTGAGAACATGATGCCCAAGATGGTTGCGAACGCCGTCTTCCACATGTCCTCAGGCTCTACGCATACTTGCTCATATGCGTCTGATAGGTCAATCTTTGACCTATACACGGCTCTAGCCACATCCTGCCTGATCTGATCCTGATCAGGCAATGGGGTAATATCCCGTACTGTGTTCGCATTCCATTTCTGACAGTCTACAACTGTCCGTAGCAGCGGGTTCCAGCTGCTTTTTGGTATGCATAACATAGGAGCTGCTTGCGATGCCACTCCTGCTTCTCACCAACCGTTAGTAATATAACGGTTCACTTTCTCAAGGAATTGTTCCTTAAATGCCTCAGCACACTGAGGCAGGTAATAATTATAGACTTGCTTTTCGTCTATTAAGGGTATGCAGTGGTTTACCACCCGAAATGGCGGCGGTCTGGGGGGAACTCCCCCAAAGAGCTCAGCGTACTGGTTAAACCAGTACTCATGCCTGCCTTCAAGGTAGGCGTCGTCTATCTTTACAGAGGCGTTAGCCTCTCCCCCCTTCCAGGGCTCACCCGCATCCCGGGGGCCCGAGTGTAGTCAGCTCTTTCGAGCTTCCTTCCTCAGCGCATTCTTAGCCGACATACGGATGCGTAATGCTTCTGTCTCCTCACTGGGTGACATCACCTGAAGGGTTTTCCCCTTCCCTTCACCAATCTGGATTGCACATCGGTGCACATCCAGTATCACACGGCGGTCATACATGAACGCCATTCCGACTATGATATCATAGCGGTCAATGTTTGCTATATCAAAATACTGGTCCTCCACCAGTATTCCTCCCAAATCTACTGCTACGTGGCATCTGCGTGTGATCATCAATCGGCTGCCGATACAGCCGAGTTGGATAGGAACCGGATTATCCAGTTGGAAGGTCGGTACCTTCGTCACCCGAGCAAAGTCTGGGCTCATCAGGTCTGGGGTACTTCCAGAATCGAAAAGCATATACGCTTTTACACCGTTCACGGTGATGTAGGCCGTGAGGCATTGCCTAGCCTCCTTTGTCACTACCGGGCGCAATCCCGTCTGCTCTTTCTGGACGTGCGCCCGAAACAGCCTGTCGTCGACATGGCCGACGCATACTTCTGTCATGTAGAGGACTTCATCCTCTTCCAATTCCTGGATTCCAGTGACCTGGTCACTTTCCGCCTCCTCCTCGAGCTCGTCCGAATTGTACTAATCCCCGTGACCAGTGTAGTCGTCTTCCGCGACTTCCTCCGGTAGGGCTTCACCCTCCGGCTCCTCGCTTTCAACCGCAGGTGTTTCCGGCAGTTCCTCAGGCTCCGACTCGCCCAGCTCCTCCTGTAAGGCGTAGTTCCTTACATTTCCCCTAAAAGCCTCTGGCTTTCGCTGTGACTGAGGGCACACATTCGCATAGTGCCCTGCTTTTCTGCACATATAGCATGTTAGAGGAGCTTTCTGCTCCTCTCCGCCTCATACCCCAATCTTGGGCACCGCCTTAGGCAGTTCTAGCTGGGGTTTGCTCCCTCTGGCTTGGGCGCACTCGTCTCATGTGCAATCGATCCGCAGGGGAACAGGTTCCCCTGGCCTACGGTCTGTGTGCGGCCGATACAGCCGCAGTCTCACAAACCTCTGCCCCACAGGCACTCTGCCTGTAGGCGGGTTTCCTTTGGGACCTGCCTGGCTCCCTACCGAAGGCACTGCCTTCCACTGCTGGAGGTAGTGGAGGGTCGCTTCCACTTGGCGACTAGCGTTGATAATATCCTCAACCGAGGATAACTCAATGCTAATCGTGTGAGTTTTGAAGATGGCCTCCACCATCTCGTTAGGCAGTCCGTTAAGGAACTGCCTTTTCATTGTACCAGTGTTGGGCGGGGTGAGCATTCTCTCCGCCGCCTGGGCCAATTTGTTCCAGAATCCCAAGGCGCCCTTCGCCTTTGTAAACTTCACCTGATAGAAGGCATCCACTGCCTTCTGGGCTGTTACCTCGGTCAGGAACTGCTTAAACATAGCAGTTATCAATTCCTCGAAGGTGGACCTTCGAGGAGCACGGGATAGACCTGTTACTTCTTGGGTATACCAAGTAGCGGCTATTCCGCTTAAGCATGACCCTGCTAGCATAATGCGTTGGTGCTCCAACTGCGGGCCGACTACTCTATAGAAGTAGAAGTAATTAAGGAGGCCATCGAGCCACCTTTCCCAGACGACGAGGTCGTCTCATCTGTCATAAAGCTCAGGGGGGTCAATCTTAATCCCCCTAATCTCAGCTATTGCCTCAGGCAATAGCGAGGTTTTATCTTGTATCATCACGAGGTAGTGATGTAATACATCGCTCTGGTAGTTTGTAGAACTTGGGGACACCTCCCGAGTAATCTCCCGCTCCTTCTGGGGCGGTTGCATCCATCCGAACGGGCCCATCTGGCCCGTTGGCTCTCGCTGACCCAGCTGTGGGTAGCGCGACATAAGCCACGGCTCTGGCCCCACTGTTTCTCGAGGGCCGCCGCCCTCCATTCCTGGTTCGCCAGGGGTTCGAGAACCGTCCGTGCAGTTCTCCCTTCGCCACCCATCCTCACGGTCGGCTGGCGCCGACCATCTGGCCTCTGGGGCTACCCCTGAGGGCGCCTGACTCGGCGGGGTAGGCCCCACTTCGGGTTCCAACGAATCACGGCGTTGCCGCCGTAAGGGAGCCGCTAGCGCGGTTCCCTGCTCATCTAGCAAGTCCAACACCTGCCTAACGTGGGTAGCCTCCTCGCTTAGCCGTTGCTGAATAGTGGCTTGGCGATTTTTCATCGCCCTTACAAGAGCCTCAAACTCTTTGTCCTGGCGGGAAAGTTCCGCCTGAATGTCCGAGAGTCTCTCGGCTACAGTGTTAGCTCGTGCTATCGCTGTGGGCTCATCTCCACTATTGGAGGGAGCCCGCGAGCTTGACCGCTCTCGCGGCCACCTCTTGCGGGTTTCTAAGGGCTCTCTGCCCTTTCCTTTTGAAGGTCCGGCCTTCTCGAATGATGGCGCCCCGCCAGTGACTTGGTGCATTGTGGCGCCCTCCTTGTGGCGATTGCCACATGTTGATGGCGTTTCGGACCTAACGCCGTCGTCAGGGGCCGGTGACGCCATGTCAGCCTTTAGCGGGGGTTCACCGCTGGGCTCGACAGAGGGTCCTATTCCCTCTGGCTGCGCGACGCCTGTGTCGCGCAGAGGTCCTACCAAGGGAGGAGTTTCTCCTCCCTTCCTGTTGTACTTTTTCTGCGTGGCTATATGGGTGTAACCCATTTCTAGCCACACTTGTTGTGTTGAAGGTTCAAAAAAGTTGTAATGCTTTCTATCCCTCAAAAGAACTGGACTCAACAGTATATTGAGTATGGTAGTTCTATGTAGAGGGATCTACCCTCTCTGTACAGTTGCAACGCAATATATATAGGCGAGCGGCCCTCTAGGGGCCGCTGATGTAAGCATAGCCTAAG
This sequence comes from Clavaria fumosa, assembly GCA_951802425.1. Taxonomy (NCBI): domain Eukaryota; kingdom Fungi; phylum Basidiomycota; class Agaricomycetes; order Agaricales; family Clavariaceae; genus Clavaria; species Clavaria fumosa. Next base: position 651,389 of record OX637803.1, on the reverse strand, counting down.
CGGCTATGCTAATAGACTATTATGGTATATACATTATGTAATAAAAGAATAGAAAAGGCCTATAGACTTACACCAGCCCCAGCAATTCCACCTGTTCCCAACACCCCCACATTACCTGATCCCGAGTCCCACCTCACTTCCCCTCCATCCTGCAGCAGCAGCAACATGCTCCTGCTCCACAGATTTTACCCTGTCCCACTGGTGCCAGTGACTGGATGATTGTGGACCAGATGCATGCTCCCACTGCCAAGCATCAATGCTTCCACTGTGGCCAGGTTGGTCACATCACCCAAAACTGTCACCTCCTGGACACTTTTCTCTATGTCCCAAGGCCACAGGTTTGTGTGATGGTCCCTGCACAGTTTGAAGTGGAAGTATATGAGAATGAGTTGGCCCTGCTTCGTGATTGGCTTGTGATATATGAAAGAGAAAGACAAACAGCTTGCACCCAGGTGGCACAGCAACAACAGCAACAACAGCCCATGCCAGCTTGTCAGGATTGCTTACATAAGCAGGCGGGAAAGGCCAAGAAAGGATTGCAAAAGAGTTGCAGGAAGATTGCAGACAAGTCACGTGGCCCGAATGGGTGGCGGATTATGTAATGGGAAAATCACATGACCCGGGTCTGAGCGCATCACGTGACGCACGGGTCCGAGCGTGGGAACGCTGGCAACTCCCGAAGCGCTCACTATATATACTACGTCCTTTTCTTACTTGTACCCTTTTCCCCTTATGTTAGTATCGTCATCATTGACCTTACATTAAGTTGTGTGAGCGTGAGACTAAGTCTGACACAATACTAACATCACACCCAATCCACCCTAGCCCTGTGTCCTAACCCAGCTAGCCTGGACCCCTATCTCAAACTGTCACATTCTGTCACAGCTTATCCCCCTCATCCTCTTCTTCTTTACCCTGCCTGCAGTGTGTAACAGAACTGCACAAAATTTTTACTGTGTGTAGATACACGTGACCAGACCCAGAGGAAGTCTACTGTGACCCTCCCCAAGTGATACCAAGTGCCCAAGGCCCAGATCTTTGTTTTACAGCTATGTACCAGTGAATCGTGTAGTGTACAGGGCAAGGAAAGGCCCTCTACATAGTCTTTCTGTAGTTTCCTGGTCCAGTGGACAGGGCCCTTGCTCTGTGACCATTGTCAGAAGGGCGCACAGGCAACTCATTAGGAGTTGTGGAGCGACCACCTGGGACACCATTTGGGCCCCATGCTAGCAACAGCTTTATAGAATAAGAGTTCTATAAGTACCTAAGTACCTAAAGAGCAGCCTGAGAGGACAGGACTGCTAAGAGATCAAAGAAATCCTGAGTGCCCAAGGCCTGGAATTTTATTTACAGCATCTACGACTGAGACCGGGTTGAGCCCAGCTCCCCCCCAATTCCCCCGTTACTGACATCCCCGAAACCCCATCACCACCACCAGGGTCTGTGATGGCTGACCACATTGCCCTGCCTGAAGTCCATGCTACAAGGCTGGATTTAGTTGTTGCCCCATTCGATGGGCAAAAAAGAAATTTCCATACATTCCTCCGGTCGCTCCGCCTCCTGTTTATGGCGAATCCGATAATCTATACCACGGACCTGGCAAAGGTCCTCTACACTCTCAGCAAAATTGCTGGGGATGGGTTTGCTGCAGAATGGGCAAATATGAAGGGAGAGGAAATCCTGGGTAACAACGAGGTTGGAACCTGGGCAGAATTTGTGGAGGAGATGAAGCAAGCGTTCGATGACCCGAACAATTGTGCGACTGCCCTCGCAGACATTGCAGGGTTGAAACAGGGTGTCATGATGGCACTGGAGTTCTTCGCAAAGTTTGAAACGATGTTCCGAAGAGCGGGGATGACAGAAGTGGCCAATTCAGACATCTTGGTCCATTGGCTGGAGTCGAACCTGAGCAGGAGGCTAGTGGGAAAGGTCTATGGTGTTTCACCAATGCCAGAGACCTACATGCAATGGAAGGCACTCGCAGAAAGGCTAGATGCTCAGCAGCGTCGCCTCGATGGAGTCATCACGCTGCAGAACTCTGTGCATCCTGCTCCGCCTGCAACCAGCTGCCCCCTCCCTCAACAAACCCGCCTCGCACCAGCCCCCCGCCCCTTCCTGGCCCAGCCACTGGCCCGCACCCCTGCCCCGCCCACCATGCCACATCCCACCAACACTGGTGATGCCATGGTGGTGGATCGTGCCCATGCCCCTGGAGTGTTGCGCACCTGCTTCTGATGTGGCCAAGCTGGTCACATAGTGAGAGATTGCCTGCTCCAGGACATGCGTCCGCAGATCCCGAGACTGCAGGTCCATGCCGTGGAAAGCCAGGTACGTAGTGCAGAGTACAAAAATGAGATCGCGCAGCTCCGAGACCACCTGGAGTTGCTCGAGAGAGAGAAAAGGGCTCCTGTTGAGGAGCCAGATTTTGGAGACAAGGCCCAGTGAGTCCGAACTGGAGCCTCAGGAGTAGATATCCCAGCCCCACTCCCGTCCCTGTACCCGCAGCTAGTATCCCAAAATACACTATCTTGCAGTGGAGACACACCCGGATTGGGGCTGAGGTGAAGGACAAAGCGGAAACGGAAACCGCTAAGAGTGAAATACCGAAAAGAGAAAAGGGGACTAGCAGCAAAGTGGAGCCGACGAAGCACCTTGCAGAGGTGCTGAAGGACACCCTATTGCATATGCCCCGAGAGCTCTCCATCCAGGTGCACCTGGAGGCTCTCAGCACTGGCAAAGGGGCAACTATGAAAGCCCTTGTCAACTCAGGCTGCACCAACTGCTTTATGGACTTGGAGTGGGCAAAAAAAGTGGGATTGGAACCATCTCCCTTGCTGAATCCAATCACCATGTATAATGTGGATGGAACACAGAACAGGGATGGTAAGATCCGGTATGGGATGGAGCTGCTTGTGATGGTTGGCGACCACCAGGAGCGGATCCACTTCCTGCTAGGGAAGACCCAGTCCCACATGGTGATCCTTGGGCATGATTGGCTAAAGCATCATAATCCAGAGATTGACTGGGTGAAAGCTGAAGTAAGGCTCACCCGCTGCCCCAACACCTGTGCCTCCTCCCCACACAGCCACTGGTTCCCTGCCCGACCCTCAGTTCCACTGAAAGCGAGTACCCTGGCCTCAGCCAGTATCCCGGACACCCGTTTTCCCAACACTGGCCCAGCCACTACCCTTTGGTTTTTAGCAAAGCAAAGTGGGATGAGCTTCCCCACTCCCGCCCTGACTTTGATATCAAAATCGAGTTTAAAACAGACCCTGGACACCTCTCCTCTAAGCTATACTCTCTAACGTGAGAAGAGATGGTGGAAATGAATCACTGGGTGGATGAGCAGCTAGCTTCTGGACAAATCCGACCTTCGAAGTCCCCGTACGCAAGCCCCTTCTTCTTCAAACGTGAGAAGGACAAGCTGTGGCCAATTATTGATTACTCTAGGCTGAACTCATATCTAATCAAAGACAAGTACCCCCTCCCCCTCATCCGAGACACCATGGATGTGTTAAAGGGGGCGACCATCTATTCCAAGATTGATGTGAAGGGAGGTTTCCCATTGATGCAGGTCTGGCCAGAACATCAGCACCGCTGTGCTTTCCTAATGCCTCGTGGACTCTTCGAACTGGCAGTTATGTGGTTTGGGCTGCAGAATGTGCCTGCAACCTTCCAGCACTTCATGAACCATGTGTTGAGGGAAGAGATTGCAGGGGGGCATGTCCGAGCCTACGTCGACGATGTTATAGTGTTTGCAGAGGATTTGGCTACACATCGGTATTGGATGGATCGGGTCTTGAGGAAGTTTGGGGAGAACAGCCTGTGCCTCAGACTCAGCAAGTGTGAGTTTGAGAAGAGTGAGGTCTTCTTCCTGGGGATGAAGATCTCCCACAACCGTCTAGAGCATGACCCAGCTAAAGGCACGGTGATCCGTAACTGGCCCAGACCGAAGAATGTGGAAGAGGTACAGAGATTCAACGGGATGCTGAACTACCTCCGCCGGCACATCCCGAACCTCTCTGCCCAAGCAAAGCCACTCTTCCAGCTGACAGGGAAGGTCCCATGGAGATGGGAGGAGGAGGAGGAAGCAGCCTTCCAAGATCTCCGCTTGGCACTAGTATCAGCCCCAGTCTTGGCTCTACCACAAGACAAAGGGAGATGGAAGGTAGAAACGGATGCGAGCAACTTGGCGACAGGAGGAGTTCTCTTGCAGCAGCAGGTGGATGGGACTTGGAGAGTTGTAGACTATATCTCCAAAGCCCTCACTGCAGCTGAGAAGAATTATGATGTGTACAACAAGGAGTTCCTGGCTGTAATCCAGGCACTATGCGAGTGGCAAGCTTACCTGATTGGGGTGGAAGAGACTATCAAAATCTGGATGGACCATGCTAACCTCCAGTACTTCTGGAAGCCCCAGAAGTCGAAACTGAGGCAGGTCCATTGGGTTGGAGAGCTCCAGTGCTTTGACTTCGAGATCAAGTACCATACTGGGAAGTCAAACACGAAAGCTGATGCACTCTCACAGAGGCCAGATTATGGAGAGATGGTGGAGGAGGATGCACCAGTACAGGTCTTCCCAGAGGCTGAGACCCGGACATTGTTCACATTGGAGATGGAGACACTACTCCAGAAAAACAGCATGGTACATGTACAGAAGCCAGAGGAGCTTGATGATGAGTGGATGAGAGATCGGATGGGACTCTGGCGGAAGGCAGAAATCACATGGGTGCCCCCAGAAGCATGTGAGGCAGTGCTCACCTATGAGCATGACCTCCCCATTGCAGGACACCCTGGTCCACGGAAGCTGAGGGCGGCTCTGTTGAGGTCCTACTGGTGGGTGGGCATGGTGAAGGATTCCAATTGGTATGCAGGTGGATGCGAGACATGCCAACGAATCAAGCCTGATCGTACCAGGTGTGCTGCTCTGCTCCATCTGCACCCTGTCCCTGAGAGCCCCTGGGCAGTCATCTCTTGGGACATTGTTGGGCCTTTCCCCCTCTCATGTGGTCACAATGCGATCCTTGTCATTGTCGACAAGTTTACAAAACAGACTCTCATCGAAGCTATTGGCCTTGACCTCACGGGACTTGGTGCTGCTCGGATTCTTCGAGACCAGGTCTTCCATGACCATGGAGTCCCGCAGAAGGTTGTGAGTGACTGGGGAACCCAATTCGTGTCCAGATTCATGAGGAAGTTCTATGGGATGATTGGAGTTAAAGCAAACCCAAGCACTGCATTCCACCCACAAACAGATGGACAGACAGAGCGAGTCAATCAGGAGGTTGAAGTGTATCTCTGGGCCTATGTTGACCATCTGCAGGACAATTGGGCAGAGTGGCTATCCACAGCCGAGTTCACGCTCAATAACCATGAGCACTCGGCCACCGGATTCACACCTTTCTATCTGGAGTATGGCCGGCACCCTTGGAATGGTGGTATCTGGCCACCTTCTGAGGTGAACCCTGCAGCAGACAAGTGGATGGCCAAGCTCATGGAATCCCGAAGAGCAGCCAGGGAAGCAATGGGGAAGGCAGCAGATGCGATGAAGGCCAGCTATGATAAGGGAAAGCGCCCGAGTCGTGAACACTTGAAGGGGGACTTAGTCTGGCTGGATACTTGGAACCTGAAAATGGATCGACCATCCAAGAAGCTTGACAACAAGTGGGCTGGACCCTTCACTATCGAAGAGAAGGTTGGACCAGCAGCATACCGACTCAAGCTCCCCCAAGCATGGCGCATTCACTGGGTTTTCAATGAGTTGCTACTCACCCCGTATATTGCCCCCTCTTTTCCTTCCCAGAACTTGCCTCCACCCCCACCCCCCACAATTGACAACGACCACTTGGAGTATGACATGGAGGCAATTCTTGATGTCAAGAAGGTTGGACGGGGAGTGAAGTATCTGGTGAAGTGGTTGGGATACCCTGCAGAGGAGAACACCTGGGAACCTTGTTGCAACCTCACTAATGTTGCACTGTTGCTCCGGGACTTCTTCCAGCAATACCCTGACAAGGCGAAGTTGGCAGGTCGAGACGCCCAGCCTTAAGAGGGGGGTGATGTCAGGATTGCTTACATAAGCAGGCAGGAAAGGCCAAGAAAGGATTGCAAAAGAGTTGCAAATATACAATCTTGCAACAGAGACATGCCCAGAGTGAGAACAAGGCCAAGGACATAAATAGCAAGAAAGCGAAAGATACCAAAATACCAAAAGCAACTATCAGTATCTCAGAAGAAAAACTGAAAAAGTGAAAATGAGACCTGACCCTACCAGTTCACTTTGAGACCCTTACCATGGCACAGTGGGGGAGTGCTAAGGTCCTGATAGACTCAGGATGTACAAACTGCTTCATGGACCTGGCCTGGTGCAAAGACCTTGGACTGGAGCCAGTGCCCCTGCCAATGCCAATCAAAGTATACAATGTTGATGGCTCCTTGAACAAAGATGGCCCCATCAAGTATGGGATCAACCTTATCCTAGTGATAGAGGATCATCAGGAGCATATTCATTTCCTGCTCAGCACAATGAAGTCATGCAAAGTTATTCTGGGACACAACTGGCTCTCAAAACATAACCCTGATATTGATTGGACCCTGGGGAAGATATCCTTCAAATGCTGTCCCCAAAGCTGCTTCCCATCCCCAGGGTGTGACCACAGGTATCAGTATCCCACCAACCCCAAGGATAGTGCCTATAGTTTCCCACCCTACCAGTTCACCACCAAATACCATTACCCCAGTAACCCTAAAAATAGCACCTATGACTTTGCTCTACAAATGGTTATGGACAATTGCTTTTTGGACACCAGAACCATGCCAGACTGGCCATTGCTGTATCTGACAGTCTTCAGTGAGGCTAAGTGGGATGAGTTGCCTAAACCACAACCCAATTTTGACATGAAGATCAAGTTCTGTGAGGACCCAGGTCACTTGTCCACTAAGCTTTACTCATTGACTAAGGAAGAGACAGCTGGGATGAACTGCTGGATAGATGAACAGCTGAATAAGACCCTCCAAGTCTCCCTATGCCAGCCTGTTCTTCTTCAAACAGGAAAAGGACAAACTCTGTCCTATTATCAACTACTCAAAACTTAACTCATACCTGATCAAAGACAAGTTCCCACTACTGCACATCTGGGACTGTGTAGACAAACTGCATGGAGCAAAGATCTTCTCTAAGATTGATGCAAAGGAAGGATTCCCATTGATGAGACTCTGGGAAGGACACCAAGAGTGATGCACTCCCCTAACCTTACAAGGATTGTTTGAACCTACAGTAATGTGGTTCAGGCTCCAAAATGCCCCAGCTACTTTCCAGAGGTTCATGAACTATATCCTGAGAGAGGAGATCACTGGTGGACATGTACTTGCATACATTGATGATGTCATCATGTTTGCTGACAATCTTGCAACACATCGCCACTGGATGGACCATGTGCTACAAAGGTTTTGTGACAATAGACTATGCCTCTGATTGAGTAAGTGTGAGTTTGAGAAGAGTGAGGTATTCTACCTTGGGCTCAGGCTCTCACACAACCGATTGGAACATGACCCAGCAAAGGCAGAAGCCATATGGAATTGGCCATACCCCAGAAATGTCAAGGAACTCCAATGTTTCTTGGGAATGATCAATCACCTGCATCATTTCATCCTGAATCTGTCCACATGTGCCAAACCCCTGTTTAAACTCACTGGCAATGTCCCATGGTGCTGGCAAGTGGAACAGGAGGCTGCATTCCTAGACTTAAAGAAACTTGTCTCAGCCCCAGTCTTTGCTCTACCCCAGGACTCAGGTAAAGGGAAAGTAGAAATGGATGCAAGTAACCTTGCCACTGGTGGAGTACTCTCCCAGCAACAGGCTGATGGCACCTGGAGACCAGTTGACTACATCTCCCAGGCCCTCACTGCTATTGAGAGAAACTATGATGTCTATGACAAGGAGTTCCTTGCAGTCATCAGAGCACTCAGAGAATGTATCTTATCAGAGCAGAGGAAACCTTTGAGATCTGGACTGATCATGCCAACCTCCAGTATTTCAGAAAACCCCAAAAGCTGAAGCCCCAGCAGATACGCTGGTATGGAGAACTCCAATGTTTCAACTTTAAGATCAAATATCAGACCAGTAAAAGCAACACAAAGGTTGATACCCTGTCCCAGAGACCAGACTACAGAGATGCAGCAGAAGAAGATGCCCTGATCCAAGTATTCCCCTCCAGAATGGAAACCCATTCCTGCTTCACCTCTGAGATGGAGACACTACTCCAGAAGAATATGTTGTAAAACCTGATGAACTTGATGACAGCTGGACATGAAACCACTTTGAGTTATGGTGGAAGAGCAATACTGTGTGGATACTCCCTGCTGTGCATGAGACAGTGCTCAACTATGAGCATGATCTCCCAATTGCAGGACATCCCAGAGCTAAGAAAATGAAAGCCATGGTACTCAAGTCTTACTGGTGGCCTGAGATGGTGAAAGATGTGGAATGCTATGTGGCTGGATGCGAGGGCTGTCAAAGAACTAAACCTGACAGGACTAAATGCACTGCCCCCCTCTACCCACATCCAGTACCAGATGGCCCATGGTGGGTAATCAGTTGGGACATAGTAGGGCCCCTCCCACAATCCCATGGGTTTGATTCCATCCTCATCATTGTTGATAAGTTCACCAAGCAAATGCTCATCAAGGTAATCAGGTTTAACCTCACAAGTCTGGGAGCTGCTAGGATCTTGCATGACCAAGTATTCCAAAACCACAGAATCCCTCAAAAGGTCATCAGTGACCATGGGCCACAATTCATCTCACAATTTATGAAGGAATTCTACCACATGATTGGAATAAGAGCAAATCCAAGCACCACTTTCCACCCCCAAACTGATGGACAAACCAAACAGGTAAATCAAGAGATCAAGACCTACCTACAGGGATATGTAGACCATCTCCAAGATGATTGGGCTGAGTGGCTAAGCACTGTGGAGTTCACACTAAACAATCAGGAGCATTCTGCTACAGGCTACACCCCTTTCTTCTTGGACTATGGACAACATCCCTGGAATGGAGGGATCCATCCCTGGACTGAGGTAAATCCAGCAGCTGATGAGTGGATGGCCAAGCTTGAAGAGTCACAACAGGCTGCTAAGGAGGCTATGGAGAAGGCTGCATTAGCCATGAAGAAGAGTTATGATAGTGGGAAGTGACCCAGCCATGAGTATCAAAAGGGGAACCTTGTGTGGCTTGACACACAGAACTTCAAGATGGATTGCCCCAATAAGAAATTCAACAACAAGTGTGCTGGGCCTTTCACTGTTGTGGAGAAAGTGGGACCAGCAGGATACTGCCTCAAACTACCACCAGCCTGGCATATCCATGATGTGTTCAATGAAATACTACTAACTCTGTACACTCCCCCTTCTTTCACTTCTCAGTCCCAATGTCAGGATTGCTTACATAAGCAGGTGAGAGAAGCCAGGAAAGGATCACAAAAGAGTTGCAGGAAGATCATGGGTAAGTCATGTGACTGGGACAGCTGACAGATTAGGTAATCACATTTCACGTGATGCATGGGGTCCGAGTGTGGGAATGCTGGCAACACCCGAACTGTCTGCTATATATACTATGACTTTTCCTTTCTTGTACTCTTTTCCCCTTATGTTAGTATTGTCATCATTGACCTTACATTAAGTCATGTGAGCATGAGACTGAGTCTGATACCCAACCTCCTCCCCCCACCATCAATGATGACCACCTGGAATATGATATCGAAGAAATTCTGGACATAAAGAAAGTAGGACGTGGAGTGAAGTACCTGGTGAAATGGTTAGGCTACCCAGTTGAAGGAAACACCTGGGAACCCTGCCAAAACCTCACCAATGTCTCGCTACTCCTCTGCAACTTTTTCCTCAAACATCCAGAGAAAGTGAAACTAGCTGGTCATGATGCCCAGCCTTGAGAGGGGGCCATGTCAGGACTGCTTACCTAAGCCACCACCAGAACCCAAATGTATTCCAAAGGCCAATAGCAAATAGTGAAAAGTGAAGTCACATGACAAATCACAACCTTTAGCACCCACTCACAACCCTGCAGGAGCATTAAAGGTGTTATCAGCATTAACAGCATTACCTGTCATGTGACCCCAACCTGCACTTGTAGCCTTTCCCACACTTCGGAATTTGTGATGGAGGCAGATCCAGGATAGTGGTACTGACACCTCCCATCAGGCAATCTAACTTAATCAGGACTAATTGAGGTCTCTTCTCGGGCAGCCAAGCATTTGCTCTGTTATTGTCCACTGTTCATACCTTGCTGCTCCCTTCCCTATTTAGTATTCCCTTTGCCTTGTCCCATTGCTCTGACTCCTCATGACTCAGAGCATGTAGCCTCATTTCCATCCACATGACTCATGCTTTGCACTGCCTTGTCCACTAGTATATACTGTATACCATGCATGTAATGGATGTAGTTCCTTACATTGAAATTGTGTTCTTCCCCCCTTGCACTCTTTGTATGGGACCTGGGCTGACACATTGTGGGGTGACAGAGTCTTCATGTTGGGGTGCAGGTCTCATAATCTCTAGAATAATGTCCTTGACATGACAGTTTAATGCTCAGTTGGTAATCCATACTGGGGTTTCATTTACCTGACATGACAGTTTAACTACAAGTGTCTAGTGTCAGTATAAATGTTTTACAGACATAAAAATTATTTAGACTTACTGCTCAGTCAGTAATCCATACTGAGCAGTATTGTGCAATGTGCATGGCTGTGAAAATGTTAGGATCGCTTATGTAAGCCATCCCAAAGTGCAGTTGTGGAGAAACTGGGGAGGGTTGTTGGAAGGTCACATGACCTGTGGCTGTGGTCAGATTACATAATCGTAAGATCACATGACCTGGGCCTGGGCGCATCACGTGATCCGAGAGGTCCGAGCGTGGGAACACCGGCAAATGCCGAAGCGTTCGCTATATATACTATGTCTTTTCCATTCTTGTACCCTTTTCCCCTTATCTTAGTATTGTCGTCATGACCTTACGCTTAAGTTGTGTGAGACCCAGTCTGATATAATACTAAGATCTGCCTGTCCGCCCTAGCCCTGTGTCCTAACCCGGCTAGCCTGGACCCTTAATTTCAAACTGTGACATGTTGTCACAGCTCAGCCCCTATCATCCTCTTCTCCTTTACCCTGCCCGCGGTGTGTAACAGAACCGCGAGAAATTTTTACTGTGTGTAGATACACGTGACCAGACCAGGAGGAAGTCAACTGTGACCCTCCCCAAGTGATACCGAGTGCCCAAGGCCCAGAACTTTGTTTTACAGCTATGTACCAGTGAATCATGTAGTGTACAGGGCAAGGAAAGGCCCCTACATAGTCTTTCTGTAGTTTCCTGGTCCAGTGGACAGGGCCCTTGCTCTGTGACCATTGTCAGAAGGGCGCACGGGCAACTCATTAGGAGTTGTGGAGCGACCACCTGGGACACCATTTGGGCCCCACGTTAACAAAAGTTTCATAGAATAAGAGTTCTATAGGTACATAAGTACACAGAAGAGCAGCCTAAGAGGACAGGACTGTTAAGAGATCGAAGAAATCCTGAGTGCCCAAGGCCTGGAACTTTATTTACAGCATCCAGGGCCTGTGATGGCAGACCATGTCACCCCGCCTGTAGCCCAACCTATGAGGCTTGACCTATCTGTTGCCCCCTTTGATGGGCAGAAAAGGAACTTCGGTACGTTCCTCCGATCCCTTCGCCTCCTGTTTATGGCGAACCCGACTGGCTATGCTGTGGACCTGGTGAAGGTCCTTCTTGCTCTGAGCAAAATTACTGGAGAAGGATTTGCTGCAGAGTGGGCGAATATGAAGGCGGAAGAGATCCTGGGTAGTGGCGAGGCCGGAACCTGGGCAGAGTTTGTGGAGGAGATGAAGCATGCATTCGATGACCCGAATGACCGTGCGACTGCCCTTGCCGATATTGCAGGGCTGAAACAGGGTGCCATGACAGCACCAGAGTTCTTCGCGAAATTCGAGACGCTGTTCTGACAGGCGAAGTTGAGTGCAGAGAAGGACTCAGGAATCCTAGTCCATTGGCTGGAGTTGAACCTGAGTAGGAGATTGGTGGAGAGAATCTATGGTGTCTCCCTGATGCCAGAGACATATGGAGAATGGAAGGTGCTGGCTGAGAGGCTTGATGCCCAGCAAAGGCGACTGGATGGGATACTCACGGAACGGACACCGCGACCCACTGTGACCCCTGCGCAACCCACCGCGACCCTACCGCGACCTGCCGTGACCGTTTTGCAACCTCTTGTGACCCCTCTGCTGTGTACTCCAGATGTGGCCATGGCCCGAGGATGGGCCCCTGCTGATGAGAGATGTTGTTTCCGATGCCACCAGACTGGCCATGCTGTCCGTTTCTGCCCCCTGCCTGATACACGTCTGCAGGTCCCAAGGGCCCAAACCCGGGCAGCACCATGTGCCCCCCAAATGGCGGAGGGATATGAGAAAGAGATTGCACGGCTCCGAGCCTGCATAGAGCTGTGTGAGAGAGAGAGGAGGACTCCCACTGGGGAGAAGAAGTGTGCCAGCCCCCTTTCCGTCCCTGTGCCTGCTGCAAGTATACCCCGATATACTATCTTGCAGCGGAGACATACCTGAATTGGGGTTGAGGTGAAGGAGGAAGTGAGACTGGCAGAGCGCCTAACCAGAGTGTGGCCAGAAGTGCGGAAACATGTGCCACGAGAGCTAGCCATCCAGGTGCACTTGGAGGCTTTCAGCACTGGCAAAGGGACCACAATGAAGGCCCTTGTCGACTCAGGGTGCACCAACTGCTTCATGGATTTGGAGTGGGCGAAAGGAGTGGGACTGGAGCCATCTCTCCTGCTGAACCCAATCACCATGTATAATGTGGATGGGACACAGAACAGGAATGGAAAGGTCCGGTATGGGATAGAGGTGCTGGTGAGAGTTTGCTGGGAAAGACCCAGTCCCACAAGGTCATCCTTGGGCATGACTGGCTCAAGCAGCATAACCCGGATATCGACTGGCAGAAGGCAGAGCTGAGCCTTACCCGCTGCCCCCCACAGTGTTCCCCATCCCCTCGAGCCTCCGCACCCCTGAAAACGAGTACCCTCGCATCCACGAGTATTCTGGACACCCGTTTTCCCAACTCTGGCCCTACCCCCGATTGGCCCAGCCGCTACCCTTTGGTGTTTAGTGAAGCGAAGTGGGATGAACTTCCCCGCTCCCGACCAGACTTCGATATTAAGATCAAGTTCAAAAAGGACCCTGAGCACCTCTCTTCCAAGCTGTATTCTTTGACACGGCAGGAGATGGTGGAGATGAACCGTTGGGTGGATGAGCAGCTTGCTTCTGGATGAATCCGGCCCTCGAAATCCCCGTATGCCAGCCCCTTCTTCTTCAAACATGAGAAGGACAAGCTGCGGCCGATCATCGACTACTCGAGGCTGAATGCACACCTGATCAAGGACAAGTACCCCCTCCCCCGCATCCAAGACACAGTGGATGTGCTTAAAGGAGCGTCGATCTACTCTAAGATTGATGCAAAGGGAGGTTTCCCATCTATGCAGGTCTGGCCCGAGCACCAGCACCACTGCGCCTTCCTGACACCCCGTGGACTCTTTGAACCAGCTGTCATGTGGTTTGGACTGCAGAATGCCCCTGCTACCTTCCAATGCTTCATGAATCATGTGTTGAGGGAGGAGATTGCAGGAGGACATGTGAGGGCCTATGTGGATGATGTCATTGTGTTTGCAGAGGACTTGGCTACACACCGGTACTGGATGGATCGGGTCTTGAGGAAGTTTGGAGAGAATGGGTTGTGTCTCAAACTCAGTAAATGCGAGTTTGAGAAGAGTGAGATCATCTTCCTGGGGATGAAGATCTCCCACAACAGACTAGAGCATGATCCGGCCAAGGGTGCGGCAGTCCAAGATTGGCCACGTCCCAAGAATGTGAAGGATGTCCAGAGGTTCAATGGAATGCTGAACTACCTCCGCCGGCACATCCCGAATCTTTCTGCCCAGGCAAAGCCACTCTTCCGGCTGACTGGGAATGTTCCATGGAAATGGGAGGAGGAGGAGGAAGCAGCCTTCTGAGATCTCCGCCAGGCACTCGTATCGGCCCCGGTCTTGGCTCTGCCTCAGGACAAAGGGAGATGGAAGGTAGAGACAGATGCAAGCAACCTGGCAACTGGTGGAGTGCTCTCACAGCAGCAGACGGATGGAACCTGGAGAGTTGTTGACTATATCTCCAAGGCCCTCACTGCAGCTGAGAAGAACTATGATGTGTATGACAAGGAGTTCTTGGCTGTGATTCGGGCACTTCACGAGTGGCGAGCATACCTCATTGGAGCAGAGGAGACGATTGAGATCTGGACGGACCATGCAAACCTCCAGTACTTCCGGAAGCCCCAGAAGTTGAAGCCGAGGCAGGTTCATTGGGTTGGAGAGCTCCAGTGCTTTGACTTTGAGATAAAGTATCACACTGGCAAGTCGAATACAAAGGCAGATGCACTCTCCCGGAGACTGGACTATGGAGAGATGGTGGAGGAGGATTTACCGGTGCAGGTTTTCCCGGAAACGGAAGTCCATGTGTCATTCACATCGGAAATGGAGACGCTACTCCAGAAAAATAGCGCAGTACACATACAGAAGCCGGAGGAGCTTGATGATGAGTGGACACGAGATCGTGCTGGACTCTGGTGGAAGGGGATAGTCACTTGGGTCCCCCTAGGAGCTCGTGAGGCCGTTCTCGAGTTTGAGCATGACCTCCCCGCTGCTGGACACCCTGGGCCCCGGAAGTTGAGAGCAGCACTAGTGAAGGGTTATTGGTGGCCGGACATGGTAAAAGATGCGGATCAGTATGCCCAGGGGTGTGAGACATGCCAGCAGATGAAGCCTGACCGTACCAAGCGTGCTGCCCCACTGCACCCCCATCTGGTGCCTGATGGTCCCTGGTCGGTGATCTCATGGGACATAGTCGGTCCCCTCCCCCTCTCCCGTGGACATAATGCCATCCTTGTTATTGTCGACAAATTCACGAAACGGACACTGCTCGAAGTGATTGGGCTCGACCTCACAGGACTTGGAGCGGCGCGTCTCCTCCGGGATCGAGTGTTTCGTGACCATGGAGTCCCTCACAAGGTTGTGAGTGACCAGGGGTCCCAGTTTGTGTCCCGCTTCATGAAGGAGTTCTACTCCATGATCCGGGTAAAGGCAAATCCAAGTACTGCCTTTCATCCACAGACTGATGGACAGACGGAACGGGCGAACCAGGAGATGGAGATCTATCTCCGGGCTTATGTGGACCATCTCCAGGATGACTGGGCTGAATGGTTGTCCACTGCGGAGTTTGCTCTTAATAATCGTGAGCACTCAGTGATGGGACAGACACCTTTCTTCCTCGATTATGGACGACACCCATGGAATGGGGGGCTCCAGCCACCTTCTGAGGTGAACCCGGTGGCGGACGAGTGGATGGCTAAGCTCACGGAGTCCCGAAGAGCAGCCAAGGAGGCAATGGAGAAAGCAGTGGCAGCGATGAAGAAGAGCTACGATAAGGGGAAACGCCCAAGTCGGGAGTACTCTGAGGGAGATCTGGTCTGGCTGGATACTAGAAACTTGAAGATGGACCGGCCCTGTAAAAAGCTTGACAACAAGAGAGCAGGCCCCTTTGCAGTTGAGGAGAAGGTGGGACCTGCTGGGTATCATCTCAAGCTCCCTCGGGCCTGGCGCATCCATCGGGTCTTCAATGAGTTGCTGTTGACACCATACCACCCCCCCTCCTTCCCTTCTCAGAACCTGCCTCCCCCTCCACCCCCTACGATTGATGACGACCACCTGGAGTATGATGTGGAGGCGATCCTTGATGTTAAGAAGGTGGGACGTGGGGTGAAGTACTTGGTGAAGTGGTTGGGATATCCAGTGGAGGAAAACACTTGGGAGCCCCGTAGGAACCTCACTAACGTAACGTTGCTTCTCCGGGACTTCTTCCTCTCCCACCCCGACAAGGCCAAGCTAGCTGGTCGGGATGCCCAGCCTTAAGAGGGGGGTGATGTTAGGATCGCTTATGTAAGCCATCCCAAAGTGCAGTTGTGGAGAAACTGGGGAGGGTTGTTGGAAGGTCACATGACCTGTGGCTGTGGTCAGATTACATAATCGTAAGATCACATG
Organism: Clavaria fumosa; assembly: GCA_951802425.1. Classification (NCBI taxonomy): domain Eukaryota; kingdom Fungi; phylum Basidiomycota; class Agaricomycetes; order Agaricales; family Clavariaceae; genus Clavaria; species Clavaria fumosa. The sequence goes on along the minus strand of OX637803.1, from coordinate 635,206 downwards.
ACCTGGGCCTGGGCGCATCACGTGATCCGAGAGGTCCGAGCGTGGGAACGCCGGCAAATGCCAAAGCGTTCGCTATATATACTACGTCTTTTCCATTCTTGTACCCTTTTCCCCTTATCTTAGTATTGTTGTCATGACCTTACGCTTAAGTTGTGTGAGACCCAGTCTGATAGAAAAGCTAATTTATGTTTGTGCTCCACTTGAAAAATCCAACAGCCATGTTCAGCAAGAAGCCCAACCTATCAAACCAGAGTTGGGAGCAAAGGTCTGGGTGCATGATCTGACTGGAACTAATTTCAATGGATGATCATGAGTGGGCCAATGGATCAGATTCAATGAGCCAAGCCATGGCCATTGCATTTACTGGACAGATCATCAATCCATAACCATTGAGCAAAGTGTCAAGTTTGACATTGATAATGTGATACTCACCAGAGATGTTCCCCAGGCCACACACCATGGGTGAAGAAGCCCAAGTCCAAAACAAGGATCACCCAGAATGTATCAGAAAACCATCAGAATATGTCAAGAGGCTCCAGAAGGAGCAAGGGACCAGGTGATCCCCAAGGCAATACATCAGGTGCATGCACCAATGCATCAATTTGGTATATATGATACATCAAAACTACAGGATCTGGAGTTCCACCCAACTTTGACCTTGTATCTGACCAGACCCTGACACAGAGAGAGAACCTGAACATTTACACTCTGCATTGATTAAAACTAATATGCTTATTGTTTTTATTGAAGATAACAGAGCAGAGAGCATAATTGTGAAAGGTGGATAAACTGCTCAACTGATGCAAAAGTTGTATCCTGCAAGGTGTGTCAAATATAGCAGGAGGGACATCATCTTTGTACCTGTTGGGATGAAGTCTGAATGTGTAGCTGTAGGCAGGTGCATTGTTTTGTCAGTTGTGTAAGCATCTGTATTGGGCTTGGTTAATTTCAAGGGGTAGTGAGCAGAAGATCTGTTTGATGTTGAGGCTTTGTTCATGTGATGATGCACCAGTAGGTGGTGAAGCTCCTTGCAGTCAGGTACAGGGGTGGTTGTTGATCCAGGTTGTGAGTCAAGGGGGATTATTGGATCCAGCTTTGTTATTTTATAGTGATCAGGTGTGGTTGTTTGTCAAGTGACAGGTTATGGCACAAGCTCATTCAATAACAAAGCTACCATACACTGGTGATACAGTAGGATATTTATCCTAACCAGCCTATGTATGCCCATTTGGCTCCACAGTGATCCCAGATCTAATCACTGTTGCACTAATCGCACGAGTGTATTGTAATGTCCATCTCCATGGTAATCTTCGCTACCAATGACTCGATGGAATCTACCCGCACATGTTCAGGATAAGCATGAGGGTCAGGACATAACAACTCACGAGACATATATCGGCGGTTCCTTACTAGGCGTTTGTGGATAAAATACCTGACTGGGAATTCTTAGCTGTACAATGTGGATTTCCCGCCGAAGAGCGTGAGCGAGTGCGTTTATTTCAACATTAGTAGCATACTCCCCTGGACAGATTGACATCAATGTGGAGTGTTCGATCGAGATGAGGCTGATACGTACCAGGCATCCTCATGGTTCCCATATGTATTGCCATACGTGCATCGATCCTTTGTTCATTCGCCATTCGCTCCTTTTCTCCATCATGAAAGAATGGTCGAAAGAAGTCCGGATCATATTCCACCTGATCTACGGCCAGTTGGCGCAGATCATAAGCAGTGTAACCGGTACAGTGATAGTTGACGGCGTTGAAAAAGCAGTCGCCGTCGCCTGGAATCGTGACTTCTTCGAAACCCAAGGAGCGAATGTAATCTTCCCATTCTCCCCCAGACCCCAGATTCGCTGCCGATCCTCCAGTCGACCCCCCCGAACCTGCCTTCTTCTTCCCCTTCGCCGAAACCTTTACCAGCCCTCCAGTCTTGCCACCCAGATTCGCTGCCGGCCCTCCAGTCGACCCCCCCAGATTCGCTGCCGGCCCTCCAGTCGACCCCCCCAGATTCGCTGCCGGCCCTCCAGTCGACCCCCCCAAATTCGCTGCCGGCCCTCCAGTCGACCCCCCCGAACCTATTGCCTTCATCTTCGTCTTCGCCCTCTGCGCCCTCTTCGCCTTCAGCGCCTCCTCCGCCTTCAGCGCCTCCTCCGCCTTCTTCGCCTCCTCCGCCTTCTTCGCCTCCTCCGCCTTCTTTGCCTCCGCCTTCTTCGCTTCCGCCTTCTTCGCCTCCTCCGCCTTCTTTGCTTCCGCCGCCTTCTTCGCCTCCTCCGCCTCCTTCGCCTCTTCTTCCTTGGTCTTTGCCCCAGTTGCCCCCTCCTTTGCCTCTTTTTCATTCGTCTTTGCCCCATTTGCCGCTACATTCCCCTTCTCCCCCTTATTCTTCTTCTTCTTCTCCTCCTTCTTCTTCGCCTCTTTTGCGTTCGTCTTTGCCCCATTGGCCGCTACATTCCCCTGCTCCCCCTTATTATTATTATTATTCTCCTCCTCCTCCTCCTCCTCCTCCTCCTCCTCCTCCTTCTTCTTCTTCTCCTCCTCCTTCTTCTTCTTCTCCTCCTCCTCCTTCTTTTTCTCCTCCTCCTTCTTCTTCTTCTCCGCCTCCTCCTTCTTCTTCTCCGCATCTCTCTGCTTCTTAGACTAGCAGAACAGCATCGTTTCCCACAGTCATGAAACAGCAACACAAGCCCTCAATCAGAGAATTATTTATTGAGAGACAAGGTTGTATCTCACCACAAAGCCAGAATGCTTTACTAGTTCATATTCGGCGTGGGCGTGAACCTATAGGAGAGCAAGCGGCACCATTCCCGGGTCAGAGATTCAGGTCGTAATCAAGAATAAAATGTTGATCAGCGACCAAACAGTGGAGAAGCGGCGGAACCTACAGCATACATAGCGAGTGAAAACCAGATTATGACGACCACCCACACGCTGAACATAGTAAGAACACTGGCGTTCACGGCTATCACCTGTACGGGGACCTTCATCGTGATGATGCCTCTCGACGATGAACGATTGCTGTATGGGGTGGCGATCGAGGAGGCGGAGGTGCAAGGAGAGAGGGCGGGTTGCTCTCGCACCCAGTTTCTGTGTGACCTGGCGTGTCATAAGAGCGAGCACCCGACACAGGTTTTGAGTGCATTCCGTCGAGCTGCATTTCGTCGTCGACGAGGGTAGGAAGACTAACGACGGCACATGTGACCGTGACTTTAACGTACTCTACTCAACCCTTTGAGCTCGAGCCTGAGCTCAGCCCTTGTATGCAGTTAAGCGCAGCGCCCCAGTGCTCACTAGCACTCTGTGATGCACCCTCTAAATATGTGTTGTGCTCACTGTCTGCCTAAACCTCGTTGCCCTGACGCACACACACGTATCAGACTCTCAAATGTACTCCGCCTCCGTTGACACGTTCTCGTCGTAATACTCGTATTGCTCTATTTCCATAGTTTGTATTCTTTTCGTCAGCGCCAGCTCACCCATTTCTCCCTGTGTATGCATGAACTTTAGGCTATGTGTATGTCGCCCTCATTTCAATATCACCAGTACGTTTCCTGCGCGATCACTGGCTGTGGCAGTGAGCTCAATACACTTGTCAGTGTCAAGAATGCCCTCACGCTCTCGTTCACGTTCGCGCTCGCCAGAGCAACGTGATCGACCCCTTCCATTGGGCGTCTCCAATATCTCAGAAGGCGACTATTTCCTCAAAAGCGCTGAGTTCCGTGTCTGGCTCAAGGACAAGAAACGCAAGGTCCGTCCAATCTTCCGCTCGTTAGCGCAGTCCTGCCCCAGTCGGCTTCACAATCTGGCAAATGTCCTCCACCTGACCCGTCCGGGCAGTACTTTGACGAGCTTTCGGGGAAGAAAGCGAGGAGGTGAGCAGCATCCAACTTTTTCTCTCCTCAGAAGTTTAGCTGTGAACCGGCTTTTTGCTAGTTATTTTCGCAAGTTCGTCAAGGTTTGCTTCCAAGGGTCTCTGCATGTTGTGAGACACCCCTCATTACTTTTCTGCAAGGCATGGAACTCAGGAACACTCCCAGGTGGGTGGCGCAGCACAAGCCTTTTCATTTACTTCCCTTACAACACACTCATGTTCCCGAACAAGACGTGCTGTACTCGGGTAGCCTCGACTCTTCAGCACAATCTACCACGGCGTACAAGTGGTCCTTTGCCTCCCGCTCCGCCGTAGCGGAGCCACGCCACACCACCGCGACCACTTCTGCGCACTCAGGCCAAAGGCCCCGGGTCCACGGCCCAACCGCACCGACGAACGCCGACCTCGTGCTCGCGCGCGAAGACGACGCGCTCGCGCAGCAGCACTCCCGCAAACGCGACCGCGCGGCGGCGGCGGAGCGCCTCGACGACGCACTCGGGGGCGCCCCGGAGCGTGTCGGCCGCGAGGGCACGCTCGAGCGCAAGCGTGTGCGCCGCGAGGCGGACCGGGCCTTCCGCGATGCGCGCCAGGACCAGGACGCCGAGGTGGCGGAGAGCACGCTCATGGGCGGCGGAGACAGCTTCCGTGATCGGTGTGTTAACCACTTGGGGTTTATTGTGTCCTGTTTCTCAGCTGTTGGCTCCACGCCGTAGTATTGCGAGACGAGATGCCGCACGTCGGCGTGCCGAGGCATCACGGGAGGACAAGACAGGCGCGACCCGAGAGCGCGCCACGGCGATGCGGGAGAAGGACAAGGCCACGATGGATATGCTCCAGCAACTGGCCAAGCAGCGTTTTGGGTGAACAGCACAGCAAGTACATTTTCCACCACCCTCACATCTTGCTCGAATGTATACTATGTTCTCGTCGCAAAAACCAGATAGGGGAGCATTCGGCTGACAGTAAATTTGTGCTCTTTCTGTCTGATCAAGTTACACATGTCTTTGGGTCACATTTTGTGCTCACCCCTTGGCTAAATTTGAAGCGATTTGCATGCTTGATACAAATAATGTTCCTGTTCTGAGTAATGTATTACAAACGGGTGCCTATCCAGACGATCCTAACGTCGACGCTGCTACTATGCTACAAGCTATCTAAAATTGGGGTAGGTGTTACAAAATGTCCTTGTCCGTGTCTCCGAGGTGAAAATTATTCTAGGCTTATTAGTGGTCTAGTCTAACAGTTCTCATGGTCATCAGTACACATCAAAAGAGAGAAAAAAGAAAGAAAGAAAAAGGATATCGGCATGAGGCCTTGTCATCCGCGAAAGGCTATCCAAACCAAGGACGCGACGGCCAGCATCCAAGCGAGCGTCTTCCCAAGCATGCCCCGTCCTCGACCGCCGTCACCATTCGCGTTCCCGTTGAACGGGACGTACGACCCCTGCCCATCCGAGCGCACAGCGCCCTGTCCCCCTCCTGTGAGGTTCGCCCCATTTGGCTGTCGCCCAGACATAGTAGCGGGGAGAAAAGACTGGTAAGCGAGGCAAAAAAATAGGGTCAAGGAATTTCGGGAAACGAGAACGTACCCCGATAGGGCGAGTCTCGTCCGTAAACCGGCAGTTGCTCGCCGAACAAAGGCACGCTCCCGCGATCGGGTCCCAGAACGGGGTCGAGCATGTTTGCGGTACTAGATAGGAGGGAAAAAGGTCCAACATTTCGTGTGTACAACCCGGGTCTCAGCAAAAACGGAGTAACGGCATAAAATGGGGCACCTCGACTTACGTCTGAACCTAGCTTTCTCCCCGTCCGGTATTTGTTGTGGCGGGTTCGGGTTTTGCGGGCTGGGGGGCTCTTCCGGGCAACCGTACTAGGCGCATTGAAAGAGGATTAATGACCGGCACCTGATAAAGGGACGACAACGTACGCAAGTGAAGAACGGAAAGTCCGAGAACGTGCAATGGCTCAACAAACCCTGCTCGTTCTGCGGGATACCGTTGCAGATCTTGCGCGCCGGGTTCACTTGCGGCGTCGGGCACTTGAGCGATGCCACCACGTCCAGCTGTGATGCGGGCACCGGGTGCCGCACCCAATCCAGCAGCTGCTCGTTGGACACAATCCACACTATATCACGCAAAAGGCCCGATGAGATGCCAGTGCTGTGGGGAAGCGGTAGGGAGTGGTGGTGAGACGGACCATGTGGTTGTTCCTGGGCCCAGTCGAGAAACGTATTGATCATGTCGACGGTTGACTGCGGGAAGTCCACGCCTGGATAATCTTTCTATTGTATGCACGTCAAATACGATAGTGTGTCAGCAAAGCAGGGAAATGCCTCTCTGAAAAAGGAAATGGGGACTCACAGCGAGATGGATTGGGTGCATGTAGAGGCCGATGGGTTGGCGGTTGCCATTGTAATGGGCCTTGAATGTGCTCTTCATATATTCAAGAGTAGCTTGGTCATTCAGCGTCGCAGCGCCATTCGGGGTGTCCCTGGTCGTTCAACCACCATCAGTACGTGCAACGGGATCATCATGGATGAAAGTTTGCCATACAACCAGGGATCCATCAAGTGTGGACCAGCCTCGCCCCGGTTATCAAAGAATGCATACATTGGGATCTCCCAAAAGCCGGGTATTTTCGGGAGGCCCTTGCACGTGTCGGGAGCGGAGAGACAGTTGTTCGCGAGGCCATAGTCGAGCGTGTACGGCCAGTACGCGTCTGTGTGTGGGTCGGTGACAGGGATTGCTGCGGCGACTGAAGAATCGTACGTGAACCCGGCCGTCTGAAGAAGCTGCAGTGTCTCGGCGGTGTAACTGAGGAAGGGGGCGCGGAAACCGATGATGGACGCCAGCGGGATTCCCGCTAGCGCGTTGAGCGCGATCAGGTTCCCATTGATCTCCTCCGCGGGTGGAGAACCGACGTGTGTCATCCTGGATGTTTGATTTTATGGTCTTGCTGTGAGGCAGACAGAGCGAAGAGAGAAGTAATGGGCTCACGTGTGATCTGCGATCTCGTTCCCGGCAACGTACCAGTCTGTAACGAGCGTGTAGTTGGTGTAGTCGAGTGAAACAAAATAAGTCATCTTGGGGGGACAGCCGTTGGGGTTCTTGCGGTGCGCGAGGAATTGATTCAACGCATTGATCGTGTACGATTGCACGGCGTCTATACGTGGTGAGCGATGGCGGTTCGACGGGAAAGAACGTCTGAGACATACCATCCGCGGTGACGACGATGAATTGAGGTACGTCAGACTGCAAGGAATAAACAAGTTTAGCGAAGCAGGAAGATAGACAAGCTATATGCGTGTTGGATGATAAGGTTCTGCCCGCTGAGCGGGACATAGGGCACCTACGTCCCACAAGCGGTGGAACAGAAGGAAGGCAGCGGGAGAACCACTGATTAATTTCTCCAACACTACTCGAGTCGGAACAAGCGCAGCACGGACCGACTAAATGCTTTTAGAGTGAGGGGGAACGACTCACGGGTCTTAGGCCGCCTGGAGGGTTGGTACTCGCGCAATTGCAATCGGGGAGTTGGCAACGAGTGGGGTCGCAAGAGTATCCCGCGGCTTCATGACTGTTTGTCGGGCCAGAAATTGCGCCATCCTGGGCGCGAACGAGTTGGAAGAGAATTGAGACGAGAAGGCAAAGGAAAGGAGGTAGCATTGTAGGATATAATATGTAGGATTTAAGGAGGGGGAAGGGGAGGAGGGAGGGTTACTAGCGGATGAAGGTATATAGATATTGGGAGAGGAAGAATAAATATGTGTGAGAGGACGAAGTGGAAAGGAAGAGAAGCTGAGACAGGTAAATGCGACGCGAATTTAAATAGCGTGCAACTACGACAACTCACTCACGGTAAACTCATGCCTGGTCTCAACCTACATCGAAGTACCACAGACTTGTAGTCTGAGCCATGTCCAGCATATATGCAGCATGATAGACGTAACACAGGGGTGAGGTGCCAGTGGGGGAAGGAGGGGAAGGGGTAGGGGTGGGTATTAAGCCCAACAACCCGGCCGCCTGGGTCTGAGCGGGAGAGACGTCGACAACGATTGGGTGTTTGTGTTACACGCGTCAAGGTCGAATCACGTGACTATCTGGTCAAGTTTTGGTTGCCACAACCAGTGCTTCAATGAACCCGCACCTCGAGTCAAATTGCAGCCAGAATCGCTTTTATTCAGCAGCGTTGGTTGTGCCAAAGCAGGGCGGATAGTAACTCTTCTCGAGAACGTCTTTCTGCTTTCAAAGGGTTTTTCTTGCACAAGGAATGCCATGAGCAGTTAAATTCACACATTTTCTTTGCACTGTAAATTGTACACCGACCACGATGAGCCTTACAACCACTCGTCAGATTCATTTGAGCACGCCGCTCACTTTTTTAAAACCTTACCTCGTGTCTCGCAGAACCAATTCCAACCCCGTCACCGAACTTACAAAACGTACGTTCGCTAAGCCCACGAAATGAGCCACAGACCTCGCACCAGCCAGGTGTGCACTTCCTCTTATGACCGACATTCGAGAAGACTAAAAAACGCGCAATGTTCGTGTCTTTACCTCCCAGACCTTACATGCAGCCTCATTCCCAAGGCCCTCTGCTTCCCCTGCCGCGCCCTCGTCTGTGTGGGTGACTGCCTCGACCGCTGCTTCTGTTATCGGCGTTCGCTTCTCTCTACTCTAAACCATTGTCTCGCTCCCTAATCAATTTCGGCCCCATCCCCTGTGTCAGGACACGCCTCGGACGCGTGGGGAGGCGACGATAACTCCATTGTCGACGTCGCCCTGCGAGATGCACCCGCACGTGGTACCCGCTGTGCCCTCTTCATCTGTCCTTGGGGCGACGTCTGCATTGACGACACCCACGGCGCAGGCGTCGAATGTGGTGACTGCGGTGCATGTCTCATGGATTACTTATGCCAGTTCCCCATCCCCCGCGGGGGACATTGCTGTTGGAACGGCTACTGCTGCGACTGTGTATGTTAGTAGGCATCAAATACGTTTGCCTTTGATACCTTGGTCGCAAGTGTCAATGTATAAGATGATGCTAAATACAGTACAACACATCACCAAGTCGCGAAACCAGAAAACGACAGCCCTGATGACCTGTCGATAATTGGCCGAACTAGTATACAATAGCGGAAAACTCCCGATGTTTCTTTTTCGTTGAAGCATAACCAGGAGGGGCAAATGCTTTGGGCCGAGGAGATCCTCTCGCGTGCGACGTGACTATTTCGACTACTTCTGTGGCCAGGGCGCCGTCTTTCTGTCCCTCAGGAGAAAATCCAGTAGCCTGAAACGGGAACACGATAACGCAATACTTGGGAAAAAATAGTTTTTCAGCAATCGATAACATCTTGTCTATCGCAAGGGGAAAACTTGTAAGAAACACACCTCGATAGCAAAATGGGCCATGGCCGATGTCGGCGCTAAGTTCTTCGAGAGGTGTATCTCGCCCTCGAGACGGCGACGTCTACGGTCCGTGCCATCGGCGGCGTCCGCGTTCTCGTCCCCCGCCCCAAGCGGCAGCCACCAGACGGCGCTCTCCCCCACCAGCTGCACGGTGTCAGACCATGATGTGGGCGAGGCTGTCTTGCCTCCCTGACTCCCCGTAGCGGTGGAAATAGTGCATGCGGCGTGGTCCTTCACTCGCCGTTGCAGCCGCACAACCGGTGCGCTCGGCACGGCTAGGAGGTCCAGGGCTTGTATGTCGCCGCTCTCGATGGTGAGCGCGCAGGGGATGACAGTTCCGCGTGTGTAGCTAAGCTATTGCAGAGGGAGTTGGAAAGCCGAGCAAGCGTAAGAGTACCAACTCACAGGAGTCGCGAGATACAACTTGCGAGAGAACAATGAGCGGAATCAACCAGTCAACCCGAGTCGAACACAACCGTGGGGCTCACAACGACTGAAGCCTCCAAGCTTCGGACGTTAAAGATGGATCCGCGCAACTTGAACGCACTCGAGGCCTTCCACCCTTCAGGATCGCGCTCAGGTCCTAACAGAGGGCTGTTCTCCTGGTACGCCAGCTGCCTGAATTCTGACGGTGGGTCCGGAGCGGTCAGCGGGACGTATATGACCGCTCTCGAAATCCTGTTTGTTAACTGTGTTAAGAAGCTTTTCCACGGCGCACGACACAAACAGAACAATCAAAAAGAGACTGGCCACTTACTCGTCGTCGAGCCGGAATCGAGTACGGCGCAGGTGAACTGAGAAAGAGTACACGACGCTGATAGTCGTGAGTCGTTCCGAAAACGACGGTGGCAATCGATAAGTCAGCGGGGCCTTGGTTAACAAGTCCAGCAATGTGACCGCTTTGGGCAAGGTGAACGAGAACGGGACGGGCTGTAACGCGTCGACCTGTCTGGCGGACACAGATTTGACATACGCGGTATGGTCCACTTTCAGAAACGTATAAGGATCTTTGATACCCACGCGGCCTGCCTTGATGATCTGGCCAGATATCTGCGTCCCAGGTTCCCTTCAAGGCGCGCTAGCATGGAGATGCACGCAAACGAGACGAACTTTCAGGGCGATTCCCCGGATGGCCTCGAAACTTTTGATATCCATTCGCAGCGAACCTGTGACGGCGTCTCCTTCGAGGAAGACTGGTGTAGCCTCAGGCGACGAGGCGCGGCTAAGCAATGTTACAGTCAAGCAAGGCTTTGTGCCATCTTCTAAGAAAAATTGATGCTCTGTCAACGGCCGTGAATGGGACATGGGGTATGAGGCACTGAGCCGCGGCTCATAAGGAGGGAGATCTGAGGACTGAACGCCGTCGGACGGCATGTATAGATGGGTTGGTTGAGGGAAAGAACCACAGGAGGTGTATGAGGCAAAGCATTTAGCGAGCGAGCCTGAGGAAACCGAACCATGAAACCCCGTATAAATCAACTCTACGCTGGAAAGCGGACCAGAGTTTGTGCGAGAGTACCAAAGTCCTAAGCTTGAAGCATTCCCTTCTGCGGGGAATGGAGGAGAACGACCAGCACGACCGTAGCCATCGGGCGCCCGACGAGCGTCAGGGTCTTCGCTTCTTACATAGGGAAGGTTTGTACAGTGGCCGTGCCAGACAGCTCCCTTTGACGGAGATGTCTGCGATGTCGTATATCGAAATCCCTCGGACGGCGACGCGTATTCTGGTACAGCACACGTCAATCACCTCTGCGCCCCAGACGTCCACAAGCCTTCCCTCGCCATCCTCACCACTTTCCCAAAGCTCACCACGCCCACCTCGTTCGGCTGCCCACTTCTCGCAGTTTATACGCACGCACCTTCCGACCGCCAGCCTGCACCCCGCGTCGCTTCTTTCTGGCGAGCCGCTCTCCTTCAATATCGCTACTGCCAATTTTCGCCGCTTTGTTGCAAATGCGGGGCCCATCTTCTGGTTCCAGGATCGCGTGGAGGAAATCTTGTTATGGAAGAAAGGGTGGAAAAGGACCACCGTTTGGATGGCAATTTATGCGTTTTTCTGTCAGTCCTCTCTCTCTCTAGCTCGTCAGATGTTGGAGAATCTGCGCAGGCTGCTATCCTCGAATGATATTAGTACTTCCAAACATCGCTCTTATAGCCATTATCCTGGCCAGGCAACCGCGGCACAATATATCCACACTCTCTGAGCCATGGTCTCCAACTGAAGGCAGCGCCGACTGGCTTGCTAACATGCAAGCGATTCAAAACTTAATGGGAGCCTTGTGAGCTTGTGCAACTTCTACTTCGCCATTCACAATGCCAAAACGTGGAAATCCCTCCGCAGAATGGATGTGCGCGACGCGTTCATGCCCGTCGTTCCACATATCACGCTCTCACCCTCCTCGCGCACCGCACCCCTCTTACTGATCGTCTCCCTGATCTCTTCCCTTCCCTTACTCTTCCTCATGGTCCTCCCGTCATTCCCAGTGCGCACGCTCCTGCTGCTTCTAGGGATCGGCCCAATCCTCGCCGCGCACCCGTCAATGCGTAAACTCGCTCAAGCACACATGCATCCACATCTGCAGCGCGTGCAGCGCCGCCTCCGCATGCGCGTGGCGCGCTGGGCGGACGACGACCGCCTCCCCGACGACTGCTGGCGCGCTCCCATGCGCGAAGTCGAACTGTGGGAAAACGAACGCTTTGATCCGAGCACCGGCGCCTGGGGCAAGGACGCCTTGCGCTCTGATGAGCGGGCCTCATGGACGAGAGCTATGGACGGTTGGACTGACCTCAAGGGCGGAGATGGTAGTGTCAGGTCCGTCCTTTCCTGGATGTTTCTTGTTCTCTTCCTCTTTTGTCTGTCAGGCAGAATGGCTGACCAAGGGTTGTTCCTTTGGTAGCAGTACTCTGACGTTTGCCCTGCCCCCACGCTGGGAGTTCGTGCCGACCGAGGACTGGAGACCGGACTTGTGTGCCGAGTGGGCAGGAAACATTGGTGGCGACGATGGTGCGTGCAGAATCATCAGCATTTTAACCGATGTCTTATACTGGTTTGGCACAAGATGGCTGGGTGTACACAAATGACATTTGGCTCCATCCACATCCTGTTCCAACGCAAGAGACAGGCTTCACTGCGAGTGTGACTCGGAGGCGGAGGTGGATCAGAAGAGTGTGGCTCCGCCCTGAAGGAGAGAGCTAACTGGCATATTTTTGTTGCGCAATACATGACAGCTCAGAAATGCCAATGCAAATGTATTACTACGCGCCCACAAGGCAGAGCCGCGCGTAGTTCCTGCCCACTTTGGCTACTCGCCTGACTGAACAGTCTTCCACCTGCTCACGCTACTGCTATCGCAGCCCAAATAATCGGCACTGACCCACGAGCTCCGGGCGAAGTACATCAGCCTATCAACTGGCGAGCTCCCCGCCTTGACGTTTGGTCGCGCTTCCATCAAACCTGAGCTTCTTCCGTGTTGTCTGCACCCATCTTCCCCCTTATTTTCTCTATCATTCCACGCTGCCGGGTTCCTCAGGCCCTAACCTCAGAATAACCGCTCAAGAGCTGGGGTAGGGGCGGGGAGCGGCGACGGTGCATGACCCGTTCCGACGCCTACCGTCGCCTATGGGCGAGCGGATCTTCAAGTTAGGTTGACGGGTTCTGTTGGTCGCGCACTGCAGTGGTGGATATTGATGGTGGACGTTGGCAGTTCGTCTCAAAACTTATGACACAGATGTCTGCCGGACACGAGTTTCTCAGTAGTACTGTACGGTTCATGTAATTGCTATTATCCATGGGTGCCCTCATAAATCGCGATTGTAATCATAGTAACAATAGCTAAATAACGTCCAGTCTCAAGCAGCAGCGGCGATAACTTGGGGAGGAGGAAGAGACTTCATGACTTCCTCGATATTAGGGCGATTGCACGGCTCCGTGTTCCAACATCGTTGAAGCAGATTCCACAATGCATCATCTAGTCCCCGCGTGATGACTTCCGGCGAAGTAGGCCGCTGGGGTCTCTGGCCTGCCGCACACTGCTTGAGCACAAGCGGTGTGCGCTTGATTTCTGCCCACGGGTATTTGCGCGTCAAAACCTTGCCGGGATATTTTTTTCAGTCCACCATTATTCTCCTGGCTACATGGTGGAAATGCTCTCACCTCCAGAACTGTCATTCCGAAAGAGTATATGTCGGACTGTATAGAAAGAGATGCGGGGCTTTCAAGTAATTCAGGCGCAAACCAACGGTATGAATCGGAGACGCCCTGGCTTCGCGTGAACTCGGTTTGGCCGCTGATGTCTTCCAGCATCTAATGCAGGATCTCAGAAGCAAGTCAAGCAAAAAGAGAATGAGAAACGAGCCTTTGAAAGCCCAAAATCGGACAGTAGTGCGTGTCCAGTGTCACTGACAAGGATGTTTGCCTGGGTAAGACGGAATGGTTATTCCTTGAAGGCCAAGCTGAACGTAATGGAAATGCTGACCCCTTTCAGAGCTCCGTGCACAATAGGAGGGACAAAGCTATGCAGAACCTCCAGGCCACCCGCAATTTCTTTGACCTGTCATAGTGCGAATCTTCAGTGCATCAGACAAATTAGGAGAAAAGAGACTTACGAGACTCATTGTATCCGCTTCAGGATGTTTCTCTAAATATTCGTTGATGTGACCATTCTCCATCCAAGGACTGACCATATACCTGTTGATAGCCACGGGTCAGCCAAACATGGAGTAAACTATTGGCGAATGATCGCGTACGGATGAGGCCCGCCATCAGAGCAAATGCCATAGAAGGACAAGATAGTCTTCCCGTGATCTTTACTCCAGACTTGCCTCCAAATAGCTGCCTCACGGTTGAAGCGCTGAAAAGAATTAAACGTCTGAAGAGCAATGGAATATCCGCGAATGTCACTGACTCTTTTCGTGGAGGGCACCATTTGAACGCCCCTTAAGACCTTGAGTGCAACCTTCACTTTTCCGAGCCACAGCCCTTCCCAAATATCAAATGTACTACCGCCAGATACTGGGTAGCTGCCGATTCGGCTAATCTCCCTGCTCGGAAGTTCGGCGCACGGAAGAACTGGGCCGCGACAAGTTAGCAGTTTATGTAAGCCAACTTGAAGCTCCTGGTGACGTGGTGAACCCTTCTCGAACAGCTCGACAGTCTGTTGTAGCGAGGAAGTCAAACGAGAGTCTGAAATGCCAGCTAAACGGAATGCCTCACCTCCTGGAATAGCTGGGCGATATTCCCGAAGTCTGTCTCGGACATGTCAACAGCCTCCTTCGTCAGCGATTCATCCTGTATCAATGCTTTGAGCACTTCGGTGACTTCCTCGTTGTCTGCTTGCTGGTCCACAAGAAAAGGTTCTTGCCACACTCGCAGGTCATCGAGGACCGAGCGTGTTTGAGGACTCGCAGACGCCTGAAGGTTGTTAAGATCAGTTAGCGAATTAGAAAGACGGGAACGCACAGGAAGGGCATCTATCAAATTCATCACGAAATCAGTCAACTGGCGATGAGTACTTTCGATTTCTTTCGATATGTCATTCCGCTTGAGGAGGCTGGCAAGACGACCGAGGGAAGACCACTCCTGAGCCTGAGAAGCGAAGGTTGAAACGATACTAGAGAAGATATTCAATTTAATTAAAACGTTGAGCTGAGAAAACGGGATCGTACGAAAGGCATGTTTGCAGAGGCAAGCGCAAGGTTTGATTGATCTCTCCCAAAGTTTTTAGTAGCGTTGTGCATCGCTGTACTAGTTGTAACGTCTGGGCTCTACCTGACAATCAATATGAATCGAGCAGCTTCATTGGAAATCACAGACTTGTTGGCCGAAGTTTTAATGCAGGCTCCATCGAGGTTAACGAGAAGCTCCACAGCCTTCTCCAGGTCAGGCACAGCGGTCAGTGATGCCGCAACTTCTCGGGGATTTAACAGCCTAGACGGTCCACGTCGCAAGGGTGGTTGAAAAACAATGGGTGGGGTCGCCTGGCGCTGATCTGAGCTCAAGGTCAAGCAACGGACAACGTGGTACGCACAGGAGGGGACTCCGTGACGGTTGGAAGGGTAGGAACTGTGTCAACCACGTCAACCATGTACGACTCGAAAGGATTCGAATATTCTGGAACAGGTGTCTGACGGGCTGAGTATGGCGGAGGAAAGCTGGCGCTCGCTTTACGAGCCACCGAAAGGCATTTTGACATCATGGCGACGACACGATTAATGCTTGGCCGGCTTGGCCGGGAGTCAGACCAGCAGTTTGTCATCAGCGCCATGACATCGCGTGGGATATAGGCACGGGGGGGAATGCTAGGCTTCTTCCCCTCTAAGATGCTCACAGTGACGCAGGCATCAGTTTCGATGTCGTAGTACGGATCCATGTCAGTGATGAGCTGTGGATATTGTTGAATAACAGGACGGATAATGGGGCAAAGACTCACCTCAAGGAGAAGACAACCAAAGGCATAGACGTCACTCGCAGGAGTTATGTCGGGTGAAGAGTGTTCTGTCGCTACGAGCTCTGGGGCCATCCATCGGATGGACCCCTTGATCGGCTCGTCGTCATTCGTGTGGTCTGGGTTTTCTTCTACAACTTTTGCTGTTCCAAAGTCACCAAGTACAGCCTCGCCTCCAGTAACGAGCACATTTACCTGATGTTGGGAGTGAGCATAGTCAAATCATGTCACAAGCTTTACTTACGCCCTTTACGTCTCCGTGAACAACCTGCGGGGTATAGGTGTGCACTGGGAGACATCAGTCCAGACAGGGCCAAGAAGGGCTTTACAAGAATCTCACAGTATTGAAGTGCCTTCGCAACACCGAGCATCTACGCCGCACCTCTCAGTTGGAGTACATGACATGTTCACCGCGGACTCACCAATTCAACACGGTGGGATAAGTAAGGAACGGCCTTGATGTACTCACGAGCGTTGCAGCGCATCCAAGGAGATATCATTGCCGGCGGTCGTCCCGCTTCCTCACACAGGCCAAAGAGCGGCAGGATGTGTGGATGGTCGAAAGCATACCAATGAGGAAAGAGCTTCAGAAGGCGCTGAGAAAAGTAGGATTCGGAGTTGAGGTCAAAATTACTGAAAGCTTCGGGTGAAGGAAAGGCAGAATTCTGCTCACGTTCGGCCAGACGTTTACGGCTCGTTCCCCTTTCTCTTTCCGGAAAGTGCGCAATATCTTTATGCTGACCTGCAAAAAGCCTGTCAGCGCCTATTAACATCAAGACACATAACATATCTTACGTCTTTATCACTCGCTTGCGAGACAAATTTGCCGTTCGACTTCTGCGCGGGCACCCACATACCAATCCAGATCTCGGCGCTCTCCCCTTGCCAAGCGGGATAATCTCCTACTCGCTCAATCTCGCTTGCGAGATTGGGGACGCTCGTAACTGGTTTCAGGACATTGTGAGAAGACTCAAGCATTCCAACTGGGTACAAATGGCATCAGAGCGGTGGCGCAAAACGAGAGAAGCGGATCAACTAACCCCCTTCATGAAGGTAGATTGTTGGCGCGATTTTTCGGATCCATTCATCAAAGTCATGGCTCAAATGGAGTCGCTGCGGCACGTGGGGATGAAAATGAATGTACATGTTGATGAATCCACGAACACGAACGTTTAATAATGCAGCGATATCGTCGTCATGGACGACGGCTAATTCCGCAGTCGATTTCTGCGATCCTGTGTCAGAAAGTCTGGCCACTAAGATGAAATGAGTTCATACCTCAAATATGTAATTGAAAACGGTATCCTCGATGGTGGGCTCCTGAAAGCATGTTTAATATCGCTACATTCGAATAAACAAAATGTAATAACCTTTTCGAGGCTCAGCTGCAAGCACAGCGTGATGTCCTCGTCCAGTTTCGAGAATTCTTCCATCGCAGACTCGTTGGCAGCATTATTTTTGGCTTTCTCCAGGCTAGCAGAACTACTTTCAAGCGAAGAGCCAGTTCCACCGCCAATCGCAGGGCTAGAAGTCTGATTGGACGCTGCATCGGGCTGTGCGTCCGGAGCGGGTCTTGGATCCGTGCCCGGGCCAGAGCTAGAGCCCCCTGAAGCGTGCGGGCCTCCCACGGAACTGGAATTGGGCGTGGCCTGCTTGTGGGGGACGAGAGGCTCCGGCACGTAAGTGAATCCATCCTTGTTCTTGTGGAGCTTGCGCCAGAGCCAAGTTATGCGGTCGCACATCTTGTAGCCGCGCAGAAAGACGCACTGGTTCGATGTGGCGGGCGGTGCGAGGGTAGAGCTTGGTGTCGAGCTGAGGCTACGTGATATCGACGGCGACGACGCAATGGCTGGCAAGATTGGAGTAGGCGAGGGGCTCATGCTGAGCGGCACCAGCCTCTCCGGACCTTCGTTCGTGTCTACGGATTCTATCCGGGACCAGCGCCCCCATACGCCCGCATTCGCTTCGCCTATGAGGAAATCGAGATTCGACGAACCGGACTTCTCGGAGAATGCAGCACAGGCCCAGTCGGACGTCTTGTCGCACCCGGTCACCAGGGTGAGGTCCGGAAGAACAAGGCCACGCTCACACACACCGTTGGCGAACGAAAGCCATGCGCGATGGTGCTTTGTGATGTAGCGTAAGAAGGAGAGCTTCTGAAGTGCATCCTGCCTGTACGCTACTTCCCCCATGATAAGGAGTGCTCCTTGCTGCTTCGAGCAGCTGAAGCTGAACGCGCCACCAGCCTGTACAAGTGCTCTGTATATGATGCACGCGAGCAGTCAAGCCTCACAATTTAATAAGATGCAACTTTCATTGACTGACCCCACGTTTCCAGGTGATGTCGCTGACAAGGCCGCTCCATTTTCCGAGATTCCTTCGCTGGAGATGTATTTCGGCTTCTTTGGGAGGGGGGTCCTATGTTGCACTTCGCCGACAGAGAGCGGAACATAGCCCTCGGGAACGCCGAGGCGGTTGCTCGAGTCACCAGCTTCCCTGGATGCGTTGAACAACCTCACGAAGGCTCCGTCGGAAAGATACCCGACGTCCGCGAGTTCAACCGCCGGTTCTTCGCCTGGATCTGGTTCCCAAAGAGGATGCCCGTGTCCTTTGTGGACGAGTTCGATAGCATAGGTGGTACTAGCAGGCATGGGGTTGTGGAAGTCGTAGACCTTGCAAGAGTCACAGGTGCTGTGGGAATGGGCTGCATATTTGTCCAGCCAGGTTCTGGGCTATATACCTGGGCTGCGAGGAGGCAGTACCGGCGTCCAAATTTCCAGCACATGGCATGTCAGGTGATCTGGGCGTCAGACGTTGTCCCCGGCGCTGTCTGCTGCTGTACAATGTCATTTCATCTCCGAGTCTTCAGACAACGTCTCGAATCCAGGCGGTGCAGTACACAATTAGACAAGCAAACGGTTTGAAACTTTAATCAGTGCTTTACTCTGCCCGAAAAGGAGATGCTCAGATTTCTGTTGTAGGAGATAGAGAGGGGAACCGTTCATTGACTCTCAAGGACAAGGTTATCTCCAATTGACTTTATTACCTTTGTTGGGAATGTTTAATTTTTTCGTCACCACGACCTGGATAGCGGTAGAAATGTACCACAACGTCAAGAAGAGGGCGCGGGCTGTAAGAGAATTCACGGAGGACCGAACAATGTGACAACGTTTGTCAAACAGGACCTTCTAGCAGGACTCTGGTGCGGAAGTACGTGAGTCTCTTATGATTTGTAACAACAAAGACTTTAGTGTGCTGTTGCAATGGCCGGGCTTGGCACTGGGAAGGGGCGCTAGTGTACATGTGCCCAGCGAACAAGATGCCGAGCGAGTCTTCGATCGTACTCAACGACCTAAATAAGAGAGCCTCCTTCGATCGAGTTGGTGTTCCCCGCATTGTCAGAGCATCGCGCAGACGTTGGCATATTTGAAATCTGAATCAGGTATTTGATCCGCGGTACATTACAGCGCTGTCCAGCCACCAGACCAGTCGTCATCGTAGCGCGAGACTCTCCAGTGCCTCTAAATCACTCTCCACGTCGGAGCTGGCATCTTCAAACGGGTCTCTCTTGTTGCCCGTCTTCGCCCTCCACAAGGTCGTGTACAGTACTTTGATCTTCTGGAGCTCAGCATTGACAGCTGCCGTCTTGGAGGCAAGATTGAGGAAGGTCGCGTGTTGGGACTGCAATACGGGCAAAATAGCTGAAACAGCGAGTCAATTCGTGTGTCTTGTTGTTAGGCGGAAACATCTGACGTACTTTGAGGAGCATATTGCGCTTGCATTGTGGAGCTGGACAATTTCCTTTCGATTTGCTGCACAAGTTCAGACCATGAGACGTATGTTGAGAAAGCGAATGAAGTATACATGCCTGTATTGTATTCTGGCACCACGCGAAACGCTCTTGCAACTCTTCCGTGACTCGCTTGAAAAAGCTGCGCAGGAAAGAAGCCTCGTCAAATTCTGCTCCACTCCAACCGCAAACGGAGACTCACTCCAAAGGAAAGGCTGCCTCCCTCTTGCTAAACCCAGGAACGCCACTAGTACCACCGGCCACACTTTGCCCTGGCTGCATGGCGGCCATGCCCGACCGAAACCCGTCAATGATCTTCACGGCCATCATTGTGTCCTGCCTAGCTTGCTCAGCTTTGGCGCGGATGTCCAGTGTGAAAGCAAGATCGGCGTGTGTGGCTGTCGCCGCGCTCAGAAGCTCCTGATGGAGAACATCGTCAAATTATTGGATCATGAGATGAAGGCGAAAAGAAGGCCTTACACTTCGAACATCCTTTAGCAGATCTCCAGTTCTTAAGGCATCTTCTCCTAAAGAACGAGTCTTAAGATCCTTGCTGATTTGAATGCGGCCTTGAATATGTCCACTGGTATCAGCAAGTGGCGTGAGAGCGCGTCATCCATTGACATCAAGCGTACTCACTCTAGTGCTTCAAAGACCCTCCGCACATCCTCGGGCAAATCATTAAATTTAGTTAGCCGCGTAAACATCGGTTGCACCTGCTGTTGTCCATAATTTGACGTCTGAAACTGAGAAGTGGAGGCGCTTGACCGACTTTGGGCAAAGTTAGTAAAGATATTGCCTTGCGGTAGTGGGTTGCCGAAGATAGACATCCCTGGAGCTTGTTGTTGTTGCTGCTGAGGAGGCTGGCCAAGGGTGATAGTGGGTAGTTGTGTTGATGGGGCAGAGAAAGTTGGGCCAAAGAGACTCGGTCGCTGACTCTGCAAATTCTGAAGCTGGCCCTGTGGTTGACTGCCAAGCAACCCCGTCCCAAAGGGCTGCTGCTGTTGATTCGGGGCCTGAGAGGGGTTGCCGAATAGTCCTGTCCCGAAAGGCTGCTGCTGCTGCTGCTGCTGATTCGGAGCCTGAGAGGGGTTGCCAAATAGTCCTGTCCCGAAGGGCTGCTGCTGCTGATTCGGGGCCAGCGAGGAGTTGCCAAATAGTCCTGTCCCGAAGGGCTGCTGCTGATTTGGGGCCTGAGAGGAATTGCCAAACAGGCCAGCCCCGGCGGGCTGCTGCTGCTGCTGCTGCTGATTCTGGGCCAGCGAGGAGTTGCCAAATAGTCCTGTCCCGAACAAGGGCTGCTGCTGATTCGGGGCCTGAGAGGAGTTGCCAAACAGCCCGGCCCCGAAGGGCTGCTGCTGCTGCTGCTGCTGCTGATTCGGGGCCTGAGAGGGGTTGCCAAACAGCCCGGCCCCGAAGGGCTGCTGCTGCTGCTGATTCGGGGCCTGGGAGGGGTTGCCGAATAGTCCTGTCCCGAAGGGCTGCTGCTGCTGCTGCTGCTGATTCGGGGCCTGAGAGGGGTTGCCGAATAGTCCTGTCCCAAAGGGCTGCTGCTGCTGCTGCTGCTGATTCGAGGCCTGAGAGGGGTTGCCGAATAGTCCTGTCCCGAAGGGCTGCTGCTGCTGCTGCTGCTGACTCGGGGCCAGAGCGGGGTTGCCAAATAGTCCTGTCCCGAAGGGCTGCTGCTGATTCGGGGCCTGAGATTGATTGCCTACTGGGGTGCCGAAGATGCTAGTGTTGCTGGTGGAGGGTTGCCCGGCAACAGAGCTCGACCCAAACAGTGGATTAGTGTTCTGGGGTTGCTGCGCATCCGAGGGTTTGGACCCGAAGATATTAGGATTTGAGGCTGCTTTCGACTGAATACCAAAGGCTGTAGAACTGCCATTAAACCGTATCAACGCCTAGAAAGGATAGCAAGAAACAAAAGGACGAACCTAGAGGGAAACGCCATCATGAATAGAAGAAGCCGCGCGTTGAGTGTTGTGGGCGGATGTGTGTGTCAAAGGTGAGCTGTGCGGCGGTGATGAGCAAGATGAATTGGGTGAGAGCAACGGAGACAAAAGACTTCACTTACAGTTGCCTTCGGCGCGTCCACTGCGACCTTCGCGATGGGACAAGACAAAAAGACGCGTGACGCGATGTGACCGACGCAGGTCACACTTCACAACTGCGGCTTTCTCCGCTCGCCCATGAAGGGACGACCATTTCAAAACCCCAATTCAACTTGGAATGTTTCAGAAGCCGAACCTTAAGGGTAGCAATGTTGGTATATTTTGCTTTTCCTATAGAGATGTACACGCTGGCCACTATGATGGTTTACAGTGCTGCAGAAAGTCGGAGAACCTTATTATTCTAGAGTCTCGATAGTGAAATGAATCGTTGGAGTATGGCAACGGCAATGGCAACGGCAACTGAATACGCTTCGAACTGTTGTCCAAGACATCGACCTGTCGAACTAGTCGGGAATCTATTCCGCGCACGTGGCAGCTGACCAGATGATTGGGGCCTCGAGGACCGAGAACAAATACGCTACCGTGAACAGCTCTTTTTATATCCTTCGACAATTATGGAACGAATTTTATCCGCGAGTTATATAACAAGTACTGCCGTCGGATTCCCCAACATCTTCCTGTCATTCACTTGCCGTGCTTGGGCTGGTCCACGCGGTGTTCATCTATCGACTTCCTCTTTCCTTTGCCGTGCTTGTCTTCAACGTTCCCTTCACTGCCATGTCCCCTCATACAGATCACGCCGATCCCCCAAAATACGATGCGCTGCCGCTTACTGACCTCCCAGATTATCAGGCGCGTACCGGTCTCTCTCACGAACATCCAGACGTCCCTCCTGCCTACACCACTCGTCGTACTCGCCGACACCGTGTTCCCCGGGAAAGCAGATCGACCTACCGCACCGGGCATGTCTTTGAGCTTTGCACCGCTAAGAACAGGGCTTGGGCTACCCTCAAGCTGCAGAGTTCAGCCAGAGACTCGCAGCAATTACCTGTTTACATGGAAGGCAGACCGATCGTAGGCAGCTTAGACCTGGACCTATCCAAGGAGGATCCCATCCACTCTGTATCCATCACGGTTAGCTGAACTTTGCCACATATTCGGCCCTCCTTGACCCACAACCTCATCGCAGGTGACTGGCCGAATAGTGACAGGCGCCTCTACTTCTGATATGTTCACTTTCCTCTCATACACACATCCAATTTGGTCCAAGGCGGACGTCTTCTCCACTTCCGGCGGTCGCGAGCCACGACTGAACGGCCAAAACTCGTGGCCTTTCTCCTTCGTTCTTCCAGACAAAGTCACTCTCGCGCATCCCAACGGCCACTCGCAGTTCTATCGTCTCCCGCAGACGTTCACAGAAGACTACGTGAGAGCGACCGTTTTCTACGACCTTGCCGTTACGATTCTGCGAGGCAAGCTTCGCGCCGACAGCTCGTTCGTTCCTCTTCCATTCGCACCATGGGCGACCGCTGATTTGTGTTTTCCCCAGAATTCAAACGCCGATCGCGTATATCCCGCTCACGCGCCCCAGCGCCCCTTCTCTCTTAAGACAACTCGCCTACCAGGCGAACCTTCCCATCCCGCCCCCAGAGAGCGACCCAGAGGGTTGGCATGTCCTCCCCACCACTCCCATGTCCGGGATGAATGTCCAACTCGCCATTGCCACACCAGTACGTCTCCCCACACCACATGTTCGCGCCTCGAAGTGCGGCACGAGTGAGTCCCTTTTCTCACGCCGTGCGCCCCTGTTTCGCAGGGCTCGTTCACCCGCGGGACCGTGATCCCCCTCTTCCTTGTCCTGACGCCGACGCACTGGCACGCGTCTACCGCGCCACCGCAGCTGCAGCCCCCGATCGTGCGTCTCGTGCGCCGCCTAGGGTTTATGCTCCAGGGCCAGCCGATGGAAATCACGGACGTCGTGAAGCGCGCGGTGTGGTGGCCCGCCAACGACGTTGCCGAGGCGGACAGCGATGAGTGGAGTCCCGTCGCGCCGCCCGCAGGTACCAGAAGGATGCACGGCGAGATCGTGCTCAAGAAGGACCTGAAGCCGACCATGGCGCTGGCGCACTTCTCCGTCGAGGTGAGTGAGAGACCTGTGCCCCCTCGGCTCCGCCTCCGCAGCACTGGACCCTCATCGTGCCGTTCCAAAAAATTTACAGTATTCAATCGCCTTGTATCCGACGCAAACTGTGGCCTCGACGACCGCGACGACGATGACGACGATGTCCACGACGACGATGGGAACGACGAACTCCAACCGCATGAAGTTGCCGCCGGCGGTCGTGCGGCAGCCCGTGGAGATCGTGACCCAACACGGCCGGGGCCCGCGCGTGCGCGCGTACGCGCCGCCGACATACGACAGCAACGAGGCGCACTCGGCGGAGGACGACGACGAGGGGACGCGCGGCGACGTGCGTGACAAGCAGAAGTGGGTGTATGGTCTCGGGAAGGGGGCGTGAGGGCGCGGGTTGGAAGCCGGTGGAGCCTTACTCCTCCCTCTCTTTGCTCTGTTTTTTCTGCATTGTTTCGGCAACAGACATTTTTTTCTTTTCCTTTCCTTGTTTCCACCACACGACTTCTCGCACCGTTCCAGAGCAGCGCTCTGCGGCAACCTCTTTTCTTTTCTGCTCCCTGCGCTTGACTGATACGAATATGGTAGAAACGGAGCCCGCCCTGTCTTCCTAGTCATTTCGCATGTCTGACGTCGCCTCCTGTACCTCATCTATTGTAATCACGTACCACTTGTAATCACTGTACTGTAATCACGTATGTGTCTAATTTATCACCGCCACCGGACACATCCAGTGGCAGTGCAAAACCGTGCGCGCGCAGTAGTCTGAGTGCAACAATTCAACGACGCTACTCCACCATGATCATCCCCATCACGCTTCCCCCTCGCGACACCGAGCAACAGCAGAAGCCACAGCTCCCTGCGCAGCTCGCACGTCTCGGGCACGGCGAGGTCGTGCTCCTTGAGTTGCAAGGCGCGCTCGACGCAACGCCACCCGCAGAGCGCGATGGGCAGCACGTCGGGATCCTCAGCCTCGGCGGAGAAGGCGACGACGAGGTACGCGACACACAACAGTGTCTTTGTCTTTTTGTCTCTTTTGTGTTTTTAGCAATGACGCCCGGCCTCTTTTGTCTGTTCTCCTTTCGGTACATGACACAGAAACCGACGCTCCGCGTGGGACACCACCTGCTCGAGGGCAAGATCGCAACGCTGCCCAAGCCGCTCGCGGTGCTCTACCGTTGTCGGCGCCCTAATTCTGAGAGCGCCGCCGTCGCAGAGGACCGCGACATGTCTCTGACGGACACGGCCCACCCCAATGCCAGCACAAGCGCGAGCACGACGTGGGAGCTTCGCGCGGTCGTGCGACGCAAAATCGTCTTCTCCAAGCGCCCGATGCCGATCGTTGCTCTCCCCAGCAGTGGCAGCGGCGCGGGCGGTACAGGCACCGGCACCAGTACCAGTACGGGCGGCAGCGACGCCTCGCCGCGCGTCTGATACGTTACATGTCGTCCGAACTCTCGAAAACCCACCACCGCGCCCGCCGAAACGACCGCCCCGCAGGGTGACTCACGCGCTTGTTGGCTGCCATACAAGGACCCATATAACATCAATGAGGACCGATGACGACGACAATGTAGTGATCAGAGCCACACTATTTACAGAATAGCAACACATCACAGAGACGGGATGAATCAGCTCCACCGCTTACGTGCGTCTCTAGCGCCGGTTATCTCCGGGGGGCGACTGGTTCTGGAATCTGGACTCTAGATCGGCCGGGAGTGACACGGAAAGAATCCTGCTACGGCACAGTCCGAGCAGACCTGGCCTCGCTGTGGATACGATCTAGACTTTGCAAATCGGTTCTAAGGAGGCTTTATGGCAGTTGAGCCCTGACAAGTCTGGGTCTGCTCAGTCTTGTAATGTACGCAGGCACGCGCCCATGCGCACACGTCCATCTACATCCAGAGCCCACGGCGTCGCATCAAGCCACATACGTCCCCACGCGGGAGATCTACCAAAGGGCGTCAAATGAAAATTTTGATGCTATCGATCATTGTTGCTGTGAGGAGTGTGATGGGTTCCGGCCGGTCATGTTCGTCATTCCGCGGAGAAGGACGTCGACTATTGATCGTCGACCTTTAGGCGTCGACAGTGGCTAGTCACAAGTGCGAAGCGACAGATATGGACACTGATACCGAGCCGCTGCTACCGCTTGGGGAATATGGGCGTCGCACGCGATAGCACTTCGTCGACTTCTGTTACGTCTGTTACGCGAAAGGGGGGGAGACGAGAGACGGCTAACAGAGCCGGACGGACCCTGATGCACCCTGATGATGCGTACCAACCTGTAAAGTATGCTGGCCGTACTGCTGGGTCTCGCAGAAAGATGGGGGGTTTGTTTCTCGAATTTCCTGAAGTGGTAAATCTACCCCGTTGTGGTTATGTGGGAAGGGGGTGTGTGGGGGGAGGGAGAACTGTAATTGGATATGTTGTTGTGACCATCACGGGTGTGTTGATGATGCTAGGTCTTTGTATTGAAGGAGTTGATCTGACAATTACATTGCGGGAAGCTGACTCAAAATTACCACCATTTCTGATGCTTACACACAAAGAACTGCAAAAAGCAGCAATGTGATTTTGAGTCACTCCCATCAGGAAACGAAGCGCGCAAAGAAGCGACCCATAGGATTGGTCCCTGCTTTGCGTCCCTGAGACGAAGGGCGGAAACGGGTCTCCGCGTTTTGGGGGATATTTTGAAATCAAGGTGGAGGGGGTGGAGATACTTGCCCATAATGTTAGTTGGACAGTTGAGTGCTGTTGATGGTCAGCATTTATTGGGTCAGTTGCGGGATTGCTGCTATTGCTGGTATTGGATGTATCGCGCGGGGACTTCCGACAAGTCGTGTCAACAACGAGGCCAATCTTAGCAGTGAGTGTGACCCTGACTGACTCTTTATTACCCCACATTCGTACAACGACCACGTGAACTTTCGTTACTTAAGCCATTCCCTTGGCCCCGCCACCATCTTCACCCACCCACCCCCCTTTCCCCCTCTCCTCCTCCTTCTATTACTTAAACGATGGCTACCAACAACGACGATCCCACTTACATTCCTTCCTCTCCCATACCCTTCCTCTCTTCTCCCCACTCTCGTCGGCACCGCTCCCCCTCAGGCGACTCAGACTCATCCGAGACTTCCTCTTCACCCCCGTCTCTCCCGCAGACACCCATCACTGCCACCGCCAGGCCTATCCTCTCCAACATGGCCATGCCCCTCTCACTGCCCACTCCCTCATCCGCCGCCGCCGCTGCTGTCGCCGGGATGCACTTTGGCACTGGCGCTGGCACTGGCGCAGGCCCCACGGGCTCCCCAACGACCGACTCACCCATCTTGGCGAAGCTCCTTGGCCTACCAACGGGCAAAGGCCCCGCTTCGACCTTTGGTCGCGGACGCTCGCCGCCGAATATGGGTTTCACCGGTTTCACCGAGGAGCCGCTCGAGGGTGCGTCTCTCCGCTCTGTTTCGCCTCCACACTCTTTTTCTAACCTGCTTGACAGAGGAAGGAACCCCATTGGACGAACAGCAGCAACACATGGGGCACCACGGTCGCAGGGCGAGCACGTCATTCACGTTTCCTCGGCCAGCCCCGCCGTCGATCCTCGACGAGCAGCTCAAGCGCGGTCGCGTCCTTCTGAGGCGGATCTCCTTGGGCAGCATGTTTGCTCGTGTATGTACTCTCCTTCCCTTGTTCCATGCCATGTGCACATTCCTGTTTTCTCCGTCATTCTATCATCGATTGGGCCCAGTCCTGACTATGTCCCTAGTCACCACTCGACTCCCCGCCCCCACACTCACAAGGACACGCCCCGCCCCCACCCACGCCATGCAGCCCCGCGCCCCTCTCCCCTGCCTCGTCCGGTTTCCTCAAGCCCCCGCCCCAGAATAATGGCCCAGGAGCCGGAGCAGGGGCGGACTCAGGAGCGGGGGCGGGCTCTGGTCGCAAGGAGCGTCGCGCGACAGTACATGACCCATTCCGGCGCGCACCGTCGCCTATGGGCGAGCGGATCTTAAAAGGCCATTTTGATGGGTTCAACTGAGCATGCTTGTTGGCGACCGCTGTCGATGCGTCTGACCCTTCTTTCGTTCCCCGAGTGGCATCCTATTATTTGACACCAACTCAGCCCAATTTCTTTTTTCTCTTTTTCCATGTGTTCGTTCCAACCCAGGTGGTAGCTTGCAAGTATGGAAGGGAGAGGCCCGTCTTGGAAGGGAAACATGAAAACAAGATGAACACGTTGTACTGTATCGATTCTTTGTCCGTCTACCTTCTTCAACTTCTGTATTTCGACGTTGTCTGTCTGTCCTGTCTTTATTTTACCTGTGACTTATGTGATTGAGTATGTCTCTCCGACCCCAATCATCCGCCCATTGATACTTTTCCTTGTTCAAATTACTGTAAGCCCTTTTTTTGCCCGGTGCAATTGTTACTGTCTTTTTCGACGGACTCTGAGCGGAAAATGTTTTTGCTATAACTCACCCGACTCTAAGTGCTGACTCTGTCAGTGGAACCCTTGCTTGATGGTGTCAATAGCATGAATAATTAATTTTTCTATGTCATTTTAGTACTTTTGCGTGATTGTCCATGTACTAATTACAAACACCCTGCATCATTAGAGACCTCCATTGATTACACTTAGGTGTATTACTGATGTGAAGAGGTCTTCACACAAAATTCATAACTGCACTGTATGGATATATTTACTAAAAAAACTAAGCATTCAGAGTCCAAAAAATTGCAACAGCTCTGTTGTAACATTTTAATAAGCCTAGAAATGAAATGAAAATGTATGAAGATAATTGTTCAGAGTACCAAAGTTTGTAACAGCTCTGGAAAAGCACAAAGAAAATTAATTTTATGAAAAATGACAGAACCAGAGAATGACAAGCAAGCATGCACAGTCTGTTGGATTTCAAAATCATCATCTTAATTTTCAGAGGGTACTGATTACAGTGTTGGTGGATGGGGATGAAGGATGAGCATGAAGCTAACATGACTGACCTGCAATGTCTACATTGTACTAGGCTTGGTCATGTCAGGATCACTTACATAAGCTTGTGGGAAAGCCAGGAAAGGATCACAAAAGAGTTGTGGGAAGATCGTGGGTAAGTCACATGATTGGGATGGCTGACAGATTATGTAATATCTTGTCTTTTCCTGTTTTGTACCCTTTTTCCCCTTATGTTAGTATCATCATCATTGACCTTATGTGTAAGAAATCACACACATCCCCTTCGTCACATGTGAGCAGGATTGTATAATAGTTTAGAGGGGTGCATCCCCTTGGGCAGGGTTGCCACCATGTCACCGGGCACAATCCCCTCCTGGGGCCTTCGCCTAGTGCTGACAGGTCCTGCCTGGTGGTCTGTGCAACCTGCCCCCAGTTGGACAGCATGTCACAAGTGGCACGCCCCGGTGGGGGGTGCCCCAAGTGCTGCTGTCTCATCCTGCAGGGTAGGCAATTTTTTAGAAGGCTCAGACACTTAGTACAAGCCCTGCTCATAGTCGCTCGCCCTCGTCATCGCTCCAGTCAGGTGATGACACCACAGGCCTCTTCATGGCCTTAGCGGCTTTCTTTTTCTGTTTGTGAGAGGGCCCCATGCCCTCTGTTTGGGATATTGTTAAACCCCCAATGGGCAGCCCCAGGGGGTTTCGGACAGTGTACTTCTGCCATCTTCCAGGGGCATGTCACCCCTCTGTTCATCCCCAGTCCTCTCCCCCACCCAGAGATGGCATGGACACACACCACGCCCAATGCACTCTAGTAGTGCATGCATTCGGGGGGGGTATGGGAGGCTTCTCCTGTTCAGCCAGCACTAGCTGGATATCATCATCCAAGGGGGCATTCCCCTTTCACATGTACTCACGTGCCCATGCGAGTACGAATTCATCCCAGAGCTCCGCTTCTTCAATGGAGACTCCAGCATCAGCAAATGCCTTGATTGTCTGTGCAACCATCAGTGTTACTTTTGTGGTCCAGAGTCTGGACCGTTGCACAGGGAGGACTCTCCCTTTGATGGCCTGCGCATATGCCCCCTTTGAGGCAAAGAGGGCCATGGCCATGGCCAGGAATGGGCACTGCATCCAGGCCTGGGATGGCGCACATGCCATTATGGTGTGCCAAATGGCCACCTTGCATGCAAAAGACAGGGGTGAGTCACCGTCTTTGTCAATGCCAAGGACAGACACTCTGCCCATCCTTATCTCCTCAACATAGCAGCGCAGGTCTGACACTGCACCCCTGTTGCCTTTTGGGTTCATAGGGAGAATTTCCCCCTTCTCTCCTACAAAGGAGAGCCACAACTCTTGGGGGAGCAATGGCTCCCCAGTCTCTATAAACTCCCTCATGGGAGGCGCAACCACTCTCATCATTGCCAGCAGCAATGTCTGGTATGATGGGTAGGAGGGTACTCCCCCTCCTGCAGCTTCTGAGGGTCCTGCCCTCAGGGATGGGTCACCCATCCCTCCACTTTCTCACAACATCTGCCCCTGCAGATGGCGTGCTACCTGGTCTGCTGATTTCTTGATGCCAGCAGGAACTCTCCAGTTCCTCAGCAGCCAGTCCTCAACTGGCATAGGCAGCGTTCTTCTGGGCCTCCTTGACTGCCCAGCACATCTTCATCACAGCAGTCATATCATAACTGCCATCAGGCACTCCATGGTGCACCTGCTGGTTGAGGGCTATCACCTCCTCAACTGTTTTCAACTCGATGACCCATGTGCCAGGTTTCACGGACACCCCAGATGGCCAAGGGTAGCCATCTGGAGCTCTGTCTGGTCGGGAGACATTAAAGGGATAACCCCTTGTCGGAGGCACGAGGATCATCTCTGTGAAAGTTTGCTTATGCCTCAGTGAGGCATCAGGATTCTGCTGACTAACTCCAGCAGGTGGAAGAGGGGGATATCCCTCTTCAAAACTCATGGGGACATCAACATCCCCCGTAGGCAGTGCTATGTCTGCATAGGAGATGGTGGTGTGGGCCTATTTTAGGTCCCACTCCAAGGGGTCCCTTTCAGGTCCCTTTCCCTTTGCTGCAGTTCACAGTGCAGTGAGTTCCTCATTGGCACTTGCCAACTTTTCTGTCAAGGAGAGAATCTTCTCCTGTGCCCCTCTAAGGTCTTCTTCAACCTTGTCCAAATTATCATAAGCTTTTTCAAGCTTTTGCCAATGACCCACACAAAGGGCACTGCCCTTCTCATTATCCTCATGCAAGTCTTCCAACTTGCACTGCATCACCTCAAGCTCCAGCCTGAGTTTGTGCTTAGTGCTTTCTTGTGTTTCCTTAAGCATTTGCTGAAACACTTCATCTGAGTGCAGCAGTGACTTGAAGATGTGGCGATGGAACCTGATGCACTGAGAGCACCAGGATCCATGAGTGATCACATGGATCATGCGATCCTGGACCCAGGGGAGGGCCTCCTCCCCTTGCGACAACAATGGCTGGGACAACCCAGCCATTCCAATGATGCTTGTCAGCAGTGAGGCCAAGGACGGCGGCAGTGCGGGTAGTGTGAGGAGATGGGGTTTCCCCCATCGGATCATCCATGGTAATGGTTGATGAAGAAAAGAGAAAAAGAGGGCAGACCCTCTTAAAGTTTTGTACCTTATGGTGGAGCCACCATGTGACTCAAATTCAAATTCACTCAATCATGGTGGCTAATGACCTCACAGTCTGGCTCGATCGTGCTCACTTCTCTGCGTGGGTGCTCCATCCGTGCTCTGCTTGAGGGCACCTAGGCAGCACCCTCCATGAGTCCACACCTTGTAGTTCAAGGTAGTGGTCTAGAGCTGCTGGCTCTTTGACTCCCAGATATGGCTCCCAAGTCGTATCTCCGAGGTTCCATCAGACCTCACATTCTAGGTGGCTGTTAAGATCTGATTCTTTGTTCCAAGAGGGGGTAGGGGTAGTGTAGAGGAGACCAAAAAAGGTGGCAAAGGCGAAGCCAGAGCAGAGTGGAGTCTGGTCGGAGTCTGGATTGGAGTTGCGTGAGGACTTCTCCTCTACACAAAAGCTAGAAGGGGTCAAAGGGTTGGGGACTGTGGCCTCAACTTATGGGTTGTGCCACTATGTGTATACATGTCCCAATTTAACCTTGCTGGTACTTTGCTTTCCAGGACAAGGAAGGATGAAGTCTGAAGGGAAATTTCCCAGAGTCCGTTGGAGTCCGCCGGAGTTTTGCGGAACTCATCAGGACTGTCAAGAACAGTGAGGATGAAGTCCCTTAATGCATGGACCAAGTGGCAAGGACCAGAAATAATGTTAATATTTGAACTGAGGATCATGGAGATACATGGGGGTTTATATGCTACTAGGGTAGGGCATAGGGCAGACTGTGAAACATGAGTATATCAAATATCTACAATAATTTCACCTGAGGAGTGGGAAAGGCATAGATGATACATGTAAGGCAAAGAATAAGTTCCCATGGGTAGTGGGCATTGTCCCAATGGTTACTAACCATGGACTAGCACCAAGGAACATGCTAGAAACAAAGTCCATGTGGTCCGAAGGACCGATATTGAAGTCCGACAAAAGTCTGGACCAGAGCTTCGGAGTTGCAGTGGACCTGGAGCGGAGTCAGAGCAGAGCAGGATTGGAGATCTCGGAGTTGGAGCAGAGATGTATTGGAGATGTATTGGAGGTATTTCAGAGGTATTTGAAGGTGATTAGGGGTGTTCTGGGTGACTGGATAGGACCGTGACAGTATCCCCCTCTTAGGGTCGAGCCCTCAAGACCCTTAAGTCACTGTATTTCACTGTGTGGATTGGAGAGAGTTGGGGTTGGAGGTGAGGTCGGAGAGGGTGGGACTGGAGCTGGAGTTGAAGTCAGAGGTCTGGAGCAGGTCAGAGATGGTGTAGATGGTGTCAGAGATGTGAAGCGGAGGTCTGGAGCTGAGAGAATCGAAGTTTTTGGAGGTTTGGAGTTTTGGAGCAGAGGTGTGCAGGTGAGGAATCGGAGTCAGAGTGGAGGTGCAGAATCAGAGTTTTGGAGTGGAGGAGCAGAGGTAGTGGAGTTGGAGTTGGAGCAGCAGAGTGGAGGAGCAGAGGTAGCAGAGTCGGAGTTGGAGCAGCGGAGCAGAGGAGCGGAGGTGCGGAGGTGCAGAGCGGAGGTGCAGAGGTGCAGAGCAGAGGTGCAGAGTGGAGGTGCAGAGCGGAGGTGCAGAGGTAGCAGAGTGTGGAGGGGGGGGGGCCAGAAAAGGTTGGAGATGCTGGGAGGTTGTGAGGACCTATTGTAAGTTCACTCACCCCCCCTCCTACAAAACTTTTTTATCTTAAGAAAAAAATTTCTAAGTTTTACTAAGGAATTGTGAAGAAGTGGGCTAGAGTAGACAGAAGAGTAGAACAAAAAACAGGAAACAGAAGTGTTGGAGTTGTACAAAGGGCAACATTGTATGGAACAAGATTTCGGAGTTTTGTAAAGTCAAGAAAAGTGAGGGAATCAAAGTATCAAAAAATGTGAAAAAACAGAGTTTTGGAGATTCAGAATTCATGGGGATTGGAGTAACAGGAAACATAAGGACATAGGAAGCATAACAATGTAGCAAAGGAACATAATTTTGGAATTTTGGAGTTTCTGGAGCATATGAGGAGGGCGGAATTTCGGAGTTTTGGAGATGCGGAGTCCGAGAATGTGAGTGTGGAGTGGTCCAGAGCTGTGCGGAGATGTGGCATGGAGGTCCGAGACCATGTCAGAGGAGTTCAGAGTAGTTCAGAGTAGCAAGGATTGTGTGAGCAACCTCGCTGGACAGATGTGTTCACAAGATAGCAATCCTGAGAACTGGTGATGCAACCACAGTGGGGAGCATCCAGAATCAGGTCCAGATTCGGACTCACTGCAGCAAGGATAGAATCAGAGTCCCGGAGTCAGAGTTCTGGAGTAGGTCCAGAGTATGTGCTGGCCAAGCACCCATCGGAGTCCATGCCCGGATTGGGCCGGAGTTGGATCGGAGTTTTGGAGTCAGATTTCTGCAAGTGCAGGAGTCCTCAAATTGTTAGGCTTGTACACTGGACAATCAGCAGATTGTATATGGTACAGCCAGGTGTCCAAAGGACCAAGTCACACAAGGGGTCAAGATCAGAGTTCAGAGGGCCATGTCGAGACAAGACAGTGGGCCACGAAGCAAGACAAAGTGTCCGGAGTTCAGAGTTCCGGATTTTGGAGGTCCAGAGTTTGACAGTCCGGAGTTTGGAGGTCTGGGGTTTGGAACTTTGGAGCTTGGCATTTGGCATTTTCCATCTTGGAGTTTCACAACATGGTAATCCACGAAGGAAATGAGCACAAGGAAAGCTCAAAAAGGAGCAATATTGGAGTTCTGGAGTTCAGAGTTGGAGCGGAGATGTATTGGAGATGTATTGGAGGTATTTCAGAGGTATTTGAAGGTGATTAGGGGTGTTCTGGGTGACTGGATAGGACCGTGACAGTGGTGTCCTTCCCACCTATGGCCAATAATGGCATCTACCAGCCATTCTTCCTTTGGATCTATTCCAAAGTCATAAAAGACTTTCACTTCACAATGCAGAAATAATGTGTTAAAAAGAGCCAGGCTAGCTCTGCTGCCATTACTGACACAGTGACTGGTACTAAGTGTACCAGTGAGGTGAGGCGGCAAATTACCACCCAGAGGTAGTCCGCCTCTTTTGACATAGGGAATGGACCTGCAAAGTCCATTCCTATTGATTCCCAGGGCCACCTAGGAATTGGAAGGGTGTGTAAAAGCCCTTGTGGCTTCTGAGGGGAAGTCTTGCTCATCTGGCACATGCTGCACAATGAGCAAAACTTATCAATGTCCTTTGACACCAATGGCCATCAATAATAATGGCAGACATAGTCCATTGTTATCCACAACCCCATGTGTCCTAGGACTGCGTGGGCTTCCTGGATTACTATTCCAGGGATGCTTTTCCCTTCATGAAGTATATGAGGCACACAGAGCACCTTGTCTCCTTTCTTATTTTCTGCGAAGATCAGGTCATCCCTGATCTTAAAACCAGTATAATTTCCTGGTTTTTCCAGTATTATTTTAAACAGGTGATCCTGTTCATAGCCATCACAGATGCTTTGCAGCACCCTGACATTCCCCCCCTCCACACGGGGCCTTAACAGCATGAGCATCTCGTCCTGTACATCCCCATCTGCTTGGGGCTCAGGTGGCTGCTGCTCCTGCTCGGTCTCCTGGTCTGCGGCAGGTGTGCATACTCGTAGTGTGTGCACCTCCTCCAGGTGTCCGTGGGGCAGCTCATCCCCTTTGGGGTCAAGGCAAACATCCGCCTTCACATACTTGTGATCTGGATGGATTTCATCTGTCATGTCACTCATATGGCAACACAAAAGGCAATCCACAACCTTGTTGCACTTGCCTTTGATATAGGTAATGGAGTAGTCAAATCTCTCCATATATTCCATCCATCTGGCCTGCTGGCCAGATAAGCGCATTTGGTTCTTAAAGAACCCCAGCACTTTGTGGTCTGTGACCATGTTGATCCATCTTCTGAGGAGTTTATCCTCCCATTTCTGCAGCAATTCCACAATCACTAAGGCCTCCCGGTCCCAAGTTTTATAGCTACACTGGGCTGGGCTGAACCTTTTAGACATAAACCCCACTGGGTGGCAGGTTTCCCATGTCTCTCCTTGGCCATACATGGCCCCTATGCCCAACACTGAGGTGTCGCACATGAGCCATATTGGCTGATGTACTGCCACGTCTACCAGGCATAATATTGGCATCTTACACGCCAATGCCTTAATCATCTCCATGCATTTGTCATGGAGCAGCCTCCAGTGAAACGCTCACATTTCACTACATAGACTGGCTAAAGGGCCAGTGTATGCAGACAGATTGGGCATGAACTGTCTGATATACTGTACTAGCCTGAGGAACCTCTGTACCTCGTTAATGCTTGTTGGCATTTTCCAATTACAGATTTTATCCATTTTATCCACTGTAATGTGGATTCCCTGGGCATCTATAATATGCCCTAAGCAGTCTACACTCTTTGCATACAGCAAGCACTTTTTCTTGCTCAAGAAAAGGCTCGCACCTTTGAGGGTCTCAAAGACTGTCCCTAAGTGATGCTTGTGGTCCTCCAAGGTCTTGGAGAAGATGAATACATCATCTAAGTACACATGCATGTACTTTCCCAGCTGATGACGAAATATGTGCATCATCAGGCGCTGAAAGGTAGCAGGGGCATTACAATCCCCTATCTGCATCACCTGTGAGAACATGGTGCCCAAGACGGTCACAAATGCCATCTTCCACACATCCTCAGGCTCTACGCATACTTGTTCATACGCATCCGATAGGTCAATCTTTGACCTATACGTGGCTCTAGCCATGTCCTGTCTGATCTGATCTTGATCAGGCAATGGGGTAATATCCTGTATGGTGTTCGCATTCTGTTTCTGGCAGTCTACAACTGTCCATAGCAGCGGGTTCCAGCTGCTTTTTGGTATGCATAGCATAGGAGCTGCTTGCGATGCTGCTCCTGCTTCCCACCAACCATTAGTAATATAACAGTTCACTTTCTCAAGGAACTGTTCCTTGAATGCCTTGGCACACCAAGGCAGGTAATAATTATAGACTTTCTTTTCGTCTATCAAAGGTATGTGGTGGTTTACCACTCAAAACAGAGGTGGTCTGGGGGGAACTCCCCCAAAGAGTTCCGCATACTGGTTAAACCAGTACTCCCACCTGCCGTCGAGGTAGGCATTGTCTTTCAATTTTACAGAGGCGTTAGCCTCTCCCCCCTTCCAGGGCTCACCCTTGTCACAGGGGCCCAAGTGTAGTCAGCTCTTTCAAGCTTCCTTCCTTGGCACACTCTTAGCCAATACACGGAGGAATAACGCTTCCATTTCCTCACTGGGTGACATAGCCTGAAGGGTTTTCCCCTTTCCTTCACCAATACGGATTGCACGTTGGTGCACATCCAATATCACATGGCGGTCATACATGAATGCCATTCCGACTATGATATCATAGTGATCGATGTTCACTATATCAAAATACTGGTCTTCCACCAGTATTCCTCCCAAATCCACTGCTATGCAACATCCGCATGTGATCATTGATTGGCTGCCGATACAGCTGAGTTGAATAGGAACTGGATTATCCAGTTGGAAGGTTGGTACCTTTGTCACCTGGGCAAAATCTGGGCTCATCAGGTCCAGGGTACTTCCTGAATCGAAAAGCATATACACTTCTACACCGTTCATGGTGATATAGGCCACAAGGCATTGCCTTGCCTCCTTTGTTACTACTGGACGTGATCCTGTCTGTTCTTTCCAGACATGCGCCCAGAATGACCTGTTGTTGACATGGCCGATGTGTACTTCCATTGTGTAGAGAACATCGTCCTCTTTCACTTCCCGGATTCCAGTGACCTGGTCGCTTTCTGTCTCCTCCTCAAGCTCATCTAAATTGTACTGGTCCCTGCAACCAGCATAGTCATCTTCTGCGACTTCCTCTGGTAGGGTTTCACCCTCAGGCTCCTCGCTTTCAACCGCAGGTGTCTCCTGTGGTTCCTCGGGCTCTAGCTCGCCCAGATCCTCCTGTAAGGCATATTTCCTTACATTTCCCCTAAAAGCCTCTGGCTTTCGCTGCAACTGCAGACATGCACTCATGTAGTGCCCTGCTTTCCCGCAGGTATAACATGTTAGAGGAGCTTTCTGCTCCTCTCCACCTCGTATCCCAGCCTTGGGCACCGCCTTAGGCAGTTCTAGCCAAGGTTTGCTCCCTCTGGCTGGGGCGTGTTCATCTCATGTGTGGTCAAACTGCAGGGGAACAGGTTCCCCTGGCCTGCGGTCTGTGTGCGGCCGACACAGCCACAGTCTCACAAACCGCTGCCCCACCAGTACTCTACCCATGGGTGGGTTTCCTTTGGGACCTGCTTGGTTCCCTGATGAAGGCACTGCCCTCCGCTGTTGGAGGTAGTGGAGGGTTGCTTCCACTTGGCAACTAGCATCAATAATATCCTTGACAGACACCAGATGCTGGCATATCCATGCATGGAGATATTCTAATTAGACCAATATGACTAGTGCATTTGTATTATACTGTAATTACCAATCAATTGTATGATGCATTGGCTTATAAACTCAATATGGAGCAGTGCATGA
Source organism: Clavaria fumosa (assembly GCA_951802425.1). Lineage (NCBI taxonomy): Eukaryota > Fungi > Basidiomycota > Agaricomycetes > Agaricales > Clavariaceae > Clavaria > Clavaria fumosa. The sequence continues at coordinate 597,496 of OX637803.1, read as the reverse complement.
AATCATGCATTATGAATTGTAATTACAAATCAGATTGGTGCATCAGCAAATGTAATTACAAATCAGATTGGTGCATCAGCAATTCTAATTACAAATCAGATTGGTGAATCAGTGAATGTATGTTGTGGTCAATCCTAAATTGGGAGCTCAAAGGTCACGGAGGTCATGTGGATAGCAGACATAAGGGCTCAACTTTGGAGGTAGAAAGATGTGATGTCTGAGAATATCAAAGTCTAGGGAAATACATGCCATGTATCTACTTGTATATATACTAAAGTTTGAGGCCATAGAGATGACATAGTATAAGGTAGTAAGGGAAACATTCAATGGGAGTGACAGTCAGGAGGAAATGAAGGTATCCTGGGAATGATCACAGGGTTGCGATGGCACCAAGAAGGGAAGCATCAGTTGGCAGGGGAATGGGACAATGGTAAGGAAAAGACAAGGGCACTAAGGGGATGAGAAGCCAACGTGGGAGGGAGATAGGGGTGCCAAGGGGAAGGGATAGCAGTACGGGCGGAGCACATGAGAAAACAAGGTCACGTTAGGGATAGTCACTTGATGGGCAATGTCAAGTGTCAGACCATTGACAGGGTGATGGCATCCTGCTTGATGTGCCATCACACATTTGGGCTATACTGTCAGTGGTAGTCATGTGAGTCCTGTGACTTACTGGACATGTGACAGGTCACATGTTCATGACCTTTGTGTAGCATGTGATGTCGCCGCAACATATTCCCCTTCCTAAGATTTGTTCTCCTGAACAAACTCCACGATGGCCTCCTTCATGTTTGTGAGGTTCTCCAGGGGTTGCCATGTATTCTCCTCTGGCGGATAGCCAACCCAGCTCACCAGGTATTGTACCTTTCCTCTTCTCTTCCTTTTGACTAGGACCCTCTCAACATCATACTGTTCCCCTCCCTCTACAAGTTTGGGTGGCGGTCGGATGGAAGTTGGGTCTCCTTGGAAGGGTTTGAGTAAGGTCTCATTGAAGACTGGGTGGATTCACCAACTCGGGGGAAGGGTGAGACGATAAGCCGACATTCCTACCTTCTCCTCCACAGGGAAAGGACCAACGAATTTAGGGCCGAGCTTTTTCAAAGGGAGGTGAAGAGGGGAGGTTCCATGAGTCCAGATATACCAGGTCACCCTTCTTATAGATTTCCAGTTCCCGTGACTGGTCATCATAAGTTGTGGAGTCAGTCGCTTGCCCTTTCCGCAGGACGTCCCAGAGGCGGTCACAGGCAGCAGAAACCCTGGCAAGGAATTTGTCAGCAGCGGGTATGTCGAAGCCAGAGGGGAAATCGGGGATCGGGACAGGGTCGAAGTTGTGAAGGGCTGAGAAGGGGGTGATATCCGAGTCACGGATGGGTCATGAGTTGAGGGCGAATTGAGCTAGGGGGGGTCTGTAGCATAGAGTCCCTGGTTGCCCAGGAGCTGGAATTGGAGGGACCTGAGGAAGGTCCAGTTCCTCTTATTTCCATCAAAGGGGGTGACAGCTAGGTCCAGCCTCAGAATTTGGGCTGTGGGGACAGCATCTGCCATTTTGGGTTCTGGTGAGGGTGGCAGTGAGGGTTTGGGTGGTGATGGTCTCATGGGTCAGAGTGGCAGTTCTGGAGTTGCGGGTGGCTGTGGTGGTGGTGGTGACAGTGCTGGTTGGACTAGGCACTTGTCTAAAGTCACAAAGTCTATGGGGGGCTTGGTATGAACTGGTGGTGCTGGGGGGATGGGGCAGTGGTCATGGAGGATGAACTGCTCATATCTGATGAGGCTAAGTTCTGTCTGGACCTCCATGGAAATGTGCATTGGTTTGGGTGCTGGCTCATCATTGTTGGAGTTCACATAGTCCTCAAGGTCATTGAGGTTAATGTCAATAGGGCTATTAGACACTGTCCTGGATCTGCCTCCATCATGAATTCCAAAGTGTGGGAAAGCACCAAGCAGTGGGTAGGGTCACATGACCATTAACACTGTTAACACTGGTAATGCTCTTAATGCTCCTGTGGGGTTGCGTGTGGTCATGTGACTTCACTTTTCACTATTCACTATTGGCCTTTGGAATACATTTGGGTTCCATTGTGGTGGCTTAGGTAAACAGTCCTGACAATCTGTGTCCTTGTTTCTCCCCAACTGCTCCACCAACACCCACATATTAGGGTTTGTTTAAATGCAGTTCTTGAGGCGAATCAATCAGCAGTTGAATTGAGTGATTCCAATAAGTGGTCATCAAGAAAAAATGCAAATAGTGCATAGCACTGCTACAATGCCTGCCCAAGTTAATGGGAGGTGAGATTGGTTTGAGTGAGACCAGATATCCTCAGTCACAAGTGCATTAGAACCCTGTTTATAGCAGTAGTCACACAGTAGTAGAATAGATGTGGCTGATTAGCTAAGCATCCAGGAAGTCCCTTCACCCCTAGGGTGGACCCTTACACTCATCATTGACTTCTCATCTTCATCAATATTAATGAAACTGGGCATGTCACCATCATCTTTGTCAATCAAGTCCAATGACTTCTTGTTAAATTGCAAAAGAATTCTGTGCAATGACAGAGAGGGAAGTGTTTACCTTTATGATGAGATTGAGAACATGCACAAAGCATCAGATACATGTGAGTGAGCCTTGAAAGTTGTCAAGCAAATTTGGGAGATCTGCAATTAACATGTCATTGTTTGATGTGTTGTCAAGCACAATAGCAAGATTGCAACCATGTGAAAACATTGTCAATCAGATTTATTAAGACAATATTGTACAAGCATGTAGATAAGAATATATGGGAGACAATTTGATCACAACAAGTTGATGATCATGGGTCACCACTGCTACAGCATCACTACTGGAGCTTATGATTCTGCGATAAGCAACAGGAAACCAGCAAAGCCTAGCATCTCTCAAAGGGTTGCATAACCATCCTTTGTCTATCACATGTGGCCATGAGTGTTCACCACTTTTATGAACATATACACTCAAAGGTTGACCAGTAACTGCATCCCACAATCTCACAGTATTGTCATCAGACCGTGAGACTATTCTTGTGCCATCTGGAGAGAAAAATGCTGATGTGATATGGGTAGAATGGCCCTTGAGTGTTTGCAAATGAGTACCAGTGACTGCATCCCACAGTCTCACAGTGTTGTCATGAAACCCTGAGACAATCCTTGTGCCATCTGGAGAGAATGACACTGAATAAAGAGAAGAAGAATGGCCCTTGAGTGTTTGTAAATGAGCACCAGTGACTGCATCCCACAGTCTCACAGTCTCATCAAAAGTCCCTGAGATTATCCTTGTGCCATCTGGAGAGAATGACACTGATAAAACCCTGTCAGAATGGTCATTGAGTGTTTGTAAGTGAGCACCAGTAACTGCATCCCACAGCCTCACAGTCCAGTCTAAAGACCCTGAGACTATCCTTGTGCCATCTGGAGAGAATGATGCTGATGTGACTTCAAAAGAATGGCCCTTGAGTGTTTGCAAATGGGCACCAGTAACTGCATCCCAAAGTCTCACAGTCCAGTCTGAAGACCCTGCAACTATCCTTGTGCCATCTGGAGAGAATGACACTGACATGACAAAGAGTGTTTGCAAATGGGCACCAGTGACTGCATCCCACAGTTTCATAGTCTTGTCTTCAGACCGTGAGACTATCCTTGTACCATCTGGAGAGAATGACACTGATGTGACAGAAGCAGAATGGCCCTTGAGTGTTTGCAAATGGGCACCAGTGACTGCATCCCACAGTCTCACAGTCTTGTCATCACACCCTAAGACTATCCTTGTGCCATCTCGAGAGAATGATGCTGATATGATTGGGGCAGAATGGCCCTTGAGTGTTTGCAAATGAGCACCAGTGACTGCATCCCACTGTCTCACAGTCAAGTCCCAAGACCCTGAAACTATCCTTGTGCCATCTGGAGAGAATGACACTGATGTAATAAAAGCAGAATGGCCCTTGAGTGTTTGCAAATGGGCACCAGTAACTGCATCCCACAGTTTCACAGTCTTGTCCCAAGACCCTGAGACTATCCTTGTACCATCTTGAGAGAATGACACTGATGTGATTGAGTCAGAATGGCCCTTGAGTGTTTGCAAATGGGCACCAGTGACTGCATCCCACAGTATCATAGTCTTGTCTTCAGACCCTGAGACTATCCTTGTGCCATCTGGAGAGAATGACACTGATCTGACAAAAGCAGAATGGCCCTTGAGTGTTTGTAAATGAGCACCAGTGACTGCATTCCACTGTCTCACAGTCAAGTCCCAAGACCCTGAGACTATCCTTGTGCCATCTTGAGAGAATGACACTGATGTAATAAAAGCAGAATGGCCCTTGTGTTAGGATCGCTTATGTAAGCCATCCCAAAGTGCAGTTGTGGAGAAACTGGGGAGGGTTGTTGGAAGGTCACATGACCTGTGGCTGGGTCGGATTATGTAATCATGTAAGATCACATGACCTGGGGCCTGGGCGCATCACGTGATCCGAGGGTCCGAGCGTGGGGACGCCGGCAAGTGCCGAAGCGTTCGCTATAAGTACTTTCGCTTTTCCTTTTTTGTACTCTTTTCCCCTTATCTTAGTATTGTCGTCATGACCTTACGCTTAAGTTGTGTGAGACCCAGTCTGATATAATACTAAGATCCGCCTGTCCGCCCTAGCCCCGTGTCCTAACCCGGCTAGCCTGGACCCTTAATTTCAAACTGTGACACGTTGTCACAGCTCAGCCCCTATCATCCTCTTCTCCTTTACCCTGCCCGTGGTGTGTAACAGAACCGCGCGAAATTTTTACTGTGTGTAGATACACATGACCAGACCAGGAGGAAGTCAACTGTGACCCTCCCCAGGTGATACCGAGTGCCCAAGGCCCGGAACTTTGTTTTACAGCTACGTACCAGTGAATCGTGTAGTGTACAGGGCAAGGAAAGGCCCCTACATAGTCTTTCTGTAGTTTCCTGGTCCAGTGGACAGGGCCCTTGCTCTGTGACCATTGTCAGAAGGGCGCACGGGCAACTCATTAGGAGTTGTGGAGCGACCACCTGGGACACCATTTGGGCCCCACGTTAACAAAAGTTTCATAGAATAAGAGTTCTATAGGTACATAAGTACACAGAAGAGCAGCCTAAGAGGACAGGACTGTTAAGAGATCGAAGAAATCCTGAGTGCCCAAGGCCTGGAACTTTATTTACAGCATCCAGGGCCTGTGATGGCAGACCATGTCGCCCCGCCTGTAGCCCAACCTATGAGGCTTGACCTATCTGTTGCCCCCTTTGATGGGCAGAAAAGGAACTTCCGTACGTTCCTCCGATCCCTTCGCCTCCTGTTTATGGCAAACCCGACTGTCTATGCTGTGGACCTGGTGAAGGTCCTTTTTGCTCTGAGCAAAATTACTGGAGAAGGATTCGCTGCAGAGTGGGCGAATATGAAGGCGGAAGAGATCCTGGGTAGTGGCGAGGCCGGAACCTGGGCAGAGTTTGTGGAGGAGATGAAGCGCGCATTCGATGACCCAAATGACTGTGCGACTGCCCTTGCCGATATTGCAGGGCTGAAACAGGGTGCCATGACAGCACCAGAGTTCTTCGCGAAATTCGAGATGCTGTCCCGATGGGCGAAGTTGAGTGCAGAGAAGGACTCAGGAATCCTAGTCCATTGGCTGGAGTTGAACCTGAGTAGGAGGTTGGTGGAGAGAATCTATGGTGTCTCCCCGATGCCAGAGACATATGGAGAATGGAAGGTGCTGGCTGAGAGGCTTGATGCCCAGCAAAGGCGACTGGATGGGATACTCACGGAATGGACACCGCGACCCACTGTGACCCCTGCGCGACCCACCGCGACCGTACCAAGCGTGCTGCCCCACTGCACCCCCATCTGGTGCCCGATGGTCCCTGGTCGGTGATCTCATGGGACATAGTCGGTCCCCTCCCCCTCTCCCGTGGACATAATGCCATCCTTGTTATTGTCGACAAATTCACGAAACGGACACTGCTCGAAGTGATCGGGCTCGACCTCACAGGACTTGGAGCGGCGCGTCTCCTCCGGGATCGAGTGTTTCGTGACCATGGAGTCCCTCACAAGGTTGTGAGTGACCGGGGGTCCCAGTTCGTGTCCCGCTTCATGAAGGAGTTCTACTCCATGATCCGGGTAAAGGCAAATCCAAGTACTGCCTTTCATCTGCAGACTGATGGACAGACGGAACGGGCAAACCAGGAGATGGAGATCTATCTCCGGGCTTATGTGGACCATCTCCAGGATGACTGGGCTGAATGGTTGTCCACTGCGGAGTTTGCTCTTAATAATTGTGAGCACTCAGCAACAGGACAGACACCTTTTGTTAGGATCGCTTATGTAAGCCATCCCAAAGTGCAGTTGTGGAGAAACTGGGGAGGGTTGTTGGAAGGTCACATGACCTGTGGCTGGGTCGGATTATGTAATCATGTAAGATCACATGACCTGGGGCCTGGGCGCATCACGTGATCCGAGGGTCCGAGCGTGGGAAAGTCGGCAAGTGCCGAAGCGTTTGCTATAAGTACTTTCGCTTTTCCTTTTTTGTACTCTTTTCCCCTTATCTTAGTATTGTCGTCATGACCTTACGCTTAAGTTGTGTGAGACCCAGTCTGATATAATACTAAGATCCGCCTGTCCGCCCTAGCCCTGTGTCCTAACCCGGCTAGCCTGGACCCTTAATTTCAAACTGTGACACGTTGTCACAGCTCAGCCCCTATCATCCTCTTCTCCTTTACCCTGCCCGCGGTGTGTAACAGAACCGCGCGAAATTTTTACTGTGTGTAGATACACATGACCAGACCAGGAGGAAGTCAACTGTGACCCTCCCCAAGTGATACCGAGTGCCCAAGGCCCGGAACCTTGTTTTACAGCTACGTACCAGTGAATCGTGTAGTGTACAGGGCAAGGAAAGGCCCCTACATAGTCTTTCTGTAGTTTCCTGGTCCAGTGGACAGGGCCCTTGCTCTGTGACCATTGTCAGAAGGGCGCACAGGCAACTCATTAGGAGTTGTGGAGCGACCACCTGGGACACCATTTGGGCCCCACGTTAACAAAAGTTTCATAGAATAAGAGTTCTATAGGTACATAAGTACACAGAAGAGCAGCCTAAGAGGACAGGACTGTTAAGAGATCGAAGAAATCCTGAGTGCCCAAGGCCTGGAACTTTATTTACAGCATCCGGGGCCTGTGATGGCAGACCATGTCGCCCCGCCTGTAGCCCAACCTATGAGGCTTGACCTATCTGTTGCCCCCTTTGATGGGCAGAAAAGGAACTTCCGTACGTTCCTCCGATCCCTTCGCCTCCTGTTTATGGCGAACCCGACTGTCTATGCTGTGGACCTGGTGAAGGTCCTTCTTGCTCTGAGCAAAATTACTGGAGAAGGATTCGCTGCAGAGTGGGCGAATATGAAGGCGGAAGAGATCCTGGGTAGTGGCGAGGCCAGAACCTGGGCAGAGTTTGTGGAGGAGATGAAGTGCGCATTCGATGACCCAAATGACCGTGCGACTGCCCTTGCCGATATTGCAGGGCTGAAACAGGGTGCCATGACAGCACCAGAGTTCTTCGCAAAATTCGAGATGCTGTTCCGACGGGCGAAGTTGAGTGCAGAGAAGGACTCAGGAATCCTAGTCCATTGGCTGGAGTTGAACCTGAGTAGGAGGTTGGTGGAGAGAATCTATGGTGTCTCCCCGATGCCAGAGACATATGGAGAATGGAAGGTGCTGGCTGAGAGGCTTGATGCCCAGCAAAGGCGACTGGATGGGATACTCACGGAATGGACACCGCGACCCACTGTGACCCCCGTGCGACCCACCACGACCCTACCGCGACCTGCCGTGACCGTTTCGCGACCTCTTGTGACCCCTCTGCTGTGTACTCCAGATGTGGCCATGGCCCGAGGATGGGCCCCTGCTGATGAGAGATGTTGTTTCCGATGCCACCAGACTGGCCATGCTGTCCGTTTCTGCCCCCTGCCTGATATGCGTCTGCAGGTCCCAAGGGCCCAAACCCAGGCAGCACCATGTGCCCCCCAAATGGCGGAGGGATATGAGAAAGAGATTGCACGGCTCCGAGCCTGCATAGAGCTGTGTGAGAGAGAGAGGAGGACTCCCACTGGGGAGAAGAAGTGTGCCAGCCCCCTTTCCGTCCCTGTGCCTGCTGCAAGTATACCCTGATATACTATCTTGCAGCGGAGACATACCCGAATTGGGGCTGAGGTGAAGGAGGAAGTGAGACTGGCAGAGCACCTAACCAGAGTGCGGCCAGAAGTGCGGAAACATGTGCCACGAGAGCTAGCCATCCAGGTGCACTTGGAGGCTTTCAGCACTGGCAAAGGGACCACAATGAAGGCCCTTGTCGACTCAGGGTGCACCAACTGCTTCATGGATTTGGAGTGGGCGAAAGGAGTGGGACTGGAGCCATCTCTCCTGCTGAACCCAATCACCATGTATAATGTGGATGGGACACAGAACAGGAATGGAAAGGTCCGGTATGGGATAGAGGTGCTGGTGAGAGTTGGTGACCACCAGGAGCGGATCCACTTTCTGCTGGGAAAGACCCAGTCCCACAAGGTCATCCTTGGGCATGACTGGCTCAAGCGGCATAACCCAGATATCGACTGGCAGAAGGCAGAGCTGAGCCTTACCCGCTGCCCCCCACAGTGTTCCCCATCCCCTCGAGCCTCTGCACCCCTGAAAACGAGTACCCTCGCATCCACGAGTATTCTGGACACCCGTTTTCCCAACTCTGGCCCTACCCCCGATTGGCCCAGCCGCTACCCTTTGGTGTTTAGTGAAGCAAAGTGGGATGAACTTCCCCGCTCCCGACCAGACTTCGATATTAAGATCGAGTTCAAAAAGGACCCTGAGCACCTCTCCTCCAAGCTGTATTCTTTGACACGGCAGGAGATGGTGGAGATGAACCGTTGGGTGGATGAGCAGCTTGCTTCTGGACAAATCCGGCCCTCAAAATCCCCGTATGCCAGCCCCTTCTTCTTCAAACATGAGAAGGACAAACTGCGGCCAATCATCGACTACTCGAGGCTGAATGCACACCTGATCAAGGACAAGTACCCCCTCCCCCGCATCCGAGACACAGTGGATGTGCTTAAAGGAGCGTCGATCTACTCTAAGATTGATGCAAAGGGAGGTTTCCCATCTATGCAGGTCTGGCCCGAGCACCAGCACCGCTGCGCCTTCCTGACACCCCGTGGACTCTTCGAACCAGCCGTCATGTGGTTTGGACTGCAGAATGCCCCTGCTACCTTCCAACGCTTCATGAATCATGTGTTGAGGGAGGAGATTGCAGGAGGACATGTGAGGGCCTATGTGGATGATGTCATTGTGTTTGCAGAGGACTTGGCTACACACCGGTACTGGATGGATCGGGTCTTGAGGAAGTTTGGAGAGAATGGGTTGTGTCTCAAACTCAGTAAATGCGAGTTTGAGAAGAGTGAGATCATCTTCCTGGGGATGAAGATCTCCCACAACAGACTAGAGCATGATCCGGCCAAGGGTGCGGCAGTCCGAGATTGGCCACGTCCTAAGAATGTGAAGGATGTCCAGAGGTTCAATGGGATGCTGAACTACCTCCGCTGGCACATCCCGAATCTTTCTGCCCGGGCAAAGCCACTCTTCCGGCTGACTGGGAATGTTCCATGGAAATGGGAGGAGGAGGAGGAAGCAGCCTTCCGAGATCTCCACCAGGCACTTGTATCAGCCCTGGTCTTGGCTCTGCCTCAGGACAAAGGGAGATGGAAGGTAGAGACAGATGCAAGCAACCTGGCAACTGGTGGAGTGCTCTCGCAGCAGCAGACGGATGGAACCTGGAGAGTTGTTGACTATATCTCCAAGGCCCTCACTGCAGCTGAGAAGAACTACGATGTGTACGACAAGGAGTTCTTGGCTGTGATTCGGGCACTTCGCGAGTGGCGAGCATACCTCATTGGAGCAGAGGAGACAATCGAGATCTGGACGGACCATGCAAACCTCCAGTACTTCCGGAAGCCCCAGAAGTTGAAGCCAAGGCAGGTTCGTTGGGTGGGAGAGCTCCAGTGCTTTGACTTTGAGATAAAGTATCGCACTGGCAAGTCAAATACAAAGGCAGATGCACTCTCCCGGAGACCGGACTATGGAGAGATGGTGGAGGAGGATGCACCGGTGCAGGTTTTCCCGGAAACGGAAGTCCGTGTGTCATTCACATCGGAAATGGAGACGCTACTCCAGAAAAATAGTGCGGTACACATACAGAAGCCGGAGGAGCTTGATGATGAGTGGACATGAGATCGTGCTGGACTCTGGCGAAAGGGGATAGTCACTTGGGTCCCCCTAGGAGCTCGTGAGGCCGTTCTCGAGTTTGAGCATGACCTCCCTGCTGCTGGACACCCTGGGCCCCGGAAGTTGAGAGCGGCACTAGTGAAGGGTTATTGGTGGCCAGACATGGTAAAAGATGCGGATCGGTATGCCCAGGGGTGTGAGACATGCCAGCGGACGAAGCCCGACCGTACCAAGCGTGCTGCCCCACTGCACCCCCATCTGGTGCCCGATGGTCCCTGGTCGGTGATCTCATGGGACATAGTCGGTCCCCTCCCCCTCTCCCGTGGACATAATGCCATCCTTGTTATTGTCGACAAATTCACGAAACGGACACTGCTCGAAGCGATCGGGCTCGACCTCACAGGACTTGGAGCAGCGCGTCTCCTCCGGGATCGAGTGTTTCGTGACCATGGAGTCCCTCACAAGGTTGTGAGTGACCGGGGGTCCCAGTTCGTGTCCCGCTTCATGAAGGAGTTCTACTCCATGATCCGGGTAAAGGCAAATCCAAGTACTGCCTTTCATCCGCAGACTGATGGACAGACGGAACGGGCGAACCAGGAGATGGAGATCTATCTCCGGGCTTACGTGGACCATCTCCAGGATGACTGGGCTGAATGGTTGTCCACTGCGGAGTTTGCTCTTAATAATCGTGAGCACTCAGCGACAGGACAGACACCTTTCTTCCTTGATTATGGACGACACCCATGGAATGGGGGGCTCCGGCCACCTTCTGAGGTGAACCCGGCAGCGGACAAGTGGATGGCTAAGCTCACAGAGTCCCGAAGAGCAGCCAAGGAGGCAATGGAGAAAGCGGTGGCAGCGATGAAGAAGAGCTACGATAAGGGGAAACGCCCAAGTTGGGAGTACTCTGAGGGAGATCTGGTCTGGCTGGATACTAGAAACTTGAAGATGGACCGGCCCTGTAAAAAGCTTGACAACAAGAGAGCAGGCCCCTTTGCAGTTGAGGAGAAGGTGGGACCTGCTGGGTATCGCCTCAAGCTCCCTCGGGCCTGGCGCATCCATCGGGTCTTCAATGAGTTGCTGTTGACACCATACCACCCCCCTTCCTTCCCTTCTCAGAACCTGCCTCCCCCTCCGCCCCCTACGATTGATGATGACCACCTGGAGTATGATGTGGAGGCGATCCTTGATGTTAAGAAGGTGGGGCGTGGAGTGAGATACCTGGTGAAGTGGTTGGGATACCCTGTAGAGGAGAACACTTGGGAGCCACGACGGAACCTCACCAATGTGGCACTGCTTCTCCGGGACTTCTTCCTTGCTCACCCCGACAAGGCCAAGCTAGCTGGTCGGGACGCCCAGCCTTAAGAGGGGGGTGATGTTAGGATCGCTTATGTAAGCCATCCCAAAGTGCAGTTGTGGAGAAACTGGGGAGGGTTGTTGGAAGGTCACATGACCTGTGGCTGGGTCGGATTATGTAATCATGTAAGATCACATGACCTGGGGCCTGGGCGCATCACGTGATCCGAGGGTCCGAGCGTGGGAAAGTCGGCAAGTGCCGAAGCGTTCGCTATAAGTACTTTCGCTTTTCCTTTTTTGTACTCTTTTCCCCTTATCTTAGTATTGTCGTCATGACCTTACGCTTAAGTTGTGTGAGACCCAGTCTGATACCTTTCTTCCTTGATTATGGACGACACCCATGGAATGGGGGGCTCCGGCCACCTTCTGAGGTGAACCCGGCGGCGGATGAGTGGATGGCTAAGCTCACGGAGTCCCGAAGAGCAGCCAAGGAGGCAATGGAGAAAGCAGTGGCAGCCATGAAGAAGAGCTATGATAAGGGGAAACGCCCAAGTCGGGAGTACTCTGAGGGAGATCTGGTCTGGCTGGATACTAGAAACTTGAAGATGGACCAGCCCTGTAAAAAGCTTGACAACAAGAGAGCAGGCCCCTTTGCAGTTGAGGAGAAGGTGGGACCTGCTGGGTATCGCCTCAAGCTCCCTCGGGCCTGGCGCATCCATCGGGTCTTCAATGAGTTGCTGTTGACACCATACCACCCCCCTTCCTTCCCTTCCCAGAACCTGCCTCCCCCTCCGCCCCCTACGATTGATGATGACCACCTGGAGTATGATGTGGAGGCGATCCTTGATGTTAAGAAGGTGGGGCATGGAGTGAGATACCTGGTGAAGTGGTTGGGATACCCTGTAGAGGAGAACACTTGGGAGCCACGACGGAACCTCACCAATGTGGCACTGCTTCTCCGGGACTTCTTCCTTGCTCACCCTGACAAGGCCAAGCTAGCTGGTCGGGACGCCCAGCCTTAAGAGGGGGGTGATGTTAGGATCACTTATGTAAGCCATCCCAAAGTGCAGTTGTGGAGAAACTGGGGAGGGTTGTTGGAAGGTCACATGACCTGTGGCTGGGTCGGATTATGTAATCATGTAAGATCACATGACCTGGGGCCTGGGCGCATCACGTGATCCGAGGGTCCGAGCGTGGGAACGCCAGCAAGTGCCGAAGCGTTCGCTATAAGTACTTTCGCTTTTCCTTTTTTGTACTCTTTTCCCCTTATCTTAGTATTGTCGTCATGACCTTACGCTTAAGTTGTGTGAGACCCAGTCTGATACCTTGAGTGTTTGCAAATTGGCACCAATGACTGCATCCCACAGTATCATAGTCTTGTCTTCAGACCCTGAGACTATCCTTGTGCCATCTGGAGAGAATGACACTGATGTGATATCAGAAGAATGGCCCTTGAGTGTTTGCAAATGGGCACCAGTGACTGCATCCCACAGTATCAGAGTCTTGTCTTCAGACCCTGAGACTATCCTTGTGCCATCTGGAGAGAATGACACTGATCTTACAAAAGCAGAATGGCCCTTGAGTGTTTGTAAATGAGCACCAGTGACTGCATCCCAGACTCTCACAGTCTTGTCACCAGACCCTGAGACTATCCTAGTACCATCTGGAGAGAATGATACTGATGTCACTGCACCAGAGTGCTCCATGACCTGCACACATGCACTCCAATGTTTTTGCAATGCTCCCTTTACCAACCCTGGTCCATCCATTTTGTCATGATGTGTCTTGTAAAGTTCAGTACCTACTGGCATGAAGGGCAGTGCAGTGAAATACACCTGCAAGGCAGATGCACTAAGTGCTGGAAAGAACTCTTGAATCATTCTTTCACTGTCATAAAGTAGTGCTGAGACAACTGGATCTCTAGAGCTATTCATCTGCAAAATATTACTTGTCAGCATTACCTATCCCAGAGCTTCAAACCATGCACATACCTTCAGGCATCTCTGCACAGCCACCAACATCTGAACTGCATCTTTTAGACAACCAAGGAGACTGCAGACCTCAATCCAGTTGACCAAATACTTCAAGCAAAAATTGTTCAAAAGCTGCCATAGGTCACTTGAAAGCAAACCACTGCAAAGATGCAATCCCCAATGTCTACATGCATACTCTAGGCTGCATGAGACATTTTTTGATATCTTTTCTGAGAGACCTGGCACTTCATGGTTGAATTTTGTAGGATCCCTTATGCCACATATATCCCTTTTCAACCTTGTCATCAAAGTCAAGCACTTCTTGGCAAGAATGGTGTGTTGCATTTGGGAGTTGACTCTGAACTGCAGTGCCTGCACCTCCTGGCATCTGTTGTGGTCCACAATAAAGTCAAAAAATGATGGGTGGATTAACTGAATAACTCCAGCACTGTCTGCTGGGACAATCATGATTGACTGTAATTGCTGAAGATAGTGGTTTGTCTTGTGGCCAAGCATATCCTCCAATTGATTTAATGGGAGGGGATCCTGGAGGAGGGCAACAGCACCAAGAAACAAGCGCAACTTGGCTGCAAGTTGATCAGAAATATTTGGAAATGTGCTTTTGAGCACCTGAGAGTACAGCTGATCTAGATGCTGCTGTGGAGATGTGCCAGCAACAGGGTTTTTTTGCAAAAGTACCTCCAATTGTGCCATGGGATCACCTGGATCAGCCATCCCAATGAACCTTACTGCAGTGGCAGCAAAAATGAAGAGGCCTGAAGACATATGTGTCAAGGTTTCAATATCTGCAGAAGGTGGCCAAGGAGAAGGAAGGTCATATTGATCCTTGATCACATTGAAATGCCATTCCAAATATGTCTGAATATCACTTTCAACAATGTCCAAGTCAACCTGATGAAGAATCAAATGCCTGGTTGCATTGCTCAGATGTGGATCTTGAAAACCCCTAGTGATTTTATGAATGGGTCTACTGGTGATGAGAAATTGCAATGGGAACAGCTTGTCAATGTGTCGAGACAAGGATGCCAAAATGGTTGATGTGGCATTGTCATCTTTGCACTCATCCAATGCATCAATCACAACCACACTTGGAGGGAACTTGTTTCTGACAGCAATCAATGGCTCCACAATCAACTTCTCCAGCTGATAGGAGACATCAGTGTGGACAATACTTGGGTCAGACCCAAGAATACTTGAAAGGATGACTTTGAACTCCGGGCAAAATTTTCCCATCTGATAGGCAATGGTAGTGAATACCAGTTTGATGTTACTGCAGTCAGCATTGTACCTGGAGCAAAAGAAGTTTGCAGCCAGGATGCCTTTCTCCTGACAATGCCCCGCACAAGTAAATGCAATTGTTGTCTTCCCACTTCCAGCTAAGCCATTGATCCAAAATATGCATGGACTTCCTGCAGGTCTACCAAGGCCCAGAGAGGGTACAGGCACACCCTCCTGGTCCCAGGCACACTCAGTGTAACTAATCCACCGGAATACTTCTTCAAGGACCTTGACACGGGTTCCAGGGAGACAAGGGACTAGCTTCCCCTTGTAATGGATATGAGCCATAACTGCATAGGGAGGATTCAAACCACCTGTACAAGTAAGCATCAGTAAAGTACTACAGCCGGACAAAACTACTACCATAAACATCAAGTTTCATTTTGATTTCCTGATACATGATTTAGGTCAGAAACTGGACAAGGAATTCCGACAGAACAAAACAAACTTCAATCCCCTGTTGATTTCTCTCCATCTGACTCTCAAGTCGGGTCATGGCATTTCTTGTGAACCCAATATGTTCCTAGTCACCAAACAGTTAGGTTTGAGAATTTATCGGGCATGATGCCAATAAGCTTACATCAAGGGCAAATTCAATAGCTATTGTGCTTTCAACCTGACATACAGACAACTTCATTTGCCGAGTGTAGATGGTATGACATATACCCACCAGAAAACTTTCAATGGACCATTGGATAGCAGAGATGTAACCCGCAATCTCGGGAGCATCCTGATCGCGGGTGAGGACACGTTTGGCGTAGTTCCGAGTGACCATGTGTTGGGCCTGGGCGCCCGTGGACTTCCATGATCTTCCATCCCAGATGAGTCAAGCACATACCAGGAGATAGCAACTTACTCAGACAGGTAGTTGATACGGTCAGCCATGGCTGCTGACAAGACACCTTTATTGGTATCCAATACTCTCTTCAGCATGACGTTCAAGTCCTGAACATGTTGGGCCAGCAAAACCAAGTCATCATCATTTCGTGCGGTTTTCTGGGTGTGGGATGGGTGAGTAGTGCGACAGTCCGGTAAATGAGATGAATTGCACACCTGAACGGCATCAAGGAGGATTATGAAGCCCTTGATGCCTTCCTGAAGCCCTGGCACTCCCGTCCTGCCTGCGACCTCCTTGAACAGGTTGAGAGCATTCTGGAGACTGACGAAGGCAATCGAGCGGGGTCCCGACGATAACTTCAGCTTCGCTAGGGCAGTGCTGAGTGTCTCGCGCATACTGTGATACAGGAGTTTATATAGCACTTGTCGATGATGATTGGCAAATCTAAGACGGACGCCACGGTGCTTATCGATAACAACGAACGAAAAACCGTGTGCTCTGTTGATGCGTGTTATTCCGAGGCAGTTGAGGCACAAGAAGATCACCGTTCCCATAGCCGGCCTCTCGTGACTGATACCTGTCACACCTTCTAAGCTGAGTCATTCCTTCCCCTTCCAATTCCTCTTACCTGTCAGTAAATGGGTTGTTAATTCATGTTTGGACTTCGTCACTGAAGCATGCAGTGCACCTCCAGCACACACTCTCACAGTTGAATGCACTAACCAACCATCACATGTCCTGCCCCTGACATCCACATCTCTACATCGAACATCTATATGTCTCTACATCTACTCTCTACATCTCTATGTCTCTATGTCTCTATGTCTACATCTCTACATCTCTATGTCTTACATCTCTATGTCTCTACATCTACATCTCTCCATCTCTACATCTTATGTCTCTACATCTCTACATCTGTATGTCTCTATGTCTGTGCCTTTATGTCTATGTCTGTGTCTATGACTACATCTTTACATCTATGTCTTTACATCTACATCCACAGTCTTTATGTCTACATCTGCATCTGTGTCTATGTCTGCATCTTTAGTAGAGTCTTAGTGGGGATTGCCCGTCCCCAGTCTTCTGGTCATGTGCCCTGAGTCACATGGCAAGTCTCCTACCTCTCCCATCGCAACCTCCGGCAGCTCAGACTCGTCTGACTTCCTCCTCTCCCCGTTGCTCTCCCAGACACTCGTCGGCGCCACCTCCAAGCCTACTCACCCCCACGTGACCCTTCGTTCTCCACCCCATCTTTTCGCGCCATTGTCTCATGCGATCACACGATCTATCTTCCAGCAGCATCCTAAAGAGGTGAATTGTGATTTTCCACCCTGTATATTTCGGAGTTGCGTCCGACTTACTTTTCCCTGACCCAATTGTTTTTTAGCAACTGACTGACGAATAGCTCTACCTAGAACATACCTGTTTGGTTTGACGGCGTAGCGGATGCTATCCCTAGTCGACAGTACGTGCACTTGTCTCGAACCGGATCTTGGTCTCTTGCGTGCCTGAGAATATTCCTTCGCTGGCGCCATCAGGCTGTGTTGTTTCTCTTCTCTGTCTCTTTGCGTCTGATTGATAGGAGGCTTCCCCGCAAGTTCCTGATGCTCCACCCTTTGAGCGTGTTACTATCCCCGCCGTTCGCCCCGCCCCTTCCTAAGTTTAATCCACTGTATTTAGGTGTGTCACACGCCCTCACATCCAGGGTTCTGGAGACTTTAACTGAGACGTCGTACGTGAAACGCTGTCGTGTCGTGTACGGCAACCGGCTCTTGTTGACAGTAAGCGAGACGCATTACCATCAAACTTTGTCCGACGAACATTATGGCTTGACTTGTATCGCTACAGTCTGAAAAAATTATTGCATGCATTGCATTCTTCTCAGCACCGCATTTGAGACTCCGAGATCGTAGGTTTTGGGACTGCGTTTTTTGTCCTCAGAGCCAGGTGACTTTACGGAGTTGTATCGTCGCCATGGAGAAAATGTGAGACTATGTTTGTGTGGTATGGTGACCCTCAGTTCACGTCACTTGTAGGATTTAGTTGGTTGCATGGACCGAATCAGTCAGACGAATAAAAATAAATAAATTCGGTTACTTCATCTCAGCTATCCTTTACCATATCAGGTTAACCTCGCAATGAGAAGAGAGACTTTTTTTTCAATTGCTCGCCAACACCAGTAGTCTCTCCGTTCTGCACTGAGTCGTCGCATTCGCACTGGCCGGACAATCGACGAATCCATGACTCTGAAACTGTCGCCATTCCACTAACTCCGAAAAATTCCATGATCCGCCGCATGCATCGTTACATCGCCAACATGTAACCACCGGCCACCTGACTATGTCCCGATCCCCCCCAGTTCCGATTCCATCTGCTCATGCCCATTAAAAGTAGTGTCAATTTCCCCACATGGTCCTAATCCCAGATTGTCTCTCCTACCCCCCATCAACTCGATATATATAATTTAACCCACGATTTACATGGTCCGACATCCGTCTGTCCATCTCCCAACTGTCGTTGGCACTCCGAAATCTTGCACCTCCTTCTACCTCACACCACCCGAGGACAGCGACGGCGATAGTAACGTTGACGACAACGACGACTATCCGTCAGATCGCTCTTCTATAATGGCTGCCCTCGACATAGATACTTCGCCCGCTGTGCTCTTCGCCGCTCCTCAGGCTCTTCCTGATGCCCCTCTTACCGTTGCACCCACGGAGGACCAGCAGGACAACGTCCCCACTGCGTACGTCCAACTCCTCTTATTCCACTCCCTTTCATTTATTTGTTCCAAAAAATCAAATTTATCCGTTTCAAATCAAATTCCCATTTCACATTTCCCCCATTTTTTTCACTCCCCGGGTCCCTGGACTTTGGCATTGCGTTGTGTCTGGCGGACTATTTAGAGGGAGCCGAGATGACTACGCCATGTGCCTCCTGGACCACAAAAGTTCCGGGTAGCACGTGTCGCGAGTAGTTGGTCCCCTCACTATCCCTTCTCTGACTGCACTCATTAGTTGGACAAACATCTGCCTTTTCTTTCTGCCACTCCCGCTCTATCGCTAAACTGGTGTGCTGATGCGTTCGCATTTCAGGCTCTCGCTGCAGCGACTGCAACCGCTACGAAGACAGACTAGGGACACGGATCCCGCCCCTACTCCTGCTACTCTGAGTCCCAGCACCACCAAGCCACGCTCGCTTTTCAGACGGCTCACGAAGATGATCCGCCTCCCCACCTCTTCCACCTCCCTTCCCACAGCGCCCTCAAACGACACGAGGAACCACCCGTCCGCATCGCCTCGTAGCTCCTTCACGTCCCGCGAGGCGGCGCTGCGCGAGCGCGGGCTGACACCTGCCGCGTCGCCTCCTCGGAACAGCAAGGAAAGTAGGGAGAGTAAGGACTCGAGCGTGCAGGAACGCGACATGGACGAGGAAGTGGGTGTGTGCGCTGCTTCTGCTGCTGACGCTACCCGCGAAGGGGTAGATGGCGCAGTGACGGATGCAAAGAAGGTGCAACAGGAATGGGAGGAGAAGAATAAGAATAGCAACGAGAACGAGGCGAAGGAGACATCGTCAGCGGGAATAGCGGACTCGGGCAAGCCACGGAGTTTAGCATCCCAAAACGCAGACCTGGGGATCCCCCGAGATGATAGCAGTGCTGTAGCGACCGAGGACGGACCGGCCGCTGACGCGCGGTCGTGTGACCATCCCGCGAAGGCGATCGAAGTAGAACCTCAATCAGCGACCGCGTGCCACACAGAAACGCGGCTGTTCGCGGACGGATCTCGCGCGTCGGCGGTGGTTACGGCGAAGTTAGGGACGATGGAGGGAACTCGTGATGATGTGCCGGCGTGTTCTCTGCGAGAAGCAGAAGGTGCAGGAAAAGGTACGAGGATCCATCAGCCTCGAGAGAAGACGGGGAAAGGGGCTGGTTCGACGTCTGCGCCGTTATCACCGACGCCAGCAGCAGGTCTTCCTTCTTCCGTGTCTACCGCTTCTGGTGCTTTGGCGCCGGGGCACACGCTCGCGTCGGCGTGGATGGCGGCTGTTGCACGCTGGTCCGACTCGGGGGCGGGCGCAGGCGCGATCCCGGACGCGCGGACGTTCTCGACCTCGATGGCGGCCGCTGCCGTGGAGACACCCGCGGACGCGCAAGCCACGCGAACCGCGACAGATGATGCTGATGGACCTAGGAAGGAAGAGAAGTTAGAGAAGCATGAGAAGCAGGCCGAGATGGCGCCGGCGTCGGAACTTGGTTCCCTAAACGGCGCCGCGGCCGGTCCCAGGCCGCCCGCATCTGCGTCGCGGTCCCTGTCGGTCCCGGTGCCTTCGGAGGGGGGCGAGGCGACGCGCACTAATACTGGTGCTGCTGTGCGCTCCTCTACCGATCCTCCCACGCTCACACAAGGCCCGGGAGGCGCCCAACGCTCGCCGAAGCCGTCGGCGCTCACATGGGCACTCGAGGCGGTCGACGCAGGCCAGCGCCGCCGCCACCAGACGTCGTCCTCGTCTGGATCGGCGGCTGAGATGGTCGAGAGCCCGACATCGACGACGGCTGCGACTTCGGTGTCGGGCGGGCTTGACGAGGCTGGCGGTTCGCCTTTGGACAACACTGCTGTTGCTGCAGCGGCCGTGGCGACGACGGCGGCGGAGACGTCCCCAGTAGAACTAACGAGAGGTCGCTCGAAGAAGCTGAAGGGGCTCGTGGACCTGAATGGGCGGACGCTGTCGCTGAGACAGACGCTGAAGATTTTCAAGCGGAGCAAGACGGCGGCGAGTCCTGTGGTTGGCGTGCCGGAGGAAGAGGAGGGAGAGGGCGGCTCGCCGTCGCCAAGCGGCGCTGTTTCCTCGGGCTCGGCGGGCGTGGGCTCGTTCGGGTGGCACAAGAATCGCAGGCCGTCGGTGACGACGCGCGGCGGTAAAGCGTCGAGTCTGCCGCCGAAGTTGTCCGCGTCTATGTCGTCATCGGCGACGGCGGCGGCGACGGCGTCGTCGTCGTCGCCTGTATCGCTGTCGTCGTTCCCGCACTCGCGGGGCTTCTCCTCCCGCCCGAGGGTGTCGCGCTCACCGGAAAGGACGTCCTCGCCACGGAGCGTGAGCCACGGGGGCGCGTCGTCGGCGTCGCCGGGTATGAGCCGACGCAACCCGCTGTCGCCGATGATGTACGAGCGGAGGGATCTGTATGTGTGCGCGAAGCTCATTGAGGACGAGGAGAGCCAGCGGTTGAGTGAGTTGGCGTTTATGGATTGCTGAGCTGGGGAGGTTTGTTCCTTTTTGCTGTAATGGTGGTGTAGCACTTCTCCCTTCATCTGCACACTCTTTCTTGACTCTTTTTGTGGTGTTTTCTTTATCTTATGCGACATTGTGTCTTAAGTGCGTCGTCGTAACATCCTGCATCGTTTTTCGCATTTCCCTCCATGCATACATTTTGTGTTCACTGTATCTGTGCCATTGAAGATACGGTCGATTGTTTCCATAACCCGCCCTGCCAGATTTTATGCGGCCTACATCAGACAGGAGCAGAATACCACTTTGTCACATGAATTCATGTCAGTCTCTCTTCGTGGTGGCATAGATCTTCGATTTTTTGCCTATAGGGTTCGAGGGCACGCTCGAGTTGGAGTAATAGAGTCATTACGTTCCGACTGCGTGAGACTCCTGAACCCGTTTGAGCGACGAGCGGATGCGCGTACGAATGTTGTATACCTGTGCAAAACTTGGAGGAAAGCGTCGAAAGCAAAACACCATAAAAGGAAATCAACTCGGCTGGATGCCAGTGTGTGGTCGCCTCATGTGTCGCCTGCAAGGGTACAACATGACTCGCAGCACTGGCATCCGGCTTGCCCATACTCACCTCTCTGCCACACGCCCTTCCGCGCCATTACAATGGCCAAGCGCAAGAACGCGAACTGGATGAAGAATCGGAGTTTCTCTGAGCGTTAATCCATAGCATTATCTCTCTCAACTGGATTAGGATCAGCTGGGTCCCACACCCGAACGACATCATCATTCCGTTGGTTTCTTCTCCCATATCTGCTGTATTGGCACTTACTAGATCCCGCAGTGTCATGGGCCCAACTGGTGTCGGGAAAAGTACAGTGAGACCAAATACTCACGAACTGGCTCGTTGACTCATGAATGTACCAGCTCATTAATACAGCTGCTCAGAAGAATCTTACCACTGTTGGTCACGACCTGGACTCTTGTACGACCGACGTAGTGCCTATACCTGTTCCCTATCCTGGAGACCCCGATCGCCGTGTTGTCTTTGTTGACACTCCAGGTTTCGATGATACATTCCAGACAGACATTGTAGTCCTGGATCGTATCGCTTCTTGGATGGATCGCACGTGAGCTACTTTTTAGGTAGATGCGAGCAATATTCACCATACACTAGGTATCGTAACAGAAAGCAATTGGCAGGGCTCCTCTATATGCTTGACATATCGTTAGACCGCTGGACTGGCACACTGCGCAAAAACTTTACGGTGTTCACCAGAATGTGCGGCATCGAGGCTGCGAGAAATATCGTTTTGGTCACAACGAAGTGGGGCCGAGTATCGGAGGATGTGGAACAAGGTCATGAGCAACAGCTTTCCGAACTGTGTTGCCATGAATTCCTGGGGCAAGGATCGAGGCTGGCTCGGTTCCGGCACTCATATAATTCTGCTTGGGATATTGTCGGCATCGTCGTCGGATGCATTCCCCTCCACCACATCCAAATCCAGAAGGAGCTCGTCATTCTTCAAGCGCCTTCCTGAAACCGACGCGGGTAAAGCTTTACGCGGTGAATTGAAAGAGCTGCTCCAGATGCAGCAGAGGCTGGCTCAATCTCTAAAGGCAAACTCAAACCGGACGCCAGAAGTGCAAGCGCAATATGAAGCGACAGCTAACCGGATCGAATCTCTTGTCACGCAGCTCGAGAAGCTGAAGGTTCCACTTGGCCGTTTTATCCTGACTTGGATCCGCTCACTGTTCGCCAAGGATGACGACCCAGTCACCAGGGCACCGTAGGGTAACAAATGAGCTAGTATATGTATGCATGAATCTACAAACCAGTTCGAAAGCATTTGGTCGCAGTACTTTTCCGACACCAGTTGGACCCATGACTTTGTGAGGCCTGAATGTTATTGAGCGCCAGCACTGTGGGTGTGAGAAAAACAAAAACATTGTTATGATGTCCGGGTTCCTAATATGGCCTGGAAATAATATTGCTCGCGAGCAACACAAAGGATCTTACATCGGCCACTACGCTGCTTCACCCAGTATTCCTGCGTTTGCCCTTTATAAGGGCGGGGAAGGGTGTAGAGTAGAGAGGTAAGCGTTTTACATTATGAGATACAAAGGGCTGACGTTGACAGATGAGACGGTCAAACTAGAGGCGAGGCCACACTGGAGTGATCTACAACAGGGTCACGTCAATTCGATACCGATATTCAGCCTTTGGCTTTGAAGCGCCCGTTTCACGCGCGTCAGTGGTACTGGCAGACGTATCTCGATTTGGATGATGCTCTCCATGCGAATGCATTACGGGAACCGCGTGTCGATACTGTAAATCCGATATGCCCCGCAGTACGCTCACCCACGTCGCTGTCCACCGTTCATCGGTTGTCGTTGATCGAGCGCGATGTCGGACGCATCTGTGTTCCTACGATTCGAGACGGCCTTGTCAACATTCAAGCCTTCCCCGTCATTGACTCTCGCTCCAAACGATTGGTTGGCCGCGAATGTTCAAGACATCAGTGCCACAATCAGCATTTGCTCGATGCTCGTGGACACTACACTTCCGTTGTTAATCAAGGCTCCCTGCCTATTTCCAGTGGGTTCATGCGCCTTAAACACAGCTATGGCTGATCGATCTCACAGCGGTGTTTTGTGTACATGTATGGACATATGAAGCTAATCGCGAACATGGAGTGAGTCAGTTTATCCTTCGTCAAGTTTTACCGACTTGACTATCCTACAGATTGTTAAAGTCATTAGAAGCAAAGCAATGCGGGTGGAATCAGCAAAACATGGTCACCCAATTGGTCAATTATGGCTCCATCAGCGCAATCTTGTGGGACTTCGTTCGTCGTTGTGAAAATGTATTGTCATGGGGTTCAGTTCTAGACATTGATATATGATCTGAAAGAGATGCAGATGTCCACTCATACTTGCGGCGCCAGAGATCACATCAAGAAACTCGTACAGCTTGATTTTACTTCGATCGCGGCCAATATTTTAGCGATTGTCCGTGATCCTTTTCACAAGGAGCACTTTTTAGCCCAACGAAATCTACAAGCTCAGCTTCTGCTTGACACTCTCCAATCGGTACGCCTTCTCTCGTTATCGAGATTGTCCCCGATATGAATCTACTCCTTACTAGCTGCTTGACCTCCCTTACTTCGACTCTCGTACTCGCTCGCCTATCTTGAGTAGCCTTATTGAGTTGTCCAAGCGATCGTGCCGTTATCCAGGGTGCCTCAACCTTCGGGGTGTGCAACGGCTCGGACCTCATGCGGTAGATCTAGGGGGATTTGGAGACATTTGGCGGGGCAAGCTCGGCGGACATGCTGTTGCCATCAAGATGATCCGACGTCTCAGCGTGTCTGAAGCCGATAAGTCTTTGAAGGTCTCTTCATCTTGAGTACCGCAGCATGACGGGGCAATAATGACCTGACCTGATCTTCACAGTCGATTCTACGAGAGGCAGTCCTCTGGAGGCAGTTCTCCCATCCACACATTCTTCCTTTCTTAGGTACCTGTCATCTCCGCGATGCATTGGGTAGAATCTGCCTTGTTTCACCATGGATAACTAATGGGAACATTGTCCAATTTCTGGAGGGAAACCCACAAGCCGATCGACGGTCTCTGGTATGTGTCATCGGTGAGGCATTCTGGTCCCCGTGCTTATCATTCTGGACAGCTACGAGATGTGGCTTCTGGACTCGAGTATTTACATCCACGCATCATTCACGGCGACCTCAAAGGGGTCAGTGATTTTATTCGCTATCTTCACTTGCGCTGACCTCGTCTACTTCAAGGCAAACATTCTAGTGACGTCGAAGATGCGAGCATGTCTTGCCGACTTCGGCTTGTCTTCAGTCGCGCATGACTCCTTAGTTCACTTCCCTCGAAGTTCCGGTCCACGCGGAGGTACGTTACGATGGCTAGCTCCTGAGCTCCTCCAAGGCAGCGCGGAATATGAACACAAGAGCTTGGCAAATGACATATATGCATTTGGTTGTGTCTGCTACGAGGTAGTCTATTTTGTCACTATCTCGATCATTGGTAGTCAAATTTCTCTAGGTGTTCGTAGGGCATCCACCCTTTGTCCATCTCAACGACTTCCATGTCATCAACAATGTCGTAAATGGCACACGACCGCCTCGACCATCAGAAGAACTTTGCACCAGGGTTGGGTTGGATGACATCATGTGGCAACTCATTGACCAATGTTGGCAATCTACTCCTACACAGCGGCCCACAGCGAGTGAAATTCTTGTCACATTGTCACCGCCGAACGTCGCAGAATGTGGGATACCCAACTGTGATTTGGAAGAAGAATTTTCCGGCCACCTCCTATCGGAAGGCCCTTTATTTGTGCCGACCTGCCATGACGAAAATGCTCTCCATGAGCATTGGTTGGATCTGATTGCGGACGAAGACGTCCTTATTGCGTACGTGTTGCGCTTACAAAGATTCACTCCATCATGTCTGATGGAAAAGCCTTTTCAGCGTCATGGGCCCGAGTGGGACTGGCAAAAGTTCTGTCAGTGATCTTGTGTTGCGAGTGGATGTTTGCTCAACTCGAGCTCCTGGCACAGTTCATCAATGTCGCGACAGGGCGACCCGTTGCACCCGTAGGACACGGGCTCAAGTCATGCACGCAGGACATTCGCGCTTTCCGCTGCAACCACCTTCATTATACGGGCCGCACTGTAATTCTCGTCGATACCCCCGGGTTCGAAGACAGTGAGAAGGAAGACTTTGAGATCCTGCAAGACATTGCCGATTGGTTAACGACAACGTAAGCGCTTGTCTTGGTGGCGGCTTGATTGTTGAAAGATTTGTTTACATTTTCTCAGTTACAAAGAGCGCATCACATTGTCTGGCCTCCTTTATTTTCATGATATCTCAGAACCCCGGATGCGTTGGACGCCAAGGAAAAACTTGGAGATGTTCGAAGCTCTATGTGGCGCCGGTGCGCTCTGCAACGTGATGCTCACCACAACGATGTGGAGTCACGTCGGCGAGCAAGCGGGCCACAGGCATGAGCAGCAGCTCCGAGCGCAGTTCTGGGAACCGATGTTGTCTCAGGGATGCCGAATGACTCGCTTTCATTATACGTGGGAGTCGGCATGGGATATCATCAATGCCTTCTCTGGTGAAACGCGTCGTCGCCTCCAGCTGCAGGAGGAGCTCGTGGATAAGAAGAAAGAATTGACTTCCACCACAGCCTTCATTGTCCTTCGCAAATTGTGGGATAGTTTTACTGCTCGTTGGGATAGATTTGCTGCACGTTCTTTCCGAAAAAAGTTTGCACCCCACACGCAAGGACCTCGCTTTCGCGCTAACCGCAAGACTCCTGACGAAGCACCAAGTAATGGATCGACCAGTTCGCACACCAGTTCCGGATCGGACTTTGTCATGCACTTTGGCCGTTCGCCATTGTCGTCAAGTTCTACATGCGCTTAAAGATAGGACGAGAAGTCCGTAGCCAGGACCTTTCCCGTCACATCGCCTTCAATATCGGTCACTCTTTTAGAGCGATTGTTCCTTTATTTATCCCGCGACCTTTACGTTTACCCTTCCTCTTACCACTGGAAAAAGTGAGCCCAAACATCTGTAAGGTCCATATGAGAATTGCTTCGAGTCTCTTGTGATTATGACATATACTTTACCTTTCGTCGTCCTGATGCTGAAGGAGTTGACACCCACCAGGCTGCGTTCTCCATGCCACCTATGCGCCTCATTTATTCTCAGTCCTCCAAATAATGCGGAACTTCCCAGGTTCATCAAAGGCCGATTTCAGTATGCCCAATGGCTACACACATTGCTCAAAGCATCTGCGACATGTACTATATTCATTGCACGAGCCCATCGCTCTCTCACCCAAGCTTACCGGCTCAGTCATTCACCAGCGGAGAACCAAATGACGATGTGTGAGCAGCGCAGCTTGAACTAGCATTGTATCATGTTGGTGAGCATGAATCCTGGCGATAGAAAGCATGAAGTACTTAATAGCTTGCTCAGATGGAGGCCAACAGGAAACTTGACGCTCGACATTCAAATAGATTGAATCAACAAGTTATGTGAGGGAAATATAGTTGTACGTAGCCGTTGTTGCGGTTCACGCTTGAGAAGCCACAAGGTATACATCATCAAGATTTCCAAAAGACTGTACAGAGATTATCGCGGGAAGTTCAGCGGGGACAGGAGTAGGGACTTGATCGCGAGATGGCGGCGGAGTCGGTGGAGGGGTGTCCTTCGTGCTGAGCAGTGAGCGGAGCCGAGTCCAAAGCAGATGGCCGAGAGGTGCTATCAGGCTCTCGATTTGCTCAGTGATTGAGCGAATACGGTTTACCAGTTCGGCATATATCGCTCGATGCTCTGGCGTTGGGTTTGGAGTACTTTTCAAAATCCGGGAAAATTTTCTCTCCTTCTCGAGGAGCCTCTCCAAATTGTCGTTTAGCGACTTGTAGACATTGCTGCTTGAGAGACGCTTCTGGAGGTCGGCTATCTCTCTCTGAATTAGGATATGCCGGAGCGGCATGCGTTCGACGACGTGGGTGACAATATCCCAGACAGACGTGTTCGAATCGCCGAATCGAGTTAGCACCGACCCTTGATCAAGCAACTTTCTCCAGTGAACCGTGGATAGCAGTTCCTCGCGATGTTGTCCGACGTCGGGTTGAACTTGCTCCCACTTGGTAGTTACCAAAACGATGTGTTCAGCAACATTGATGCCGAATAAAGTGGAGAATGATCCGAAGCTTTGACGCATTGGCCCGTCCCAGCGGTCCTGCGATATGTCGTGCAAGTAGAGTACTCCAGCCAACTCGTTGTTCGCGCGATAGCTAGTCGTCGATGAGCGTAAAGGGAGATTGCACGGACGGCATGCGCACCAACGTTGCATCCAGCCAGAGATGCGTTTCAAGATTTGCACATCATCTTCCAATGGATCATCGAAACCAGGAGTGTCCACAAATACAACACGGCGACCAGGGTCTCCTGGATGAAGAACAGCGATAGGGAACATGTCGACCGTACAACTTTTCAGATCGTGACCAACAGGAGTAAGTGTCTGCCCAGCAGCGACGTTGATGAACTGTGTGGGCATGAATCAACGAACCTCTATGCGAGGGAGATCTTACAGTGCTTTTTCCAACCCCAGTTGGACCCATGACACTGGAATGTTACGGTGAATGATGAACTAATATCAGCGAGAATGGAGTCGCTGACAGAATGATGATATCGTTCGGCTCTGCAATCCAGTCGACCCTGATCCTGCAATTAAGGTTACTTTATTTGCTTGCAATGGAAGACACGTACGGTTGCTTTTTCGATGTGCAAATCTTGTCCTTGCGTTCGGGCATTGGGAAGCGACTATGAGGTGAAGGATGAGAGCAGAGCCCGACGCTGCACTAGCGGGATATATGGCGGGGATAGAGTTTCAACTAGAGACATGTGTACTCCTGCAGGCGATGCACGAGATGCCCGCGCGGTTGTCGCAGCAGTTCTGACAGACAGAATTGACGCCAATTTCTAGTAATGGAACGACAGACATATCAATATCTGTCAAGCTGCTTGCCGTTGAAAAGATGGAAGGAGAAAGGGAAAGAAAGAAAAGGGGACAGTTGGAAAGCTTTCTATTTTGATTCAATGCACGCGGCTTTGGTGCAGACTACCAGCACTGTGCGGGTAATAGAGTGAAAATTACTGTGCAAGAAGGCAAGCAACTCACTTTATGGATGCGTCTGGTTTTTCATGGAATAAAGGCATGATCCTCGAGGCGGTAAAGACTACAATTCTATTGATGTCAGCAATACCGATCACCCCTCGATATCGGTGAATACATTGACAGGGTTCTTTTTATGTGATGATGTGTCACAAGACCGTGGAATGGCATAATGCACAAAAATCTTAGTCTTCGCCAAAATGTGCGTCGTTGACGTTTTAGTAACAAGGAAGCGACCGAGTTTCGGATTTGGGATGCAGTCGTGAGCAAAGCAGTATTGGCCATTCATGCATCGAGCTGGGTCGGTTCAGAGACCCGTGTGATTCCATCTGGGATGTCGTTGACAACAGGAGCTAAAAGCGGATCCCCAAAACCGACATTGGCAGAGCCTCGCAGGGTGAATTGAAAAGCCCCTCAAGAGGCTATGGGAACTGGCTCTCAGGTACGGCGCCAGATTGCGCGGTCGGATCCGTGATGAATCGATAAAAAGCGAGGGCTTTGTGCAGTGACCACTGAAAGAATCACGTTGACTGCGGATTCACACCAATGCTGTGCACAGATGCCATGTTTGATGAAGATCGCGCGTGGAAGGTTGGTTCCCTGTCTCATCTTGGAGGCGGAGTACCTGCAGGCTTCCAGGCCCTTCGCAGCCTCCAAGGAGAGAATCGAGCCAGGCGCTAACGTCGACCATACGTTGACCATGCTTCGGAGGATCAACGTCACGCTAACAAAAGGAATGCGTGGGGGTGGTACGAACGGATAAAAGGAGGCGTGCCGCACGGAATCTACTTTCAGAAAGCGGATGCTCAGAAAGCAAATGATGAGGCGGTGCATAACAAGTTCCTCACGATCCCACTCAGATATTGGGCCAGAGCCTAAATCAGAATCTACAAGCAAAACGATTCAGGGGCCTGCAGTCCGAAGCTGCAAGAAAGTTGTGATCGTTGAAATTGGCTTGGGACGTAGTTCCCTCAGATGGAAGTGGCCATCAAAACATCCGCTAGTTCAGCCCAGAGATCGCACCGCAGGAGGCTCTAGACACGGGCAGCTAGCCAGCTGAACTTCTCAATATTTGCAAGAACAGTTCTTCTGAACAAACTGAAGGGATTTGCATGGCTGATATTGAAAACGGCCATAGGACCTGGATGTAGACGCGTTTGAAAGCCTTGCTTGTGCGTGCACCGCCCAGTCCTTGCAAACCAGACTACAGATAGGTAGCGCGCCAAGATCCCAAAGGGAGTTCAGTATAGTATATACGGAACAAGTGCGCGAGCGACTGATTGCCTTCCTGCTAATCATGTGACGCTTTCAACTGACCAGCGCTACGTCTGAATTCAGAAGAGAAACGTATATCTTGGCAGGGTATTATAAGTCTCTGGCTCACGGTAAATTAGATCTAGGTAATGAAGCGAGGTTCCGGACAATCTCCCAGGCGCATTCGTTCTCTGACTTACTACAACTCTTGCAAAATCTCATCAGTCTTGAACCCCGTTCCGGCGTTTTCACCCAATGCAACGTGAATAGCTCCTGCTCGCGTTGCAATTGACGACGCCTAGGAGGATCGGACCACTTGGTTGTTGCAAGAATAATTCTCCCCGCATCATTGGACCCGGATAAATTAGCGAGCCTATCCAGTCTCGGAAGTTCCCTGAATATGCGAGCTTGACTGATCTCGTAAAGAAATATGATCCCGGCAAGGTTGTTCCTATACCCCTTCCTAGCATACGATTAGAATTGATAAGAATGCGGAAGAGTCTGTACACCACCTCTCAACCCATGTAGTAGCATTGTTCAAGATCCCAAGATCGTCGTCTGGGTTGTCAAAACCTGTAATCTCAACAAATACAAAGCGGCGGCTTGCGTTTGCGGGATCCTCGGCAATAATAGACACAATCTCCTTTCTGGGTGGCCCTAAACGCTCGTCGACTAAGAGTGGAGGTCTTCCAGAATTCTGAGCGGCTGCGTTGATGAACTGCTGACATGAGTCGATAGAAGCGGCTAAGAGAATTCGCATTACAGTGCTTTTCCCAGCTCCGATCATCCCCATTATACTGACATCGGAATGAATAAAAGCTTCCACCGTGGAAGTATAAACTACGCACAGAACAACCTGACAATTCGAATCTATGTTCGGGCCGCCGCTGAAATGGGGCGTAAGGCAAGAGGCATGGATCACAAAGCTGGGGCGCACCCAAGTAGCCTCTTGAGGCGCATAACCAATTGCTTCCACTTCGCCATGGGTACTTGGGAAATGAGACAGGCGGCAAGGCTCGTCTTGCATATAATGAGGTAGGCACGTTTCTCATCGCGATCAAGTTGCGATGCACGAGGTAGCCTCCGTCTGCATCTGGAGCCGCGGAGTCGCAACATGAGTGTTCGTGCTTCCTAAAAGGACAATGCGCACCTGTGAAAGATCGCATCGTCAATGAACTCATGTCACCAGGCATCCGACGCCACGGTCTCCCCTCGCGGTTCGGCATAGATCCGAGATCTCTGCGCTTGTGGCATGCAGCTTAGGCATGTTCGAGCGCGAAAACAACCATCAACAGAGCGCTTGCAGATTATGCATAGTGTCTTCTGGCTAGGCCTCCGTTCTCGGGATGGCATACGCTAGTATGTACATGCACACATCCTTAACCAGCGGCAGTGGTTGTGGCACACCGAATGCGCATCTACGATAGGATTCGTGGGTGGAGAGGACGGGATCGTGTTTCGGGCGCCTGATATAGAACAAACCTAGGCGAAACCGAACATTGTCCTTACCCTCCGGCTGAGTGGGACTTGAAGCTCCTGGATTTGCTTAAGCGTTGAGCGTATGCGTGAATGGATGTGGTCATGATTCCCTTGTAGCTCTGGCCTTGGATGGTCCTTAAGCATTCTGGCTTGCTCCTTCTGCTCTTGCAACAGGATCTCCAGCTCGTGACGAAGTGCGATCGCGGCTGAGGTTTCAGGCAGAATCTTCCGAAGGTCGACCAGCTCCTTCTGAATTAAGATGGTGGTGATTGGTTCGTTTATGACAATGGAGTCGACGATATTCCAAGCAGACGTGGGCGTGCCCAGGAATTGATCCATTCGCGAGCCTCTTTCCAGCATTTCTTTCCAGTACAGATTTGCTAGGTCCTGCTGGCGCTGCTTCCCGACAGAATCTTCGACAAGGCCCCATTTCGTCGTGACTAGGATAGTATTTCTAGCACCGTCGCCGCCGCACAGCTCTTTGAACATATTGAAGTTTCTGTTTGCTGTCCTGAGCATGCGAGGACGTGAAATCTCATGCGCGTAGATGATTCCGGCCAGTTTTTTCCGAGAGCGGTATCTGTCTGTGGTGAGCACATAAGCGCAAAAAAGAATACTTCACATACGAGGTTTCAAGCCAAACTGCGACACGTCTCAAGATCTCTGTATCAGGCAGCCATGTATCATCAAAGCCCGGAGTGTCAACGAATATGACACGAAGCGTAGGATCCCCGCGATAGGGGACAGCGAAAGTTTTGATATCTTTAGTGCAAGATTCCAGCTCGTGGCCCACTATTGCGACGTCGTTGTCAGCGGCAATATTGATGAACTATGGAAAAATATGAGGTAGCGAACGCGTAGAACGGAGGAAATATTACAGTGCTTTTGCCGACACCAGTCGCACCCATGATACTGTAAAGCTGAGTTAGTGACGGTTCTCCTCCAAGCGAAAGGCAAAAAAGCGCACAGAATGATTTTGTCTGAGTCGCGGGAGCCATGCTCAGACACACTCTTTGTGGAGGGCATCGCGATGGCCCAACAGGGTCGTTGCAGTGAGAAGTGATATCGCTTGGGAGACAATTGCGCATAGTAGCCCTGATTGATACATGAGGCTGATCGGAATCTGCGGTAGTCTGAACGTACGCAGACCTCGTGGATCTAGAGTGTGAACAGATGAACCTCGCAGGACATGGTGAGGTTACAACCTGGAGTTGCTCTGGTGACCCGTCCTGGTCTTACCTCGCTTATTCACCTTGTTTACTAACAAGGTCACTGGGACTGGAAATGCAAAAAAGACCACTTTTAGAAGAAACTTCTCACGCCATACAGAACAAACTATTCGGAGGTACTTTCATTGTCCTATAGAAATTAGTTGAAGAAACATATAGATAGACAAGAATATGAGGAGAGTCATGTTACAGAAGCTAAATGTATGAAACACATTATAAAAACAGAGGTGAGGGTATGGTGTAAGAGCAGGGACACACATAAAAAAGCTGTGCAGTCACTGCAGTGCACAGCACAAACATACTGTACTAGAACACATCCTAGTATGTGCTGGTTTCTCATCAATGCAACATACTGCATTGAGTCTGTGCAAGTTCTGTTACATCATATAAGAAAGAGTCATTCTAGGTATGTCTCTATCGAGTCTTTTCATTGAAATTAGTTTTGAAATGAATGAGAGAGGAAGCATACTAACCACAGGTTTCCAATGATGGTATGCCCATCACTTGTTCCATGGTTCTGCTTTTTCTGTAATGACATCCACCAGGATCCTGTCTCGTGGTCAAGTCTCTCCAGTCGAAAGTCCTCCTGCCTAAGATATTCACTTGGATGCTGAGTAAAGAGCCAGTCATCAAAATCTTGCAGGAGCTGTATGTTGTTGGCTCTGCAAGCCCTTGACAATGTAATGTATGCATTGAATGGTGTCAGTTGTAGGAGGTTGGCCAATATCAACAATGATTGGATCTACTGTATTCTCTATAATGATGTACATACTACATGGACATATACTTGAATGTACAACCCTGATCAAATACCAGAGCCCAATAGACACTGTAAACAAGGTGCTTTGCCGTCGTAAGATCGGCCCTTTTCTAGTGTATTGTATGAGCGTAACATGGTACCAGATGTTCCAAACACCATAAAAGGAAATCAACGAGCCCGTCATTTCACCCAGCATCACACACGCCTGCTGAACGCGTTAGGCGCGTTAGGCCTCATGGCCTTATGTGTTATCGCCCGCAAGGATACAACATGTCGCAGCCGTCCTCTGTATATCCAATAACGCAAGCTTTCACCTCTCTGTTACACATCCTTCCACATCGTTACAATGGGCAAACGCAAGAACGCGAGCTGGATGAAGAGTCGGAGGCCAGCGTGAGTTTCTTTGAGCGTTGACCCAGAAGAATACCCCTCTGAACAACCGGATTAGGATCAGCTGGGTCCCACACCCGAGCGACATCATCATTCCGTTGGTTTCTTCCATATCTACTTTGTTGTCGCTTACTAGATCTCGTAGTGTCATGGGCCCAACTGGTGTCGGGAAAAGTACAGTGAGACCAAACACTCACGAACTGGCTCGTTGACTCATGAATATACCAGCTCATCAATACAGCTGCTCAGAAGAATCTTACCCCTGTTGGTCACGACCTGGACTCTTGTACGATCGACGTAGTGCCTATACCTGTTCCCTATCCTGGAGACCCCGATCGCCGTGTTGTCTTTGTTGACACTCCAGGTTTCGATGATACATTCCGAACAGA
The DNA here is from genome assembly GCA_951802425.1 of Clavaria fumosa. Classification (NCBI taxonomy): domain Eukaryota; kingdom Fungi; phylum Basidiomycota; class Agaricomycetes; order Agaricales; family Clavariaceae; genus Clavaria; species Clavaria fumosa. The sequence continues at coordinate 563,378 of OX637803.1, read as the reverse complement.
CATTGTGATCCTGGATCGTATCGCTTCTTGGATGGATCGCACGTAGGCTGCCCTGTTATGTAGAGGGGAGCAATACTCATCGTACGCTAGGTATCGTAACAAAAACGATTTAGCGGGGATTATCTATCTGCACGACATATCGCAGGCCCGCATGTACGGCACGACCCGCCGGAACTTCACGATGTTCTCCAGGTTGTGCGGCATAGATGCTGCCAAAAACATTGTTCTGGCAACGACAAAATGGAGCCAAGTTGCAGGCGAAATGGGACGGAAGCGCGAAGAACAGCTCACCGATGTGTATTGGAATGAATTATTGACCCAAGGCTCCACACTGGCTCGGTTTCGAGGCTCATACGACTCCGTCTGGGATGTCGTCGACCACGTCGTCGGAGGCATTTCCCTCCACCACATCCAAATCCAGAAGGAGCTGGTCATTCTTCAGAAGCGCCTTCCTGAAACCGATGCCGGTAGAGCTTTGCGCGGTGAACTGAAAGACCTGCTCCAGAAGCAGCAGGAACTGGCTCGATCTTTGAAAACAACCTCAAACCTAACGCCAGAAGTGCGAGCGCAATATGAAGAGGCAGCTCATCGGATCCGATCGCTCGTCACACAGCTCGAAAATCTGAAGATTCCCCTTGGCCGTTTTATCGTGACTTGGATCCGCTCGCTGCTCGACAAGGGTGACAAACCTATCGCCCGGGCACCACAGGATAACAAACGTCCCCAGGTGTGCATTCCGTTGATCTAGTTTCTGTCGTCGCTCATTTATCCCTGCGCAGCCTATCGGCGACCTTGGCCACGACGCTCAAGCCGATGGTAGCTTATAGGTGCTTCAGCATGGATCGTGGTCGTGGAACTACTTGGCTGTTTCATGTGTTGTACTCTCTTTCATATCGTACTTGAGTTATAGGGCCTAAAGAGCTGTCTGAGCACCGAACGCCGGCCGTTCATAAAAAGAATAAAGTGAAGATTAGATAGAACTTACGGTTAACCGTCAGCTACGACATAAGTCATCATAATGTGCCATTTTCCATTCCTTTATTACTGTTCAGGCTGTGTCCACTACCATTTATTAATATTTCTTTTGATTCACCTATGTATTACTCTTATAGAGAGGGCCAAAAACTAGGTGTGTCGGCCATCACTGACAGCATCAGTAGCTGCTAACTATCATATTTAGCAACTGAGACTTTTCCTGATGAATGAGTACAAGCCAAGTCGATGATACATGCCTTTACCGACGACAAGAACCCTCGGAAAGAGGTACCCATCATAATTTAATTACTAAAAGACTACAAAAATTAAGATATAATCAGACTTTCGATCCGCTCGGCGACTAGGTGAGCATGGTCTACTAGCTCGACAATGTCGTTAGCTCTTTTTGAAAAATCGCGAAAGTATGCTTTTTGGAAGATATCTGGCTATCTCCTTTTGAATCAAGTGGTATTGGAGTGGCATGCGTCCGACGTGGTTGACGATATCCCAGACAGACGCGTTCGAACCATCAAATCGAGTTAGCACTGATCCTCGATCGAGCAATTGTTTCCAGGGCTCCGTGGATAGCTGTCTCTCGCGACGTTGTCCGTCGTCAGGCAAAACTTGACGCCACTTGGTCGTTACCAAAAGGATGTGTTCAGCAGCATTGACGCCGAATAATTGGGAGAACGACCCGAAGCTTTGACTCATTGGGCCGGGCCAGCGGGGCTGCGATATGTCGTGCAAATAAAGAACTCCCGCCAAACCGTTGTTTTCACGATAGCTGGTGGGTGATAGGTAGGAGAAATTTTGTCACGAACCGCTAGGCTCACCAACGTTGAATCCAGCCAGCAATACGTTTTAAGATCTCCAAGTCTTCCGATGCATCGCCGAAACCTGGCGCCTCAACGAAGACAACATGACGGTTGAGGTCTGCAGGATAGCGAACAGGGATGGGCACCAAGTCGGTCGTACTACCTTCCAGGTTGTCGCCGATAGGAGCGACCGTCCTCCCAGCAGCGATGTTGATGAACTGTGTGGACGTGAATCAACGATCCCTTGTAAGAGAGCGATCTTACGGTGCTTTTCCCAACCCCAGTTGGACCCATGACACTGGAACATTACGATGAATGACGCACAAATGTCAACGACAATAAAGTAACCAACAGAATGATAATATCGTTCGACCGTGGAACCCAGCTGTCCCAGATCTTGTCGTTAAGGCGATCTTATCTGCTGAGGGAACAAACGTACGAAGTCATTGCGGTGGTGACTATAAGACAATGAATGAGGAGGAGAGCCTAACACCGCAGCGGGGAGATTTGTAGCGGGGGCAGAACAGGTGTGCACTCCTGCAGGCGATGCACGAGATGTCTGCGCGTTGTCGCAGTCGCAGTTTGTGATAAAGAATTGACGCCAGTTCCCAGCGATACAAAGACAGGGATCTGAATGAACATCATGCCGCTTGCCTTCGGATCCGTTGACGGAGCCTTGTGGGGGAGAGATGAGCATGCTACCAGCATTGCTAGCAGGGACTTTGCTGAGGGTGCAACCACAAATTCACAGGATCACGTTGTGGAACTCTACAGAAAATCTGAGGCAGTGAGAGCATAGAAGGGAGGAAATATTACAGTGCTTTTCTCGACAGATTAAGAGCGCACCAATGACACTAAAAAGCCGACCCGCCAGGCAAGGGCAAAAAAGAACGCGCAGAATAATCTTGTCTACGTTGTGGGAGCCATGCTCAGACACACTCTTGGCCATCTTTCTGGGGATTATTGTTAGAGTGGGAGGTGATATACTCGCTCAAGAGACAACGCATCAGCAAGCCCGCTTGATTCATAAGGCTAACCTGGAATCTGGCTATGCCCACGGCGGTCTAAACACGCGAAAAACTCATGGATTCGGAATGAAATTTACACTGGCCGTCGTGGCCAACCATTAGCGTATGAGCTGAAGTACGTGTGGAGGCCACAAAAGGATACCAACCTGATCATTTCAGCCCGCAGATTTACCGCAGCACCAGCACACACACCTGCTGGAACGCCTCATGTTGTCGCTTGCAAGGGTATTACATGCCTCGCATCGAAAGTGCTCTGTGTATCTCATAACTCTAGCCCTCACCTCTTCACTACCACATTGTTACAATGGGTAAACGTAGAGGCACAAGCTGGATGACGGAGCAGCAGCCGGCGTAAGTTACTTTGGACGCTACTCGCAGGCGATATCACTTTGAACGACCGGATTAGGATCAGCTGGGTCCCACACCCGAAGGACATCATCATTCCGTTTGTTTTTTCCATACGTGCTGTGGCTGATGCATTGTCGCTGACCCAGATCTCATAGCATCATGGGTCCAACAAGTGCCGGGAAAAGCACTGTGAGACCAAATACTCTCGAACAGGTTCGTTAACTCACGCATACACTAGCTCATCAATACGGCTGCCCAGAAGAATCTTACTGCTGTTGGTCACGGCCTGGACTCTTGTACGACTGATGTGGTGCCTATCCCTGTTCCCTACCCTAGAGACCCCGGTCGCCGTGTTGTGTTTGTTGACACTCCAGGTTTTGACGATACATTCCAAACTGACACTGTAATTCTGGAACGCATCGCTGCTTGGATGGAACGCACGTGAGCCTGCTCCTATATTCAGATATGCCCCGTACTCATCCTATTTAGGTATCGTAATAAAAACAATTTAGCGGGGATTATCTATCTACATGACATATCGCAGGCTCGTATGCGTGGCACGACGCACAGGAATTTCGTTGTGTTCTCCAGATTGTGCGGCATAGATGCTGTCAAAAACATTGTTCTGGCAACGACAAAATGGTGCCAAGTTGCAGGCGAAATGGGACGAAAGCGAGAAGGACAGCTTATCGATGTGTATTGGAACGAACTACTGAAGCAAGGATCGAAGCTGGCTCGGTTTCGAGGCTCATACGATTCCGTCTGGGATGTCGTCGACCACGTTGTGGAAGGCATTTCCCTCCATCACATTCAAATTCAGAAGGAGCTGGTCATTCTTCAGAAGCGCCTTCCTGAAACCGATGCCGGTAAAGCTTTACGTGGCGAATTGAAGGAGCTGCTCCAGAAGCAGCAGGAACTGGCCCGATCTCTGAGGGCAACCTCAAACATGACGCCGGAATTGAAGTCGCAATACGAAGAGACAGTTAACCGCATCCGATCGCTTTTCACACAGCTCGAGAAGCTGAAGATTCCACTTGGCCGTTTTCCCTTGATTTGGATCCGCTCACTGCTCTCCAAGGGTGCCAAGGTTGTCATCCGGACATCGAAGGGCAACCAACATCCCGAAGGGAATGATTGCATGTCGAAGCCGCTGTCGTAAGTTTGTTCCATTGTCGGTGGATAAAATCGCTTTAATCAGAAGATCAGAGACGACTGGGTTGGAGAGCTGAACGACATCATCATTCTGTTGGTCATTCCATTCTCTTTTACATTCGTGCGTCATTCACCATAATATTCCAGAGTTATGGGTCCAACTGGGGTTGGGAAAAGCACCGTAAGATCTCTCCCTCATAAGGGTTCTTTGATTCACGTCCACATAGTTCATCAATATCGCCGCTGGGAAGACAGTCACTCCTATCGGTGACAACCTGGAAGGTAGTATGACCGGCTTAGTACCTATCCCTGTTCCCTACCCTGCAGACCCCAACCGTCGTGTTGTTTTTGTTGAAGCTCCAGGTTTCGGTGATGAATTGGAAGACGTGGAAATCTCGAAATGTATTGCTGGCTGGATTCAACGTTGGTAGGCTTACCAGTTCATGAAAATTCTCCCCAACACTCATCACCGACCAGCTATAGTGTGGGCAACGGGTTGGCGGGTGTTATCTATTTGCACGACATATCGCAGTCCCGCTGGGGCGGCCCAATGCGTCAAAGCTTCGGATCATTTTCTAATCTATTCGGCGTCAACGCTGCTGAACACGTCGTTTTGGCAACGACGAAGTGGGATCAAGTTTCGCCCGACGACGGACAACATCGTGAGCGACAGCTATCTACGGAGCACTGTAAACGATTGCTTCATAATGGATCGGTGCTCTTTCCGTTTGGGGGTTCGGATACGTCTGTCTGGGATATCGTTGGCCACGTCGTCGAACACATGCCACTCCGATACAACCTAATTCAGAGGGAGATAGCCAAGTATCTCCCGGATTATTGCCGGAAGTACGCCGAACCAGCCGAGCCGATCGAGACTTGATAGTTCTTTCTTGCCGAGCAGATCGAGAGCTTCACAGTGTCTTTCGTCCCTCTGGATTTGGACTCGGCTCTAGCACGGACGTAACCAGAGGCTTCTATCGACTCCAGCACCCCGTCCCCGTAGAGCTTCCTGTGATATTCTTTTGGCAACCACGCCGAAAAGTGCCTTCTAGCCTCTCGGGCGTAACCACACATATCGCCTTTCCCCCCTCGGCCTTTAACTAGTTTAATCAAAGTAAATTCTATGTTTTTGAATGTTGAGCGTCAAGTTGTCGCTTTCCTAGTAGCGTCCGTCTGAGCAAGCTGTCGAAGTACTTCCCGTCCTGCATCCTTCCAGGACTCAACACAATTAAAGCTGGCTCAAGCCTTGGCGGGCTGTACACTGCTATTGTTCTACCTTGTGTTCCTGAGCTCGTGCAAAACCATGCGCGCATGGACGGTGGGTCAGAGCATACTGAAGATGAGAAAATGGTTATTTGATATTCAACGAGACGAATGTGGCTTCTGTGATGAACTGGGGATGCTTTGAAAGAGGGGCAGAAGGAGTATGTATGAAGATTCCCAGCACAGCGTTGGGAGCTGCTATACACGCTTGCCGCCCGTTTGCTTTTCATTGACGTGAGCATATCTTAGTGGCGAGCATCATGTTGGGAAGCGCCCTACACCAGAGAGCTTCGTTCATGATCTCGAGTGTTGGCGTCTTTGACGAGAACAAAGACGAAGGCAGAGGGGCCTAGCAGAGTCGAAAAGCGACACATTGTCATATCAAAGACCTAATACCATGTGAATACACCCTGACTTACTCTTCCGCATCTGGTTCCCACATCAGAACTTGGGTCCAATAACGCACTACGCAGGGAGCAAGAAATCAACTGCAATCCCCAGTCATCAGGATGTCGCAGTACCTTAGTCCACAAAATTCTTGAATGTCTCATAGCATGACAAGATGAAGCGCCTGTTATCTAACAACCCCATGCCTTCACTCAGATGATTAGGCCTCGGAACAGTGGGAATATGCGAGTAGAGGTCGCTGTCTGCCGTGCCGCCTATGCAAGTTACAAGTTCTTCTGTAACTTTGATTTTGTAGAAAATTGGGGAGGTGCCCTTCATAGTGATTCCAGCCGTGAGCTTGGAAGGAAAGGGCAATAGACCTAAGGTTTGCAGACGTGTCCCATTATTTGCGGAGAACGCAGCGATGGCCTCCGCGATGAGCTGTGGTTCGGGATCCGATATCGTTGGACGAGGAGCACGACTTCGTCGTTATCGACCAGACAAACACCTGTTTCGGCCTGCCTGTTCTCGCCACAGATCATGAGAGGCAAGCTTTTCCTCGTCCTTAAAACCCTGCCTATCCTGACGAAGCCGAGTGCACCTAACAGTAGCATGGCAAAGTCGGCGACCGCAGATTCTTCCGCTGGCGCGGTGGCCACCTATGATAGCGAGATGCATGACTCAATGATGGTACGAAGGAGCTCATACTTCAACGTGAGCTGCGTCGGCGGGCGCTAGAGTGGTGAGGACGGGTTTATGGTGGGCTGTGGGAGGTTCAGGTAAACGACACTGATATTGTACGCTTGGAGCTCACTGTTCGTCTAATGGCTTCCAGACTTGGTGCTACGAATGAGTTGAGGACACGGCAGACAAAGAGCAGAACTGCGAAATGTATGAAAGAGGAAAGGGACAATCATACTTCATAGCATAGAGCGGCTGATCATACGGGGACATTATTATCTGACTATTTCAAAACACCACCAGACTATTCGCAATATCCCACCCCAAATGCTTTAATGCTGGTTTGACGGTTGAGTCAATCATTCCCTTTGGCCCACATGATAGTACGAGGGAATCAGTCGAAGGCAATGGAAGAGTAGCAGCCAACATCTGTTCCGTGACCCTTCCCGTGTTGTACTGCCAGCCCGATGGTGCGTTGCTGAGGGTGTAGTGTAGCGCAAACCTTCGACTCGTATGTAGTTGAGAGAGCCGGTCCAACTCATTACGGCAAAGGATGTCATCTTCTGTCCTGTTCGCGTACAGAAGTGAAAGCTGAACTTCTTGATTCTCCTTATCATGCAAAACAGCACGAATGATCTGTAGTATTGGCGTAATACCTTGGAGGCAGACATGAGGACGGGCAAAGGAGGCTCCGTCATCGAGAGTGACGTACCGCTGCCAGCGCAGACGAGTCCAAGCTTGCACACTCTAATTTGAATGCCTTTCCAAAGCACGTTATTAGATTCTTTCCAGATGAATGAGCCAAATGGGCCCTTCATCTCAACGGAATCTCCAACAACAAGTTCGAGGAAGCCCATAGACATTTTACCGCCATTTGGATATGCTGAATTGGGTCGGTAAATTCTAGTGTTATTTTGAGGTTAGTCGTATACCAAGATTGCAGGGGAGACAACTCACTTGACTAAGAGGTCAATGGAACCTTTCTCATGCCTCTGTGATACGGGGGTATATGCTCGTTGGACAAGCTCGCCCGTTGCTTTACGACGGAGGCGAAGAAACACGTGCTGACCAACCGGCAATCCAAGAGGTCGACTGGGATGTTGGAGTCCAAACCGGAAGGTGTAAGTGTCATGAGACATCTGGTCGATCTTGGTCAGCACAGCGGAGTTCCATCGATTCGGGGTGAGGAATGGGTCCTCATTATTATCGTGAACTACCGCTGGGGGAGGCGACGGAGGCGCGTCTGTAGAAACAAGAGTGCCAAGGTGAAACTGCAGAATAGCATGCTCGTTAGGTTGAGAGGGCGACGGGATGTAAAGACACTTTCTCACAGCAGCTAGCCTCTCTCTCGCTTCATGCGAATGTATAGCCATGAAATCCTCGGTGGCGTCCTCACTTGCTACGATCAGGATAGAGTCTGGGCCACCTGGATGCTCGTCTAGAAAGTTCGTGGCGTGATAAACTTCTCCATTGATCACAAACCAGGGGTCCGACTTGTCGTGGTTGCGGAGCTCTGATATTGATATTTTCCTGTTAACTTCCGGCTTGGTCATCAATGAGCGAAGAGTGTTGGACGATTCAACTCCTTTTGGCGCAGGTGACGCAGGTGACACCTTGTTGACGTCGGAAAAAACAGGCTTCGAGCAATCTTTGCCAGTATCCTGCATTTTCTAAATCGTTTCCCATATGAACAAGAGCATGGTCCTCGAAGAACAGTAGCCCTAACCTGCATCCAGCCTCCTGATGCATTTCCTGCTAACGTAGGATGCTCAAACAGAAGGGTCAACTCGTCGCCCAATGTGGTCTTCTGGACAGCTACGCGAAACCACCTATAGGAAGATCTTCGAACCACTTCAGGCAGGTTGCGATGTAACCGGAGACCTACCAATTGCTATAGACTGGTAAGCGATGTCACTCTGTAACTGGGAATGAGCTACTCACTTCATCATGCCTGTTGCACTGGGACAGAACAATACAATAATGAGACCTGCGTGGTTGAAGAATCCGACGGTAACTTACTTCCAGTACATATCTCTCGGCTGAGAACCTAGACCTTCGTCCATCGCGCGCACAGCGATTGAATCGCAACAGGAAAGTTGCTTAATGGTGATCTCAAATTTCCAAAAGCACCAACAACTGTATGACATTTCGATATGTGAAGACATCGTTAGATATGGAGACACTCACAAACAGGTCTCCCTTTCAGTTAAGTCCAATGAGCCATAGACTGGACCGTCGTATTGGACTTCACGATAAAGATCTTCGGGGTATGTCCTGCGAGGTGCTCATAAGATGGATGTCTATGCTATGCGTATGGGGAGATATACAGACACAGTTGCCAACGTCCAGGTCACTCCTTCATCCAAAGAAACTTCGACGCGTGCCACACGACGGCCGCCACCTGAATAAGCATACCCTTCAATAACATAGTTGGTATCGGCATTGCCTTTCGTGATGACAATGGAATCGTCGTGATTTGGCTTGACTACGACACTGTTAACATTGAGATCACTGCATACTCGGTGAGCAACATCATGAGACTAAGGAACTAAATGATAATACTTGATGATGTATCTGCAAATTTCGGAAAATCAGTCGGTGACGGAATGCCGATAATGTAATAAACGACGAACTTAGGATCATACCACCAATGCTTCTCTGTGCGAGCCTGTTCAGGCTTGACTTCAGTGGGTAAATGCTTGTTATCCTACCGCAGGACGTTAATCTTCGTGTCAGAGATTTTGTCAACTCTTCGTGCACCCACCCAAAAATGAAGCTAATTCATCTGGGGCATAAGCAAGTCTATTCACGTGAATGACTTGACGTACATAATGCTGACTCTCCTCTGTGCTGATCTCAATCCTGTTGAGCCACTTGACGGACCTGCCGCCTATCTGACCGGGTACGACAAGCCTGACAGGAAATCCGTGATCCGGTTCGAGAGGAAGCCCGTTCATTGCCCACGCTTCTCAGTGTGATCCATCAGATAAGGAGAAACGTCGGGGGTAAATACTGACCGATTAGCATCCCCCTCTCCTTACTTGCCGCCCAACTCAAGCGCTGCGAAGTTCCATATGGCCCATTAGGCAACACATCGGCGCCCTCGAATATGACATGCTTGGCTTGAGGCCGGATTGGTCTCACATGGTCTAATACATCCGCGAGATAGACGCCGGTGAAAAGCGCAGTGGACACTGGAGAACCCAGAAATTTCAGTGTGGCAATACATCCACGCGACGAAAAACATACAGCCGGCGGCGCCCCAATTGAAGCCTAAGCCTTTTAGGACGGTATTCTGTTCCTTGCGCCTGTTACCTGCGCATACAAGGGTAACAGGAAGGGTTACGACAGGAAATAGATCAATTAGATCTCTCAGAGTAAACGTTTGTTCGTTTTCGACAAGACCATGGATGCGAATTGACCAATCGTCAAGTGAGTGAAGTTCTACTCGTGGGACTGCGCCATGGTTTCGAACGTAGAATAAGTCTGTGGGCGTGAGGAATCCCTGTACAGCCGATAAGTAGAGTTCAGAAACAGAACCGAGGGTCAAGCACCGCATCAAAAAGTTCTCCAAGTCGGGCTTCGCAATTGAAAGGATGTTTTCCTGTGAGGCGAATGAGGTTCGGGTTCTGTGGATGGAGTTGAAGTCAACGAGCAAAACACTAGTGAAAATTTACGCTACCCTGTTGATCCAGCGGTCGGGAGTTTGTATATCCTTGTACAAGTGCAAAAAAATGATGTCAGTTGAATATGGAAACGGTACAACGAGGAAAGAATTTACCCTTGGGTCAGGGTTTTCGAGTGCCTTCGTGTGAGGCACCGAAGGAAGGCATTGGGGCAGCTCAAAGCCTAGCTGAGGAGAGTCACAGACTGAGGGTGAGAGGAGAGACTGCGGCAGTAATGCGGTTTGAATACAGGGAGACGACTGGACTGAGGACGGAGAAGTGGAATCGGAGCACGAGCTAGAAGAGTCCAGATACTGAGTTGATAGTAAACTATCCTCGGTGGTTGCAGTCGATACCGAGTCCGTCCTCTGGAATGGGGAGAGCATGATGCTACGCATCAAGCTCCAACTTAAGGACTATGGGAGGAACGACATCCTCAATCTATATCGCAATAAAAAAAGTGCACTGGCAGCACGAAAGGAGATTGCTGAGAATCGCCACTTCTTCAGAATTTGGTTCGTGCCGGACCAGCCGGTGGTAAGGACCCTATCGGTCCGAGATCGATCGAGATATGAGATACGGACGCGTGTCTGACAGGTTCTCAGGCGCGCGCCACCTATCCAGTCAAGGCGTTACTCACTCCCCGTGCCTAGTGCCACGCTCCACGTCCATCAATGATGAAGCGTCATTACGGAATCAGCGTTTACATTTCGATAACTGAGAAAAGAAGAAAAAATCTGAAAGGAGTTACATGTACTAATAAAAGAAAATCCTAGTGGGGATCGAGGATCCTTATCTCGCCTTGTGGCTGAGAACACCTCACCAAATGGCAGCGCGTCCGCAGGGTCATGTTTTTGGAACAGGGATGACAACCAAGCATGCGTTAATGGCCTAAGGCAACCCCAATAATGTTAAACATGGTTAAATTGAAGAACAAAGAATCGAACCATGCATATGATCCCACAGATCCAAAAAGGCTTGCCCAGCGGGGCAGGCTGGAAGCGGAATACCATGGCAAATATTACGCCGCCGACGTTACCCATGCTTCCAACGAGACCACTCTAGCACAAATGAGGTCAAATAAATACACAGGGATAGAAATGGTGGTACCATCACGCCATTCGAGTCTTTACAGGGAGTGTTAGTTAGTATGCTGGGAAGGCGGCATAAAGACGCGATTTACAAGGGTTGCAGTGCGGGACGAGAGCAAAGTTGGCCCCACATCCTGCCTCATTGAACATGGCCAGAAGGACCATCAGAACGATGATGATGGCGACTGTCAATGAGAGAACGCTCAGCTACATCGCTAAAAAAGTATATATTCACATCTCTACTCACGAGACGGCTTTTCCTTCTTTTCAAGCGCACCGTCGATGTAGAGGCCGAGACCAATGGCAAATGCGCCTTGAACTATTCCAACCCCAAGCATCCAGTACTTCTTGCCGGGAACCTACAAGACGTGTGAGCGGTAGAGACAATACCCAGGAGATCCTCACCCCAAATCTCGGATACACAAGATCGCCAACAATGCCACCTTCATCTCGTGAGCGTACACACAAAGGAAGGTTATCACAAATCCTACCTGATGGCCTCGTCCAGATGTTCATGAGGCCATACAACGACGTGATCTATAGACTTTTAAACCATTTCTTTGAGGAATAGAAACGGAGAACACACATAACCTGCTTTGGTCTGGCCGAACGTTGGAGATTTGTAAATATTAAAAAGAATATTGGATAGATTCGCATCGACGGCCAATTCGAATCCGAAGCTTGTGACATACGACAAGGCGGGGAGCCACGTCAGGGAGTTGGTGAGAATGGCAACGCAAGTCTTCCATGTAAGCCGTTCATTGACGGCGACGTCGACCTCGGAGGTGTACACTGTTGAAGAGACCTTGAGAACGGAGGCAGGAAGAAGCATCAGATTCTTACGCTTTTCATCTTGGAGTGTCGCATCGGCCACAGCGTTTCGCTTTTCACCATCGGTCGTCCCGTCCTTGTTCTCTAACAACAATTCTTGAATGATCACATCGGCGTTGACGTCTGACTTCTCCTTGTCAACATCTTTCTTTTTGGAGAGAATAAGGGCCTCTTCGTCACGATCGATCAGCACGTGATGCCCGTGCGCGATAGATAAGGCCGTCGCGCGCAAGGTGTGCCTTTCGGACCATTTTCCCGCTGGACAGTCAGTGCCGAAAAAGAGCGTAAGAGCCGCTGTCAACAGCAGGATTGGTACAGGGACCACTGCGAAGGCCGCACGCCAGGCTTGGTGCTGCGAGAGTCCACCCCTGCGTAGCGTATCATACAGCGACACCATGACCACGAATGTAACACCGCCTTTTGAACCGCATGTCAGACTATGCCCGAGATGCGCTCGAAGCACTTACCACCCAAGTTACCCCACCCACCCACAAACGCATTGGCTGTCCCAACGACACTTTTGTCATAAAACAAAGTGGTCCAGGCCTGGGCTGTACGTCAACCATCGTCTCGTACAATAAAGGAAATCACCGAAATGTCACCTGGCAGGGCACAAACGTAGCCCCTAGGATGCCTTTGAGGATGCATAGCAATCAGAAAAGACAATCGGAAATCGAAACTACGACAGTTACCAATGAAAAATCGAATTGCGTACAGCCCGGAAACAGATGTGACAGTACCCGCCAAGCCGGATGGAATCGCGCCGAGAATTAGGATGGCTGCCATGACTTTCCTTGGGCCATAACCTAGAAGACGTCAAGAACGAAAGTCATACATAATTGAAAGGGACGAACGATCAACCAAAGGCCCAGCGGCGATACGAAAACCGAGAGTTGACGCTAGTCCGACGATGTTCGAGTTGCCTGGTAGGAATCTGGTTGAGCTTGAGCAGTCAGTGTCCAGAATCGTTTACCTATCTGGGCACTGGTCAACTTGAGATCGGCCTTGATTGCCTCTGGAATGAGTGGAGGAAACGCAAACCACGACAAGCTATAGAAATGGGCACAATCCAGTTAATCTTTGGGTCGTGTGACGTTTAGGTAGACATACAAGGCGACGAGAAATCCGAGCCAAGCCCTTGTTTCAAAAGCTCAGAAAACAAGACAGCGAGAAGAAGATTATGAAACGAACAAATGGAAGTTTCTAGCATGCGGACTGCGCAGATTGAGAACGGCTAGAGTGCAAGTCTTGTAATTCAATGGGTTCAGGACTGCAGGGCCCCACAAGCTTTGCAAAGTGAAGGGAATGGGTTCCCCTGTGCCAAGGACGGTGCCCGGCGGGAGACGGTTCGCCTCGGGGTTGCTCGCGGGCTGTGGCGCTGAGTCACGGTCAGCCATGCGGAATCACTCGGGAGGAAGGAATAATCTCGGCAGCGCTGAGCAAAGAAGACGCGATATTTAAGCCTGAAGTTTACCCCGGACCGAAGCGTGAGCATAAGTTAAAAGATAAGGGTGATCGGATTGGCAAATGTCCAGTGTTGTTCAAGCTGTCCATGTGGATACAGCGTTTGCGGCGCCAAGGTGTGAAGAAAAAAAAAATTGGTGCGAGAGAAATGATGATGAGGTCTATTTGTAGAGGCAAACAAGCCAGATCCAACTAGATTGAAAGATCGATCGATCGGGCAGATGGCAAAATCGGCAGCCCGGAGCGAGACCCATCTGGCGTCTTCGCAGATCCCAAAATTGTCAATGCCTTACTTATCGGACGCACACGACAGTATCGTGTGCGTCCGATAAGGTCTATGCATTCTGCCCCTGAGGCGAGACGCCCATTATGTCGACCATAACAGCTCAACTAGATTAACGGAGTCCTAAATTATTTCCCGCGCTCTTGCTATAACTCACTCAATTCAAACCAGAATTCCAAGCAGTAAACTGATTCTGAATCCAAGAGTAGAGGGCTTTCAATTGATATGTGACCGGAGCTGAAGCCACCAGTCAAGGACTTGGAATGTGAGGATGATGTGGTTTGTTACTCGGGCAGTGATACCAGGCAATGCTAAACTTGGCATTCTGAAAACTCGACATTGCAGATTCAGTTATCAATTAAAAGCTCTCTACTCTGTCTGTTTACTGCTTGGAATTCCTGTTTAAATTGAGTGAGTTATGTCCTTTTTGGCGAAATTTTAGACTCCGCCAATTTATCCGAAAAAGACAGTAAATGATCGATCGATCGATCAGAGCAGATCGTGCGAGGTCGGCATGCTCGGAACGAAACCCGTCTGCAGATCCCTTATCGTGTGGTGTGGGAACAGCATGGACGCCAGGCCGCGTAACCTGACGATAAGGTCCATCGAATGTCTTGGCATTATTATGCACCTGAGGCGAGACACCCATTATGTCTTCTCCAATGGCATTCGACCACGACAGCTCACCTCCTAAGACTGTGATTGTTGTTGGTTTGGGTATGGTGGGAATCGGTAAATGAACTGCCAATTTTTCAAGAGCCTGCTTGAACGATGCTCCTTCACAGCGTTTATTGAGAAACTCTTTTCATCCGACGAAAGCTTCAAATATCGTGTAGTAACCTGCGGAGAGGAAGCTCACTTTGCATATAACCGAGTACGAAGTCAGACGTCTTCATCTCAAAGCTAGACTCACAGCCTTCAGGTGGCTCTGACGGAGTACTTGTGAGACATTGTTTCATTCCGCTGGCTAAACCATTTCATGGAGTTCATACAGTCAGCATCGTTCCATCGAGAAACTTTATCTCAATAAACGCGAGTAAATTAGTCCTGCCATAGCTCTTGCAAAAGTCTGAACTGCATCCCTAGCCGAATGGTACATGCAACAAGACCCCAGTCGATTCCTCTGTCATGTCGGTGAACAAGTCATCCTAATCGACCACTCAAGCCATGCCATCAAGACAGACAAGGGAAGGTCAATCGCCTACGATATTTGTGTCCTCGCGACAGGCTCCACGGCCAGCCTGCCGCCTTACATTTCGGAGAAACGTGTACAAGAAATTCGGGGTGTATTTTTGTATCGTAATATCGCAGATCTGGACGCCATTATCACGTATGCAGAGAAAGATCGCGTCAAATCCTTGCATGCCATCGTCGTCGGTGGTGGTTTGCTCGGCCTAGAAGCTGCCAAGGCGGTTAACGATCTGTGAGTTTTTGAGATTCTAATCGCAAAAGTAACTTATATCTTTTACCGGAAGACCCACCATTTCAAATGTGACAATTATCCTCCGCGGCGCCTTCCCACTTTCTCGTCAGCTGGACGAAAAAGCAGGAGAAATGGTCCTTGAAAAGATCAAAGCTCTAGGCGTTGAAGTCATGACCAATGCCTCCGTTCATAGCATAACCACACATAATGTCTCCGGTCACCGAGGGGAAGAATTCGAGGTGTTTGATGGGTTTGACCTGCTAGGTGGGACACACGTGGCGGCTGATTTGGTAATCTTCGCCGTCGGAATCAAACCACGAGACGACCTCGCTAGAGCCAGCCACATTGACTGTCACGTGAAGGGGGGAATCATAGTCAATGACAACCTCCTTACGAGCGCGCAGGACGTATATGCCGTTGGAGAGTGCGCTAACTGGAGAGGAAATACATATGGCCTCATTGCTCCGGGAGGTCAGTGATCGTTCGTTTTTCTTGTGAGCATCGGATGAGAAGGCTTTGCAGTTGAGATGGCAGATATCTTGTCCTTCAACCTCACGCAGATTGACTCTGTGGTAGGAAAACATAAACCACGAGAAATGAACAATCCGGACCTCTCCACGAAATTGAAGCTCATGGGCGTCGAAGTAGGCCCTAAGCGCGTGTGTTCCTGAGACCTCAATCATGACATTTTGCCATCCAGGTAGCTTCGTTCGGAGATTATTTTGCCGACAAGCGTTCAACTGAACACGTCTCCAACGTAAGAGCAAGCGCAACTCATGAAATTGAGAATAATGCCCCAGTCGACGGCGCCGCTGTCAAGCCGATTCCGCCACGCAAACACAAGAAAGCAGGAAAAACGAATGATGGACCGATCAAGTGCTTAAGTTATCGTGACCCCTTCGCGACCGTCTACAAAAAGTATACTAAATCACTCACTAAGCTTAGCAACGATGAACATTACTTGCAGATATATCTTCACAGCCGATGGAAAATATCTTCTGGGGGGAATGATGATTGGCGATACGTCTGATTTTATCAAACTTGTCGCAATCGTGAAGAAGAAAGTGAGGAAACTGTTCCATTTATCCGCCATCCGTCATGACGCCTGGGTGCATGCAGAAAGCGCTTGAAATATCGCCAGGCGAATTCATCGTTGGCTCCGGACGAAACGATGACGACGGGGAAGATTTGGATGATGACACCCAAATTTGCAGCTGTCATGTGTGTATTTCCAGTTGGTCTCCTATCGCGATGACAGAGTTTTTGCAGAATGTCTCTAAAGGCGCCATCACAAAATGCGTCAAGGATGGCCTCAGGCAACTTGGCGACATCACGTTAAAGACCAAAGCTGGGACAGGTATGTCTTTACTTCTATATCGGGAAAAAGCTGTTGATATATGATAGGTTGCGGGGGTTGCATGACGTTCGTGACTAAATTATTCAAGGTGATCACCTTCTGCCCTCGGATGCTCTGAGCGTTCTGAAATATCTTTGAAGGGCGAAATGAAGAAGGCGGGACAGAGTCTTAGCACTGACCTTTGTCCCCATTTCAACATGTCCCGCGCCGAGTTATTCAACGTCGTCAAGTAAGAATTTCGCATCTTGCACTTGATACGACCGTAACGAAACTTTTACTACAGGATCAAGAAACTCAGGACCTCGAATGAAATTTTAGAAGCCGTTGGAGTAGATAAAAACGCTGTGGGATGTGAGATATGCAAGCCAACCATAGGCAGCATCCTCTCGAGCCTTTTCAACGAACCCGTGATGAATCCCGCACACCATCAAAACCAAGATACCAACGACAAGTGCGTAAAGCAAAACCACGTATGAAAGAGGCACACTAAGTTGCCTTTGACGATACAGATATCTCGCAAACATACAACGAAATGGTCTCTTGCGGATTTTCATTCTTAAAATCTGACTAACCCTGTTTCAGGCACTTTTTCTGTTGTACCTCGAGTTCCGGGCGGTGAGGTAGGAGCCGCTGAATCTCTGAAATCATATGTGGGGCTTACATGAAGTCATAGATTTTGCCAGATAAGCTTATTGTCTTGGGTCAAGTAGCAAAGAAATGTAAGTCTCGATTCTGTGTAGCGTGACAACTCACCCGAACATCCGCTTCTCTTAGATAATCTGTACACGAAAATCACCGGCGGGTGTGTCTGTATCTTACCTTGGGGTCACTACAATTCACGCCCATCAAAGCCAACGGATTGATTTGTTTGGGGCTCAGAAACAGGATTTGCCGGATATTTGGGTGAGTATGCCAGATTGCGCTTACTTCATACTGTCTCTGCCTCACAAATCCGCTAGGATGCACTCGTCCAAGCCGGGTTCGAAAGTGGCCATGCATACGGAAAAGCACTTCGAACTGTCAAGTCTTGTGTAGGTACTCTTATCCCGCCAATTAACACTGAGCTGGAAAACATTGACAGGTTGGGACGACATGGTGTAGATATGGGGTAGGGGATTCCGTCGGACGTGAGCAACACCGCTACTAGGGAAGCCTTGTATAATCCCATGTGTGACTAGTGGCGATACAACTTGAGGAGAGATATAAAGGCATTCGGTGGGTTGTTTTGGTCCTGTTCTTACGTTGTTTGTTTAATATCCTTTGCCACCCCAAGTTCCCCTCACAAGATTAAGGGGGGAGTGAGTGGATGCGTCCGAGAGTGTGCGGAGGCTCAATCAAAAGACTTCGGCTTGATTGCAAGCGACAAAGGGTGGAATAGTATGTGCATGATTTGCAAATGTTATTCGAGCCCGAGCTTCAGCCTCTCATTTAGTATACGTTGCTGGGAACGGAGGCACAAACCCTCGTCACGCCACTCTTTTTGCTACAGATGTGCCACCCTCTAAGGTGGTCCGCATCATCGACCGTTTTTTGATGTTCTACATTTCAACTGCTGATAGACTGATGCGTACGGCGAGATGGGTTGAACAATTTGAAGGCGGGATCGAGGTATTTGAATCGTGATTCGACTGGCTCAGCCTGACATTTTGATGACATTCCAATGCAGAGACTGAAACAAATTCTCCTGGATGATGAGCTTGGAATTTGCACCGATTTGGAAAACGACATGAAGGCCCTCGTTGCTACATACAGCTGTGAGTGGACTGAAGTGGTGAAAAATCCTCAGCGCAGGCGTCAATTTCGACAATTTGTCAACACCGTGAGTGGGAAATGATCCAGATTTGTGATATGGTCATGCTTATGTGTTTGCAAAAACAAGGATACGTCTGTGTTGCAGATCGAGCCTACAATTGAGCGAGGTCAGACTAGGCCCGCCAATTGGCCTAAGGCAACCCCTCCGGCGAGGTTCGAAACGAGCCAGATTCCAACCCCAAAAGACAAGTGGCAATGGAGGGCATTAGCAAAAGTGACGGACCTCTTACCTACTGACGAGGGAGCCACGTTCGTTAACTGGCGGTTGTCGTCTGGGAATGATATTGACAACCCGCTATAGGTCTGCTGCTGTCAAATATGGAGACACACAGATTGCGCTATTCCACGTTCCAAAGCATGGTTATTACGCAACGCAGCAGGCATGTCGTCTACCTATTATCTGTTATCTGGTATAAAATAACAAAGGTGGTCAACAGATGTGTCCGCACCGGAGGGCGTTCGTGCTAGATCATGGCATCATCGGTAATGATACGGGCGGAAATCTCTATGTTTCTTGTAAGTCCTTTAGATATTACAGCAACTGTTCCAAAGTGCTCAGAAATGCGAAGGTCCTCTGCACAAGCGAAACTTCAGGCTCGATAGCGGCGAATGCATCAATGATCTCACTTACAAGATCTTAGTATTCGACGTCCAAGAACATGAAGGAACTTTGTCAGTGCTCCTTCCTGATTCGAGCGAGCTTGACACCGTTGCTGGCACTAGCCATTGGATGGTGAAGCAGGCGACGGCAGAAACACTGGGTAGAGGCGGGGCGGGTCGGATTGAGATTGTGGGTCCTGACGAAATTGAGGATGCGAAGTTATCATGTGCAGGTACCTCAGTCTGCGGTAACAGTAAGCTGGAGTGGTGATTTGATAAGTTGTGGTAACCATGCAGGGCAAATATCTCAGTGCAGATGATGTCACTGCATCAATGTATCTTTTATGACCATGTATTGTGTATTCCACACTGCTGACAACCTCCTCCACCCCTAGTTGAAGTTGACAGCCTGTCAACTGCACTGAGTGCAGTTGAGCACAAGGTATTGGCTATCCTGGATAGTCACTTTGACTGCAAGAAACTTCAGTATCTTGTGGAATGGGTTGGCTATGAAGGGACAATGCACCTGGCAGCCCACTGAGAACCTTGAGCATGCCATGGAGTATGTTCAGGATTTCCACTGATGTTACCTGCACAAACCCTGCCCCACTTAACAGGCCTATGTATGCACTTTATTTCTTTCATTTGTTTACTTACATTCCTTGCTTTTATTTCTGATACAATACACTATACAAATCAAATCAAAAAATGTCAAAGACATCCTACAGAATATCCACATGCTCTGCTGAGTGAAACCAGTTGCCGAGAGAACAACTCCTGATGCCCATGATAATGAGGAATGCCAATGGAACCCCCAACTTGTGAGGACCTATTACCCATTCAGTCAAGGTCATGGTTGAGTTTGGCCTTGGGCACCACAAGGTTGTCAAATGTGACTTAGGCAACTACTGCAAGTTTGATCTCATACTCAGCACTATGGACCCAATAGCAGGTTGTTATCACCATCTGGTCAGATGATTTATGACTTTCACCCAAAAATAAGTGCAAAACAGGTGATGGGTGATTTCTAATCACCATCAAAATCAAGGGATATTAAACTGGAGGATATTAGGTTGTGCAAAACACTCTTGAAATCAAGGGATATTCAACATGATGAGATTGAGTTATATAATACACCCCCCAATATGGGTGATATTCAACTGGAAGATATTGGGTTGTACAAAACACTCTTTACATCAAGGAATATTCAACATGATGAGATTGAGTTATATAATACACCCCCCAATTTGGGTGATATTAAGCTGGAGGATATTGAGTGATATTAAATTGAAGGATATTGAGTGAATTTGAGTGATATAATACATGTCTCAATTTGAGTGATATTGAACTGGAAAATATTGAGTGATATTGAACTGAAGGATATTGAGTGATACAATGCACCCCTTAAATTAAACTGGAAGATATTGAGTGATACAATATACTCCCTCAATTTGAGTAATTAAACTGGAGGACTTTGAGTGATACAATACATCCCTCAATCTAAGTGATATTAAACAGGAGGATATTGAGTGACACACCTCTCAATTTGAGTGACATTAAGCCACAAAATCTAATTGTCTAGATGGGGACTGTAGTGTAATGGATAACACAGCAGTTGTGGGTTGAGTCCAATTCCATGAGCACTTGGGTTCAACTCCCACTGAGTGCATAATTTACAGGCTAAAAAAATACTTGGAGATATAGTTAAAATCACTGAAAGTATGTAGAGGCCACCTAAAATATCAAATTAAAATGTGCTTGATAGCAGTGACATCCACCTGGAGAGCAGCAGGTGAATTTGGTCATATATGTGCCAAAAATAACCCATTTCATTTACCTGATTATCAACCAATACAGTTTCAGGATATCATCAATAAATTAATTTTGTGCAATTCCTTGTGGTGAAAGATAGTGAAAAACACCTAAGATCATGGCTAAGATGACCCAAAAACTAACATAAAATTCACGTATTAGATCAGCTTAAAAGGCACCTGTGATAGAGTGAAATTCACCTATTAGAGATTAGCTTGTATTGTAGTGATATTCACCCAAAGAACAGTGGGTGAATTCAGACATAAAAGTAGTGAAAATCACCCATTCTCTGTACCCAATAAACACTTGATTATCAACTAGTCATGGTGATTTTCACTTAGGAAACCATTGATATTCACCACATTTCAGGGTTCTTTGTGTGGTGATTTTCACCCAACTTGGGGCCTACAGTGCAGTGATGATTGGCTCCAGAAACACAACCCCATGATTGATTGGTGCTCCTGGACCCTGGAATTCTGAAATTGTCATGGCCAACCTTGTGCAGCTATGGTCCGTACCATTGCAAGCAACTCTCCTGACTGGCCAGCCCTATTCCTGTGAGTATTTGGACAAGAGTTTTACAATATTTTACCCCCACACTGCTCTGGAGTGGACCTTGATATCCAGCTAGAGGGTGGTGCCCATCCATACTGGTCCCAGATTTATCTGACACCCAAAGCTTACCACAACAAACTCTGAAAGTGGCTAGACAAAAACCTCACAACTGGACGAATCTACCCTGGTCAGTCACCATGGGCCAGCCCCCTTTTCTTCAAAAATGAAGGGGATAAGCTCCAGCTGGTGGTCAACTACAAATGGTTGAATGAAGTCATGGTCAAGACTGCCTACCCCCTCCCTCTCATTCAAAACATCTATGACCACCTGCAGAAGTTCTGGTACTACCCAAAGATTGATATTCAGATTGGATCCATGCATTGAAGGAGAGTGAGAAGCTGCTAGCATTAGAATATGGCCAAATTACTTTGCAGAGTCATGTCCTTCGGAGTGACTAACACTCCTGCCATCTTTCAGGCTTTCATGGACAATGCCCTGAAGGATTTTGTGTCCACCAGTCAGGTTTTTGTATATATCAATGACATCCTAATCTGTTCTGATACTTGCAAGGAACTCCGCAACCTTACCACACAAGTTTTCCAAGTCCTCCAAGAGAACCACCTTACTGTCAAGCCCTCAAAGTGCGAATTCAAGCAGACAGAAGTCACCTTCCTGGGAAACAAAATCCAGCAAGGGACTACCAAGAAAAGCAAGAAGAGATGTTTGGCAATTGATAACTGGCCAGTTCCAAAGTCTGCCAAGGATGCACACAGGTACATGGCCCTAGAGAGTTACTACCATCAGTATATCCTGAACTATGCCAAGATCGCTGCCCCACTCCACACTCTGACTGGCAAAGGTGAATTTAAATTAACAGATGCCACCCTAAAGTTGTTCCATGATATCCAGGATGCTAAACCACCCAAGTTATTAATGCTAGAATATCCTGAAAGCAGCATAGAAACCAATCCAAGAATCAAATATGATACTGGTGGAGGTGAAGTTTATCTTAATCTTAAGGGGATTGTTTATCTTGGAAGCTTTCATTTCACATCTAGATTGATTGAGAGTGATGGAACAATTTGGTACCATGATGGAAGGACAACTGGAGCATTATGTGAACCAGATGGAAATGTTGGATTGATGTCAAATGGGCAGCTGAGGTCTTGCAGAGGAAGAGCACTGGTTATGGCAGTGTATGCACAGGATTGAGTTGGAATTTTTGGGAAGATACATTGTTCTGATGGTTTCTGAAGGCCTCTAAAATATGCAATTATCAAAAGAAAGAAAATGAAATGAAAAAGGAAATGTACAAAAGAACTCATTCATGCCACACTTGTGATGGCCCACTCCCCCCAAGTTGTTCCATGATATCCAGGATGCTATACAGAACTCAGTACAGGTCATGATCCCCCAAGATGGGATGCCTTGGAAGATTGAGACAGATGCCAGTGAAGTTGCAACCTCAGCCATTCTGTACCAGCAGCAAGACAGGGTGTGGAAAATGGTGGATTGCCTTTCCACCAAGTTCCAGGACACCCAATTAAACTGTGATGTCTATGACCTGGAGCTCCTTGTGGTGGTACACACACTTGAAGAATGGCAACATTATCTCCTCAGCCAGGACTTTGAGGTCTACATGGACCACAAGAACCTCTCATACTTCTGGAAACCGAACCCACTCAACAGATGCCAAAATCAGTGGAGACAATTCCTCTCACTCTTCCATTTCAAGATCATTCCCCATTCTGGAAAGTTGAATGCCACCTATCCTGCCACCCTGACTATGACAACCAGCCTCCCCATCCTGCCCAAGTCTTACTGCTGGACCACTTCTTCTGGATCAACAAGACCCTGTCCCTGATGGAGAAGTTAAAAATCAAGCAGGCTTTGGAAACCCTGCTGGAGGGAGTGGAGAAAGACAAGGAAGGGTACCTCTGAGTACAGGCGAAGCTCTGGATCACAATCAGCTACCCCACAATGTCATTGTGCTGCAGACTTGCACCCATGAGTCACAGCTGTGTAGCTTAACCACATCTGCTCCATCCCTCCCACAAACTGGCAGGTATGTCCTTACATACCCTCTCTACACTTCTGTCTATTCAAATTTCTAAACTAAGAAGTATTCCCAGCATAATTTCGATAATACTTAGATACAGGCTTCTATAACACTAGAACTAGATTTAATAACTAAGTAATGGTTTCCCTGGCTTGCAACCATGGATTTAAGGGTAATAAGCAAGTGGGATTCCAATGGTATAAGCCGCTTCTTTGTGCTGTTCTTTGTTCTTGCTATAGAGCCTTCTCTTTCCCTCCAAGTACTATCCTCATCAGTGATACAGTATAATTGCATGGTAAAAGGGAGTTGTATCTGGTTTATACTTCTTTACACCTGTACCATCTAGCCTGATTTTGATCACTTCAATCTCAGTGTATCATGTATGAACATATGTATGCTAGGTGAAAACCAGTTATTAGCAGTTTAAACATTCCAAAAACCTTGTGCCAATTACAAATGGGGTGAGGTTTTAACCAGTTTTTAACTGGTTTCTAACAAAGGGCATTGATTTTTAAACACTGTCCATATATTGTATAATAGCAACCACTAGGTCTCACTGAATTGTAATAACAGCAGAATGAGAGCAGCACAATAACAGAGCCCCAGCTGGTGGGGCTGTTGAGCCTTTGACAACACTCAATCCAAATCAACCAAAATATCCGAACTATTCCTGTCAGAGACTTCTTGTCAGGATCACTTACATAAGCCATCATCATTGAACTCCAAAGTGCACCAGCAACTAGTGACGAGACATGGGTATGGGATCACGTGACTGCCCGCGACCTTGGGGATACTCGTGACCATGCACTGGCACCTACAGGGCTCCAACAAGTGCCTGTCACGTGTCCGTGCCCACATTTCTCAACCTTTCCCACACTTTGCAATTCGTGATGGAGGCGGATCCATGACAGCAGAACTGACAGGTCCCATCAATCAATCAATCCTAATTGGGTCTAGTTGAGGTCTCCCCTTGGGCAGCCAAGCCCGCGCCAAGCATTTCTCTTGTCTACGCTCCTTATCTGTGCCTGCCTGCCGCCTTCCTATTCCAGTATCTCATTTACCCTAATCTACCTCCCCTATACCTCGCAACTCAGTGCACGTAGCCTCACTTTCTTCCTCATGACTCACTCATGCCACACAGCCCCCTTCCCTAGTATATATAGTACCCATGTAGTAGTGTTAGTCCCTTATGCTGAAATCAAGTTACTTCCCCTCTCACTTTCTGTGAGGACCTTGGACTGACACAATTTCAGTGTCCACCCCCAGCTACCTTGACCCTGCCCATCCTGGTCAGCCTAGCTTCTTTCTCATTCCCCTGCCCATCGTGCACAACAGAATGATGAGAGAATCATCCTGGCATATCCGACGCGTAATGAAGACATCACGGATGAGTGGCTTACCACCATACTGGATTTTGGAGAGAACAAATATTGGAGCAGATACTTTGACAGCCACATAAGAACGAACTTCTACCTGGACACCCTGACAGAATTGGACTATCCTGAGACTGAGACTGCAGTACTGAGACCATGAGAGCTACAACCATTTGAACTTTGGATTATCAAGGAGGAGAGAAGGTTAGCCCCTTATTTCGTGAGGTTATATGCACAGGAGCAGAGCAGACGAGAGGAGAGATTGAGAGAAGCACTAAGAGCAGCCCTACCCAACTCTGCGACCTCAGGAATGAGGTCCCCAGCCCACAGCACCATCGACATCAACCTCAATGACCTCGAGGACTACGTAAACTCCGACAACAACAAGCCGGAACCCAAACCGACACACGTTTCTGTGGAGATCCAGACTGAGCTTAGCCTCCTCAGAATTGAGCAATTCATCATCCATGACTACTGACCCATTGCCTTCATCTGTTGCCCCATCAACCCCATCCCCCCCAGCACCACCAGTTCCTACAGAGCCCCCCATAGACTTCGTGACTTTAGACGAGCACCTAGTCCGACCAGCACCATCACCACCACCACCACAGCCACCCACGACTCCAGAACTGCGACCCCAACCTGCAAGTCCATCACCACCCGAACCCTCACTGCTGCCCAAGCCTGAGCCCAAAATGGCCGACCCCGTCCCCACAGCCCAAATGCTGAGGCTGGACCTAGCTGTCACCCCATTTGATGGTAACAAGAAGAATTTCCAGACCTTCCTCAGGTCCCTCCAACTACAGTTCCTGGGGAATCAAGGACTGTATGCCAGCAACTTGAACAAGATTCTTTTTGCATTGAGTAAGATAACTGGAGATGGGTTTGCCACAGAGTGGGTGAACATGAGAGCTGATGAAATATTGAATGTTGGAGTAGCAGGAACCTGGGAAGACTTCGTCGCGGACCTGCAAAGGGCCTTCGATGACCCCAACATTACCACAACTGCCTTAAACGACATCACGAAGTTGAAACAGGGCCCCCTGGAAGCTGCAGAGTTCTTTGCCCAGTTTGAAACATTGATGTGGAAGGCTGACCTGGACACGAATGGAGACTCCAATATCTTCAATATCTTGGTGCACTGGCTAGAGTTAAACCTCAACAGGAGACTCACCACATGCATCTATGGCATCAACCCAATGCCAACTACCTATGCCAAATGGAAGGGATTGGTCAAAAGGTTGGATGCTCAACAGAGGAGACTTGACGCTATTGTGCACAAACAGAACGCCGGCTGCCCCGCCCCTCCCCAGTTCCAACAACCCCACGCAATCCCCGCACCACCCCGATACCCGAACCCGAACCCCCTGCAACCTGTACCTTGCTTCCCCTCCACCCTGCAGCAGCTGCAACGCACCCCTGCTCCTCAGATCATGCCCCGTCCCACTGGTGCTGGTGACCGGATGATCATGGACCAGATGCGAGCCCTGCTGCCAAGCATCAATGCTCCCATTGTGGCCAGGTAGGCCACATCACCCGCAACTGCCACCTCCTGGACACTCGTCCCTATGTCCCAAGGCCACAGGTTCGCACGATGGCCCCTGCCCAAATGGAAGTGGAAGAATATGAGAATGAATTGGTGCTGCTCCATGACAGGCTCGCAATATATGTCAGACTTAGTCTCACACTCACACGACTTAATGTAAGGTCAATGATGACGATACTAACATAAGGGGAAAAGGGCACAAGTAAGAAAAGGATGCAGTATATATAGCGAGCACTTCGGGAGTTGCCGGTGTTCCCACACTCGGACCCTGTGCGTCACATGATGCGCTCAGGCCCGGGTCACGTGATTTTCTCATTACATAATCTGCCACCCATTCGGGTCACATGACTCATCTGCAATCTTCCCACAACTCTTTTGCAATCCTTTCTTGGCCTTTCCAGCCTGCTTATGTAAGCAATCCTGACATCACCCCCCTCTTAAGGCTGGGTGTCTCAACCTGCCAACTTCGCCTTGTCAGGGTATTGCTGGAAGAAGTCCTGGAGCAACAGTGCAACATTAGTGAGGTTGTGACGAGGTTCCCAGGTGTTCTCCTCTGCAGGGTATCCCAACCACTTCACCAAATACTTCACTCCCCATCCAACCTTCTTGACATCAAGAATTGCCTCCACATCATACTCCAAGTGGTCATTGTCAATCGTGGGGGGTGGGGGTGGAGGCAAGTTCTGGGAAGGAAAAGAGGGGGCAATATATGGGGTGAGTAGCAACTCATTGAAAACCCAGTGAATGTGCCATGCTCGGGGGAGCTTGAGTTGGTACACTGCTGGTCCAACCTTCTCTTCAATAGTGAAGGGTCCAGCCTGCTTGTTGTCAAGCTTCTTGGATGGTCGATCCATTTTCAGGTTCCAAGTATCCAGCCAGACTAAGTCCCCCTTTGAGTATTCACGACTCGGGCACTTTCCCTTATCATAGCTGGCCTTCATCGCATCTGCTGCCACCTTCCCCATTGCTTCCCTGGCTGCTCTTCGGGATTCTGTAAGCTTGGCCATCCACTTGTCTGCTGCAGGGTTCACCTCAGAAGGTGGCTGGATACCGCCATTCCAAGGGTGCTGGCCATACTCCAGATAGAAAGGTGTGAATCCGGTGGCCGAGTGCTCATGGTTATTGAGTGCGAACTCGGCTGTGGATAGCCACTCTGCCCAATCATCCTGCAGATGGTCAACATAGGCCCAGAGATACACTTCAACCTCCTGATTGACCTGCTCTGTCTGTCCATCTGTTTGTGGGTGGAAGGCAGTGCTCAGGTTCACCTTAACCCCAATCATCCCATAGAACTCCCTCATGAATCTGGACATGAATTGGGTTCCCTGGTCACTCACAACTTTCTGCGGGACTCCATGGTCGCGGAAGACCTGGTCTTGAAGGATCCGAGCAGCACCAAGTCCCGTGAGGTCAAGGCCAATAGCTTTGATGAGAGTTCGTTTTGTAAACTTGTTGACAATGACAAGGATTGCATTGTGACCACATGAGAGGGGAAAAGGCCCAACAATGTCCCAAGAGATGACTGCCCAGGGGCTCTCAGGGACAGGGTGCGGATGGAGCGGAGCAGCACGCCTGGTATGATCAGGCTTGATTTGTTGGCATGTCTCACATCCACCTGCATACCGATTGGAATCCTTCACCATGCCCACCCACCAGTAGGACCTCAACAGAGCTGCCCTCAGCTTCCATGGACCAGGGTGCCCTGTGATGGGGAGGTCATGCTCAAAGGTGAGCACTGCCTCACGTGCTTCTGGAGGCACCCATATAATTTCTGCCTTCTGCCAGAGTCCCATCCGATCTCTCGTCCACTCATCATCAAGCTCCTCTGGCTTCTGCACATGTACCGCACTGTTTTTCTGGAGTAGCGTCTCCATCTCCAATGTGAACAATGTCCAGGTCTCAGCCTCTGGGAAGACCTGTACTGGTGCATCCTCCTCCACCATCTCTCCATAATCTGGCCTCCATGAGAGTGCATCAGCTTTTGTGTTTGACTTCCCAGTACAGTACTTGATCTCGAAGTCAAAGCACTGGAGCTCTCCAACCCAACGGACC
The DNA here is from genome assembly GCA_951802425.1 of Clavaria fumosa. Classification (NCBI taxonomy): domain Eukaryota; kingdom Fungi; phylum Basidiomycota; class Agaricomycetes; order Agaricales; family Clavariaceae; genus Clavaria; species Clavaria fumosa. The sequence continues at coordinate 534,806 of OX637803.1, read as the reverse complement.
TGCCTTGGTTTCAACTTCTGGGGCTTCTGGAAGTACTGGAGGTCAGCATGGTCCATCCAGATTTTGATGGTCTCTTCCACCCCAATCAGGTAAGCCTGCCACTCGCATAGTGCCCGGATTACAGCCAGGAAGTCCTTGTCGTACACATCATAATTCTTCTCAGCTGCGGTGAGGGCTTTGGAGATATAGTCTACAACTCTCCAAGTCCCATCCACCTGCTGCTGCAAGAGAACTCCTCCAGTTGCCAAGTTGCTTGCATCCGTTTCTACCTTCCATCTCCCTTTGTCTTGTGGTAGAGCCAAGACCAGGGCTGATACTAGTGCCAGGCAGAGATCTTGGAAGGCTGCTTCCTCCTCCTCCTCCCATCTCCACGGGACCTTCCCTGTCAGCCGGAAGAGTGGCTTTGCCTGGGCAGAGAGGTTCAGGATGTGCTGGCAGAGGTAGTTCAGCATCCCATTGAATCTTTGTACCTCTTTCACATTCTTTGGTCTGGGCCAGTTATGGATTGCTGCGCCTTTAGCTGGGTCATGCTCCAGATGGTTGTGGGAGATCTTCATCCCCAGGAAGAAGACCTCACTCTTCTCAAACTTGCACTTGCTGAGTCTGAGACACAGCCCATTCTCCCCAAACTTCCTCAAGACCCAATCCATCCAATACCGATGTGTAGCCAAATCCTCTGCAAACACTGTAACATTGTCGACATAGGCTCAGACATGCCCCCCTGCAATCTCTTCCCTCAACACATGGTTCATGAAGTGCTGGAAGGTTGCAGGTGCATTCTGCAGCCCAAACCACATAACTGCCAGTTCGAAGAGTCCACGAGGCATTAGGAAAGTGCAGCAGTGCTGATGTTCTGGCCAGACCTGCATCAATGGGAAACCTCCCTTTGCATCAATCTTGGAATAGATGGTCGCCCCCTTTAACACATCCACGGTGTCTCGGATGAGGGGGAGGGGGTACTTGTCTTTGATTAGATGTGAGTTCAGCCTAGAGTAATCGATAATCGGCCGCAGCTTGTCCTTCTCATGTTTGAAGAAGAAGGGGCTTGTGTACGGGGACTTCAAAGGTCGGATTTGTCCAGAAGCTAGCTGCTCATCCACCCAGTAATACATCTCCACCATCTCTTCTCATGTTAGAGAGTATAGCTTAGAGGAGAGGTGTCCAGGGTCTGTTTTAAACTCGATTTTGATATCAAAGTCAGGGCAGGAGCGGGGAAGCTCATCCCACTTTGCTTCACTAAAAACCAAAGGGTAGCGGCTGGGCCAATCAGGGGTAGGGCCAGTGTTGGGAAAATGGGTGTCCAGGATACTGGCTGAGGCCAGGGTACTTGCTTTTGGTGGAACCAAGGGTCAGGCAGGGGGCCAGTGGCTGTGTGGGGAGGAGGCACAGGTGTTGGGGCAGCGGGTGAGCCTTACTTCAGCTTTCACCCACTCAATCTCTGGGTTATGATGCTTTAGCCAATCATGCCCAAGGATCGCCATGTGGGACTGGGTCTTCCCTAGCAGGAAGTGGATCTGCTCCTGGTGGTCACCAACCATCACAAGCAGCTCCATCCCATACCAGATCTTACCATCCCTGTTCTGTGTTCCATCCACATTATACATGGTGATTGGATTCAGCAAGGGAGATGGTTCCAGTCCCACTTTTTTTGCCCACTCCAAGTCCATAAAGCAGTTGGTGCAGCCTGAGTCAACAAGGGCTTTTGTAGTTGCCCCTTTGCCAGTGCTGAGAGCCTCCAGGTGCACCTGGATGGAGAGCTCTCGGGGCATATGCAATAGGGTGTCCTTCAGCACCTCTGCAAGGTGCTTTGTCAGCTCCACTTTGCTGCTAGTCCCCTTTTCTCTTTTTGGTATTTCACTCTTAGTGGTTTCCGTTTCCGCTTTGTCCTTCACCTCAGCCCCAATCCAGGTGTGTCTCTGCTGCAAGATAGTGTATTTCAGGATACTAGCTGCAGGTACAGGGATGGGAGGGGGGCTGGGATATCTACTCCTGAGACTCCAGTTTGGACTCACTGGGCCTCATCTCCAAAATCCGGCTCCTCAACAGGAGCCCTCTTCTCTCTCTTGAGCAACTCCAGGCAGTCTCAGAGCAGTGTGATCTCATTCTCATAGTCCTCTGCACTACGTACCTGGCTTTCCATGGTGTGGACCTGCGGCCTCAGGATCTGTGGGCGCTGTAAGGATAATTGTCGGGCTGGTGACAGCAAAACCCCTTTGGTGTGCAAGGGTAGAGTGAAGGGTCTGTTCAGTTTCTAATGCTAGTCGATAGTCCTGGCGGACTTGTCTCTCGATGTGCAAGGAATACTCCTGCAGTAGTCGGAGTGTCTGGTAATAAGTCTGGGGATTGGCTCGGAGTAGTCGGTCCTTTATCCAAGTCCTCGTATACCTTTGGTAATACTCGAACCGATAGAGGTTCTGCTCAATCGATGGGTGGCTGGTGAAACTCTCAGGAGGGATGACTTGCGACCTTAAAGGTGGGAAGACGAATCCTTCCAGTGCGAAGTTCTCAGCAGTGATGTTTGCTGTCAGACTTAGTTGAGGTCTCTCAAGTAAGTGTATAGACGAAAAGATCGAAGCTAGGGTACATGTGGGCTGGTCCCAGGTCTTATATACTCTAGCTATGGGCTGTACATGATGTATGAGTCATTGATTAAATATCGGAATCTGACAGATGATCAGGAAAGCTGCGCGCTTGCACTGGAATGATGAATCTAAGCAGTGTTGATCTTTGTTGGGATCCTTGTGATAATGATGTCATCATTGATCAGACAGGGTCCCCGCTTCGATGCATTACATCATGGTTGGCTGTGTCTGATCTTGTTGGGGATATGATCGGAGGATCAGATGATCTGTGATCGAACTGTTCTGAGTCATGATTACTTGATCAATCGGTGTGATGCAGTGATCGAGTGAAACTGATCTTTGATCAGAGATCTTCTTAGGGGTGATCGTGTTTGGTGGATAGGGGTTTGCCCAATCGAGGTCGAGATCAGCCCGTGGTGGTTATTGGATAAAAGGACGGTCTTCCTCCTTTCGTCGTCTCTTCAGAGTCTGCCTGCTATGTGTTTCCAAGGCCACCACCTCGTCGAGTTCTTCCACAGCTCTTCCCTCTTCGCTCCCCGCACTGGGGTCAAGCTCTCCTGCGATACCTTTCATTGGTGGGTTCAACTTGTCCCTGCCGATGCGGACCTCTATTGGGTCCTTGACCGATGCTTCGCCTGTGGGGATCCCTCCCACCTTGTCAAGGATTGCTCCTTGACTCAAGGTCCCTATCGACGTATCTGTGACCTTCTCGAGGACCCTCATGGTGAGTTAGCCAAGTTGCTTCTATCTGTCTCCAGTAAGTCTGATTCTTTATAGATTGGGACTGGGCTCCTCCCCATCCTCCCTCGCCAACTGTTTGGGCCACCACCCCTTGGGGTGACCAAGGTACCTGGTACCAAGGTGGGCAGGACTGGGCTGAGATCAGTTCTGGTCCTGTACACCCGGCTTACCGTCCCCAGGTCCAGGTCTCCAACCTTTGGATACCCCGTTGGTGGCGCCTCCTCCGTCGCCCTCCCTTCCTACTGTTGACCTCCCCCCCGCCTATTCCTCCCTCCCATCTCCTACTCTGGACGACGGAGGTTCTCTCGGCGCTGTGCGAGATCTGCGAGAGGCTGCCCTGGAGGCAGGAATCTGGGATGGTCAGTTTGCCTCCCATCCCTTGAGGGTAGCTCTTGGGTTCGTGGGTGAGTCTGACTTCTCAGACTCTTCAGATGAGTCGTGGGAAGAGGAGTCTTGGGGGTCTGAGTATGGCGCCTCAGGCTCCTCCCTTGATGAAGAGGGGTCTTGGCTTTCTTTCGTGTAGATAAGTATTGTACTTATCTTGCGATAAAATATATAGTTGGGGTTTAGCCCCTTGTTCGCCTGATTGGCACGGTGTTTCTTAAGTTAAAGGATTGAAATTTGCTGGCCTGATAGTACGGATGACGCTTTCATGACAATAATATGCGGTTTAAACATAGAAACATGACAGATACCGATCATCCGGATATTTCGGGATCCAAAGCAATCGCATCCGATACGATCCGATAACAATCCGACACCGTCTGATAACGACCGATACTTATCTGACATCGGACTCTCCGGTCTCTGACTCCCCATGAAGATCACAGCCCGCAGGTCACACATACCGCCTACACCCCTCTATTTCATCACTCCAGCATGGTCAGTGCTCGACATACTCACTATTCCATTCCCATTCCTCTATTTCATATACATGCTGTAAATTTCATATTGTGATCCCTTTCAACCATCTGATCATTGAAACGTTTCAAACCCTTTGCAGTGCCTTGTCCATTGTTCCTAGTACCCCTTTGCTGTACCAGTCTCGCTCTCCTTGATTTTACGAGTGGTCCGGATGTACACCGATCATTGGACACTTCATTCCTCCGAACCGCATAACTCTTTTATGATACATGACCTCTATATGACCTTGCACACGATACCGCATTACCTTCTGTAGCTTCCGGAAACTTCCGTAGAACCAGATTTGCTGTACTTAAGTATGTACCAGGTTCTATGGTAATCCAGCTTTTTGAACGCCCACATTGTGCTGTGATTTTTAGCAAGCTCACCCTTCGTCGTACCTATTGATCCACTGGCCTTCGTCATCGCTGGCCCCTCGAGCCTTCGATCCAAACATCGGACTCTATCGGATCCGATACCGGATACTCCGGACAACGTATATTTTCACTCTCTGAACCTTTTGCACTCAACCTCTACATCCTCCAAGGTTCTGTCTAGTGTACCCATTGTGTAATAAGACCCCCTGAAGAACCCGGCCACGAACATCTATTTGCAGCCAACACCTGTACAGCCTACTACAATTTTGGAGCCCACCACGAGGGGGTCGTAACAACGTCTTCACTACAGCCTTCGAGGATTCCCAGAGGCTCCTCCGCTTTCCAGCCTCGACGCTCCGAACGCCTAAGAACTCGAAACCCCAATCCGATTACACAACCACCACATTCTGGACCTCCTGGAGAAGTAATTGAAACTTCCCACTTTCTTCCATCGGACATTCCCAGTATTTCATCCATTGTTTACTCCCACACGAGCTTCGCCACCCCGGTTACCTCATTACCACAGATCTTCGAAGAACCACACTCACCGCTCACACCACTACCCCTCGAACTGAACACCTTACAATTTCCAACTGACGAACCACAGAATCCTCTCGACGCCGTACAAGAACTTCCTCACGCAGCAATACCAATGGCCAACCAACCGAGATATCCGCTCCGTGGCGCTCACGGGGCCCCCGCCTTTGATGGAGTACCAACCCATCTCAACCGGTATTTCGAGGACATCGACATCATACTCACCGGCATTAATCCAGACGTTCCAGAAGCCGATTCAATTCGGTACGCAAAGCACTACCTCGACACAGACACAAGTCTCCTCTGGGAAACCCTCACACCAGCCCCGGATCCAGAATGGACTTGGGAAACCTTCAAAGCGGCTGTCCGACGTCTCTACCCAGGTTCCGATGGCGGCCGTTTGTTTTCTATCACCGATTTGGACTGTTTCATATTGGACTCAGCCCATAAAGGAGTTTACATGCGCGCAGAACACGGAGAATACTATCGGGACTTTCTCCGGATCACTTCACACTTGATCACTTCCCAACGTATGTCTACAAACGACAGAAACCGACTTTACATCCTCGGATTTGGGGATCACACAAGACGCCGGATCGAAAGCCGGCTCGCTATTATACTACCAAATCACCATCCAGAGGATCCAACGAGGTACACGCTGCAGCCGAGTTCCTACTCTCCTCGACGTCCCCGCACTCTGCGACAACCGATCAATTCTCCGGACCCGTCCGTTTCACATCCTCAGCCCCCAGGAGAGAAACGAAACCAGTGATCAAGAAGGAAGAATTTGATATGTCCGCAGCCTTGGCAACATTCGCCTCCACAATGGCTCGCCTCGAATCAATTTTATCAGCCCAGTCTCTCGAACAGGCAAAATGTTCTGCTCCTCGGATGACGAATTCCCCTGCAGGCCGGATGTGTAATTTCTGTTCGGAACCAGGTCATTTTGTTAGTGCCTGTCCGAAGGTCCTCGAATACATCAAGTCCGGTAAATGTATACGGAACACCGAAGGCAGAATTTGCCTTCCCTCCGGACGATACTTGCCAGGCACTATTGTGGGAAATAACCTATCAGAGCGCTTTGACAAGTACTATGCCACCTACCAATCCCAGAATACGCAACCGGTGACAACCGCGGTATTTGAAGCACAGCCGATCGGACCATCCGCTCACCCCCCGGACATGGAAGACGAATCGGAAGAAGAAGATAACAAGACGACCGCGTTGGAAAACATGGTCCGCACCTTTGCAAACGATGTGGCAAAGAAAGTAGATAAGGGCAAAAGGAAAGCGCCCACACCCAGGAATAATGATCCACAGCCATCTAGGTTACCTCCTCCGCCCGCCGTTGTCATTACCTCGCCTCTGGTCATGCGCCCATCGAAGCCGGAAAGAATCGAACGATCCGACATCCAGTATCATTACCAAGCTCCGATAGAAAATCCGGTAACCGTTCAACAAGTTTTCGATCGTGCACTCGACATTCCGGTCCGTGTGACACCCCGTGAATTACTCGCCATTTCCGGAGACGTCCGCAAAAAGATGAAGGATATGGTTACCGCCCGCTGAGTTCCGGTCACCGCGTCCGTCGTACAGGATATGCTCTACACAAACATTACAACCCCGGACACCTCCGATCTTGTCATAGCTGTCGATGCCGCTCCGCTCCGCATCGTAGAAGGCATATTGGATAGCCGGATCGCCGCGGAGTGCTTGCTCGACCAAGGCAGCTCGATCGTGGCAATGCGAAGAGACGTTTGGGAGAAGCTCGGTAATCCACTGCACTCCGAGCGCGTAATTCATATGGAGTCCTCACACGGTACCATCACCCCGATGCTCGGACTGATAAAGAACTTTCCCTTGCAGATCGGTCCATGCACGTTTCATGTCCAAATGCAGGTTGCCAATACCCTACCTTGCGAGGTCCTCGTCGGACGCCCGTTCTTTATGCTTACCGGCTCCCAAACTATCGACCATCCTCATGGTGCCCAAGACCTGATCCTGAACGATCCGAACACTGGAGAAAGGATCATCGTACTGACAAAGGAGTGCATCCCGATCCGGAAAAACCTCAAACTTCAGAAAACGCATCCAGATTTTTAATAGCTGGAGCCCCGGATCACCGCAACATTCCGGAGCCATCTCCAATCAAAGCGGACACAGAAGCTATACACAAACACGAGTCTCCAGCTATTCTATCTACTTCCATTCGCAATCTCTTATCTCCTTCTCTTGAAAATTTAGTTCCTGTCGATCCCCTTCCTTTTGCCGATATTTCGGGCACTTCATGTGAAGCCTTGGTCAGCGCCGGATACACACCAGTGTACCACGATACCACACACATAATGTACCCCAATAACTCAGAAACCAATACACCATCTCCGGACATCGTTATGCCAGTTTACCTTGGAAAGAAATACAAGAAAGTTGCAAACCGTGTCAACCCGATCAAAGCAACTCTACCTGAAGAATTTCGGATTGTCCGACGACAACACCCCGATCCCCTCTCCGATATCCCCACTCTTCCGACACACCCCCCCAATTTCACCCCCGGTCTCCGATATACTCAAGACCGGAAAGAAGCGCATAACGCAAATCCCACCGGATTTTTATGGCCAGAGGAAGAAAAACTCGTTCATTATCTTATTAAAGCCCAGGAAGATGCCTTCGCTTGGACGGAGACCGAAAAAGGACGATTCGACGCAAAATACTTCGATCCCATTATCATCCCGACAGTCGAACATATCCCTTGGATCTTCAAAAATATACCGATTCCTCCCGGCATCTATGACGAAGTCCTGAAGGTTATCTGAGACAAGATAGCAGCTGGAGTCTACGAAGAATCCAACTCCTCCTATCGGTCCCAGTGGTTTTGCGTGTTAAAGAAGGACGGAAAATCTCTCCGACTTGTACATAATCTCCAGCTGTTGAACAAAGTCACTATCGGCGATTCCGTGGTTCCCCCCATAATGGAGGTTTTTGCGGAATCTTTCGCCAGACGCGGATGCTATGGATCTCTTGATCTATTCGTCTCCTTCGATCAACGATCTCTTGACGAACGGAGTCGAGACCTTACCACGTTCCAAACCCCTCTCGGAGCCAAATGGCTCACTTGCGTCCCCATGGGATACACCAACGCGACGCAGATTATGCATGGAGATGTCACGCATATACTACAAGACGAAATTCCGCACGTAACCATCCCATTCGTAGACGATGTAGCGATTAAGGGCCCGGAAACCTGATACAAGCTTCCGGATGGCACTTATGAGATGATCCCGGAGAATCCGGAAATATGGCGGTTCATTTGGGAGCATTTGAAAAACATCAACCAGGTGCTCCAACGAGTCAAAATAGTCAGAGGAACCTTTAATGGCAAGAAAACGACAATTTGCACCCCTGAAACAATCGTTACCAGACACACGTGCACCTATGAAGGGCGAGTTCCGGATGCTTCCAATGTCCAACGCATTCGAGACTGGCTTCCGTGCGAAACACTCACAGATGTCCGATCATTTTTAGGCGTCTGCGGACTGCTCCGGATATTCATCAAAAACTACGCTGTACTTGCCCGACCACTTGTCAGCCTAACTCGTAAGGACGTTCCATTCAGGTTCGAAGAAGAAGAGCAAAATTCGATGGACCGACTTAAACATGCAATAGTCAACTCATCCGCCATTCGACCGATCGATTACCGCTCTGGACGGCCCGTAATTATGGCCGTCGACTCGTCCAACATCGCTGTCGGCTTCGCGCTATTTCAAATCGGACAAGATGGAATTTGATACCCATCCAGATTCAGCTTGATTACCTGGAACGAACGCGAGGCCCGATACTCTCAAGCAAAAATTGAATTATACGGACTCTTCCGCGCACTTCGGTCGTACCGGATTTACCTTATCGGCCTTCCGAAATTCACCGTTGAAATGGACACGAAGTTCATTAAGGGTATGCTAAACAATCCGGACGTTCAACCAAACGCTGCCATGAATCGATGGATTGCCGGTATACTACTCTTCGATTTCGACCTTGTTCATATTCCCGCAGATAAACACACTGGAGCTGACGGACTATCACACTGACGTGCCGCAAATGGTGAAGAAGACACCGAGTCCGAAGATCACGAAGACTGGATCAATCGGAGCTACGTATTCGCCATGGAACACATGAATCGAGCACCAGACACTTCCTACCCATCCGAGATGCCACTCGCCGGCATCGCCCATTCTCGCTTCAAAGTTTACACAGGATCGATGCTACTCAACTCGACGGTACCATCCAATGATTCACCAGCTCCGAATGAATCCTCCACCATCCTTATACCGCGACCCAACGCAGCAAAGAAAAGGGAAGAACAGATCCGCAAAATCGAATCTTTCCTTCGAAACCCGATCCGTCCTTCCGGCATCGACGCAAACCAGTTCTGACGATTAGTCCGCTCCGCATCCCAGTTCTTCATTCTAGATGACAAGCTATGGCGTCGCCGACCTAATGGATGCCACCAGGTAGTGCCCCCAGACCACAAACGGCTCGCAATTATCACAGAGGCACATGATTCACTCGGCCATAAAGGCGTTTACATTATCCGGACACGTATTCTAAATCGGTTCTGGTGGCCGGTGTTGGATCAAGACGTAAAATGGTTTGTCTGAACTTGTCACCAATGCCAGACTCGGCAAATCCAGAAGATTTTTATTCCACCAACGGTCGCCACACCGGCCGGTCTTTTCCATCGAGCGCACATTGACACCATGTTCCTACCCAGAACTTGTGGTTTCCAACTTCTTGTCCACGCCCGATGCTCGTTATCCGCATACCCAGAAGCAAGACCGCTACGAAACAAGACCGCCTGTCTTCTCGGAACCTTCATATTTGAAGATATACTGTGCCGAAGAAGAGATCATCATGGATAATGGTGCCCCATTTATCAAAGCCCTCAATTTCCTCAAGAAGCGGTACGGAATCCATCACATCCGTATTTCCGGATACAATTCTCGTGCTAATAGCATCATCGAACGTGCCCACCGATCAGTCCATGAGTCATTAATCAAAGCAGCAGACGGAGATGAATCGAAATGGCCAGACATCTTACCCTCGGTCATTTGGGCAGAACGAACCACAATCCAGCGATCCACCGGTCACTCTCCGTTTTACATCGCACACGGCGTCGAACCGCTTTTCCCTTTCGACATATCCGAAGCAACATATCTAATTCCGACTGCCAATGCCCCGATGACCACTCCAGAACTGATAGCCCTTCGTGCCCGCCAACTGCAAAAATGAGAAGAAGATCTTGCAACAATCGCCGATAAAGTGCTCACTGCCCGCAAACAATCCATCAAGCAGTTCATCGACGCACACCGCAAGTCTATTATCGATTACAACTTCCAACCCGGATCGCTGGTATTGATCTGAAACTCGGCCATAGAAATGGAATTAAACTGGAAGACAAAACCGCGATTCTTCAGACCGATGATCGTTGTCCGCCGAACTCAATACGGCGCATATATTCTCTCGGAACTCGACGGGGCCGTCTCCAAAATCCACTACGCAGCTTTCCGCATCATTCCCTACTATCCACGGTTGCAAACATCGATTCCGGTCACTGCTATCACCGACCAAACGACGGAGATAAACAAGGACGTCCCTCACAATCAAACACACGAGACGTCACATAACTCTATCGACACCGAAGATGAGGAAAGCCAGTCGGCCGATCTATCCGATGAATCTGACAATGAGGCCGCCGATACTGATGCTCCAGAAACTCGTCCGCAATGCTCCGGAGCAACCCGGAACCTTCGGCCTTGCCATTAAGCATTTTGTTTCCATCCAATCCTTCACTCCATAATTTACATTGATTTCAACGATCAATAAAAATAAAAATAAAAATAAAAAATAGAGAAATTTCGGACAACTCCAAACTTTATATCCGACGTTCTTCACTTTATACCTCAGTCTCACACTTCTCACCTATTTTTCCACTCAGTAACGAAACATAAAATTAAAACTAAAACAAAGAAAATTTTTGTGTATTTAGCAGATGACTAGCTGAGAAGGAGCATCCGGAGAAGCTCCGCCCCAGCCCTCACCTGATCCGCCCCCCTCTCCATCATCTGGAGCGCTCTCTCCAGCGCCTCCTTTCCGGACACCCCTGGCGCCGTCTCCCGCTCCTTTCCCTTCCGGCTAGGACCCGCCTCCGCCTTCCTCCTCTTCGCTGACGGCTCCTCCACCAGCTCCATGCTGTCATCCTCAATTTCATCCTCCTCCTCCTCCTCCTCCGGCATCGTCTCCTCGCGAACCGGTACCCACGTTGCACCTCGCCTCGGCCTTTTGCTCGCAGTCGCTTCTGCCGCCTTCGGACCTACTCCGCTACATTAGCCAATACAGATCCGGTACTCTCTTGACTTACCTCCGGCACTGGACACCGCGACCTTCTCGGCTTTCACCCCTGAAACACACCCCTTAGATTGATTCATCAAGAAATAAAAAGAATATTACTTACCTCATACAGCCGAGAGACTGCACGACACCTTATAGTTCCGGCACCACCGGCACGCCACTCCTTCCACTCCGTAGCACGAACGCCTCTTCCAGGCGCACGCCTCACAGGCCGGGTCGTGCTCCTACTCACTGATCAGAAATCTAAGAATCAAAAACTCCAATTGACGACTTACCTTGTCCCCAGGCTGTCGCGCAGCCCGGAGCTCGATGTCCGCCCCCACTCCGACCCTCCGCCCTCGCCCTCGTCCCTCCGTTGCCCGTTTTCCAATATCGCCCCACCCCGACATATAGTGAGGGGTCGCAGTCATCCGCGCGCCAACCCGATGCTCCGGAACAGGGGGCACCTCAACCACCACACGGCGCCCCCCGATCCTCACACTGGTCGCCCCCGCCTTCATGACACTGACGGGCGTTACCCCATCGGTCCCCCATATCGTCCGGACGCCGTCTTGATCGCCCTCGTCGGCCCCCGCCTTGCTCACGGCACCCGCCATCGGATCCGTTTCTTCGCTCACGCCCGGCTCCACAACGACCGTCGGATCGGTCACGGCCGTGGTCACGGCCGCTGCGTCGGCGACCGGCGTAGCTGTTGCGGCTGCTGCTGCAACCTCCTCTCCCCCCTCTTCGTCGTCCTCGCTCCCAACCATCCGACGTGCCCAGGCAAGGCGCGCCCTCTTCTCGGCAGCTCTCGTCGCCTCCGTCCGCCTCTCCTCCGCCTCCACCTCCGCTGCGGCCCTCTCGGCGGCCGCCCTCTCCTTGTCCGCACGTTCCTGTTCGGCTTCAGCCTCCTCCTGTTTCCTTGTCCGCTCAGTGGTCCATTCGTCCCCGCAGAGCCTTCACCACTTTTTGAGCCTTTGCGCGACGAGGACGAGTCCTTCATCCACCTCCACGTCATCGTCAATTGCGGCAACGTAGCCCGCAAGGAAATCATCCTGAAAACTTGTCAGTGCAAAGTGAAAAAGAAAGAAAGAAAGACCATGCACCACATCACCCCCATACATCTGCACCCACTCCGCGTATTCACTGTCCTGCCCCCGCTCCGGTAATTCCTCACCCGGTGCCATGGTCCGCGCCTCCGTCATCGCCTGGGCCGCGTTCCGGAAAACGAGAGCGTCGAAGTTTTCCATTTTTTTTGGATGGTTGATGCATTGCTGTTATTGGAGAAGACACAAGTGCGTGTTTGGACCTATGTGCACCCACACAATGCATACTTCATGATCAACAAACGATTATTTGGCCTTGTTTGGTCGCAACCGAGGGCGGTTGCATTTTCAGCCCCCGGGAGAATGTAAGGATAATATGCAGTTTAAACATAGAAACATGACAGATACCGATCATCCGGATATTTCGGGATCCAAAGCAATCGCATCCGATACGATCCGATAACAATCCGACACCGTCCGATAACGACCGATACTTATCTGACATCGGACTCTCCGGTCTCTGACTCCCCGTGAAGATCACAGCCCGCAGGTCACACATACCGCCTACACCCCTCTATTTCATCACTCCAGCATGGTCAGCGCTCGACATACTCACTATTCCATTCCCATTCCTCTATTTCATATACATGCTGTAAATTTCATATTGTGATCCCTTTCAACCATCTGATCATTGAAACGTTTCGCAGTGCCTTGTCCATTGTTCCTAGTACCCCTTTGCTGTACCAGTCTCACTCTCCTTGATTTTACGAGCGGTCCGGATGTACACCGATCATCGGACACTTCATTCCTCCGAACTGCATAACTCTTTTATGATACATGACCTCTATATGACCTTGCACACAATACCGCATTACCTTCTGTAGCTTCCGGAAACTTCCGTAGAACCGGATTTGCTGTACTTACGAAAATGTACTTAAGTATGTACCAGGTTCTATGGTAATCCAGCTTTTTGAATGCCCACATCGTGCTGTGATTTTTAGCAAGCTCACCCTTCATCGTACCTATTGATCCGCTGGCCTTCATCGTCGCTGGCCCCTCGAGCCTTCGATCCAAACATCGGACTCTATCGGATCTGATACCGGATACTCCGGACAACGTATATTTTCACTCTCTGAACCTTTTGCACTCAACCTCTACATCCTCCAAGGTTCTGTCTAGTGTACCCGTTGTGTAATAAGACCCCCTGAAGAACCCGGCCGCAAACATCTATTTGCAGCCAACACCTGTACAGCCTACTACAGCGCGTGTCCTGGAGCAGGCAATCTCTCACCATGTGACCAGCTTGGCCACATCGGAAGCAGGTGCGCAACACTCCAGGGGCACAGGCACGATCCACCACCATGGCATCACCGGTGTTGGTGGGATGCGGCATGGTGGGAGGGGCAGGGGTGCGGGCCAATGGCTGGGCCAGGAAGGGGCGGGGGGCTGGGGCAAAGCAGATTTGTTGAGGGAGGGGGCAGCTGGTTGTGGGCGGAGCAAGACACACAGAGTTCTGCTGCACAATGACTCCATCAAGGCGATGCTGCTGAGCATCTAGCCTTTCTGTGAGTGCCTTCCACTGCACGTAGGTCTCTGGCATTGGCAAAACACCATAGACCTTTCCCACTAGCCTCCTGCTCAGGTTCGACTCCAGCCAATGGACCAGGATGTCCGAATTGGCCACTTCTGTCATCCCTGCTCTTCGGAACATTGTTTCGAACTTTGTGAAGAACTCAGGTGCTGTCATAACACCCTGTTTCAACCTTGCAATGTCTGCAAGGGCAGTCGCACAGTTGTTCAGGTCATCAAACGCTTGCTTCATCTCCTCCACAAATTCTGCCCAGGTTCCAACCTTGTTGTTACCCAGGATTTCCTCTCCCTTCATATTTGCCCATTCTGTGGCAAACCCATCTCCAGCAATTTTGCTGAGGGTGTAGAGGACCTTTGCCAGGTCCGTGGCATAGATTATCAGATTTGCCATAAACAGGAGGAAGAGCGACTGGAGGAATGTACAGAAAATTCTTTTTTGCCCATCAAATGGGGTGACAACTAAATCCAGCCTTGTGGCATGGACTTCAGGCAGGGTGATGTGGTCAGCCATCACAGACCCTGGTGGTGGTGATGGGGTTTTGGGGACATTGGTAACGGGGGAATCGGGGGGAGCTGGGCTCGACCTGGTCTCAGTTGTAGACACTGTAAATAAAATTCCGGGCCTTGGGCACTCAGGATTTCTTTGATCTCTTAGCAGTCCTCTCAGGCTGCTCTCTAGGTACTTAGGTACTTATCAAACTCTGATTCTATAAAGCTGTTGCTAGCGTGGGGCCCAAATGGTGTCCCAGGTGGTCGCTCCACAACTCCTAATGAGTTGCCCATGCACCCTTCTGACAATGGTCACAGAGCAAGGGCCCTGTCCACTGGACCAGGAAACTACAGAAAGACTATGTAGAGGGCCTTTCCTTGCCCTGTACACTACACGATTCACTGGTACATAGCTGTAAAACAAAGATCTGGGCCTTGGGCACTTGGTATCACTTGGGGAGGGTCACAGTAGACTTCCTCTGGGTCTGGTCACGTGTATCTACACACAGTAAAAATTTTGTGCAGTTCTGTTACACACTGCAGGCAGGGTAAAGAAGAAGAGGATGAGGGGGATAAGCTGTGACAGGGTGTGACAGTTTGAGATAGGGGTCCAGGCTAGCTGGGTTAGGACACGGGGCTAGGGTGGATTGGGTGGGATGTTAGTATTGTGTCAGACTTAGTCTCATGCTCACACGACTTAACATAAGGTCAATGATGATGATACTAACATAAGGGGAAAAGGGCACAAGTAAGAAAAGGATGCAGTATATATAGCGAGCACTTCGGGAGTTTCTGGTCCCACGCTCGGACCCCGTGTGTCACGTGATGCACTCAGGCCCGGGTCACGTGATTTTTTCATTACATAATCCGCCCCCCATTCGGGTCACATGACTCATCCACAATCTTCCCACAACTCTTTTGCAATCCTTTCTTGGCCTTTCCAGCCTGCTTATGTAAGCAATCTTGACAATATACAAGAGAGAGAGGCAGATGGCTGGAGCCCTGCAGGTCCAGCAACAACAACAACAACAGCTTCCATTGGCTCCTACCCAGGAGCAGGATTTGGAGAAGAGGCGCAGTGAGTCTGAACTCATGCCTCTGTAATAGTATGAGCCATGTTCCTGCCCCCGCCCCTGTAACCATAGCAAGTATACCCAAATACACAATCTTGCAACAGAGACATGCCCAGAGCACAAACGGACTTGAGGACAAAACCACAGTAAAGGTCATGGAAGAGAAGCCAAAGAGACAGAAGAGAGAACTGACTCTACTGGCACACTTTGAGACACTCACCACTGCACAATGGGGGAGTGCCAAGGTCCTGGTAGACTCAGGATGTACCAACTGTTTCATGGATCTTGACTGGTGTAAGGATCTTGGACTGGAACTTATGCCCTTGCCAACACCAATCAAGGTCTACAATGTTGATGGTACTGTGAATAAGAATGGCCCTATCAAGTATGGAATTGACCTCATCCTGGTGGTAGGTGACCACCAGGAACAAATTCATTTCCTGCTTGGCACAACAAAGTCGTACAAGATAATCCTGGGACATGACTGGCTAACGAAACATAACCCCAATATTGATTGGACTCAGGGGAAGATATCTTTCAAACGTTGCCCCCAGAGTTGTTTCCCGTCCCCTGGACTTGACCCCCAGTACCACTACCCCAGAACCCGCAACTATGACAATGCTTTCCAAACCATCATGGACAACCATTTCCCAGACACCACAACCATGCCAAATTGGCCTTCTCTATATCCGACAGTCTTTAGCCAAGGCTAAATGGGATGAGTTACCCAAACCACAACCTGATTTTGACATCAAGATTGAGTTCTGCGAGGACCCAGGCCACTTATCCTCCAAGCTCTACTTGCTCATGAGGGAAGAGACAATTGAGATGAACTGGTGGATCGACAAGCAGTTGGCCTCAGGGAGGATTAGACCCTCCAAATCTCCCTATGCCAGTCCGTTCTTCTTTAAACGAGAAAAGGATAAACTGCAGCCTATCATCGACTACTCACAGCTTAACTCATTCTTGATTAAGGACAAGTTCCCACTACCATGCATCCGCAACTGTGTAGACAAGCTTCATGGAGCAAAGATCTTCTCCAAGATTGATGCGAAGGGTGGGTTCCTGTTGTTGAAATTGTGGGAAGGACACCAGGAAAGATGTGCTTTCTTGACCTTGCAAGGTTTGTTCGAACCGACGGTAATGTGGTTCGGTCTCCAGAATGCCCCCATGACTTTCCAGAGATTCATGAACCACATCTTACGAGAGGAAATCGCAGGCAGACACATACTCGCATATATCGATGACATCATCATATTCGCTGACAACCTCATGACCCACCGCTACTGGATGGACTGTGTGCTGCAGAGGTTCCGGGACAATGGACTATGCCTATGGTTGAGCAAGTGCAAGTTCGAGAAAGCTGAAGTCTTCTACCTGGGGCTCAGACTCTCCCATAATCAGCTCGAGCACGATCCAGCCAAGGCAGAAGCTATACGGAACTGGACACAACCCTGGAACATCAAGGAACTCCAGTGGTTCTTAGGCATGATCAACCACTTGCAATGCTTCATCCCTGGCCAAACCCCTGTTCAAGCTGACTGGCAACATCCCATGGTGCTGGCAAGCAGAACAGGTTGCGGCCTTTTTGGATCTAAAGAAGGCGCTTGTCTCGGCCCCGGTCCTCGCTCTACCCCAGGACATGGGTAAGTGGAAGGTAGAAATGGACATGAGTAACCTCACGACAGGTGGAGTCCTTTCTCAGCTGCAGACTGACGGCACTTGGAGACCTGTCGACTACATCTCCCAGGCCCTCACCATTGCTGAGAAGAACTATGACATCTACGACAAGGAATTCCTCGCGGTGATTTGGGCACTCAGAGAATGGAGGGTGTACCTCATAAGAGTGAATGAAACCTTTGAAATCTGGACCGACCATGCCAACCTTCAGTATTTCAGAAAACCGCAGAAACTGAAGCCGTGACAAGTATGTTGGTACAGGGAACTCCAGAGTTTCAACTTCGAGATCAAGTATTGGATGGGGAAAAGTAATACCAAAGCTGATGCCTTATCTCAAAGACCAGACTATGGAGATGCTGCTGAAGAAGATGCCCCTATTCAAGTATTCCCCTCCAAGGTGAATATATACACCAGTTTCACCTCTGAGATGGAGATGCTCCTCCAGAAAAAGAGTGCAGAACATGTCACCAAGCCTGAGGAACTCGATGACAGCTGGATGCGAGATCGTTTCGGGCTATGGTAGAAGAGTAGCACTGTGTGGATACCCCCAGCTGTACGCAAGGTGGTCCTCAACTACGAGCATGACCTCCCTATCACAGGACACCCCAGGGCTAAGAAAATGAAAGCCGTGGTACTCAAAGCCTACTGGTGGCTGGAGATGGTGAAGGATGTGGAATGTTATGTAGCAGGATGTGAAGGTTGTCAGAGGACCAAGCCAGACCGGATGAAGCGTGCAGCCCCCCTATACCCACACCCAGTACCAAGCAGACCATGGTCAGCGATCAGCTGGGATATAGTAGGACCGCTGCCACAATCCTGCAGGTTTGATTCCATCCTGGTCATTGTTGACAAGTTCACCAAACGAATGCTCATTGAGGCAATTGGGTTTGACCTGATGAGTCTAGGAGCAGCAAGGATCTTGCATGACTGAGTGTTCTGGAACCACAGCATTCCCCAGAAAGTTGTCAGCAATTGTGGGCTGCAGTTCGTCTCAAGGTTCATGAGGGAGTTTTACCGCATGATTGGGATAAAGGCTAATCTGAGCACTGCCTTCCACCCCCAAACTGACAGACAAACAGAGTGAGTGAACCAAGAGATTGAAACTTATCTATGAGAGTATGTTGACCATCTCCAGGACGATTGGGCGGAGTGGCTGAGCACTGCGGAATTCACGCTGAACAACCGGGAACACTCCGCGACCGGCTACACCCCCTTTTTCCTGGACTATGGGCAGCATCCATGGAATGGAGGAATTCATCCCTGGACAGAGGTGAATCCAGCTGTGGATGAGTGGATGGCCAAGTTGGAGGAGTTGTGGCAAGCTGCCAAGGAGGCCATGGAAAAGGCTGCACTGGCAATGAAGAAAAGCTACGACAGCAGGAAACGACCCAGTCGCAAGTATGGGAAAGGAGATCTGGTATGGCTCGACATGCGAAACCTGAACAAGAAACTCGACAATAAGCATGCTGGGCCTTTCACCATCATCGAGAAAGTAGGACCAGCAGGATATCACCTCAAGTTACCTCCAGCCTGGCATATCGACGATGTGTTTAACAAGCTTCTCCTAACCCCATATATTCCCCCCTCTTTCACCTCACAGTCCCGACCACCCCCTCCTCCCCCCACCATTGATGATGACCACCTGGAATACAATGTTGAAGAAATCCTGGATGTGAAGAAAGCGGGATGAGGAGTCAAGTATCTGGTGAAATGGTTAGGATATCCCATCAAGGAGAACACCTGGGAGCCCCGCCAGAACCTCACCAATGCCATGCTCCTGCTTCAGGACTTCTTCCTCAAACACCTGGAGAAGGCAAAGCTAGCCAGTCAAGACGCCCAGCCTTGAGGAGGGGGCCATGTCAGGATCGCTTACATAAGCCATCATCATTGAACTCCAAAGTGCACCAGCGACTAGTGACGAGACGTGGGTACAGGATCACGTGACTGCCTGCAACCTTGGGGATACTCGTGACCATGCACCGGTGCCTACAGGGCTCCAACAAGTGCCTGTCACATGTCTGCACCCACGTTTCTTGACCTTTCCCACACTTTGCAATTTGTGATGGAGGCAGATCCATGACAGTGGAACTGACAGGTCCCATCAATCAATCAATCCTAATCGGGTCTAGTTGAGGTCTCCCCTCGGGCAGCTGAGCCCGCACCAAGCATTTCTCTTGTCTACGCTCCTTATCTGTGCCTGCCTGCTGCCTTCCTATTCCAGTATCTCATTTACCCTAATCTACCTCCCCTATACCTCGCAACTCAGTGCACGTAGCCTCACTTTCTTCCTCATGACTCACTCATGCTGCACAGCCCCCTTCCCTAGTATATATAGTACCCATGTAGTAGTGTTAGTCCCTTATGCTGAAATCAAGTTACTTCCCCTCTCGCTTTCTGTGAGGACCTTGGACTGACACTTCTGCTTCACCCCCATATGACCTGCATGTGGTTTGAGATTTGTCAGAGGATGGTAGCTAGCAATGCTTACATTCCAATCTTGGAAAGTTCTTCCCATAACACAACAAGAGTTTCTGAATGGCAAGGATGCTTAATCATCTCATTAAGGGTCTTCATCATCTGCTTGTACACCTTCTTGTAATTTTTTTCATCAAAATTGATGGCTGAATGGACTCCACCCGAAAATTCCTGGATGCTATTGAATAGCTTTTCAAGCTGGTGAAGTCAGACATGAATAACAAGATGTATGAATCAGGCATACTGCTGTGCATACAAGAGCAATTACTGGAAGGGGCATTTTCAGACTGAACTTTTTCAGAAACAGGTGGCCAATGGACAAATAGAAACTGTATCAGACATTGTCAAATGCAAGGGTGGGTGAAGAATGTATCCATCCCCTTAATAAAGATGATTAGAAACAATAGATAAATGTCAAACAAAGTCCAGACCACATTGTCCTTGGGACTGACAATGAATCAGTCATAATCCATAAGTTCCTTAGAACAGCAGGCAATTTCTGCAGGTTTAAATCTTGTACTGGCCTTAATCTCCTCAGAAGTGTACAAGTACTGAGTAACAAGACTTTTGGCCATACTCTTGAGCTGCATATGAAAGTTTGATGCTTCCTTCATGATCTAGGCATGGGCATCAGGAGCAGACAAAGCACAATATTATCTTTGCTTACCATTTTCAAGACAGGCTTTGACAGCCCAAAAGCTTCAAGAAATGAATAAGTAAATGGTAAGCACAACTATATGTGAAATTTTACAGTGTTCAGTTTTCAAGGTGGCAGATGCTAAAGCCTCCGTGGAATGATTTGTGGCATCTTGCTTCTGTGGGAATCCATCACAACAGCAAAGATCAAGGACATATGCTTGCTTGGCATGTTTGATGTTCTCTTGATCAGCTTGCAAATAAAACTTGATGTGCATGCCAAGAGGTTCCCTTCTGGCAGGAGTCTTTGAGAACTGTGGCACATGCTTGGGCTGAACCTCCTTGTCCATGTCTAAGTCATCAGTGGGGCTGGAATCACCACACTCTTCATGTCCAGCACTTGGCCATGACCCAGACATGGAGGGCACTTGTGAATGAGAATGTGAAAGAGGGTGTCACAGGGAAGGGGTAGAAGCCAAGCAAGAGACAGATCCTAAAGTTGGGTGAGAAGTAGAAGCAATGGATGGTGAGCAGGACCTGGGAGCAATAGAGGTTGAATGAGGGGCAGAAGTGATGGAGGCTGGATGAGAAGCTGAAGTGGTGGAGGCCATGCGAAAGGTGGAATTGATGGAAGCTGGGCATGAAGACACAGGAATGTATGGTGCTGGATGACTGCAAGAGCAGCTTGAGGACTGCCAAGAAGGGGCATCCAGATGCGATCTGCTGGCATGCTGCTGAAGGGCCTGTGCCAGAGAGTGGGTGCATGGCCAGGAAAATCATCAGAAAGAGACATCTGTGGAGGAAAAAGTTGTTGTGAGTTTGCTGCCCAGGTTGGTTGTGGACACTGGGATGGATATTAGACTAGCTAGTGTCAGAGTAAAAGTGCATACCAAAGTCAAAGGGCTCATTGAGAAGTGCTGTCAGTGACTCCAATGCACCTAACTCATTAGTGCCAAATCAAAAGATATCACAAGACTATGCACCTTTGTGACCTGTAGGTGCATGGTCATTGTAATAGTGGTTAGAGGCTGAGGTTAGCAAAATCATTGCTGCTGCTCACCAGCCAGCTGGTTGGATACAGCGCTTCACAAAGGGTATAGTGATGGATCAAGGTCAAATGTATTTGGATAGCCACCACAACCTACAGAATGAATATGAGGCAGTGGGTGCAAGGGTTATGCAGACTCACTAGTATATCCATCCTCCCAAGTGCTCGTGCATGGAGAGGTATGACCTTGGTCTAGATCGTCTTTGCCATCAGGTTCAAGGTTTTGCAAGGATACAGTCCTGTCACCATTGCCAGCATCATCAGCATTGGAGGCCTCATCAGAGACATCAAAGTCATGCTGGTATGGTTGAAGTGTTGGGGGATGACTAGTTGTTTCTGGGAAAAGGTCATAAATGTTGTATGAAACAGAAACATGCAGTTACTAATTGCCATTTGCTCTGAATTGGATGTAATAGGCATGGTGCTGAATGGGACAGGCTCAAGGGGTGACATATGAGTCTGGTTGTGGTTGGGAGCCTGAGTTGTTGTGGTACTCCCACCAGCTTTCGCTCTCTACAAGAGACAACATTGAAAAAGATGCTTGATACATAATTCAATCTTACCTTGTGTGACTTGGCCTTGAGAGCTTGAGCACAATCTCTGGTCACAGTGGCTTGTCTCCACTGCTGATGGGTGGTTGTTGCTGCAATCTCACCAGCATGCAAAAGGCAATCTTGAGGGGTGTCAGTTGGACAGCTGCAAGTAGAGTGACGCCCTCCTGACTGTGTAGGGGGCTCATGAGGGGGATCCATGGCAGTGGAAAAGGGCAGATGCACAGTTGAACCTGGGTATGAGCCTTTTGAGTCATTTTGCTGCAGGTTTGTGCATGCCAAGTCAGTCAACAGAGATTAAGTGACAGTATAAAGTGGTTATTGATGGTTTAATCCAGTTTTTAATAATCTCGGTCACATGAATTGATGATTATTAATACCTTGATTTGAACAGTCTGCATCAACCTGGATGGAATGAGTATCAGAATATCTAAAGCCTACTGGTAGCTAAGGATTGCATGAAACATTTCCTTGTCATCAAAGTTGTTCAAATAATAGTCCTGCCCAATTTCCATACTGTTGTCCTTTGTGAAGCTTGGATCTGCAATTGCCCCAAATTTTGGAACAAGCTGGACCATTTGTTGAATGCTGGAAAAAGTGAAGATGTCACCCATTGGAGCACCATTGGAGCAGAAGTGGCAATGGACTAAGAACATATCAATTCCTGGTTCTGGGATGTTGATGCATTCACCACAAGGGTTGATCTCAACATGCTGGGCTGAGTATTGAAAGTATTCTCCATAGAAGAGGAGTGGCACATCAAGATAATTGGTTTGAAGGACTGGCTTAAACACCATTTGAACCTGCACTATACTGCAAGCTAGAAGTTGGGGAGCACATACAGTAAACATGGGGGACAATGTGAGAGTATTCCCACTTAGTATTCCCACTTACCACCAGCACCCACAGATTCAGAATTGATGCCTTCACCTGTGTCCACAATAAAAGTATTGCAATGACCATAGGGCATTTCATCATTTGGTGGTAAACACTGAGTGGTCTGGGTGGGATTAATGATCTGAGAGTCTTGAGCAGATTGCCATTGGATTCGAAAACCAAACCAGATATGAATCTGGTCAAATGGAAGGAAGGTGTCCAGGGAACTGAGTCTTTGCCCATGTTGTTGGGTATATGTTTTCCCAGAATAAAAGTCTCCAATTGCCCCATGCAAATCTGGGAGTATCAACTGCTGTGAGGCTTCACTGACAGTGGCAGTAAGGTGAGGTGACACATTGACATAGAGGGCAACAGTGTTATCTTCAGAGAGGAAGTAGTGAAATTCACGAAGCACCTTGGCAAGAGCATGGAGCATCTCATCACAATGTGAGAGATGCTGTGCCTGGACAATAAAATCCACTATGCTATGAAGAGCATGAAGAGCATTCAGTGGGATTGTGCCAGCAGCAGCAGCAACTAGTTGTTTGATCTGAAATCTTGAGGGCATCAAGAACTGCATCAGTACTGGGACCAATATGAATGATAGTGCAATGTGGGGATTGGAAAATGTGCTTGAGACCAACAGCCAGTCCAGAGATTGAAGGAACCACATTATCATGCCCCAACTGCCAGAAGATACATGTAGTGTGTTATTCCTTGAGAGGTAACAAAAAAATATGCCTCTGATTTGATCTCATATGCAACACCAGCTGCATCCAGTCCTGCGGGAAGCAATCTGCAAATGTACTGATATTGACATGTTCTGGGGGCAATTGGAGAAGGAAATTGTGGCATATTGGTGTCAATTAAATGGTGATACTGTAGCTTGTTGATCCCCAAGAGAAGATAATATTCCTCAAGGCCATGGAGGTGATGGACAGTGATGTTTGCAATGAAATACTTGATCATGAACTCAATGTGTTTCTGAATTTTTTTGTTGGCCATTTCATGAGGTGGGACATAGCAATCAACTTTCAAGGAGGGGGCTTGCAAAGGCAGAAGCCCAGGAAGTCGAACAAGGAAGGAAAATCCACCATCAAGACGATCAAGGCCCACAAGCTTCAATGCATCAGTTTCACAGTCAATCCTAAATTGGGAGCTTAAAGGTCACAGTGAAGTCACAACAAGGTCGCAGAGGTCACATGGATAGTGGACACGAAAAGCTCGACTACAAGGTAGAAAGAGGTGATGTCTGAGAATATCAAAGTCTAAGGAAATACAGGCCTTGAATCTACTTGTATATATACTGGGTCTGATTCTATGGAGACAATATAAGTACAAGGTAATGGTAGGGCAATGTCTGATGAGGATGATGGTAGCGAGGAAATGAAGGTATCCGAGTAACAATTGTAGGGTTGTCGGGACACCGAGAAAGGAAGCGTCAGTTGGTGGGGAGATGGGGTGACAGTAAGAGAAGGACAAGGACGCCAAGGAGACAAGAAGTCGATGTGGGAGGGAGATAAGGGCGTTAGGGGAATGGGATAACAGTATGAATGGGGTGTGGGAGAGAACAAAGTCACATTAGGGATAGTTGCTTGATGGATGGTGTCAGGTGTCAGATGGTTGACAGGGTGATGGCATCCCACTTGATGTGCCATCACACAAATGGGCTGTACTGTTGGTCATAGTCACGTGGGATCTCATGACTTACCAGTCATGTGACCACGACCTTTGAGAGGTCACATGATGTTGCCACAACATATTCCCCTTCCTAAGATTTGTTCTCCTGGACAAACTCCATGATGGCCTCTTTCACATCCACAAGGTTCTCCAGGGGCTCCCACATATTCTCCTTGGGTGGGTAACCAACCCAACTCACCAGGTACTGGACCTTCCCCCTCCACTTCCTCTTGGCCAGAACTCGTTCAACATCATACTGCTCTCCTCCCTCTACAAGTTCGGGTGGTGGGTGGAAAGTAGACAGGTCTCCTCAGAAGGGTTTGAGTAAGGTCTTGTTGAAGACTGGGTGGATTTGCCAACTTGGGGGAAGGGTAAGGTGATAGGCCAATGTTCCCACCTTTTTTTCCCCAGGGAAAGGGCCAACGAACTTGGGTCCAAGTTTCTTAGAGGGGAGGTTCCGCGAATCCAGATATACTAGGCCACCCTTTTTGTAAACCTCCAGTTCCCGTGAACAGTCATTGTAGGTTGTAGAGTTGGTTTCCTGGCCCTTCCGTAGGATGTTGCAGAGTCGGTCATGGGTAGCGGAAATCCTAGCAAGGAAATCGTCTGTGGTGGGTATGTTGGAGTCGACAGGGAAACTGGGGATCGGAGAGGGGTTGAGACCATGAAGGGCCAAGAAGGGAGTGATGTCCGAGTCACAGATAGGTCACAAGTTGAGGGCAAATTGGGCTAGAGGAAGAAGGTTGGCCCAGTCGGCCTGGTCTTCTTTGGTCAGTGCATGGAGAACAACCTCTACCTCCTGGTTGGCCCTCTCTACTAGTCCATCAGTCTGGGGGTGGTAGGTGGTGGAAGTGGCCAACCTGATTCCCAGTTTGTCATAGACCTCGTGCATGAACTTAGAAATGAACTGTCCCCCTCAGTCGGATACTGCCTTTTCTGGGAGTCCATAGTAGGCATATATTTTCTCGAGGAGAATCGAGGCCGCTCCTTCTGACATGAGTTCCTGGATAGTTGGGACCAGGACAATTGTTTTCATTAGATAGTCCTTGATTACTAGAATCATGTCATAACCTGCAGATTCTGAGACAGGGCCAATCAGGTCCCAACTGATGACCTGCCAAGGTCACAAGGGAATAGGGAGAGGGTGGAGGGGTGCTGGCTTTTGGCCATGTTGGGGTTTTATCCTCAGGCAGACATTGCAGGCAATGACATAGGTGCAGGTGTCCTTCTTAAGCGAGGGCCAGTACCAGTATTTCATGACTGTGACCTGGGTCTTGGAGATCCCTGGGTGTATGGTGGTCCAAGCCAAGTGGTGGAGGTTGAGGATGTCCTTAACGAGTGACAGTGGTACCCAAAGCTTCTCCCATACCTGGAAATATCCCTCCTTGTCCTTCTCCACTTCTTCTGGTGGGGTTCCGAGAGCTTGCTCAACCTTCAGCTTTTCCATCAGGGACAAGGTCTCATTGACCCAGAAGAAATGGTCTGGTAGGAGGACTTGGGCAGGGCGGGGAGGTTGGTCATCATAGTCGGGATGGTGGGACAGGGCATCGGCAGCAGCATTCGATTTTCCAGAGCAGGGAACTCTCTTGAAGCAGAAGAGTGACAGGAACTGCCTCCATTGGTTTTGGCATCCATTGAGTGGGTTTGGTTTCGGAAGTACAAGAGGTTCTTGTGGTCCGTGTGGACTTCGAAATCCTGACCGAGGAGGTAATGCTGCCACTCCTCGAGTGCTCGAACCACTGCGAGGAGTTCCAGGTTGTAGACATTGTAGTTTAATTGGGCATCCCGGAGCTTCGTCGAGAGACAGTCTACCATTCTCCATACCCCATCCTGTAGCTGGTACAGGATAGCCGAAGTCACAACCTCACTAGCATCTGTTTCGATTTTCCAAGGCATCCCATCTTGGGGAATCATGACCTGGACTGAATTCTGTATTGCATCCTGGATATCATAGAACAACTTTAGCATGGCATCCATTCACCTTTGCCAGTGCAGGCATGGAGCAGGGCAGCGATTTTGGCATAGTTTGGGATATATTGCCAGTAGTAGCTTCCAAGGGCTGTGTACCTGCGCATGTCCTTCGCGGATTTCGGGACTGGCCAGTTATCGATTGCTGAACATCTCTTCTCGCTCTTTTCAATGGTTCCTTGTCAGATTTTATTTCCAAGGAAGGTTACCTCTGTCTGCTTGACTTCGCAGGTTTGACAGTCAGGTGATTCTCCTGGAGGATCTGGAAGACTTGTTCAGTAAGGTCACAGAGTTCTTCGTGGGTATCAGAACAGATGAGGATGTCGTCGATATATACAAAAACCTGACCAGTGGCCACAAGGTCTTTCAGGGTGTTATCCATGAAGGCCTGGAAGATCGCAGGGGCATTAGTCACTCCAAAAGGCATAACCCAGCAAAGGAATTGTCCATATTCGCATATGAACGCCAACAGCCTCTCGCTCTCTTCTGATACCTGGATATTATTGAATCAAATTTGGATATTGATCTTTGAGTAGTATCGGAATTTCTGCAGGCAGTCATAGATGTTCCTGATGAGGGGGAGAGGATAGGTGTTCTTAACCATGACTTTGTTCAATCGTTTATAGTCAACCACAGGCCGGATTTTGTCTCCTTCATTCTTGAAGAAGAGAGGACTTGCCCAGGGTGACTGACTGGGATAGATATGTCTGGTTGCGAGGTTCTCATCCAGGAGCTCCGCATGGTAAGCCCTTGGTGTCAGATAGATCTGAGACCAGTACAGGCAGGCACCATCCTCTAGCTGGATGTCAATGTCAACTCTGGGATGGTGTGGGGGTAGGATGTTGTAGAATTCTTCCCCAAATACTCGCAGGAAGAGAGTTGGCCAATTGGGAGAGTCATTCACAATGACACAGACTGTGGCACTGCAAGGAAGACCACGACAATGCTGGAATTCGAGGGAATGAGTCTGCCAGTCGATGACAGGGTTATGTTTTTGGAGCCAATCATCGCCTAGTATGAGGTTGAAGTTGGGGTAATTGCCCAAATAGCATTCAATAATCTTGTGATGACCAAGGCTGAACTCAATCATGACTTTGGTGGAGTGCGTGATAGGTCCTCGTGAGTTGGGCATGCTGTCAGTATTTCTTGTGATCATTGGGGCCAGGAGCCATTCCATAGGGAACTGGTTCTGCTTGGCGAAGTTATGATCCATGACCAAAGTAGTACTCCCGCTATCAATGAGCACTTTCCTGAGTGCAGCCCTACTGGGGAAGGCAGGGGGGGTGATCTGCACTTTAAATTTGAGTTGAGCCATTTCCTGATGGCCTATTATCTTTATTGTCCTTAGAAGCAGTTCGGGATGGGAATCAGAAGATGGTATTGACACAAAACACGATACTAGTATAGGGGGGGACTTAGGTGGGGAGGCTGCTTCCTTCACTCCTCACTGGCAGGAAAATCCGCTTTCGCCTCTTTCAGCACCCCGAGCTCCTTATCCTTCACCTTGATGGTGTTGCAGAGCTGGGCCACCAGGGCCTCAAGCTCGTCGACAGTGGCGGTCGAGGTGTCATTGGCTTGGACATCGATTTGGGGGACTCAGGGGGGGTTGCAAGGGAGCGGACAGCTGCACGTGAGGTGACTGGGCTGTTGACAATTATAACAATTGCCTCATGATAGGATTCGGTCAACCTGCATGGTGTTCGGGTTGTGTTGTGGGGGTGTGGAAGGTTGCGGAGCCAGGCGATTGGGTGGTTTGACGAAAACAATGGGCCAGGTGGGGCGCATAGTGTCGTGATGTTCAAGCATCATGTTGATCGATGGTGAGGGCCTTCCTCTTCCAAGCAGAGTAGTTGGGTGGAAGGGAGGCAGCGGCATATATGCGGTCAGTGATGGCAAAGTTGAGCACGGGTTCAAGGAGGGTAACAAGGAGGTTGCCATGAGTTTCCTCTGAGAGTTTGGCTTTTGCGACTAGCTGGTCGAACTCTGTTAGAAGCTCATTAACTGGTCATTTACCTTGCTTAAGCTTTCCAAGCTTAAGATAGGCATTTTCCTTTTCCACCAAGTCAGCAAACTCAGTGTCCATTCTCCCCTTGAAGATAGCCCAGGTGGGGCATGAGGTGGGGTTCGCGACTATCTTCTCGACCACAGAGTTTGCCCAATCCCCAGCATAGCCTCCATGCATCTGATTTAGGGTAAAAAGAATTCGTTTTAGGTCTGTATTGAACCCTTCAGTTTCCACAAGGAAGAAAATGTTAAGTTGCCGGATGAAGGTCTGGTAAGCAATCTTACTCCCATCGAAAGGGGTGATGG
Source organism: Clavaria fumosa (assembly GCA_951802425.1). Lineage (NCBI taxonomy): Eukaryota > Fungi > Basidiomycota > Agaricomycetes > Agaricales > Clavariaceae > Clavaria > Clavaria fumosa. The sequence continues at coordinate 505,863 of OX637803.1, read as the reverse complement.
AGAATCTGCTAGACATTGTATCTGAATATCTCATTGTCAATGTCCAGGAGTTCTGTGGAATCTGAGGCAAAGGAGATGGAGGAGACTGAGGAGGGGGAGAGGGAGTCTGGGGTGATGGGGGATTGAGCACTATGGGGAGGGCAAGGGTCGTGGGAGGCGGTGAGTGTGTGGGGCTGATTGAGGGCATCCTGAAGACTTCATCCGATATCTGAAGCAGGCGAAGGCCAGGCACTAGGGTAGACTTGGGGGTTGATGGGCGACCAGGAGGTAAGTCAGGGTGGGTTGCAACTGGTGTCAACAAGGAGCCACACACTGGGTGTGCGTACTTGTAGGTAACAGTTGGTTCTGGGTTTGGGCTTGGCAGTGTCAGTCTGAACCATGGTGTCAGCATAGGTAGGGTTTCGTGCAGGAGGAGCAGGCAAGGGCATTCTTGGCAGGGACTTGACATTTTCAATGTCCTCTATCATCAGGCCTTCAGTAACCTGATGAAATATCTCTTCGTTAAGGGTGGCAGTAAGTAGCATGGGGAACTCTGCAGGGATGTAGCTTGGGTAGAGCTTTTGCTCACAAATCTCTCTCAAGGACCAAGGTCTGGGTTTTATAAACTGTTGTTCCACTGAACGATAAATGGTACTCCACGGGGGTCATCTGTCCAGAGAATTGCAATGTGTGATGGGTGCCAGTGTACAGTGATCAATGAAGCGAAGGGTGAAGAAGTGATGTTGTTTTTGCCTATCTGTAAGGCCTCAGGGGACTGGCAAGTTCTTTTCTCTGAGAGTCTGGGAATCCAGTTTGGCGAATGGTGAGGGTTGTGGCTTCCAAGTATGTTAGGAGGGCTGGGCAAGGTTGGTTGGGGTTGGTCGTCGATGTCGAGACATTGCGGACATCAAGTTGGGATGAGGGACAGGGTGGAGACTTTGATATTATGTTGTGGTCAATCCTAAATTGGGAGCTTAAAGGTCACAGTGAAGTCATGACAAGGTCATGGAGGTCACATGGATAACAGACACAAAAAGCTTGACTACAAGGTAGAAAGAGGCAATGTCTGAGAATATCAAAGTCTAAGGAAATACAGGCCTCATATCTACTCGTATATATACTGGGTCTGATTCTATGGAGACAATATAAGTACAAGGTAACAGTAGGGCAATGTCCAATGAGGATGATGGTAGCAAGGAAATGAAGGTATCCGAGTAACAATCGTAGGGTTGTTGGGACACCGAGAAAGGAAGTGTCAGTTGGTGGGGAGAGGGGATGATGGTAAGGGAAGGACAAGGACATCAAGGAGACAAGAAGCCAATGTGGGAGGGAGATAAGGGTGTTAGGGGAACAGGATAACAGTATGAATGGGGCATGGGAGAGAACAAAGTCACATTAGGGATAGTCGCTTGATGGACAGTGACAGGGTGATGGCATCCCGCTTGATGTGCCATCACACAAATTTGAGATTAGAACTAAGAACTCACCCCATCGAAAACATCTTGAAGGATAGTATCCATGAATGGCAGCTTGAGAAAGGGTGCAGACTCCTCTTCAACCTCTCAGAGAAATGCAATGTGGTTCAGATGCAGGCCTCCCCTCTCTCTTTCATTGAAGTGCTTCTTATCACACCAGCAATTGTATCAAAGTGTTGTGCATTGTGCAGCATAATATTGGGGGAGTGGTAGGCACAATGGCTTGGTTCGAAGGAATATAGTGGAGAGTCATTTTCAAGTGCAAGTCAATGAAGGTGGTTCAGATGGGCAAGGCAGACAACTTAGTGGGGGCCTGCCATTGGTGATTTGGACATTGGCAGACCATGATGAGAGGTAAGTATAGACTGATTTAAATTCCTGACCATTGGTAAAAAGTGGTTTTAAACAACTGACTTGCACATAATAACTAGTATTTAACAGCTGCCTCATGTGTAATAACTGGTATTTAACAGCTGCCTCGCATGTAATAACTACTTTGTACTTATATGTGGGGCAGTTTTCACTGGTTTGGATGGTATGTGGGTATGTCTTGGTATGCCTTGCTAAAAGCTCCTGATGCTTTTCCTGATGCTTGTGTTCTTATTCATCCAGCTAGGTTAAATCTGCTTGGTTTCCATGAATATTGTTACATAGAACAGATGTAGAGTAGAGGGCCATGTTCACAGACTAATGAGATGCATTTCTTGAAAACTTAAGGTGGAAGGAACAACTACATATGGCATAGTGTGGTATTGATACATTCTCCTAACAAGAATCCAGGAAGTGGTGCAGGTTCGAAGCCATGAAGGGCAGAGAATGTGGGCCATGAGTTAAGGGTGAACTGGGCAAGAGGAAGCATGGCAGCCCAGTTGGCCTGATCTTCTTTGGTTAGTGCTTGGAGTACTACCTCAACCTCCTGATTAGCCCTTTCCACTAGTCCATCCATCTGGGGGTGGTAGGCAGTAGACACAGCTGACTTGATTCCCAGCTTGTTGTGGACCTCATGCATAAATTTGGAAATGAATTGGCCTCCCTGGTCAGATACTACCTTTTCCAGGAGTCCATAATAGGCATATATCTTCTCCAAGAGGATCAAGGCTGCCCCTTTGAGGTGAGTTCCTGGATAGTCAGGACAAGGATGATGGTCTTGGTGAGGTAGTCTTTAATCACCAAGATCATGTCATAACCTGCAGATTCTGAAATGGGACTGATAAGGTCCCAGCCAATGACCTGCCAAAGTCATGAGGGAATGGGGAGAGGGTGGAGAGGCATGGGCTTCCTGCCTCATCAAGGTTTTATCCTTGGGCAGACATTGCAGGTGATGACATAGGCACAGGTGTCCTTCTTAAGTGTAGGCCAATACCAGTACTTTGCAACCACAACCTGGGTCTTGGTGATCCCCAGGTGCACTGTAGTCCAAGCTGAGTGGTGGAGGTTGAGGATGTCCTTTATGAGTGACAACAGGACCAGGCCTTGATCAGGTGATTGGGGGCTGATGGCATGGCTCATTCCCACAGTAGCCACATTGGGAAGGCAGAATTTCCTTTTTTGGGGTGCTCCTCCATGATAGAGGATTGTGCCCCTGTAGCTGTTTGAGCATAATCCTCTGCCCTCCCCCTTTCTCCTTTGGGACTGGGGACACCCTAGGACTTATTAGGCTTAGGGTAGGACTAAGTGCAGTATAGATTGATCAAGATAGGTATCATTTGATCATTACAGGGAGTGATGAGGAGCTATGGGCAAAATAATGACATGATTGAGATGGGGAGCACTGCAGGACAATGCCCAAGTGATCAGGGGCATTTGTGGGTCCGTCCCCACAATCCCCAGCAATTGAAACCAAAGAAATGAGTCATGGTGACTCAGTATGATTGTTTTTAGAATATCTGAAATATTTGAATTGGAATAACTCATTAAGGAAAGAGGATAAAAATATGAAACTCTGATATAATGTAGTCTTCAAGAGCAAGTCACTTTTGCATTACCACCATGTGCCATCCTCAGGTGTCCCAAGTCCCCTGTACCACAGGTCCCATGTACCCCCAGGTGTCCCAGGTGTCTCAGGTCTCAGGTGTCTCAGGTGTCTCAGGTCCCAAGTCTTCTAGGTGCAACAGTGCTGAACACTTCACATTCAGTCTTCTGTGCAAACTTGGGACCTGCAGCAAATAGGACTTGGTACACAATGATCCAGGATAATCAAGGCCATGCCAGGAACCTGGCACATATCAAGTCCTATTTGCTGCAGGTCCCAAGTTTGCATGGAAGACTGAATGTGAAATGCTCAGCACTGTTGCACCTAGAAGACTTGGGACCTGAGACACCTGGGACACCTGAGACCTAAGACACTTGGGACACCTGGGACCTGGGGTACATAGGACCTGGGGTACAGGGAACTTGGGACACCTGAGTCATGGTGCCTGGGAGACCTAGTACTTAGAATGGAGGAGCAGCTGTGCAAGGGGCAATGGGTGCTGTTGTCATCTTTGCATCGAGAAGGCTTGAGGTGCCATGTGACTAAGTGAGTTGGAGATGTGAATGATAAGAACTCCCATAAAAGTCTTAGTTGGACTACAACATGCAACAACCCCTTACTGCCATCCCATGACACCTGCAGCATTGTGGTTACAAAATGTCGGATATCATGTAGGTATTTTATATTATATTATATTAATCATTATTAAATCAAATCAACTTGAAGGCAAACTTCTTCAGATGAGAGACCATTGACCCCTCCAATGATGCCCACACTTTCCAACACAAGCATCCCTTGGTCGATGATGAAATATTGCACTTGGCACACTTCAGGTCCCAGGTCAAGTGGCAACATCCCAGATGGCACAATGACAAGATGCCCTCATAACTATGCATCTCCTCATTTGCTTTTTGTACACAGTTTCTGACTGATGCTTTTTGACCTATTCTTTACATTTGTATTTCTTGTCAATCCCTTACATACTCCTTCACCATGTGTGGATACTGTTATGATCATGCTGAGAAGGTTGGGCAGACAGAATGAAGTCCAGTCAGATGTTGGGTCAGGATTCCAGGCCTGCTGGAATTGGAATTCAGGGTTCAGGTGGGACTTTGGTGAATGTATTGAAATGACACCCCTATGTAGTCCAGGTGTCCTGGATTTCAAAGTTACAGACTAACAGAAGAAATAGTTTCTGGATGGAGATGGGTTGGGTTGGACTTAGAGCCCAAATGACAAAGAGGGACAAGGAACAGATTTCAGAACAAGAGTATGAATGAAGTATCCAGACTGCCAGATAAACTATGAAAGTACAGGGTTTATATACTACAAGTCCCAGGCATAACTAGCTACTGGGATCATAGATAGTAACTTATGGAATCTGTCTTGGAGATACATTGCAACACTAACCATGGAGCATCAGGGCAGAAACCAGGATCAGGATCATGATCATTATGGATCTGGTAGTGTGGTAGGCTTGACCAAGCCAAATACCTGGGGTACTGGCTTCTCATCAAAGTAGAGGGGATAGGGGGAAATTTTAGATTAAAAAAAGGGTATAAGATAAATCATACAAGGTATAATTCACATCAGGCAGATGATCTAACATGACAACTGACACACTTGAATTTTGTGTTGGGCTGGGAGACCAAGTTTCATCCCCCCAGGATGGCCAACATTTGTTTCAGAGAGTTTGCACACAGAAATTGCAGTTGAGAGAGAGTCTGCTGTTACCACATCCAGATTATTTCTAGAGAAGTTCTACTCACCTCATCATTTCCCTCCTTTTCTGTTGCATCAGCTGTAGGCTGATCTCCTGGCCAGTACAATCAGTGGGGATGCAGTGACCAAAGAGGATGTATCAGCTGACTAAACAATGGTGCCACAGCACAGCACTGTACATGTTTACAATATAAGTGGACTTTGTCAAAGTCCTATTTTTATTAATTTTTTCATGTAAATAAAGTAACTATGAAGCTCAGTGGCAAGGCATGCCCTCATTGGGAGCACCCCACCACATGAATCTTTACAAATATTATCTATGACTATGAGGTGGCTAAGTCCATGAAGAGGTCAGGTGTCAAAGTCAAAGTCCACAAAGATTGGGTATGACTGAAGAAAAATCAGTATGTGAGGAAAAAACGCAAGTGCACATACCCTGAAGCATCACTACCTGTGGGTGTCAAAGTCTGCAGATATTGGGTGTGACTGAAGAAAAATCAGCATGTGAGGAAAAAACACAAGTGCACATACCTGAAAGCTTCACTACCTTTGGGTAGTTGGAACCAAGCTAGAAGAGGAGAAAACATGCCAATGCACTGCAGTGTCAAACAAAGGAAGGCCACCAAGGGCCAAAAGATGCCAATGCACTGTAGCATCAAACAAAGGAAGGCCATTGAGGGCCCAAAGATGCCAATGCACTGACACTGAGGGCCAAAAGATGCCAATGCACCATAGTGTTGAACAAAGGAAGGCCACCAAGGGCCAAAAGATGCCAACACACCACAGTGTTCTCAGGTTAGAATTTGATTAGTAGTATTCCTGTTAACCAAATTTCCAGGGGTGCTTGGAACAGTATTAAGCTCAATTTCCCCTGTTGTTCTCTTTGTTAGGGTCAGATGAGGACTATGGATAGACTCCTATAGTCTTTGAGTGTGTGTATTGTTGAGGCTGTAGGGCTTTGAGTTAATACTTCATTGAGTATCCAACTCAATGAAGTATAGTTGTATTAATACTGCTCTTGAGTATCCTATACAACTAGTGAGCTGGCCTTATATAGTAGTGATCACATGACTTTCACATGACTGACTTAGTCAGCACATGGGAAGAATTATACTAAATAAAGTAACTAGCTGAGTCATCAGACCATTAGTAATGAGAGGATTACTAATCAACAAAGGGGTTTAGTAAGCAGAGTACATGAGCTGAGTAATCACAATATGCCATAAATGCTGAATAAGCTATAGTTGAGATGAATAATCAAATGACAAATCATCCTGCTGAGTAAGAAAATGACAAATCACTCTACTGAGTAAGAAATAACAAATCACTCTGCTGAGTAATGCAGTCCATGACATTCCATGAGCTTCCATCAAGTTGTAGAAGATTCTACAATGCTGCTTCTCTAGAACCTTCCATAAACTTCCATAACTTTTTTGAGTTTCCATGGCATTCCATGGCATTCCATGACAAGCTGGGGGTGGTCATGATAAAGATGGAAGAAAATTTGCTCTGGTCCTATATGAGCAATTGGACCAAAGATAGCAGGTGTAACCTGCCCATCTATCCACACTCCTATCATTGTCCAGAGGGAAATGGGATTGATGGGGTCAATTGCAATCCCCCAGGGAAGAGAGAGGAGGTCCTGCCCCAGGAGGGAGGCCTGATCCATGTTGACAATGGTGAAAAAGAACATTCTGGTTGGATAACATATTAGAGAATCTCTAATAGTGTAAAATCAAAACATACTAGTGTCTGAGGTGGTCTGAGTGGTTGATAGAGAGTTGTGATGGTGGTAAAAAGTAGTAGTGGTGGTAAGAAAATAAATGCATTCTGGGAGTGTGGCCTTGGTGTGGCACAGGTATGTCCATTGTTGTCATGTGCTCATCACATGACACTTTGAACAATGCAGGTGTGGCTCTTCACTCTCTCATTCTTCTTCATTCTCATTCCAACTATCATCCAAATACAACTAAACATCATACCCCTGGACTCCCCCAACCTCCTCCCTAATAGAACTAGAGTCTGGATGCCCAAGACATTTTGTGTGGGACTGTTATTAAAACACTTGCTTCTAGTGTGACAGCATTGAACAAAAGGAGGCTGCTGAGGGCCAAACACCCTGATGCACTGCAGCATCAGGGCATTGAGTAGAATGAAAACATAGCAGTCCACAAGAGAAGGTAGTGCCCCTGCTGAATTACAACAAAAGTATGTCCCAACCTATTTGACTTACATAATGCAGGAACTGCCAAAAACTTGCAGCAACAGTTCAACAAGTCCAGGAGGAGATCTGCAAGACAATGGGCACACAGCTGTTTATTATGGCAGGTTACCCTGGGGATGGAAAGATTGTAAAAACTAAGTGAAGAGCACTCCATATTAAATCCCAAGGTTGACTGTAAACCTGCATACTCTGGGGACTCTGGGAGCACCTAGAGTCTACATCAGCAAAATGTTGGCCAAGCTTTAACACTCCATACCAACAAACTAGTTCCTACCATATAGCTACTGTGTAGCTATATTATGGAATTCAACCCAAAGGTACAGTATGCAATGACACTTGTTCAGTTGGTATGAGGTATGAATCATTCTAAGGACCACTGCCACAGTACAAACAGGCATATGCCAGGTAGTTGTTGTACATACCAGTTTTATAATGGACTGCCACAGTACAAATAGGTACATGCACACACCCACCAATTCATACTGAATGCATTCAAGACAGTCCTCTCTTGCCTGGCAGATGGTGGGGTAAGGGACTCCAGTGCCTGACCAGACATTGGACACATTGAAATGTGGAATAGAACAGTAGGCCCAGGTCAGGGCAGCAGCATACATCAGGAAACTGTCAATTGTCTTGACCCAACTTGGCCAGCTTGATCCCAAGATCAAGATGGCCAAAACCAGCAAGACAACTTAGCCAGCTTGACATGGAATCTTGTCAAGTGGATATAAGATAGTCAAGCTATTCAAGGTAATATAGATATAGTCAAGCTCATTCCCCTTCCTGATCTTGCTGGCCAAGTTGGGTCAAGACAATTGACAGTTTCCTGATGCTAGGAGGGAGAATCAAGTAATGACAACAATTTGAGAAGAAATGGTATTTGGTAAAGACTAGGACACAAGTGATTCTGAACCTACAGACTTCCAGCAACTAGTGTGAGTAAAATGAGGAACAGAGATTTGCTGTCCTGAGAATGGTTCTATTTCCCCATGCATATCATATCACTCGAAGTGATGAGTGTCTCTGTTCCCTGCAGGCCATAGTGAGAATAACATAAAAACAAAATACTCTACACTCACTTTGCACCCCAAGGTGTTCCAGCCTCTGGCTATTCTAACCTCACCAACAATCCTCTTGGAGTTTTCCAACTCCACATATATGTGCTCTTGACCTTGGCTGACCTTGGTCTTGAATTGGGCTGGCAGATGTTGGGTACCATAGGCCATGAGAGCCTCTGTCAACACTTCCTATATAAAGAATGTTAATGGCATGGATTACTGGCTAGAAGAGACACTAACCTTGCCTCATTCCTTGACAAGGTTGGGCAGATACATAGCCAAGAGGACACCATCCCTACTCCAGATGGATCAAGGGACATCATCCTCCCAAGTAATAACAGTGGTGGGTGGGGCATACCTGGGCTTCCTCCTTTTGCATTGGTCCTTAAAAATGAATGATTCAATGACCATTGCAAGACATGCTTAAGAACTAGACCACACCAAAGAGTGACTGACTCACATTTGTTAAGAAGGGCCTTCTCACACATTACATTGACTTCATGCTCAAACCAGCAAATCATGCAGCTCATCAGTAAAGTCTTTTTCCTTCTCTTCTTGGCCTGCTGTGTCCATATGAGCAGCAAACATGAAATTAGAAACAGATAACATACCGTTCCATGGTCTGTTATGGATCTGGTACTGTCTATAAATAGAATTGAGCAGCCAGGAGTCAGACTGACTCAAACCTCTCCCCAATCTATTCATAGTCTAACCTACAGGACTAGTAGGTTACTCAGTGCCACACCTTCCTGCCAAATGCACTATAACTAGTCAATTCAGCAAGGTACTGCCTTGGGCTGATATTATCATTTCAGTAACCTAAGTGTTGATAACCTATGGCCTTAGCTACTGACCCCCATGAGTCTACCCCAACCTAGTGGTAGTCCACAGGTTGGTACCATGGCTCAATAGCTGACCAGTTGTCAACAATTGTCGCGTTGACTCCCGGGTATTTCGAGGAACTCAGGTAGAGTTGGCCGAATAGGAGCAAAGGATGTATGTGATAGGAAGGTAACAACCTAAGGGATTGTTACAGGTGGGTACGGCTACTTATATACTACAGAGGGGGTGAGTCATAACGCAGCATGGGGAAAGCGTGTAGTCGGTGCATAGGAGGCAAGGCCGGGGATGACTCACGTGTGATAACATAAGAGGGGCGCGGCATGAGGCATGTGATGAAAGAGAAGGGGAGGCGTGAAGGGTAGAAAAGGAGGGCAGTGATATGGTGAAAAGGAAAAGAGGGGGGTGACGTGGTGAGATTGTAACATAGTCCCCCTCCTGTGGTCCGGCGTCCCGATGGACCCGCTAGGCTTCCGGGCTCTCCTGGTGTTCGCGCGGTGGTAGTTCGGTTGACGGCTCGAGTTTGGTGGGTGGGTCGAGGCTCGTGTCGCGTGTGTCGGGCACGAGGGGGTGTTCATAGGCGTCGGCGGGGACAATCCACGGGGTCATGACGTCGGTGGACATGGGTATGACCCAGGGGGGGCCTGTGCGACTGTGGTGTACGGCCCACTCTTCTTGTAGGATAGGCTCCGGCGGCAACGGAACCTCGAATCGCAGTCTTGAGCTCCGAGAATTCACCCATATCTCGACGAGGACGGGAGAAGCGCGGAGGACGCGTCGTTGCTGCTCAAACTGCAGTCCTCGCAGTTCGGTCCACATGGCACGGCTAAAGCTCACGCTGAGCCGCTCGGCCATCCTGCGGAGCCAAACATCGTCCTCAGGCTCCAGGAGCTCTCGGTTTTGTCGAAACTGTGGTATCCGTGAAGGGGGGTCGTCCGTCATCAGCGGTGGGGGGTCTAACCCCAATACTCGGCGCGCATGGGGGATCCGCACTGCGTCTAAGATATGGCGCATGCGGGCAGTTGTTCCAGGGGACGATGGGGGGCGCTGGAGTGCCGGCGGCGTTCCTCGCGGGTCCGGTCCAGGCCGCAGGTCTAGTGCGGGTCGTTGGCGGGTGGTCTCAGCGGGAGGGGGGCGCGGTAGGTGGTTCGGCCATCCTGCAGCGCGGTGGGCGTACATTCCGCGGCGTGGGGGTTGAGGAGTACGGTCGGGCGGCATGGCAGCGGGTGTAGGTTGTAAGGGGGGGAGGAAGAAGGTGTTCTGTGGGTGAAGTCGATTGTAGTTTTCTTTTTAAGTGCTCGACCCTGAGTGTGTGATCATTCAGGTAAAAGACACCGTGAGAGCACGTGTCGCTTCAGGGTGCTTTCGATGGAAGTCTGCAATCGCTTCCGCCGCTTTCTTCAGGTTTGCCTTCGGCTCCCACGTGTTGTCCTCGTGGGGATAGCCGGCCCATTTCACCAGATACTGCAACTTTCGTCTGTGTCTCCGGCTCTTCAGTACTTCTTCTACGTCGTATTGCAAGTGGTCGTCGATCAATTCGGGAGGTGGGCGTTCGTCCGGAGTCTGATTGGGGAACTTTCCTTCCTTATACGGTGTAAGTAGTACCTCGTTGAACACCGGGTGGATCTTCCAAGTCGCGGGTAGGTTGAGTCGGTAGGCGGCCGGTCCCACCTTCTCTACCACCACGAAAGGACCAACTCTTCTGTCCGTGAGTTTTTCCGATGGTCGTTCCGTGTTTAGATTGGTGGCGTCCAGCCAGACCAGGTTGCCTTTCTTGTAGTCCAATGTTTTTGTATTTTTGTGTTTATCGTAAGCGGTTTTCATATATTGTGCGGCTTTCTCCATGGCTTTCTTCGCATTTTCTCTGGCCTTCTGTAGTTTTGTGGCGAAGTCAGAGGCCTCCGGGGTATGCGGCATGTCGGGCAAGCTAATATCACCCATACGAGGGTGAAAACCATAGTTTAAGAAGAAGGGGCTATATTTGGTCGCGGAGTGCTGTCGGTTGTTCAAGGCGAATTCCGCAGTGGGTAGCCAGTCCGACCAATCGTCTTGCATGAAGTCGACGTACGAACGCAGGTATATTTCTATCTCCTGGTTCATTCTTTCCGTCTGTCCGTCGGTTTGCGGATGGTAGGCGGTGCTCGGGTTTCCTTTTATGCCAATAATTTTATAAAATTCCTCCATGAAATTTGAGACGAATTGAGATCCTCGGTCGCTTATCACCTTGCAAGGCACTCCATGGCTGCGAAGTACCCGATCTCGCAGGATTTTTGCTGCTCCTAGTGCCGTGAGTTTCGTGTCCGTGGCTTCTAGTAAGGTCATCTTCGTGAGTTTGTCGCATATTACAAGGATGGCGTTATTTGTGGCAGACTTTGACAATGGTCCGATCAGATCCCAAGTGATCGTGTGCCATGGGCAGGGCGGTATCGCGTGCGGATGCAGGGGCGCGCGTCGCTTCGTGCGGTCAGGCTTCGTCCTTTGGCATTTTTCGCAGCCGTCCACGTACTCCGTTACGTCTTCCTTGACTCCTGGCCACGCGAACTGTCGGGTGACACTCTCCAACGTCTTCTCGGGTCCAGGGTGCCCTCCGAGTGGGGAGTCATGTAGCTCCATTAGCACCTTGTGTACTAGGTCTTGGGGCACCCAGACCTTTCCTTCGTGTCTGAAAAGTCCATCTGCTCCTTTCTCGTAGGGTATCGTCTTAGGCGGCACAGTGTTTGCGTGTGCCTCCAGGAGCAATTGGTCAATTGTCGGCTCGGGGGTTAAGAGTGTAGCAAGGCGCTGGGCCGGGAAAACCTGTACTAAGGGTTTTTCGTATTTGTCCGTTCCCTCCCAGTGGTCCGGCCGTCGGGAGAGAGCGTCCGCCTTCATATTTGTTTTTCCCGGTTTGTATTTCACTTCAAAATTAAAGCACTGTAATTTTGACTGCCATCGCGTCTGTCGAGGGTTGAGTTTTTGGCTTTTTTGAAAATACTGAAGGTTCGCATGGTCGGTGTGGATTTCAAAAGGGTCTTTAGCCCCCAGCAAGTAGTGGCGCCACTCTTCTAGTCCCCTAATGATTGCTAAAAACTCTTTGTCATATGTTGCATAATTCATCTCCGCCGGGGAGAAGGTTTTCGAAATGAAATCTACCGGTCGCCAGATGCCGTCGGGTTGCTGCTGTGACAGTACTCCTCCGGTGGCATAATTACTCGCGTCTACTTCCATTTTCCACTTGCCTTCATCTTGTGGGATTGCCAGCACTACATCGCTTTGCAGTATGTCGATTAGGCGTCTCCAGGCTCGTTCTTGTCGGTCCATCCAGATATACGGTGCGTTGTCGCTTAGCAGCTCGTATAGCGGCTTGGCGATGGTAGCAAATCCCTGTATGAATCTTCGGAAATAGTTTAGTAGGCCGATCCCTTTTTGGAGGGCGTGTTTGTTCCTCGGCACTGGCCAATCGGCTATCCCTTTGCATTTCTTGGGCGAGTGCCGGATGCTCCCCTCCGAGATCAGTAGTCCCAGAAATGTGACCTCTGACTGCTCTATCTTGCATTTCGATTCGCGGACGCAGAGGTCGTTTTCCTGTAATATTCTGAATACCTCGTGCAGTAGGCGTCGATGTTCGTTGACCGTTTCTGTTGCCACGAGGATGTCGTCGATGTATACAAACACCTTCCCAGTGGCTATCAGTGTGCGAAAGATATAGTTCATCCTCCTTTGGAAAACCGAAGGGGCATTCATTAATCCGAACTGCATGACGGTGGGTCATACCGTGCCGTATTTAGTGATTATGGCGGCGAGGTGTTGTGCCCCCTTGGCCATCGCGACGTTCCAATAGCCCCATTCCACGTCCGCGCTTGAGAACACCTTGGCTTTCTTCAGGCTTGCCACTGTTTCATCGATCCTGGGTAGCGGGTATATGTCCTTGACGCAAAAGGAATTCAAGCGCTTGTAATCGATGATGGGTCGTAGCTTGTCCCCTTCGTCTTTGAAGAAAATCGGGCTAACATAGTCTGATTCTCCCCAGACTAGTCGGCCGTTTTCCAAATTTTCTTCGAGCCAAGCTTTCAAAGCTTGGTCTTCTCTACTGGTGAGCGGGTAGACTTTCGAGCGTAGGAAACCGGGGTCGTTTTTGAATTTAATTTCATAGTCGATTCCCGGTAGAGACTTGGGTAGTTTCTGGTCAGACTTTCCAGCAAATACCCGGGGGTACAAGGCTTTCCAGTCAAGCGGGGTTGCCGTGTCGTGTAGGCTTCGAAAGCCATGGCCGTAATCCACAATGTGACAGTCTTTCTTCTTGCACTTGTCGAAGCGGATATACTTTTCGAACCATCGGATGTTGGGGTTGTGGTACCGGAGCCAATCATGTCCCAGGATCGCTGGGTGACCGGTAACTCGTCCTAGTAGGAACTGCTTGATCTCGACGTGGCCTCCAATATTGAGTCGTAGGGCCACCGAGTGTTTAAAGGCCCCAGATATATTCGTGGTCCCATCGATATTTTTGAATATTATAGGGGTCTCGAGTTTTGCAAGGTTCATTTTCCTAGTGGTGGCCCACTCCAAGTCCATAACCGACATCGTACAGCCAGAGTCGATTAGTAGTTTGATGTCATAGGTCTCTTTGGTGTCCAGGGTGGTTACGAATCCTGGCATGTCCAATTGCCGTTCTCCTCCTTTCCCATATGTGGTCCTGGGATCAGTGTCCCAATGCACATCATCATTATATCCTGGGAGTTTCTTAGAGGTGAGGTCTTTGAGGGTGTGCTTAGCCCTCTCAGCCTCCTTTGGCAATGGAAATAGCAGGGTGTCATTCATGGCTCGTTTTACATGGCGGCGGGCGGGTACAATATATAAGGATCCTGCCTTAGCACTCAGGCGGATCCCTGCTGAAAATCCTCTCCTCCGGCGTTCGACGTTGCTTCAGTCGTCTCTGGTCCAGGTGTCGGTGCCCTGGGCCTCTGTTGGATGTGCAGCTGGTCCCGCAACTGCGCGATGGTATTCTCCATTTCCTCGTAATCGTTTTGCGCAGCCGTCGAGGCTGCGTACGAGGGGTTGAATGACGTTAGGGAGGCTGGTTGTGACGACGGATAGGCAGGTACGGGGTATGGCGAAAACGGGGGCGGCGTATAGTACCCAGGGGGCGACTGCATTTCAAATGCGCTGCCGAGTCTCGCTTGCTGTCTGGGCATGGCGCGACGTTGGGGCGGTTCTGGGCACAACCGTGCAGGGTGCCCGACTTGTCCACAATTGTAACAGACGAGTGGGCGACGGGGGCCAGTACCTCGGCTCGTGTCCATAGGGGTACCTTGTCTGGTACCCGGCGGGGCCTGTCTGTTCCATTGTCCAGGGGGCGGCGCCTGCTGCTGTTGTTGTTGCTGCTGCTGGGGGCGCGGTTGCCATTGTGCCTGCTGTGGCTGTGCGGGTGGCGCGTTCCACTGGTTCTGCCTTTCCCATACTGCCTGTGGTTGCCACTGGGGTGAGCGCCAGTAACGGTTCTGTGGGGGTTGGCGTTGCGCGGGCTGATTCCAGGTGGGGCGAGGAGCGGGTGCCGTTTGGGCCCGCATTTCTCTTTGTACCGCTGTGTGTAGTTGGTGCTGGCGGTCTAGTCGTATCGTGAGCACCCGGAAAGCTTGGTAATCCGCGGGTTGCTCGGCGCAGGAGAGTACTTTCTCCATCAGTTTAGGGTGTAAGGCCCTCATTAGTAGCGCGTGGATCACGTTCCAGTGCGTCTCTTCGTCGTAACCGGCCTGGTTCATCAGCGTCTCGAATTTCTGGAAAAACTGTGCAGCGTCCATCTGCACTTGCTTGAAGAGGTTGATCTTCTGGACGGCCAGGGCTTGGTCTTCAATGGGGGAGAAAGCCTCCCTCATTCTCGCTTCAAAGGTCGCCCAGATGACCTGCTCTCCTCCTTCCTCCAGCAGAACCGTGGCAGCTTGATTTGCCCACTCTGCAGCGTAGCCTTCCGTCATATTGCTCAAGGTGAAAACCACCTTGAGGAAGTCCGTGGGATATCTGGCAGCGTTCACCCTGAATTCCAGGTGGAGACTGCGGAGGAAGGTTTGGAACTCTGTTCGCTCTCCCGAGTAGGGGGCGATTTTCAAATTCAACGTTATCGGTGCCGCTGCGGGGGCAGGGGCAGGTGCGGGGGCGGCGTCAGCCATTTGTTCAGTCGAGGTCTTCGAGCCAAATTCGGGGTGGGTCTTGGAAAAGGTTTATACGCAGACGATCTTGTAGCGAGCCGAACGTAAGGTCGGTTTGCGCTTCAGTGGATCGGTGTGTAAGGGGTTCTTCGTCGGTCTGCGTTGTCACAGACAAGTGTGTCGGTTCCTCGAGTTCTTCAAGCGCGCTCTGGTAGTCGCTCTCACTAGCGAAATCTGTGAAATCCTCGTTTCCTTGGAGGAATTCCGTATCTTCGTCCGCGTGTCTCTGTTCGTCAGCCACTGCTTGTAGCTTCTCTGCGAGTGTTCTTCGGAATATTCGCCACTCGGGGGCGTGTTCGATAGTCAACGGGTTGTTCTGCGCGAAGTCCTGCGGTACAAAGATTCTTTTCGTGGCAAAGTGGTAGCGAGGCGCCAACTGAGCAGCCTCGGAGTGTCTCGGGTACTGGAAGCTTTCGTAGCTTCGATACGGTGTGCTCGGCGGTGTTAATTGTTCAAAGTCCATTTCCTGGTCCAGTCCAAAGAGGGCTCTCCTCCTGACAAATCGTTCGTACGCCGTCCAAAAGCGTGCCAGTGTGTCTTCTCCGAATACGCAAGCCTTGCTTCGGCTCGGGCAGGGTGGGGGTGCCTAGGTCCGTGAGGAGGTAGGCGGGGGAGAGGTTGTTACTTGTCAACAATTGTCGCGTTGACTCCCGGGTATTTCGAGGAACTCAGGTAGAGTTGGCCGAATAGGAGCAAAGGATGTATGTGATAGGAAGGTAACAACCTAAGGGATTGTTACAGGTGGGTACGGCTACTTATATACTACAGAGGGGGTGAGTCATAACGCAGCATGGGGAAAGCGTGTAGTCGGTGCATAGGAGGCGAGGCCGGGGATGACTCACGTGTGATAACATAAGAGGGGCGCGGCATGAGGCATGTGATGAAAGAGAAGGGGAGGCGTGAAGGGTAGAAAAGGAGGGCAGTGATATGGTGAAAAGGAAAAGAGGGGGGTGACGTGGTGAGATTGTAACACCAGTCCATAGATATCACCCACTTAAGCCAAGTTAGTGTAAATAGGTCATAAAAAGAATAGTGAATAGCTAATTAACCAGGCAAAGGAGAAACACGTCAAAGGGTCTCAGAGACTCCCCTGATCGTCTAGACCATTTCACCTCTGCAAACCTTTGCTTAACTCTCAGTGGTTCTCTAGATATTCCCTTACTTACTCTCATGAATACAGTAGCACTATGTACAGTATAACACCTTGCACACCAAACTAAAATATTCATAAGTCGCTCAATACTTACCGCGCCAAGGGGAGCCGGCACAGGGCGGCAGTCCCGAAGCATGACTACCTCTGAATATTAAAATCATCTGACCAGACAGGGTCCTTAGTCAGTAATTACTGTATTTAGTTTAACTAGATTAAATCCTTAGTTTAACTAAATATGTCCTTAGCTCCTTACTGGGCTAGACTTGGGCTTAGTCCCTTTCAGGGATGGTTCAGACAATATGTGGGTACTTAATGGTGCCTGGAACGCAAAGTTCCGGCGGCTATTTATACTCAATTTCGTCTATCTACTACATTTGGAAGTATACAGCATAGCTCCTTAAATAGTATACCAAAACTACCGTTTAAATATTCTAAAATAAGGAGAATTCAGTGGGTTTACATATTAGGTTAGATCATAATTTTATCTCATTTCCCTATTGAGATATTTCATTTCGAAGTTTCAGATTATTCTAAAAATAATCATAATGACTCATTATGAGTCATTTCTCTGTTTGTGATCGTCGGGGATTGTAGGGGAGGACCCCACAGCCGTCCCCGATTGCTCCTGCGATGCCCCGCAGTGTTTCCCGTCTCGATCGCATCATCCCTTCATCTTTATTCCCTTTGCTTCCTCTTATCTCCCCCAGACTAATCCTAATTAAGCGTATTAGCCCTATTTAGTATATGTTTCAACCCTATTCCATGCCAAACATATACTAGTACCACCCTAGTACAATGGGAGATGAGGGAAGGGCCGAGGGACTGCGCACAAAGGTCGCGAGCATGCAGCCTGCTCACAAGGAGGAGTACTCCATATTTGGCAATGCGGCAGTGTCGGCCATCAGCGCCGATCACTGCCCCTGCCTTCGTGGGAATCCAGCCGACCCTGTTCTCGATCGCCCGATCGAGATCCAATCACGATCGGGCTGCCCCACAACACCAAAGTGCTGCCAGCCCATGCTGGCGAGTTCGCGACCTTGTAGCGAACTCGCAAATGCTTCCCTCCTCTCGTAAATCTACAGGTATGACCCTACATACCCTCCCTACACTTCTGTCTCTTCAGATCCCTCCATCTTCTGGCCATCCTGTCGCTATTTATCCTTTACTTAGAAGAGGCAACTAGAATAGTATTATCTAATTTAAAGAATGAATAACCGTTATTTCCTTTCGTAAATTTGGAATTGAGGGTTATCAAAGAATGGGAATTCAACGGTATTAACCGCGTCTTTGTGTGGTTCTTGGTTCTTGCTCTAGAGCCTGATCTTCTTTTGAGGATAAATTTCCTGTACTTTTACTTTAGACAGCAAACCAAAAAAAAAATGGTTTTCATGGATATTGGTACAGAAGGCACATGTAGAGTAGAGCAGTAAGTCTGTAGACTAATGAGACACATACCAGCATAATTTCAAACATAGGACAGCACTACATATGGTAAGGTACAACAGGCATGCATTATCCTAACATGGTCTCATTGCCCTTTTCTTCCTCTTCACCTACATGATACTTGGGAACATCACTCAAGGTGTCATCATCCAATTTGTCTGGGCCAAACACATGTTTGACAACCAGCTGCATGGTGTCTTTGGGAAGTGGTTGAATATCACTGAGAATAATGAAAGGTCTACAACTAAGTCTTATGTTTAGGGGAAATTGACTCACAAATCAGCTGCAGTCTTTGGTTGCATCAAGTTATTGAGGGCTGCCTGGCACACATTTTGAGGAGTGTTATTTGGGTCCATTTTCTTTTACTGATGAGAAGAGTAAGTAAGAATTGATAGGTATATCTCACATATATGAAAGTGGTTTATAATAACATAGGGATTTCTATAACTTTAAACATACATCCAACAATGCAGAGCACCCCAATTGCTGCCAAAGAACACAATGATAGAGCAAGGGTCCATGCAACACAGACCCAAGCCCAATCAAACATGGCTCCCATCCAAGACAGGATAAATCCACATTGACATGAGTGTCAAAGGTGCAAGAGGTTTGCAATGATGATGATTGATGGACAAGGATGATAGCAAAACCAAATGAGAAAGAAACCCACCCCCTTGGTTTGTTTCTGCTCCTCAAGACCAGCTGGCAGAATATGCTGGCCAGAACCAAAATGTTGGGCATAAGAAGGACAGGCTTGGATATGAGAACTGTGGTGCATGGATTAGGAGATGAAAAAAAAAGAATGGTCACTAGTAGTGCATGGTTGAGAGTTGTGGCTGATATCAGAAAAACTAATATTTCAATTTTCTTGGGTGCAACAATACACACATGAAAATAAAAATTACACTGGGCCCTGCACCTAAATTTTCTGCATCTAATACAATTTAAATTGCACAAATTGATGAAGAATTGGATGAGCTACAATTTGTGCAACATTTTTCTGCTGCCAAAAAAAATTACATAATTGACATGCTGCCAATAATTTTGCAAACAGGTTGTAATGATGGTTTTATACCTATCCCTACTCACATACTGGCACAATGGGCTTGTCCCCTTCTACACATATTACCTGCCAGCACAACAACCACTGTGCCTCTTATATCTCAACTGTATTACTCAAGGCAACTGCTATGCTTTGTACTCTTGACCAAACTGCTTACTGCAACCACTGTGTGTTTCAATGATGGACCTCTACTTACCATCAAACCAACATAAAGTAGATCCCAAAACTGTGACTCATTCATATCTTCACAATGTGCTATTCTTCACCACAGCTAATGGCATGATCATTCCCATCTACACAGATGAAATGTCAGAGGTCTGCATCCAAATCACATTATGTTTCTCAAAGAGTTGGCTGCAGAAGCTGTGCAAGTTGCAGCAAATCTGACAGTGAATACAATGGTTCCTGCATCTTGCCTCCCATTTGTGGATGAGAGCTTCAAGGATGTGCTAGATGGGATGGGTTCTCAACTCCTATCTGACTGAATCCATCTGACTCAATGTAAATATGAAGCTCACCTGTCTTGACTGCCTCTATGGAGGCTTCACACTCCTTGTGCAGATCTTGGGTTTACAATCCATAACATCCACTTCTGTCAAGGCTGATTGCTATGCTCCTCTTTGTGAGATGGGCAGCTCAATTGTCAAGAAACACATCCACCACATCATTCAGTACTTCATCAACAATATTGCCATGCATCACCTGTGAGAACTAGAAGACTGTTTCCTTTACTCAAACATCTGTAAACTGCATTGTCTGGAGTCATTC
The DNA here is from genome assembly GCA_951802425.1 of Clavaria fumosa. Taxonomy (NCBI): domain Eukaryota; kingdom Fungi; phylum Basidiomycota; class Agaricomycetes; order Agaricales; family Clavariaceae; genus Clavaria; species Clavaria fumosa. Next base: position 485,984 of record OX637803.1, on the reverse strand, counting down.
AAAGTCAATGTACTGCAATTCCCTGCACCTATCAAACACAGCTCTTGTCACTATCAATATGTGTGTGATATGACCAAGCCAACAGTAATCTTGGAGGTGATTGGGTTGCTAACATAGCATAATTATTAGGAAACCCAATTTTATTTTTGATCTAGAAAAGGCAAATTGACAGGGGACACCAAAAAAGTTCTGGTTCATTCTGCTTTCATCATAGTATAGAGCAATAATATGACCTCCATCTGCCAGGTGTTAGGGCCTGTCCCATCTTGTAAATAGCATGAAAGGTCAATTTGGTGGTGACTGGTCCTGAAAACTCACTAAGACCAAACAACTGTTGAGTACAATCGAGAATACTCAGTCCTGGAAGGTCGCAAAGATGTCTGACAAAGTGTAGAAATGGGATAAGACAAGTTAGGAAAGGGGGGATATTGCTCAGAAGGTCACAAAGCCAGTAGACAAAGTGTAGGAAGGGAAAAAGATGAGTTAAGGGTGAAAAGATGTTGATAAGGTTGTGAGTGGTCATGACAATGTCAAGAAGTAGGTTGGTGAAGGCAATGACTTTGCTGACCAATGGGGGAACCTGCAGGGTTTGAGAAATCAGTACCAAGATGAATAAAGGAAAATACTTAGTTGCACAAGTTTGTATGAGCACAGAGGATGAGTTAGAAGAAAGCAGAGTATGTCTTGGTGTTGTTGAGGTCACTAAGTGAGACAAGACCTATCAATCATGATGGTCCCAAGCTCAAAGGGCATAGTAGCCTCAAGCTTAAACCAAAGTGCATCAATATCAAGTCTACTGTGCTGTATGTACTGTACATGTGAGACTTATATACATGCATTATACATTCATAACTACTTTGGGAAAGTACAAGAGTCTCCAGGCAACAGAACTATAGTAGTGTGGGGTATGTTTGGTTGTATAGTAACTATGTGCATGCTCTACTAAGGTCATGAGGGGTTAAGAAAAGCATAGGTAAGGTTGTGAAGATGACTGGTCACAGGTCACAACCTAGTTAAATAATCATATATGTAACTATAACTATGGGAGGATCCTTGGATCATAAATAACACAGTTATAGACTACTCTGGGTGAAGAGAGGAGCATATTTGAAGTAGGAACACAGCTGACCATTGGTGGTGCATTTGGGTGTTAAGGTTGCAGTGTCATGAGTGATGCTAGTGATGCAGGTGACCTTGGGTGGGGATCATGTGAGTAATGCCAGTAATGCAAGTAATGCAAGTAATGCTGGTAGCACCAGCAGTGTTGTAGCACCAGTGGTACTGGTGGCACTGGTGGTATTGGTAGTGCTGGTGGTACTGGTGGCACTGGTGGTATTGGTAGCACTGGTAGTGCCACACAGCAAGTCACATGCCAGATGAAGAGATTGCACAACTGTGTGTTGCACATCAATATGGGAGGTTCAAGCAGTGGATATGTGTAGGGTGAGCTTGCAAGGAGTTCTGCAAGTATAGCATCATGATCACAAGTGTTGTATGAAGGCAGGGGAAGCTCAGGAGAGCTCTGGAAGAAGACAGTGGGTTTTGGAAGTGTGCAGGATGGTCTGCAAGGTGGTGAGAGGGTGTTGGGAGGTCCATAGGCAATGATAGTCAAATTGGGTGGGGAAAAATGGGTGGATCCTGACACCAGGTGAGACCTTAGAGTAAATCCCTTCCAACTGGAGTGTGTTTGGATGTCCCAAGGCCCCAACCTGATGCTGGACTGCAGCTCATCCTCCAAAATCTTGACATAAAGGTCCCCATCCATCCTTCCATCAATCTTGCATGCATATCCAACTCCACTCCACATCATACATCCCCATACCATCAGAGAGCCCCACAAACTTCATAGTCCCACTCACAGTCCTCTGACAAGGACCCTCTCCAGCCTTCTTCCACACCCAACTCCTGCCATCTGAGCCCAAGTGATTAATCTTGGTCTCATCTGACTATACCACTCTCTTCCAGTCCTCCACAGTCCAGTCTTTGTGAGCAATTGCAAAATCCAACCTCTCTCTACTACAATGCTTTGAGAGGAGGGGCTTTTGCTGCTTCACTGCAGACTTCAGTCCAGCCTTTTTGAGGTTGACCTCCAATGGCTTTGGCAAGGTGAGAGTGATGCTTAGAGTGAAGTGTAGAGATAGTGCTGGTGTGGACACCAGTGACAGCAGAGATGTGATGAGCAGAGCGGCCTGCATCCAGGAGAGGACATGTTTAGAGGTAGCAGGGGACAAAGAGTGCATCTTGGATGTTGGGTGCCCAGAGAAGCCTGGTATATATGCAGGAGGGTGGGTGATCATTCCCTTGCTTGTCAAGGGTTCTTTCGCCCCCCTTATTGTCCACAGGTGCCTGTCTAACTGATCAAATATTTGTAAATAAATGATTAATTTGGAAAGAGGTCAAATAAGGGCAAAGAAGCATAACTACATTTTCTTTTCATTCCTAAGTTTGTTAAAAAAATTGAGACAGACTGCTACAGTTTCTAGGACTCAGAATGCCTGTTTGGTTTTAATAAAAAAATGTAAATGTATGCTGATGACCATCAAGCAAGGGTTCTGTTGATGAAGTTGGCACTTCCTAGTGTGATTTGGTTGGTTCCAATTAATACAGCATAGCCACATAATCATGTGATTTATACCCTCATAACACTGTTGCAATGAGTCTCCAAGAAAAATCAGCTGATATCTTACTAAATAAAGAAGATAAGAATGTGATAAAGATACCATTAGATAGCCAAGAGGGAGGGCTACCATGTCCAATATTTCTATGATTTATTGCATGTGCTACACCCCATTTAACTCAAAGTGCCAAAACATTGCAACAGCTTTTTGGGTCACTGTATACATGTGGTGGCACAACCCATAAGTTGAGGCCACAGTCCCAAGCTCCAACCCTTTAGCCTCTTCTGTGTAGAGGAGAAGTTCTTGCACAACTCCACTTCAGACTCTGACCAGACTCTGCTCCACTCCAGCTTTGCCTTTGCCTCATGTCCTCTACACTACCTTAGAGCAACAGTACCAGGTTTTAACATGGAGGCAGACTGGAGATCTTGGAGTTGGAGTGGAGATGCATCTCCAATGCATCAGAGTTGTATCAGAGATGACCAGGTGACTGGACAGGGCTGTGACAGTGTCCCCTTCTATGGTTGAACCCCTGAGACCCCTTTGAATTACTGTGTCACTGGGTGAGCTGGAGCTGTGTGGGCCAGAGGTGTTGCAAAGGTGGGAACTGGTGACTGGACAAGAGGACAAGAGAGCTGGAGACAGAAAGGCAGGATTGGAATCAGAGTTGGGTACAGAGTGAAAAAATGCAGGGCCAAATTTATGGAGTCAGAGTTGGAGGCTGGGTTAGAACCAGAGCCAGAGTTGGAGAAATTTTGGGGCAGACTCAGAGTTGGAGTTGGGGATGTGGAGACTTGTCAGAGGTGTGAAGAGGGGTCAGAGATGGAGTCAGAGGATTTTGGAAGGCATTGGAAATGTATCAGAATGAGTATTGGAGGTGCAGAATCAGAAGTCCAGAGCAGGTCAGAGCATGGAGCAGAGAGTGTGGGGGAGGAACCAGAGGTGCAGAGTGGATGAAGTGGAGGTGTGGAGGGAGTGAAGATGCTGGAAATGGTGTTGGAGATGTGGAATTGGAGGTTTTGGAGAACATAGATGTGGAATCAGAGGTTTGGAGCAGAGTAAGCAGAGGTGTGGAGGGAGCAGAAGTGTGGAGAGGGGGGGGGGGGGTAGAAAAGGTCAGAGATGCTGGGGGGCTGTGAGGACCTATTATAAGTTCACTCACCCCCCCCCACCCCCCCCCTCCCTACAAAGATCTTTTATCCTAAGAATAAAAATTCTATGTTTTACTAAGAAATTGTCAAGATGTGGACTAGAGTGGGCAGAAGAGCAGAATCAGAACATGAGACAAGGAGGGTTGGGTTGTACATAGAACAACATTGTATGAAACAAAATTTCAGAGTTTTGTAAAGTCAAGAAAAACAGAGTATCAGGGAATTGAAACAAGCAGAGTTTCAGAGTTTCAGAATTCATGAGGACTTGAAACAGAAGGAGTGTAGCCATGTAGCAAGGGGACAGAATTTCAGAGTTTTCAGAATTTTGGAGCAGGGCAGATTTCAGAATTTGTAGAGATTTTTCAGAGATATGGAGTATGGAAAGTGACTGAAGGAGTGTGTAATCAAGCAACAGAATGGAATTTCAGAGTTTTCAGAGGATTGGAGCATGGAATAAGTTCAAAATTTCAGAATTTCGGAGATGTGAGAATTGAGGGAGGAATGATAGATTTACTTTTTATTCAAATATTAGCAAATTCCAAGCTCTGCCAACTATTTGCAAATGGCTGTAACAAGACTTATGGTCAAAGCTGGTATTCAAGAACCACATATTGTGAGTGCCTTCAGCCCCTTCCTATTGGGGCCAAACTCAAGCCGGACTTGGCATGACTCAACCAAGAGTGTGATGATTCCCTGTCACCTTTTCTGTGGTGCATGCTCAGTCAAAATCCCTATCAACAAATGGCCAAACCGATGCGTGAGTCTTTCTTCGCGCCGAGGTTGAAGTGACGCCCAAGACACGATACTCGCGGCCCATCCCGAGCGGGTCCACAAGTCGCTGCACGGCATCCTCGATTGCCCGTCTCCGGTCTGGGCTCGGAGCGACGCGCGTGAGCGACGCGACACGTAACCTTAGGCCCATTCGGTCCAAAAAAGTGGCCTGCGTGATGGGGCCGTGCGTTTGCACTAGGGCAAGGGCTAGACGATCAAGAGATGCATGTTTGTGAGAAAGGCAGCGCTCACCAAGACCGGACATGGCTTCTTTAAGGTAAGCAAAGTCGACGTTGGCGGTCAGATCGCATTCACCCGGGCAGTCGAACACGTCGACAATTTTGTGGTTCTTGAACGCCTGCAAATTTTGTGCAAAACGTCATCCTTTCCGTAAGTGTGCGCAAGAGATATATAATCACGCGGAGAGAGTTGCCAAATGCTCTCTCGTCACCGTAATCGACAATCAACGCACATCCTCCGCCTCCTCTTGATGCCTCTGTAGCGCCATCTACGGCTAAGAGATCTCCTATTCTTCGAGCGATCTTGAACGCCGATAGTGAGACCTCCACATGTGCGCCCAGCGGAAGTTTCATGAATCGAGGCGAAGACAGACCGAGAAGTGTCGAAGCTGCTGTTGGGCTCCGCGAACGGACACGACAAAGACGCGCAGACACAGATTCAGAGTCCGGAGTGCTAATGGAACTGGGTGGGAATGGCTCGTCCGACCTCGCTATCATAATTTCTTGCCACCCGTGATGCGTCCTCTAGAGCCAAAAACGGATGTCTTAGCACGTAACGGCAGGCGTGTAAGTGTAAGATGTATCGTTTACCTCCACGACGTGGATTGGCAGGGCATCGAAGAACTCGTGAGCAACCACCATCGTGTAACAACCTGGATCGGGCATAATGTCGTCGATTGAGCTATGCCAAGTAATGTCATACGTAGCCTTCTCAGAGAGCGGTAAAAGTCTATCTCGCTGGATAGTGCGCATTGATGGGCTGTTCTCTATGAGGTGGACTCGCGATAAAGCTGTCAAAGATGTTGGAAACCTGGAGATGACCTAAATGCACACGTTCGTGAAAACGTCCCTATCATGTTCTAGAATTTTTTTACTCGGAGTATGTCCTCCATTAGCGTTCCTCTCCCAGGGCCGAGTTCGACCAAACGAAACGCATTGGACCCGGAACCTTGCCATTGGAAGAGAAGCCATACGGCAACCAGCTGCATCCTCGTTCTAAAAATTAGTCAGCTGTCCTTATGAAATCTGGTAGTGAAAGCATACCTCGCCAAAAATTTGACTTATTTCAGGACTAGTAATGAAATCTCCTCCTGTGCCAAAGACAGGATTTGATTCTCTCATGTAATAGCCTTCCGTGGGATGTGAGAGACAGAGCTGCATGTAGGTAGAAATACTTAGGGGACCTGTGGCCTTCAAAGCAGTGATGAGCCAGTCTTGACGACTGAGACTGACTTGGAGAGTACCTTGATGTTGTCCAGTACAATCTTCTCGATATTGGTCGGTCGCTGGCTCAAAAAACGTCGAGTACATGTCGAACTTGTGGGCAGACATCGACGCCGAACGAGACGCCAGGCCCCAAAGCGCGTTGCCATATTTTGAGTCTGGAGCAGCAACGGAATTGGCATTCAATAGTCACCGCGAGTCATTGAGGAAGTCAATGCAGCGTGCGGGTCCGTCGTAGCTTTGTGTGACTCGGGCGGGATAGCGCGTGTGCATATTTACTTTAGTGCTGCCTTGCCTCACGCCGTGTTTCCCTTTTAACACACAGTTACTGCTTAGCGCGTCCTTCACGCGATGGCAACACGTACGTCTCGTCTGGCCAGCCTGGGCAATTCTCACTCTGAGCGCAGGTATCCAATTCGAAAATAACAGCGACATCGGAGTGTTCGCGAAGCTAACGAACAGCTACTGTCTTGTCTCCATCCAAGGGAGCACCAACTTTTATTCTGCGTTCGAGAGCGAACTTGGCGATGTTGTCCCCATCGTTCACACTTCTATTGCGGGTGCACGGATAGTGGGTCGTTTGGCTGCAGGTCAAGACCTCAGCACACTATCTCCCATGTCATCACACCTGATCCAAGACCTTAGGAAACCGGCACGGTCTTCTCGTACCTTCAACGACTACAGATCAAGAATTGCAACATTTACGAAACGCACTTCCGGATGCCGTCGCAATACAACGAGTGGAGGAGCGACTATCGGCTCTCGGCAACGTGATCGCATGCAATGACTACGTTGCTCTCGTCCATCCCGATATTGATCGTGAGACAGAAGAGATAATCGCAGACGTGCTCAAAGTCGAGGTATTCCGCCAAACAATAGCGGACAACGTCCTCGTGGGCAGCTATTGCGCCTTCACTAACCATGGAGGGCTCGTGCACCCAAAAACAAGCGTGCAAGACCAAGATGAACTCAGCAGTCTGCTGCAAGTGCCGCTGGTGGTGAGTGGTGTCAATTGGCTTGCCATCGTGGTATGCTTGACGGAACCTCATCAGGCTGGTACTGTGAATCGAGGTTCGGATGTGATTGGTGCGGGGCTGGTCGTGAATGACTGGTGTGCGTTTACTGGCCTGGAGACTACGGCAACAGAAATCAGTGTGATCGAAGCCACATTCAGTAAGCCCTCCTCCATATCTTGCCACTGCTTTGAAGATGCTCACCCTCGTTCTCCTTCGCCAGAACTGCATGGCCAAGAGTCTAGCGCAATGATTGGAGAGATGCGCGATTCACTGATTGACAATTGGGCATGACAGAACGCGATGTATACTTCTCTGACCCCGGCAATCATATTTCAATCACGTCATGTAGCGCATTCCCGTAGTACCAGAGATAGACCAGATCATTGTATTCACAGTGCACACTCCAGCATGAATACGTTAGATTGACAGATGCTGGTCATCGTTTTTTTCGAAAGACCAATGTGGCATGAACTAATCTTCGAACAGAGTACATAAATATAACCTCGTTGATGTTGATGCAAGGGCATGGGTGTCCATGGCATAGAAAACATGCAATCATCTGTGCTAAAGAAACTAGGGATAACGATCGAAAGCGGCACCCCATATTTTCTCTTTCGGTGGGAGAGTCTGGACGAGGCGTTTGGAAGCTTGCGAAGAGCTCGCCTGTCGTACATCACCCTCGTCTTCTTCGCCGATCGTGGGTTCATCATCAGGCAAGGCATTACCATCTCCATCTTCACACGGAACAGGAGAACGGGGGACCGACTCCCCGAAACGTCTCAGGGTCTTCTTGCTCTGCAGCCTTTTCCAGCTTCTCCTTCTGCTCTCCAGCCACTGCGTCTCTTCGTCTTGCGTCATAGTGTAGATCGACCTCTGCGCGACTGTCACACTATCCCGCTGGATCCGAGCGGTGACGTCCGCACCGCCTGCCGCTAGCACTTCAGCAATTGAGGCATGTCCTCGCGTCGTGCGCATCCGATGCGCGTATGTGCATTTAATCCTTGATTGCTCGTCACACGTGCATTCACAGGGGATCGAACAAGAGACTCACCCTGGCCCCAGGACGAATTCCCCGCCCAGCTGCGAAAATTCCCCACCCTTCTCCCACACGGGCATTCCAACTTTCACTGCGTTCAAGACGACTTTGGCAATCCCGCCCAACAAGCCGTGTTTGATGTATTTTCCACGTTTGGCTTCTGCTCCGGGGTTGAACGTTTTCAGCGTCATACCGAGCGCATTGTAAAGGCGGAGAGTCGGATCAGTATACACAGGGAAGGGTGTCTGGAATATTTCTAGATCGCATAATTAGGATTGTGCTTTCAGACATGGAAGACACAAATCTTACGACGGTATCCCTTGATCAGTGCGTGAGAGCCGTTCCCTATGACTATCAATTTCAGATTCGAATCTTTCAACGCAGCTAGAGTTGCGTTCTCCGTGATTGAAGCCATATAGTCTTGACAGAAGGGGCACCTGAACCCGAGATGAGTAAACGAGTGGTACCGCCGTTGCGCATCACTTTCTCACCAGAAATGGCGGATAAAGCACACAACGGTCCGTTGTTTTGCCCAAAGGTCCCCAAATTTGACTCGCGCCCCATTTTCGGCGACGACCGTCAGAGAGGCAGCCGCAGTGAGCTGCGCCTGGGTGGGTATAGCAGTTTGACTGAATAGTGATTCCTGAGCGGGTGGCGGATACACGCAAGGCTGGCAAGAGGAGCGGCTGCCGTTGCGCCCTAACTGTGGCAGTGATTTGCTCGTCTGTCTGCGCCAGAATCCTCCCCCCTGACTCGTGCGTGGACGGCGAGGCACCTTCTGAAGCTTAGAATTGCGCCTGCGGGGAGGGTTCTGCGGCTGAAGGGAAGCAAGGGATGTATCGAAGGGGAAACGCTTAATGTCTGCTAGCGAGGGATGACAGGAAACATCGGGCCTCTGGGACGAGGATAGTATGTGAGGACGTGGAGGATAGATATGTTCATTCGTGGTAAATGTCATGACGGAGTTCGTGGTGACCATCGAGTAAGAAGGACGGTGGGGCTTGGGCGTCGGCCGCAAAATGTGCCTCGACGACAGCTCAGCTTCCAAAGAGGCTGGCGGTATTTTGGGAGATGACGACACAGTGGAGGGTGTCGCAGGCGGTGTGAGAGTCGCGAAGCTTTTCTTGTCGCGAGGGAGGCGGCTAAGCACCACAAAGCTCTTAGACTCATCAGGAGTCGGGGGCGTGTCGTCCGGAGAGTCGCATTGGTAACCGGCATTGCGGGAGGAAGCCCTGGAGCAGAAGCCGTCGTCGCAGCCGCCGCCCCAACACTCGGGGTCAGCCTCGAGGCGTCCGAGCTCCGCAGCCATGAAGGCATTTGAATCTAAAGAGAGGTGCAGACGCAAATCGCCGGGCTCGTTCGCCGTAGGGCTGCCGCCGTCAGCGGCACCGAGCAGGAATGCAGGCTGCTGCGTGATTAACTGCAGGTGTCTGCGGGGAGGCATCGAATGGTGGCGCCAGATCGGCGGTTCGGGGTCTGGAGTTTGAGCCAGTTTTGGGCCGTCGCTTCGACGGTGCTGAAACCTACGCCATCCGCGCGTCGGTTTCGCATCATTAGTAGGTCCGGTCGGCGAGGTGGCAGGGAGGGTGGAGTCGTCTGATTCACCGTCAACCAGTGATAGCTGTGAGAAGGAGCCTGCTTGTCGACTACGGAGCACCGAGAGAGGCGCAAACGGGTCTCGTGGATCGGGTGATGGGTAGCGTATAGACAAATTTTGATAGGCGAACAGCTTCCTTATGTCGTTCTCCAACGTTGGGCTCGCGGTAGACGGTCGCCTGGACATGACTGCACGCTTCTGTACAGTGGGAAAATATATTAAGATGAAGAAAGGGGGAGTGGGGAGGACGTGGATCAGAGTGAAGGGAATCGCCCTGCAAGAAAAGGATGTGAAGTGGTCCATTTGAGTCCATTTCAAGGTGACAACGCGCCGGTCATAGATTCCGTATTTCCCTATTACCACCCGAGGTGAATATACGAGATTTGTATCCGAGGGACGCTTGCTGTTGGTCTGCTGCCCGATAGCCGCATCGACGGCTGGGCCTCGTGAGCATGACGCGGATTATTTGCGATACCTGTCAAGGCCGATGAATCTATCACTGCCCTGAGACCGAGAAAAGCCTGTAACATACCTGCGACCGCGAAAAATATAACGCAAGCCAGTGATTCTATGATACGGACATAAGTTTTGTCTAGAGCTTGAAGCAATTAGGGTAAATGCTGAGCGCTGATCTCTGATCGCTGGAGACGAACCTCGGAAAGTGTCGCCAGAAAACGGCAAACGTACTCAGCAACGAACAGCAGACCTGCCGGAACAGGATGTCCGTGCAGCCATGAGGCGCTTACGCCTCTCCACACGGTTAGATTCAGCACATTGTCGGGAAGCGGGTACTTTACAGTTCTCCATGCCAACCATCGTCCAAAGTGTCCAATGCTGAGACCAATGGACTGGTAATCTGCCTCCACACATTTAGGCACCTCGGGAATTCGGCTCCCCGCCGGCCCAAGTATGGCCTGTTGCGGCAATAAATGCAGTATTCGCAGGGCCTATTCACAGGGCCAGACGGGCCCGATTTGCTCGGTGCCCTCGATGTCAGGTACGGACCAGGATGTGATACCCGTAAAAAAATACAGCATTACAGTAAGGAAGCGTAGTGTCCAACACAAGTGCAATTGGTGCTGCTCATCATGCAAACTTACTTGCACCCGGCTTTTAGAGGGATTTTTCATCTCACTCTCGACTCAAAGCGTCCAGACTTCCAGCGCAGCACCTGCGCCACCAACGATCATCAGCCACTGAAGGCACCAATTAACGCACCATTCACGCGCCTATGTTCTACATGCGTTGTACCAGCCGGTGGGTCACGGCAAACAAACTAAGGATGTGCTCTTCACACATCCTTCATGATGTCGCCGCTCTCACTATTTGTGCTCGTCCGGGAAACACGGTTCTGGCCTGTGGCGAAGTGGGACTGCGGCTTGACGTCGTCTCCTTTTGCCTTAGGTCTTGCACTAAGCGTAGATGCGTGCAGTAAGAACATGTATGACGAGAGGTCGGTGAGCTGGATGAAGCGTAAGACATTGAGCCCTGGGTGTATAAACGGCGTGACGTCCAGCGGGGAGCAATCAGGACCCTGCGAAACGATCTCAGTTCAGGTTTATTCGCTTGGAAAAAAGTGAGACTGACCAGATCCCAGGGGAACCAAATTTTCCGCGTCGAATGCCCCTTGTTGAGGTCAATCAGGAGCTGCCCTTGGCCAGGCCATCGATTATCGATGCGTCGCAGCGCCTCCATGTCGAATCCATTCTGGGAGCCAGGACCAGATGGCGGGATGATGGCCTTGACCTCTCCCACTGGCAGACTGACAACGCAAAGAGATAGAGGCGATGGAGTTCTGGAACCATCAATGTTAGAGAACAACGACGCCCAACGGATAGGAAATCCATTACCCCTCAGAGGACAAGCCTTGGCTCAATGTTGCCTCGTCCACCTCGAATTCGAACGTGAGTACATCAGCGTGCGGTGTACCCGTCTTGAGGAACCAAAAGCCAGGCACTGTACGTTTCTCTTGCGGAAGGACCGACGCTGCAGAGCCTACGCCAGACAGTGCCCGTGACACCCCATGCGAATCTGCATTGGATGGGTGCGGGGAGATAGCCTCGGCAGCGGGGGCCTCCTTGCTGTCCAGCGGGGTTGTTTGAGGGTTACTCTCATATGTGTTTCGTGGCCGCTTTCGTCCTTCCACTTCGAGCTCGTCCCCCGGCCTCTTCAAGCCATTGAGATGAGTGCCTGGTTCGCCATTCACGCCATTTAGATCTTTGGGTAAGGGTGAGGGGGGAATATCCACATCCATGGGAGTCTGGGTAGTCCGAGTAGTCCCGCTGGGCTGAGAAAGAGTAGCAGTGGCTCCGGACTCGGTAGCATCCACGATTGGTGGTGGCGACCTTGCCACTCCACCAAAGGGGGGCAGTTCAATGACCTCGATCGGGCGCGATTGCACGATTTCGACGCTGAGGCTCCTCGGTGGGGGCGGGATGAGCTCGCCGCTGCCGCTATGTGGCAACTCGACGAGCTCGACGCTTGGGCTGCGGTGTGGCGACGGCACAAGCTCGATACTGGCACTGCTCTGGCGCGAGTTGGGCCGCGCGGGCTGATCAAGCTGCGCGAGTACGAGCAGCCCGCGCGCGCGAAGGTCTGTGCACGCGGCGCCGCTCAGAGCGGCACGCGTCGCGTGTGCGACTTTGTCCGGCGGCAGAGAGGGGTAAGCCGGGCGGCACTGCACGTTTTTGAGGAGGACAGAGGAGAGGATCCGCATAGCGTCGTCGGGAGGGCGGAGGGCAGCTGGTTCGTCGGTGGGAATTGTTAGTGGCAATGACGAGGAGGGTGTGGTGGCGGCGCCGGGGGTTGCCGGCGTGTGGGCGCCGTCGCTGTTGGGCGGAGAACGGAAAGCAGTATCGCGGGGCAGGGCGGCCATTTGTTGGCCGGGGCCGTCGTCCGTGCCAACGATGGGTGACGATGGCTGCTCGATAAAGGCACGCCCAGCATGCGTGGTTTGCGCGCTCTGTTGTTCGGTAGAAGCCTGAGGGACCTCCTCCGCGTCCCTGCTGAGCGCGCCCTGCAAGAAGAGGGACACCTCGAGTTCTGATGCGGCTGAGGTTGGCGAGGCGAACGGCGACAGTCTCGCCTCGACGGCGGGTTGGATCACAGACTGGCGCAGTCATCGTCGGCGCACAGTTCGCAGAGTCTCCATTCACCCAACGCACCGAGTGTGGAACCCAGCATTCAAGTTGGCCCTCCTCCACTTCCATGTCGGCTACCGGGGGCCAGCTGTTGCGTTCCAGACGAGGCGAGTCGTCTTGTTTGATTGCTGGGCTGCGGGTGCTATACGATTGGAACGCTCGACGATCTGCGTAGTACGGCGATGGACCGTAATAACCGTACGCGTATCTCGTCGGCGTTTGGCGGTGCCAGGTTGCGCCCTGATAATGCGGCATTGGCAAGCGGGGGCGCTCAATATAGCGCTCAATGCAGAGAACGCTCAGAACCGGATCAGTTCAGCGCATCATATTAGTATGGATTCTACTCGTGTCTCTACAGTAGTATTAACTGGGCTCGGAAACCAGAAACCCAACCAGACAAGCGTCTAACATGAAATCTACGTTGATCCAAGCATGGGTAGTAGCTGCAAGACAGCGTTTCAGCAGTCCGGAACAGGCACAGCTGTGTTCGCTTACCGAATAGTTTCGTTCCATCCCGTCCGGCGACACGCATGAGCTCTTTCTCGCCGCCAGGATGGAACGGAAGGTACGGTGTGATATTGTACACCTTACCATTTATCGCGGACCACGCGTCGCTCGGCTTGTTGTGTTTCTTCAGCTCAGACGGTGGGATGCGCGCCAGGCCCGTCACGCCCTGAACAAACGAGAGCGCATGAGACAGGCAGAGAGACGGTAGCAGAGCAGTGAAATGTCAGCAGGAGTGGGGGACGCACACGCAAATCCTGTCCTAAGGATTTCAGATTAGCCCAGTCGAGAGGGCTGTGGCCGGGTGCAAGCGCGACCTTTGCCCGTCTCGTCGTCCGCGGAGGCTTGGTGGTGCTCGGAGGGGGCACAAGCGACGATGAGGAGGGGCGCCGTGGAACTAGGGGAGACGAGGTGGTCGTAGTGGGCAGACGATTTGGGATGATGGAAGGAGGCGGCATGAGCGATGAGTCGAGGAGACTGCGGCGCTGCAGGCTGCTGGGAAGAGGGTCAGAGGACAAGAGGCGCTGAGCGCTGGAGAGAGCAGGAAAGGCGGGGGGCGTGTCGTCGTGGTTGTCGTTAGCATCGTCATCGTCGACCGCAGCAGAGGTTTGCATGATGTCGACGTCAACGACGGTGACGGGAGGTATATCGCTGGGGGCGTCGTCGTCATCGTCGTTTGGCGGGCCTAGTTGTGTCGAGGATAATTCTGGAGCCTTGGCACCGTCAGACCAGCTGAAGAAACTGTACCAAGAGCTCGTGGTCATTGTGAGAAGGGGATGATGAGGTTACTGCGCACTGCGCACGCGAGCAAATTCGGGTTTGCACACGGCTGCCTCCATGAATATTTCAGACCTTCTGAACGCGGCCGACGGTGACGAGGGCACCGAAGACAAGGCATCTACACCTGACGGACTAGTTCGCGGTAGATCTCGCCTTCCACTGTCTCCCGTGGCTGCTGCAACTGCAACTACAACTGCAACTGCACCTGCACCTGCGACTTCACCTGTAACTGCGACTGCGCCTGCAACTGCGCCTACACCTGTATCTGCGACTGCACCTGCACCTGCGACTGCACCTGCAACTGCGACTGCACAGGCAGAAACCCACAGCCTCCCCTACCCACCCTCGACGTCGTCTCCCAAGGCCGTCGCGTTCCAAAAGCCCTCTCTGCTCCTGACGTTTTCTTACACTGCCGACCACGCGCTCATATTTACCGACTCCGCGCTGCGCTATTTTGTCGATCCTCCCATAGGGGCGCGCTTAGATTATGGCTACGAGAGGTGGGTAAAACGGCCAGAGGAGCGGGGGCGGTTGGATGCGCTGCTCAAAGGCTGGTCTCGGGCTGGCAGCGCTCAGGCTGTGGGCAATGTTGGGGTCGTCACATGGAGAGGTGTATTGACCAAGTATGCCTCTTCACCCTCTCAAGCCGATCTGCTCATCCGTTGAGGGAGGATATTGACAGCCGTGTATGAAGATAGGGAAGAGTGGGAGATGAACGTGATGTGCGTGAATGGTACCCTGTATCTCGAAGAGCACCTCTCCGAAGCCAAGCTAAAAGCGAAGTAAGTTCCCGCCAACTGTCACGCCTTCTCGGAGTTCTTGATGCCTTTGTTTTCGTGAAAGGGAGAATATATCTCCACATCACCGCTTGCAGACTTATTATGGCTACGCCTTCGAATCGTATTGTACTTCGACGACTCCAACACGCCACCCCAACCCTCGTGCCCATGTCCCTGAATGGGGTGGCGACGTGAACACGAATGTGCAATGGTGTGCTGTGGCTAAGACTAAACTGGGCTCGACTCGTATCATTCTTGGCGGCGAGGTCGACTGTGTGTCAAGTGCGCATGCATACGTGACTTACCGCCGCGTGAGCTGGATCTGACCCTTTCATGTGTAGGCACGTATGTGCAAAATGGCAGCACGGATGCTTTTGTCGAACTCAAGACGTCTATGTCCATACGAAATCCACAGGATGAAGCGAGATTTGAACGGTACGTATGAGCCTGCCGTTTTTTACCTTCGAATTCCATTCACTCGATGGTCAGGAAACTATTGAAATTTTATTTTCAGTCTTTTCTGTTGGGTGTGCCTGTGACTCATGAATTAATTCTTTCTGTGCGATGGGATGACTCATGAGTTGACAGAGAATTGTTGTTGGCTTTCGCACTTCGACTGGAAACATAACCGTTGTGCAAAACTTTAAGACGTTGGAAATACCTCGCTTGATCCGAGGAAAGCCAAATTCGTGGGACCCTCTACTATGCCTTGCATGGGGTGACAAGCTTTTCGAGTTCCTTCTGAGCACAATGTCTCGCTCAGATCCGAATCACGTTTGGCGCGTCACATTTATTCCTCATGGGGGGGTGAAAGTGAGGTTACTAAACGCAGAGGAGATCAAGGACGTGGAAGGAGGGGAAGATAGAGTGGGGATTTTACCGAGTTGGTATTGGGATGAGGTGAAGACGAGCAGCGGCGGTCGGCGCGGTAGATCAGCTTCGCCAGAGCGATTACGCAAACGCCGCAGGGAATGTTGAACAGCCCTGGCACTGCTGACCGGGAACTATCCTCAGCCGATATTTCTTACACCATCCGCAACAAGGTTATTTCCCTCCAATAGCCGAGCACATGACTGTGATTTTTGTACACAAAGTTATTCAAAATAGGTTATAATCATGTACTAATATTCAATCATTTACCCCAAAAGCGGGGTAAAACCGGAGGCTATCGCTTGTAACGCGTCTGTTCTGTCTCAGCGCCGACGCGCCGTGCGACCTTCGCCGCACCCACCGCTCACCGCCCGCAGTGCTCTCCTCTTCCCATCCCCATTTCCTCTACCTCTCCCTCATCACCCTCGTCGTCGTCCACGCTCTGCTTCATACGTCGCTCATCACTTGTCGCTCGCGTCTTCTACACAGCCATGGCCACCCCGACATCGTCAGCGACGTCAGCATCGCCTCCCATGTCCTACCTGCACCCCGTACCCGCCGCCTCCGCGGGTACCGCGAATGACACTGAAGCCGCAGAGGCGAAGCTCAGGAAGGAGGCCGTAGACAAGTTCCTCGCAAGGGCAGAGATATCCATGGTAGGCCCCACCTCCCCCTCCACCCGTTCCATCGTGGAACCGGCGACGCGTCACGGCGGGCGTCCGTGCATCCGCGGCGCCTTGTGGTCCTCTCGTCATATCCCATGTACATGCGCGCTGCCCCTTGCCGCGACTCCCCGTCTCGCCCCGTCTCGTCTCATTCGCTGCCTCGTTCCCTAACGTGCGATCCTCTGCAGGTCACCCGAGCGCTCCGCGCCCGCCTCTCATACGCTTCGTATAAGGCGACTCACAACGTCCCCCACGTATCCCTCCGCGATCTTGAAGCTCGCACTGCCGCGCAGGCCGCGCCCGTCCATCGTGCTGCTGGCACGAAGCGCAAAGCAGGTGCGAACAGCAGCCAACATGCAACTTCTCCTGCACAGGGAGGAACAACCGTCTCCCGCCGAGGTCCAATGCCTCCTCCGCCTTCCGTCGCTACCTCTGTGTCACGTTCTCCTCATGCCAACGCCAGGGCGACACCCCCTGCACAACGCGGCGCCAATGTATCTCAGAGTCTCTACTCTTCGCTGCTAGCGCCGCCTCCCGCAAAGAAGGCGAGAACCATTCACAATGCCAACGATCCACCCGAGCATGCCTATGGTCGGCCAAGTGCCCCGAGTCCCAGACCTATCAAGGGGTCTTCAAGCACGCGTATGGGTGCGACATCGTCACGCAAACAGACAAGAAGTCGCAAGGACCACTCTGGGATGGAGAAGCCCGCCAGTAGGAAATCCAAAGATCCCGCCAATTCAGACACCCTCCTAGTCGCAGGCGAAGAAGACGACATCAAGGCCGCGGCGACACTGACGTCCCTTCTGTTGCACTCACGCCCAGTCATGGCCGGTTCCCCGCGCTCAAGCAAATCAGCCGCCTCAGATGCGGGCTCTACACATTCCTACTCTCATTTTACACAGAGCTCTACGCGAATCATTCCGGCTGCCCCTACGGCCATCTCCTCTGCAGACTCACCCTTCGGCCCCGCAGGCAACAGAACGATGACGCCGCCGCCAACAATCAGCGCACTGCATCCAGGCTCTGCGCAGAACACGCCCAAAGCCTCTGGAGGGGTGGAAGGACGCTTTGGGGATAGCGAAGCTGCGGATCTGATGCTGTTCCTCGCAACTTCGCCCTCCCCCGCACGACCGAGCCGGGACAAAGACAGCGCAGCGTATCGCACTCTCAGCCGCACCATTGGCCTGCGCGAGCAGGGAAGAGTCCTGTTTCCCAACCCTACAGAATCTGCCGGCAGCGGGGCTGGCGGATTCGCGCCCAGCGTCTCCAGCACCGAGGCCGCCGACGAGTCTGCGCTCACGGATGCGACTCTGACGCGCGGGCAGCACGGCGGCGGTGGCGGAGATGACGATGACAAGTCAGCGGCCCTCACGCTGCTTCCCGCATTGCCCTCATCTCCGGGGCGCGGGGGCTCTCCCCCCGACTCGTGGGCACACGCGTCAACATCGACAACCTCGTCGTACGTCATCTCGGCGGACCCGAAGTCGCTCCTGCAGGGCTCACCGACGCCGACGAGCGCCACGTTCAACTTTAACGACTTCATCAACGTGTCGCCGTCCCCAGCCCATGTGCAGCGCCACCCGCCGCCGCCGCTGGCGAATAGGGCGGGTGCGCGGGTAGATATTGGGCGGAGGCTGTTTGAAGATGAGCAGAGAGAGCAGCAGCAGCAGCAACAACAACAGCAGCAGCAGCAGCAACAGCAACAGCAACTACAATTACAACAGCAACTACAGCAGCAGCAACGGCATGGCAGAGTCGGTTCGAACGGCGCTGGTGATTCCCGTATGACCGTAGGTGGCCTAGGGGCGGGAATCGACTTGGCGCGCGATTAAGTAGATCCGGGTGGTCTGCTGGCTCAACATTGCCACACGAGGCCATTTTTCCTTTTCTTCCGCAGAATGTTCATCAAAATTCTCCCGATGATTCGACTACGTCCTCCTCCCTGGCAGCACAGCACTCTGCATGTCTTCTCGGCCAGCATTTTCATTTTTGAAGCGGGTGCAACATTGCCTTGGCTTTTTATTCAACTTGCGCTTTATTCACGACACAGGACTACAATTGTATGGATGTACCTCCACCGCTACCCCTACCCACACGACATCACCGCCATCGCCATCGCCATCGTTATCGCCCCATCACTCCCACCTCCACTAAAGTGACGAACTACTTGGGACTCATCAGGAGGATTTGTTTCCAACGAACGTGCCCTCAAAGCCTCTGGTCTATTTATTCTACTTCTCTCTCTCTTTCCTTTCCTCCCTCTCAAGTCATGTTGCTAGCTAGCTCGGTTTCAGAGGTTCCTTACCCTCCACGGCGATCTCCAGCATATCTTTAATTTTGACCTGACGCAATTTTTTCTCTTCTGTGTCTCCCATGTGTAAGAAACATACTGTAGCACTCTTTTGATCCTGTAATTCTCTTCTTTTTTCTTTCACATGTTTGTCCATCTTCGTTTTTTATTTCTCCTCTCCTTGCTTATTTTAAGCCGCCTTTTCCTTGGTCACTTGGCGCTGTAGCCGTCGCCCATTCTTGTTTGTGTTGTTGCTTATCTATCAGGATCAACCACAATAACTAAGCCGCAGTAGTCCTCGTGCGTTAATATGAGCTTCAATTGCAAGAAAACAATCGCTAAGATATGCAAACAGACAGAGTGATAACGGCAAAAACACAAATGTGCAACATGTCCTCAAACTACTTGCGTTTGGCCGACGGTTGTCGAAGCCTAGCGAGAAACGCCATGATAAGCAGCGCGTACATCTCGAACTGGTCTTTGGACATGAACAGCAGCGCCTGCGAGAGCACCGCTTTGGTGATCTGCGCGCTCATGCCCTGTGTAAAAGGTTTTAGGTTTAGTTTTATACTTGAATTACAGATCTAAAGGAAAAATAACTGACCTGATACCAGCCAATGAACCCTTCCTGCTGCCACACGCGAGCAAGGACGTGCAGAGCGCCGGAGTGCTTGTGTTGTGCGTCGTGGTGGCGCGTGTGCGGCGCAGGCAGTTCGCGGCCTTCCTCCACGGCCTCCTCGATGTCGGCGGTCCTGGTCTGTATACGGACCTTGGCCATGATGTATGGGTACGTTATCTGCGGAGAGGCGCGTTCATGACACAAGGCATGAGCATATTTGGATGGAAGGAAGACATACAATAGTAGCCAAGGTTTTGCTGAACGCGCCAAGCGTAAAGCTCAGCAACGGGGAGAGCTTCTGCGCATTATCCGCAATGCCGCGGTCGGCGAGGATGAGGCTTTTGGCACGCTCGAACACGCCATATGTAATAGCTGGGTTCACCGTGAGGACCAGGCCTGGCTTGAGGCCGAGCCAGAGGCCGCCGACGCCCTCCTCCTCGATGATCTCCCTCGCGACGGCGAGGAACGAGTCGTCGTCGGCGGGGGTGGTTCCGCCGGCGTGCTTTTCGCGGGTCTCTTCTGTAATGTCACTTGGGGAGGGGGCAGGTGCGCCGAGGGAGCGCCCGACTTGCTGGCGGGTCGCGATGACGGAGACGGGGATGGTGAAGATCTGCGCGAGCGCGCCGGCGACGGCGCCGAGGAGTAGCTCGGCGGCGGTTGACAGAGGAGGGGTCTTGGAGCCTGGTGGGAGCTTGCGCAAGAGGCGGCGGATGTAAGAGCCTCGTACGAAGGAGTAGAAGAAAAAGTATGCGTATTCTGTTGCGGAGGTCAGACGTTCCTAGGCAAAGACAGAGGCTAGAACGCACGCATAGAGAAAGTGTTGAGCATGGTTGCCCCGAACCCTCGGAACCACCCGGCAATCCCCTCTCTTTTATAAATGTCGGCAAGGATGGAAATCATGGTGTGCTTTTGGTGCCTCGCAGAGGAAGGCATAGCTTGTATTCGCGTCTTTGCCCTGCATTTACGTCAGTGGTCTGCGTTTTAGAGCAAGGTATCTGCATACACATCGAGTGGATAAACAGCGCTACACCGATGTCAACTCTAACAGCGGTGGTGTGAATGACATGCGACATACGCAGAGGCAAAGCAACCACCCAAAGCGCCAGCCAGAGCCGAGCCGAAAGGAGTGAGCTTCTGCATCGGTTTCGACTGCACAGGCATCGTCTTCTGTGAGGCGGAGGGACGAGGGAAGAGTCTCAACGTGCGGGTGATCTCGTACACGACGAGGTATGTCGAGTCGACGTCGAAACCCATTGTACAGACGGAAGATATTTGATTGAAATGGCCCCGGCTATGCTGCAGCTCCCGTTCGATGGCCGCTCACGTGAAAGTCGAAGCTCATACCCGGCCACGTGATCGATCGTAACAAAATTCCAAGCTATTGGCTTCTGAAAATAACAAGCGCAAACTACGCCGAATGGACCCCAACTTTCCACCCCAACTCGACATCTGCCCGTCAGTGCAACAAGCGCACTGCGGACTTGATAGTCAGCTATTTGGTGACGCTGCACAGCGCGATGCCATCCGAGAAAGGGGCATAGCTGGAAGAGTCTGGTAATGATCACCTCTCCCGCGACTCCTGGCACCCCTCCTGCTGATTACGATCAGACTACTCAGGGAGGCAGCGTACGCGCTCATCTCGTACCTGGACCCACACCCGTTCTTGGAGTTTGATCCGCCGCCGTTCACACTGCCTACGCAGGGCGTGCGCTCTCCTCTGACCATCGTTGAACTGGGTTCCGGCTCCGGAGCTGTCGCTTCGAAGCTAGTATCTACACTCCAAGACGCGCAAAACGACGTGCTCATCCTTACTGACCTCCCAGACGTCTGCCAGCTGCTGCGCCGAAACGTGACGGGCGCGGCGACCGCCGATATCGGGACCGGGTACGGTCCCGTCGTGTCCGTGAGACCCTTAATGTGGGGAAGCTATGACGACGCTGTATCTGTCGCGGCGGAGCTGCAATCTCGCAGGCTCACCCACATCTTGTGTAGTGATCTCGTGCGTGCTCGTTTATGCGAATTGGTAAATTTCCGTCTGAGATACATACAGGTCTATTTCCCAGGGCTCCTAGCCCCGCTGTTAAGGACCCTTATCCACCTGACGTCCCCGCCCTTGGCAGAGATGGATATGACGACACCCGAGCCCATGGTCATAGTGTCATACAAGATCCGCAGCTTGTCCAAAGAGATGCCCTTCTGGTCCGCCTTCGGGCTCTGGTTCTCCTACGCGCCGGTCCTTGCACGCCATATAGGGATACAAACTCCAGGCAGTAACGGTGGAGATGGTAGTGGTGGAAGTGCAGCTGTGATAGGCCCCTGGCGTCGATTTTGCGGTCTAGGACACAGCGATGACGGCGACGCGCACACGTTCGTCTTCGTCTGTCGCCGCCGGCCGGAATCGTTCAGCTGGTCTGTTCCCGCATACGATGTGGACCTCCTGGACGGCGTCGGCGCGCGAGGCAGCGCGGCTCGCAAGAGCGATGATACGTTCGAGACTCTTTTACTCATGATGATAGAAGACCCGTAGACTTGCCCTTTGACGGATGACGAACGAGGGCAAAGATTCGTGCATGGTCGAATTGCGAGATTAGTAGCTGCAAAAACTGGAAGTACATAAAAAGTCCCAGTCAAACCTGAATATGTTATTTGATACTGTTACAAGAATTTAAGTGGCCAACCAAGCGCTCGTCCAGAAATGGCTTCCGCACACAACGGACATAGCTACTGAACTACTGAAAGCGGCCCTATTCGCAGGTGAGTGTGAAGCTTCCCCCTCCGCGTCTGCCTTCGACCGACTACCAAAATTCTGAACAAGCAGAGGTGACTTATAAATTACGCTCCATACGTGGGTGGAGCATCGATGAGGAAGGATGAGTCGGGAGTGTACGCAGTGACGACAGTCAAGTTGGCAGAGATGAGTGCCTCCCGCGCTTCATGCGTCGACACGAAGCCCGGAGCCTCGAAGGGGAAAAGATCGAGTGTGTACTGCGTAAGAAGTTCCAACCAGACGACATCAGAGTCGGACGCCAACAACAAAAGAAATCGGGTCTTACCCGAACGGTAAACATGGGGAAGACAAAGGACGGCTTAAGGGACTTTTTAATCTGCACCTCCCCTTCTAGCACCCTCGTATCACCGCCCGCAAGGTGATCGTTGTCGCCAAGGCGCGGGGAGACGCGCAGGCTCGCGCGCGCCACACGCTCGTCGAAGCGGTACCCGGACGAAATGGCGACCTGAGCGCCTGTCGCGGCGGTACCCGCAGTGATCGTGCGCATCAGGTGTACGTGCTGCGCGGACGGCGCTGAGAGCAAGTCCAGCGCAAGCGCGTCCGCAGATTTGAGCGTCAGCAGGAAGGGCAGCGAGGACCCGATCGCGTATGTCGGCTGTGTGTTTTGATATACTAGTTTAGCGGAGAGCTAGAGAGGAAGGGGTACTTCTTACTGGATTGGCAATGGCGAGCTGCAGAAGGGAGATGAGTCTGGAATGGTGGGAGGAGAGGTGATCTTGGAGGGACACACAGTGCATTCGATCTCGACGTCCCGCTTACCGAAGAGAACGCCTGATATTCGTACCGGGGAGTGCACGGTCCAACCGGCAGGATCGCCGTCCGGACCGAGAGGAGGGCTGCCCATCTGAATCGCGAGTTGTCGCAATTCTGAGGGGGGATCTGGATGGGTTATGGGGCAATATCCGAATGTCGTACGCAGGCTGGGAAAATGACGGTTTGGTCAGGACACGGGACGCGCGATGGAATCGATCGCCACAGATGGGGTTCACGCACGAGTAATCGCTGCGGAGGAGAGGTCGCTTGAGAATCACTATTAGCTTGTACTCGACGAAAGCCGGCCCTGCATTCTCTGAGAAGCTGGGCGGGGGCTTCCACATGCCTGGTTGGCCGTCGATCTTGATTTCTTTAGGCAACGGGATCGAAAAGGGCCAACGGACAATTCCTTGGAGCTTGCATGAGTTGCAGTTGGCAGAGCTGGATGACAGTGGGTTGCCGTTGGCAGGTGACCAAAGTTGATGCTTGATGTTGAGGAAAAGCAACTCCTCCTTATGGTGCTCTTCACAATGCATGACGACCGAGCCGGCGAAGGTCGTTCTTCCTTGGATCTTTTGCGACGGGCCATTCAGTAAAGGTGAAGGCGAGAGATGGAGTAGATTGCTCACTGAAATGATGACAGCTTTGATATTTTCTGGCTGGTCCAGGTCGAGCATGACGGTCCCGGTGATGGAGTCGCCTTCGAACCAAACGGGCCGTCCTGCGCCGCCTGAGGTGCGGCTCCTGAGGTAAAGGTTGAACCATTTTTTGCCACGCTTGTTCTCAAGAGACACGGCGTAGTCTGGAAGACGCTCCGAGGAGCGCGAGCGACGGGAAGAGGCCCGACTTGTGTAGCGGGGTGGCTGGATGTCCGGCTGGCCACTCTGCGCGACAGTAGTCATGGTTTGAAGGGAAAGGAGAAGGGAATGTGTCAGTGGAACTGGACTATCTTATCAGTCTGTACATCGAGGCTTAGCGCTATTCCATACATCAAAATCGAGGAGAAGAAGACGGTGGCGGAGAAGCGTTCCCATTTGATGGTATCAGCGTTTCTCCTTCTTCAGGACCGAACGCTATACCGAATACTGACATCGGAACAACGAGCACATTGAACTCGACAAGCTTCACCGTCATCGTACCGCACACTGGTCAAGTCGAATACAACGGGCTGACCACCTTCCCACACAAGCACGGGCGTCCTTTTTGAGTTTAGCGTTGACTGGAGGCGCTCAATTCTCATGATCATCGATCACCGAAGTTGTACTTGGCCCCGGCGGTGTCAATCACCTTCCAGTCGACCCTGTGGAAAAGAACCCAAGAAAATTTCCGGACAGGAAATCGGCAGGTTCGCACTGTGAGTATTCTCGACCGTCGGCGCCGGGTGGATGTCATACCATAGTGTTACTGGTTACTGGACTAGTCTAAGTCTAGAGTCTGGCACATGCTCAGGCCCCAAGGGTTTCAGGGCAATAGCTTAGCCTGCTTTAGCGACTCGGGCACGGCCTCAGTGGCTGGCTGGCTTTGCTGGCCTTTCCTCACTTGTTGATCACATCCACCTGTGGTATGAGTCTGACCACATCCATTGCATCACTGAAGGATAGTCACTCTGTGGCTGGCTTGAAATTTCCTTTCATTTCATCTCACATAATGGGCAGCATGAGCAGTTCCTGGTGTATCGTATGCTTCACCTCCTGCATTGCCATTTGCACTCTACTAGCATGTGATATGCAAGCTTTGGGCCCGTGCCCGAAGTGCACATCAGAGCAAGCATGTGGAGGATACAGTGGCTGGGAAAATGGTGTGCAATGTGACTGATGTGTTTCAAACATGGCCTGCTTGCAAGTCAAAATCTGCTCTGCACCTAGACAAGCCCAAAGCATCCAATGTTCTGTCATTCATCACATCAACATCAATGAGGTGAGGTATACTTGAAAATGTTTAGCAAATGATGATAGCATATCCAACTTTCCTTCCAATACAAAATAGTAAGGATGAAGCAATGTCAGCCAGCCCTCCTCTCTGTAGATGGCATATCCAAGGAATCGGAGCCATTTGAAAATGAAATGGCTGCGATTTCTTGGATATGATTCAGTGGGTGGGATGGACAGTGTGAGCTTGCTCCTGCCGGAATCCTCTAAAGACAGCCGTAGCTTGACGATAATGCTTGTTTGTGTAATTCGTGGCGACGCACCGTTCAACTATGTCACTCACAACTCCGCGACGCGCAGACACTCACCTCGCGCCTTCAAAGGCGACGTCGACTCCCGCCCCAGCGCGTACGCATATAACCACTACCTCCGTGCAGCCATCGTATTCTACCACGCGCAGACACTCCCTTTATGGCATCGAGGACAGAGTCGTGATTGACCCAGGCTCGAGGATATGGAAGGTCGGCTTCAGCGGCGAGGGCGGACCACGCGAGGTGTTCTATTCCCAGGGAAAGAACGGGTCGCCCTTGTGGAGGCTCAACCGTGCATCTGACCCCCTCGAGCGCGCCGAGGAGGACAGAATGCTTGAGATCAGGCTCGAAAAGTGTCTGAGGACCGTGTTCCACCAGTGAGCACGCTCCCTTTTTCTTCCCACATGCGCGGTTCACCTCTGGTGCCCCTTAAGGTCATTGCTAACAGACCCTCGAGCGCGAAAAATTATTCTGGTAGAGAACGCATTGTTGCCCCATCACGTCAAAGACATCTTGGCGCGAATTCTGTTCGAGAACCTGCAGGTGCGTTCTGCTGCTCCGTACATCACTCTCCGCGTGTCGAACCGCACTCATGTCAGAATTCGCCTCAAGGCACTCTCCATTTCCTTCGCCTCAAACCATCTACTGTCTCTGCTGTCTGTCGGTCGCATAACAGGACTTGTATTGGACTGCGGACACCTAGAAACGACCGCCCTACCCGTATGTATGCAGCACCTCCCCCTCTGCGCCGCCCAGACCTCCTCCATCCGTAGATTTTCGCGTCTAGGCCGCTCTTCCCCCAGCTCCGTACCACTCCGCTCGCAGGCGCCCGCCTGACACAGCACCTCCGTGCGCTCCTGCTCCACTTTGGCACGTACCTCCCCCCGCCGACCTCGCTCAGTGGGCCGGCCCCATCCGCCATCGCTGCGGGGGCCACCGCCCCTGCGTCTAGCCGCGCCACGCGCGTCCCGGATGGGCTCCTCACGCCCGCCCTCTTGGAGGAGATCAAAACGCGCTGCTGCTTCGTCAACGAGGCTCTACCACGCGCGGGCGCCGGCGCTGCGGGTGGCGTTGTGGAGGAGGACGATCCGATGCTCGGGCTAGATGTACCCACGCCATCCGCGAACGATGACGGCGTGCCGGTGGGACACGATGATTTCGAGGACGAAAACGAAAACGATAGTGCGGCGGAGGGGGGCGGGACGACCCGCAGACGCCTCCACGCCCTCGCGGCCCTGTACGCGCGCAGCTCAACTGCAACTCCACTGCTCGTGCGCGTCGATCCGCCGCCCACGCCATCGCAGGCGCAGCCGCACGGCGGGACAGGCCGTGGGACACTCGTCGTGCCCGGGTGGGTCCGCGAGCGTGCCGCGGAGATGCTCTTCGAAGGCGGGGACGTCGACGAGAGCAGCGTCGCCGAGTTGATCCTGGACGTCCTCCTCAAAGTCAGCCCCTTCATCTCTCAACGTCAAAAGAACGTTCCATTATTGCTTATCTGATATGCGGTACTCTGCTCTCCACAGGTGCCCGTCGACCTCAGAAAAGTGATGGCCTCCTCGATTCTTTGCGTTGGCGGCACGCCGATGCTGCCCGGGTTCCTCCCGCGCCTGCATGCCGAGCTCCTGCGCGCGCTGGCACCTCCTGAGTGTCCCCCTCCTTCCACTGGGGCCTCGCCCTCGCGGTCACGGCCGCGGTACGCGTCCCTGCGCGCACTCGCGCCGCACCTCGCAATCCTGAACAACCCATCTCCTGCCGCGTTGCAATCGGACGCAAACGACAATGGCGGCGGCGTGGTGCCACCGCAAGGGAACGCGGGCAGCGCCCCAGCCTTCGCGCCTGGTGTGATGGCCTGGATCGGGGGCTCGCTCGCAGGGTGCGTTTTCCTTGCGTTCTTGTCATTTATGTATTCTTCATTTGTTCTCACTCATCAGAGCGCTCAAGACAGGCGGTGTGGAAGTGACGCGGGAGAAGTGGGACGAGGCGAATCGCGCGTTCAGAAGTTGCGTTGTTGATGCTGGTGGTACTGGTGCCATTGCCGGTGCGGACGCCGGGCAAGGTGGCCGTGGTCTGGGCGACGACGTGCGCATGGCGCTGCCTGATTGGACGAGGATCCCGCTGCCCCCGGCCGCCCCAGGTGCGCTTGCCTCCCCCCAGGCTGCCATACCCAGGTCGCCCGCGCAGGCGATCAGGGTTTCAGGGTTTTCCTAGACGAATTTCTGGACTGGTTGGTACGTTTAAACAGCCCTCCAGCAATTCGCGTCGTCTGCGCAACAGCCCACTGCCCAACTGTGCATCTTCGTGTCGCCGTTGATGGAGTCTTGATCTCCAACCTTGTCCTTGTCTTTCTATATTCTGGGCTATTCTGGGCTACTGTGTTGTTCTGTTTCCGCTCTATGTTTAGCTCAGTCAGATCTTGATTACCAGACTTAGGCGATGCACACGAGCATGTTCGCATCAGACTTGCGAGCCACCTCGGAATGGCGGTTCTTGCAACTACTAAAGAATGGCTGTCCAATCCAAAAGCATTTTACTTTCATTGGCCTTTCCAGGCTGAGCTAGCAGGCATTCTGATACTTCAAATTCTGAGAGACTGACTGTACCAGCCATTCAAGTCACTTTTGGGCATCTCAGCGACAATAAGTAAGCTACGAGTGTAGATCTAATCCGACGGCGGTCGGACTCGCACTTGTCTGAGCTCGGTGCGCAACTCGTTGCCGAACTGGGGCACCCATGTGGGATTCCATCAATTCGTTAGGCGTGACCATGACTCGGGCACCAAATGCAAGTATAACACAGTCTGTCTTATTGAAGTATGACGTTCCTAGCATGGTGAGGTACCCACTAGCATGAGACAGTATTTGCAGAGAACACAATTAGTGTGCGTGAATGAAGGGCTGAATGAATATCGTGATGAGAAAAAAAAAAAAACATATACAGTGTGAAGCCGCGAAAGAGTCCCGCATGAGTTGGAGTGGAGTTAAGTACATTACACAAACGACAAGGCATGACAGGGCATTTCCTAAAAAAACAACAAAAAAACAAACAAAAAAAAGTTCACGAGATAGTGTCAATAATACGGAGGGTCAGCTTGCCCTCGCGCGCGCTCTCCACGACCATCTTCCACTCCACCTGCGACGTGACGAAGCGCACCTTCGTGAGGTCCGGGATGCCCGGGATGCTCAGCTCGCGCGAGGCCGTCGCGCGCGTGCGCGCACGGCTCGGGTCCACCTCGTCCGACTGCACGATCGTCGCCGGGAGCACGTACGCCATCGTGAACGTCGGCGCGAGCGGCACGCCCTCCTGCACCACGAACTTGCGGTGCAGCCGCGCGCGCAGCTCCGCCAGCCCCACATCGCGCGGCACGCGCAGCACCACGATCGAGCGCAGGTGCGCCGCCTTCACTGTGACCATCGGCACGTCGCTTGCCTCGGTTGTGCTGGGCGGGCCCGCAGATGCCAGGAGGGGCGGCGCGCTCAGGGGCGGCGAGAGGGGGGTCATCGGCAGCACGGGCGGGGACGTCGGGGCTGAAGAGGACGAAGCGGGGCCATGGCTGTCCGCTGTTGCTGGACGACGGGAGGAACGGTGAGGGCGAGAAGGGCGGCGTGGAGTGGCAGGCACCGGGTTCGGCACCGGCGGCGGCTGTTGCGTCACAGCTGGCGCGGCAGGTGGCGGGGGTGGGACGACTGGCACAGGCGGCGAAGTCTGTCCGACGGGCAACGGCGGCCTATTATACTTCTTGTAATTGTTGCTGTTGTTGTAGCGACTTTCCATAACCATTGGTGTCGACGGCTTGGGCGTCGGCGGAACAGGCGATGACGGGCTGCAGGACGGATCTGACGAAAAATCAGTCAGTCAACAAAAAATAAATTAAAGAAGTCGACGTACCATAGAAATAATTGTCCAGCAGGCTCTCCGCGCGAGGAGACCGCGCATCGTCTTGGAGCACGACATCAGGCCGGGTCACGTCACGTGGAGATATGCGAAGGACAAGGGAAGGCGGGGCGGGAGAGCGGGTCACAGGAGCTGAGGGAGCAGGGGGAGCAGGAAGGGGCTCGGTCGGCGGCGGTGGCGGCGGGGACGACGACAACGTCCTCCTCGCCCTTGAACGCACAGACGAAGTCGCACCACTAGAGGACGAAGACGACGCCCGGGGACGAGAAGGAGGCGCAAGAGCGTCACGGACGGGCGGGGACGGGCTCCTCTTCTCCGGTGACAGGGCGGCCGTCGCCGTCGTGGGCGTGGTCATCGACGGGTCCGGCGAAGCAGGTGACGCGGGCTGGGACGCGCACCGCGGGATGACTGCGTCCGCAGATGCCACCGTCAGGATACTCGCGACGCTCGCGACGCTGCTTGCGGATCCCGAACGCGGCTGGTGTCCCGGCCGCTCCAGGGCCTCGCCATCTGGTCCGCAGGGCGGCTGGGGGTGGTGGCGGCGATTGTGCTGGGGGGATCGCTGCTTCTGCTGCTGTTGCTGCTGGTGAGAGCGGAACTCCGTCGGCGTGGGCGGGAGCGCAATATCGAGGTCCAGATCCCGGAGGTACGTCGTCGCGGAGGACGAGTCCGTCGACGCATCGGTGAGCGTCGAGGTGGACACGGAGCGCCATGACATCCGCTTCTCCTCATCGTCCTCCCCGTCCTGGCCACACAGCGCGTCCTTCTCCTCCACCGGGGGGCTGTGCGGGGGCGTCAGGTACACCCGCCCGCGCCGGTCCGCGTCCGCCGTCGTCCGCCGGAACAGGCGGCGTGTCGGCGGGCGGAACTCCTCCTCAAAGTCGTCGATGTCGTCCGTAGCGTCGTCGCCGTCGCTGTGGCGCCGCGTCGCGAGCACGAACGTCACCTCCGAGAGCGGGAAGGGCGTCTTCTCCTCGTCCTGCGGGTCCTCCTCGGGGAGCACTTGCAGGTGGGACCACCCGCGGGGGCGGACGCCGTGGTGGGGGTCGGCAACCGCGACGCCGACGGCGCCGGGCGAATTGCGGTGGTAGTGCGGGCTGTGGTCGAAGATGATGGGCACCTCCTCGTGTGTCACGATGATCGGAGATGGAGGAAGGGCAGTCGCAGAAGGAGTGGCCACAGGTGCCGTGCCTCGCCGCGTCGGAGAGCCGTATCCGGTGATGTCCTTCTCAGGCGGTGCGGGTGCTGGACTGCTAGGTTCCATTGCTGGGGACTTCGGGAGCGGGGGAAGGGGCGGGGGGAGCACGGACACAGGCCGGGGCAGGTCGTCCGTCTCGCGGAAGTGGCGCCCCGTCGGGCTTGGAGGCGTAGGGTCGCTGATGGGGGTGACGGGTGGGTGGCTGGATGAGCTCGAGGTCGTGGCGGTGGTCGTCATCGTCGACGAGGACGAGGAAGACGGCGGGTGGAAGTACATGGAGAAGACGCTGCTCGAGATGGAGGTACGCAGGAGGCGCGCCTTGCGCTCCTTCTTGCCCTTCTCCTTGGCATCGAGCTCGTGGTCGCGGCGCCAGTAGCCGAAGAACTCGGGGACGATGGCGTGGCTCGTGCGCAGCCCGCGCACGAGGCTCGACACGTGGGCGTCCTCCTCCTCGCCGTCTCCGCCGTCACGTCCGAGGAACGCGTCCATAAACGCCTGCAGCTCCTTGACGCGCTTGTCGATCGTGCTTTGGCTGGGGCGGAACAGGATGCCCTTCTTCGTCAGCTTGGGGATCATGGGGTGGATGTCGCGCGCGATGCTGGTCGGGTCGGGACCGGAAGGCAGTGACTCGAAAGACGCGGCAGTGCTATGCATGTACATGCCACTCTTCTTCCCACCCTTCCCTGAGGCTTACGGAGAGGACGACCGCTTAAGAGGAGGAACATGGATGACGCATGGGAGTGGCAACGTACCTAGCTTATTGCGTTTCTCCCTGGCCATTGTGCGATACTCCATTCGCAGGTTCTCTTGAAACCATAAGCAATCCTCCCACTTGCGCCAAATGGTATACATCAGGTGTGTTCTGGTACACACGTTCATGCCGTACATGGACCCGCCTGGATAAACAGCGCCCATAGCGACCCTGAGTCAGACAAAGAAGACGAGTAACAGGGCTATCCAAAACGCGTACTTTGTTTTGTCGAGGACAGAACGTCAATGTGGAACCGCGCGGGTGCGAGTTTGAAGACGGCGCGTTGCCACATCTGCCAAAAGAGAGATCAAGACGATCAGGAATGAGGTCTCGGTTGTGCGAGCGCAGTGAGAGGACTGACATCGGTGGCCACTGGGATGTCCGTGGATTGCCCACCTTGGTACTAGGGTGAGACGCGTCAGTGCGAAGTTCGGCATGGAGATGGGGTACACTGACAAAGTCCATCATGGCTGAAGATGTGGAGACAAGTGTCAGATATTGTGAGCGGCTATTCGTTCTGCATGAGCCCGGGGTCAGTCTGAGGTAGAAGAGAGAAGGACGGTGAAGGAAAAGACTGACTCGAGTGACAAAAGAAGGGATTAGGAGCGTGAATAGGTGGAATGTGAAGGGTGATAGTGACAGCGGAGATGAAGTGACCGCGTGCTTCTAGTCGTAGATTTGAGTCAGAGGAGAAAGCGGGCGAGGAGGATGAGGAGGAGGAGGAGAAGGGGACTGACTTACTTTATTATTCATAAACGTTAAAGGGAAGCTGTTGGATGAGCCGGGTGGATGAGCATTCCGTGTTGTTGTTGTTGTTGTTGTTGTTGTCCATCGGTGATTTTTATTCGAAATATCAAAGACATTTTTTTAATTCCGGTTTTGTTTTTGTTTTTGTTCTCACTAAAAATAGATTAATGTTCGATCACTTTTTTCTCACACGGCTCGGAGCTCAGGTCAGTACAGCAAAGGGTTGGGTGGATTAGCAGAGACTCACCTCAGCTTATCGTATGTTATAAGAGTTGTAAGAGTTGCTAGAGTTGCTAGAGTCGGTACTCAGAGGACCTTTTGATGTTTGTTTATGCAGATTACAAGGGTATCTTCGTCTTTTTTGTTACAACGGATTGGATCCTGAATGGCGTCTCTTGGCAGGTGCCGATCATCCGGCACTGCCGACTGACCGCAGACGAAGGCACAGCAGTGCTGAGGTGCCTGAATATAAGAGTCGTACGGTTAGTTACATACAGGCATCAAAGCTTTATCGTTGCAGACAGGACCACATTGGACAATGGGACCCAGTATTTCATTTGTAGCGAGGGCGAGGACGGGGACGGGGAACGGGGACAGTATAATAATTAGGTGGTCGTCACATGTGCTTTGATATCATGCGCTCTCACCAACGGAATAATAGAGACCCAACCATCAGTCTCGCCGCCAATCGAGTCAGGGAAGAAAGAGAAGAAAAAAAACGTTTCTCTCATCTCATCTGCATCGCCATCGGTCATGCCGCAAACGTTGAAAAAAGAAATATATAAGTTATTTTGGTTTGCCGTCGGATTACAGCAATGGGTGGGACACACAGCCGGGAGGAGCTAGTGCCGGGGACGATAACTCGGATAAGAAGTTGTGCATGTTCAAGTTGGGGGAGGCTGTGACGGGGAAAGGTGCCATTTTCTTAGATGGCCGTCTACAGCCGAGAAGCCTGTCTGCCCTCGGCCAGCAAGGGCGCTAAAAGACAGCGAGGCGGCGTGTCCTCATTCGGCAACGGCAATAGTTAGACTGGCCACGCGGAGGTTTTTAGACAGCATTGGAGCCCCTGCAAGGACTCGGGGGTGGGCAACACAATTTATGTAGGGCTGGCAGGCTATGCTATTCATTGGTGCGTGTGTGTCGACTTGACACTGTTGGAAATTGAGGCGAGCAGGACGAAGCTCGCAGGCGCCAGGGACCATGGGAACTTGTCCAGGAAGCAGCTGTGTTTGTCACTCACCTGTTTGTCTTCATATACGGACAAACCAGATTTTGCGTACTTCAAGCCTCGGACAGGTGTTTTGTTTTATTACAGACACACCATGCGGCGTTGAATATGCTTATTGGCTGAATTTGAAACATTGCAAGGGGATCAAGGACAAAATTGCCTGGATCAGATCAGGTAACTGACATCACGTGCAGAACTCTGAAAGCTCATGCACAACATCAACCAGTGTTACTGGCCTAAAATCCAGAAAGAAGCCCCAGAACCAGAACTGCTCTGGTCAGTCTAGTATGAAGGTCCATCCAGGGCAAATAAGGTCACAAAATTGAACTCCAACAATGCACAGAGTTCTTTGAACCAGCAGAGAAATTGGCAAAGATGGGAAGTTGACCCCAGAGGAGCACCAGCAGTGCTTTGACAACAACAATTTGTGCCTGGTCTGCAGAGGCACCAGACATGTCACTAAGGATTGTCTGAGAACCAGAAGGGTAAGGCTATGACTTCTGAGCCACAGTCTAAAGTTAAGGCCAGGGCAGGAAAAAACTCATAAGCAGCCCTTTGGGTTCTGTGCAGCCAGAGGGCTGCTCCAAAGCAGCCTGTGTGACTTATGAGTTCCATCTCAGTGCATCCACCACTTCCACCTCTGCTGGCTCCCTGTGCATAAATTTGACCTCACTCCAATGTCACCAATATGCCACTCTCTGCACAGACTGTTCATAGACATCTGAAGCAGGCTTGTATGAGGGCTGGTGAAGAAAAAGAAGCCACTCCTGTCTGCTCATCACAGGAAGGAGAGGATGGAGTTTGCCCTGAGGCACAGGGATTGGACTTTGGAGGATTGGAAGAAGGTAGTTTGGTCTGATGAGACTAAGATTAATCATTTAGGTTCAGATGGGAGGAAATGGGTGTGGAAGAGTGCTGGTGAGGGACTAACTAACAGGCTTGTCTAAGAGACTCAGAAGTTTGGAAGTGGATTTGAGGTTGCATGTTGTGGGAAGGACCTGGATCTGCAGTCAAGATTGATGGGATTATGGATGGTGAGCTCTACACCCAGATTCTGGAAGATGACCTTCAACAGAGCCTTGCCTACTCTGGTAAATCTGCTGAGGATGTCATCTTTCAGCAGGACAATGACCCCAAGCACACCAGCAAAAGGGCCAGGTCCTGGTTCCAGCATAATGGTTTTAAGGTACTCTCTTGGCCAGCACAGTCTCCAGATCTCAATCCCATTGAGCATCTATGGGATCATCTGATGAGGAAGCTGGGAGAGTATGAAAGGCCACCTGGTGGGATGTCAGAGCTCTGGAAAGAGTGGAAAAGGAATGGGGCATGATTGAGAGCACACCTAGGAGGATTGAAGCCCTGTTGAAAGCCAAAGGGGGCTATACTGTACAAAGTACTGATAAGTAGATCATTTGCATGTCTCAAGTGTCAGTAACAAAAATGCTGCAATGATTGGTCTGAAAAAATCTATTCATATCTTGCCCAAAAATAGAAATCATATTGGGATAAAATGTAACTACTATACAATATGTGCCTATGTTCACAAATATTTCCAATTTAACTCAAATTGTTGAAACATTGCAATATTTTTGTTGCTCACTGTAACAGTGTATCTGGACTAACAACTCTGTAGTTCTCAATGTCCTCCAAACAACCCTGCCATAGCACTCACTTAAATCCAGTCCACAGTCAACCCCTGTCCCCCAGGGAACTGGAGGCTGACACCTGTCATGAAAGTGTCATCCATGCTGCCCAACTAACAAATCTCAATCTTTTAACTTAACTTAAAATAGTGCATCTGGCAGCAATTCTGTGCATGGCAATTTCTGTGTGAAATCTCAATCCAGCACTTGTGCAATTGAGACAGAGTTTTGCAAGTCGAGATTTGAGTGGTAGCACATGAACACAAATGTTGTTGTAGTTGTAACTCATTCATCTTCACTGTCTCATCACTATGGCTCCCACCAATGCAGTCCTGGTCCCATCTGTAGCTGCCACTGGACTAATGGTACTCTTTGCTGGTGGTGCCTCAGCATTGCAATGTTCTTCACACTTTGAGAAGACTCTGAAGCACACTTCAAGGCTGACTGGACAAGAATGGGTGACTGAGCTCCTAGAGGGACACAATGGCTGAATTCACAATGAACTGGGGATGCACAAGCATGTCTTCCAAAGGCTCTTGAATGTACTAGGAAGACTTGCTGGGCTTCGCAACACAAAGCACATCTCGGCTGAGGAACAACTATCAATTTTTCTTCATTTTGTGCACTGAGGCTTGTCTAACTGAGTGCTGCAAGAGAGGTTCCAGAGGAGTGCAGATACAGTGACCAAGTACATCTTGTTGCCATCAATCTCCTTGCATCTCATCAGCTTGAATTGTCCAAGGGTTGTTCACCATGTACTTGATATGCTGACATCAGTACATGTCTACTATATGTTTGTCAAGCTCCCAGCTACTGATGCACCAGTCCCTGAGGAGATCCAAAGCCAGAAGAAGTCCTTTCCCTATTTCAAGGACTGCATTGGTGCCCTTGATGGGGGCCATATCCCAGCTCATGTTCCTGAATCCTCTTGGGCATCTTATAGGAATTGCAGGAGCCAAGTCTCTCAGAATATCCTTTGTGCCTCATCAATGGACATGCATTTCATGTATGTCTTGCCTGGATGGGAAGGGAGTGCCCCAGACACCCATGTTTATGAGAATGCTCAGACAAGTGACTTCAAGATGCCTCCAGGAAAGTACTATCTTGGTGACAGGGGATACAAAGGCTCTGACTTGCTACTGGTCCCCTATTGTGGGGTAAGATACCATCTGAAGGAGTGGGGCCAAGTTGGCAAGTGGTATGTTTGACTTGAATTCTGCAGAGATTATTTATGGCCTCTAACCCATAGTCCAAAGAATCATCAAGAACTCTTCAATCTTCAGCACTTGCAGCTCCAAAATGTCATTGAGTGCATTTTTGGGGACCTCAAGAAGTGATTCAAGGTACTTGTTATTGCTCAAGAGTACAACCTCCAGACACAGGCACAGATTGTTTCAGCCCTCACCATTGTTCACAATCTCATTTGCATCTATGACCCTGAAGACCTGCCTGAGGATCTTGAGACTGCTGAGGAAGATCAAGACACAGAGCCTTGTGGTAGGCTGCAAAATCATATCACAGCTGAGGAGCATGGATGGGCAGCTGCATGGAGAGATGGGATTGCAAAGGATATGTGGAGAGATTATCATGCATGGCAACATCAATGACATTTGTACAGTATCAAACATGATAATAATAAAAGGGAAAAAAAAAACTGGACTACACTGAGCTGCGAGCCTTGACAAGCTGAGACTGGAGGAATCAAGTGCAGGCAGCAGGCTTCTTGATCACAAGGTACACTGTGGCTGCTTCACTACTGCCCATGATCATCTCCACTGCATCATTGAAATCATCCCCAGATAGACCTTCATCATCCTCAATAGCCACAATGGCAGCTGCCTTGCAAGACATTACATCAGTGGGTCCCTTGTCTGAAGCAAGTGCAATGGACCCAGCAAGAGTCTTCATTGCTTCCTCCATCAATTTGCCCATGCTTGCAAGACCCTGCCCTGCAGTGATGAGCTTGGACTTATGGCAGTCATTTCCTGTCAGTTTGCACTTCCAAGGTTGCAGGTTGGAGCCAGCATCATCCTGAAAAGCTGTCAGAGATGCAAGGATATACAGAATTAAAGATGCACACTACTGTCTTCATGATCTGAGTCATGTACCCTTTTCACCTTCTTCCCTGCAATTTGCTTGGCCAGAGTATCCCAAGTAATATATGTGATTAGATGGGCTCAAAAAATGTACATATGACTCACCAGATTGGCTGCTTCCTCATCTGATGCATGTACTTTTGCTCTCTCAGCCTCACCACAGTCTTCTTGAGGCCCAGGGGGCATCTGAATGAGAATTGGATTGATTACAGGAGCATAGGCTGTTGAGGAAGAGGACAAGTGGGTATAGGACATTAAGGTTGAGGCAGAGCATTGTTGGCCAGATGTTGACTCAGAGCATTGTTGGCTAGCCTGGAATACATTCTCTCCAGTGACTCGGGTCCCATCTATGAGCTCTGAGATGTCATTGTATGATGGAAATGACTTCTTGTGCCATGGCCTTGCTTTTAGATGCTTCTAGAGTCCAAGAAATCAGCTTAGAAATGGCAGTAGTAGTGATGTACAGGGCCTGGCTCAAAGCCCTGAAGCCTGGGCTGCCAAGCCCTTGAAGCCTGAGCTGAGCAGGGCCTTACTGACAGCTTTGTTGGGCTCAAGGCTTGGCTTGTATTATAAAAAGCCTTGAGCTGAGCCCTGAAGCCATGGCTTTGTCACACATGATGCATGACATTTTGTGATGCATGCTCAGCCTGCCCCAGCAAGTCCTACTCCATGACTTGTTCTGATGGCTTGCCCCAAATGGTTATTGACGGCATCAGGAAGGCTCCTTGATGCCTCAAATTCAGCAGCTCCAATGCTCTCTTCCACTGACAAGCTATTCAAGCAAAGCAAGCTGTGGTTGCAGCCACAGTGGCCCCCACAGCATTATTTGAACAGCACTACAAAGCCCAGGCCCAGCCTGAGCCCTCAACCAGGGCCTGGCTCACAATTTATCCAAGCCTGAGCCCAGTCAAGCTGAGCCCAAGCCCAGGCTTTTGAGCTGAGCCAGGCCCTGTACATCACTAGGCAGTAGGCAAAGGATGACTCACCTCAAGGTACACTTCCCATACATCAGCAGAGTTTGCAGGAACAAGAGCAGGTGGCTGCAGTGGCAGCATCACACAATCACTCAAATTTTTCAATTTTTCATCAAGGTCTGACCTTGACAAACTTTTGGTAGTAATATCTCAATCAAATATCTCAATCTCACTTTGCAACAGAGGGTGTCAGACAGACCCTCTGCTGCACTTGGCAACTTGAGATTGAGATATTTTTTTGGCTGAGGATTCCATGCATGAAATTGCTGCCAGATGCACTCTAAGGAACACAAGGACAAGCCAAAAGAACAAGGGGCCAAACCCCAGGACATATATTTTATCATAGATAAATACAATATTTATTTATGCAAAGGAGAGCCAAGACCCCTCCTCATTGAAGGAGGAGCCAGAAGTGCTAAAGTCAAACCCCCATGACTCCTCAGAGGAGTCTGAGAAGTCTGACTCACCCATGAACCCAAGGGCTACCCTCAAGGGATGGGAGTCAAACTCCCCACTCCAGATCCCTGCTTCCAGGGCTGCCTCTCATAGATCCTGCACAGCACCAAGAGGGCTCTTGTTGTCCAAGACAGGAGATGGGAGGGAGGAGTAGGAGGGGGGGAGATTGATGGAAGGAAGGGTGGGCAATGGAGGAGGTGCCACCAGCATGGTACCCAGAGTTTGGGGACCTGGACCTGAGAACAGTAAGCAGGATGTACAGGACCTGAACTGATTCCAGCCCAGTCTTGCCCACCTTGGTACCAGGTACCTTGGTCACCCCAAGGGGTGGTGGCCCAAGTGGGTGACAAAGGAGGGTGGGGAGGAGTCCAGTCCCAACCTATAGGAAAATCAGACTTACTGAAGATAGGGAGAAGCAACTCAGCCAACCCACTATGAGGATCATTGAGAAGGTTGAAAATATGACAATAGGGACCCTGGGTCAAGGAGCAATCCTTGACAAGGTGGGAAGGGTCCCCACAGGTGAAGCAATGATCAAGGACCCAGTAAAGGTCTGCATTGGCAGGGACCAGTTGCACCCACCAGTGAAAGGTGTCACAAGAAAATTTAACCCCAGTGCAGGGAGCAAAGAGGGAGGAGCTATGGAAGAACTCTATCAGGTGATGACCTTGGAAACACATAGCGGATTCTGAAGAGACAGGGAGGGAGAGTACCTCCTTTTATCCCTTCAAAGCCACCAGGACTGATCTCAACCTCAACTAGGGGCAACCCCTATCTTTTTTTCTTTCTTCTTTTTCCATTAGACTCCTGTCAGGGCTTAGCCCTATGTCAGAGTATGCTACCATGTTACATCCTGTCCTGTACTATAAGGTGTATTACCACAAGAGCTCCGGGTCACTTGGTGAACACCATCACATGTATGTGCTTGAAATTACGTATAAGGGGTCAGAGCCAGGTGTGTCAAAAACCCCTGGTGGGGGAAAAGCTACTGGATGATGTTGGAATCTACACTATAAGTGATGTCTCCATTTAAGATTCAAGCATTGATGTTGTCCTTTTCTGTCTATGTGACCTCAATGTGTGGGCGTGGGGTTGATGTTACATTCCGCTGTGTGTGTGCATCATCAGCGTTTGGGGTCAGTTGTCTTTCTTGTTTGAAGCATTTTGAGGCCATCACGTACTTCACAACCTTCTTGGCTGCTGTCAGATCTGT
The DNA here is from genome assembly GCA_951802425.1 of Clavaria fumosa. Classification (NCBI taxonomy): domain Eukaryota; kingdom Fungi; phylum Basidiomycota; class Agaricomycetes; order Agaricales; family Clavariaceae; genus Clavaria; species Clavaria fumosa. The sequence goes on along the minus strand of OX637803.1, from coordinate 446,765 downwards.
CAGTAGGTGTGCGAGGCTGTGGGCGCCCCTGCCCAGGCTGCCAAGTATCACATTCCTTTGGGTGGTTGTGCTTGTGCAAGTGAGGAGGAAGTGTCTGACCATCTCCTCTTCCTGCCCACAGTACAGGCACCGGGGGTTGTCGACAGCTCCTATCCTGAAGAGGTGTCGTCATAGTGGGGTGTGGCCAGTTTGTAGTTGTAGGAGGATGGTCAAGTGGAGTCTAGGTAATTCCTCGATGAGTTGTAGGAAGCCTTTTGAAGGTAGCGAATCGTCAATGTTCTTCATGTGGTTGTAGTGTGGTGAGCCCCTCCACCATAGTTTAGCTCTTTCCTGTATGGATTGTCTAAGTGTTAATGATACTGCTGCCTTGCTGCCTGCCACCTTCATCTTGAGTATTCGAGGGAGTCCTTCCTCTGGGCTGGATAGGCCTTGGGCCGCCTCCTTTGCCATCCTGTCAGCTAACTCATTACCTGCTACTCCTAACCCCTATCTATCAGCCATGATCACCTTCAGAAGACCACTGATCAAAGATCAGTTTCACTCAATCACTGCACCAAGTCATTTGATCAATCAATCACTATCAAGAGCAACTTGATCAGAGATCATCAAATTGTCTATCCAAACCCATCACAATCAGACACAGCCAATCATGATGTAATGCATTGAAGCAGGATCTCACCCTCAATCACTGATGATATCATCATCATAAGAGCTACCAACAGAGCCTGCACTGCTCATACTCAGCATTCCAGTGCAAATGCACAGCTTTCCTGATCACCCATCAATAACTGATATTTAATCAATGATTCAGCCATCACATACAGCCCATAGCTAGAGTATATAATACCTAGAATTGACCCACATGTACCCTAGCTTCAATCTTTTTGTCTATACACTTATTTGACAGAACTCAACTAAGTCTGACATCAAACATCACTGCTGAGAACTTTGCACTGGAAGGATTCGTCTTCCCGCCTTTAAGGTTGCAAGTAATCCCTCCTGAGAGTTTTACCAGTCATCCATCAATCAAGCAGAACCTCCATCAATTTGAGTACTACCAGAGATATATGAGAACCTGGGTAAAGGACAGGTTACTCAGAGCCAATCCACAGATGTACTCCGAGAACTTAGGCAGGAAAAGACAGTATCTGAGCACTGTGCCATGTTCACCAGATGGGCAATCCCAAGTGGGTATAATGAAGTAGCCCTAACAGAGATGTTCTACAATGGATTGAAGCCCTCAATTAAAGACCTAATGGTACATATCAAAAGGCCAGAAACAGTGTCAGGACTGCTTGGGGTGGTGATCCAGTATGAACAGAGCATCCTGACTAAGGAAAGAGGACCTTGGCAACTCTCCAGAAACTGTCATGAACCATACAGGATGGGGGTGTGACAAAACATGTGCTATATAAGGACCAACTGGCATACTCAATCTGGATTGAGTATTGTGGCCTTTTGGCTGAGTGGTCTTAAGCACCTGTAGTTGGCCTGGTCTGGCTGTCCTCACATAATACTCAATCCCAAGGTCAAGGGTTCAACTCCCAGTGAAAGCACATGGTTTGGGTGAAGCCATGTGACCTGACCATCACATGACCTGTTGCCATGTGACCCATCACAATCAGACACAGCCAATCATGATGTAATGCATTGAAGCACCTCACCCTTGATCACTGATGATATCATCATCATAAGATCTACCAACAGAGCCCACACTGCTCACACTCAGCATTCCAGTGCAAATGCACAGCTTTCCTGATCACTCATCAATAACTGATATTTAATCAATGACTCAGCCATCACATACAGCCCATAGCTAGAGTATATAAGACCTAGAATCAACCCACATGTACCCCAGCTTTGATCTTTTCATCTATATGCTTATTTGAGAGAACTCAACTAAGTCTGACAGCAAATATTGCTGCTGAGAACTTTGCACTGGAAGGATTCATCTTATTGTTGTCCATAGTTCTTTGAGTTTTTCAGTTAAGGAGTGGTGAGGGTCAGGTGTTTGGGTTTCTGTGAACATGATGATGTCAAACATGATAGGATAGTGATCAGACACATAGTGTTTATCAGTGATCACACAGATTGGGCTGATGTTGTAGCTCTTGAAAACTTTGATGTTTGCGATCATGAGGTTGTCCACTTTGGAGTATTGGAATTTTGAACCATGGAATGTGGGTTTGTTGGGGTCATTGAGCACTTGGAATTTGTTGTGGTCTAGCCAGTCTTGAAAGATGTTTGTTCTTTCATTGGTGTGGTGTACAGTTGAGTCCCAGTCTGGGGAGTGTAGGTTGAAGTCACCACATAGGATGATGGGTTCTTCTTCTGGATCTGGATCTCTTTGTAATTGGGTGGTTGCATCAAATGTAGATGGGGAATTGTATATGGCTGTGAGTATAACTGAGAAATTTTCTCCTATGTTTATCTGTGTGTGTAGGGTGTGTTTAGAATTTGGTGAGCAGTGAGGGAGAGGGATGACTCTGAATCATGTGTTTTTATGGTGGTATATGACAATGTCAGCATTTTGGACATTGTTTGGTGTGATGCAGGTCCAGTCTGGATGATTAACAGTACCTTTTTCTTGTGTTTGGGCTCATATGGTTCCAATCCAGGGTTCTGTGATGATTATTATGTCAGTCTTGGATCTTGGTTTGGCTTGGTCTTGTAGTATGGCATGTGTGATGTGGTTTGATCTGTGGACATTATTGCAGAAAACAGAGATAATCATGTTCAGATCATTTAGCATGGTGCTTTACCCTTTGATGTGTGTGGATTTTGGTGGGCTGGGGGGGTTAGTGCTAATATGAGGGCTTGTCTCTTGGGACAGTTTGGATTGTCTGCACAATGGCTATTTTCATGGCAATTTGGGCAGCTTTGGTGGCTGCAGGAGGGGCTCAGTTTGGGTGAGTGTTTGCATTCCTCACAATGCTGAGGGTGTTGGTCTTCTGTCCCAGGCTTGCTGCACTTTCTGCATTGCTGTACAAGTGCTGGGCATTGCTTGGTGCTGTGGCTGAGTTTCCAGCATTTGCAACACTGGATTGGTTTGGCCTTTTCTTTCCATCTTTCAACCCTTACCATGGAGCCAAACATGTAAAAGGGTTCCATCAGTAGTCTTGGTAGGATGGTGGTGGGGGGGTCAATGAGTGTGAACGATACTGCTGCGGCCCTCTTGTCCTGGAGGGCCGTTTCCGTCTGTATCCATCTGGGGGCCTGTGCAATGTGGACTCCTGCGAGTATGGGGTTGACTTTGACAGCTTCGAGTAGGCTTTCGGTCATGCATGGGTTTCTCTGGTTGTCTAGTTTTGGTATGTTGTGTAAGACGATTTTGGCCCATGGCTGGTCTTTTGTTACGATCACGTATGGTTGGTCGGTGGCAAGTGCTTCCGTGATGAGATTTTTGTGTTTATCTGCGAAGATCGGGCACGAAAGCTCGGATAGGGTGACCACGTAGTTGCCGTTAGGGCGGCCCTTGGCAGCTATGGCTGATACTTTCCCTTTGGTGTCTGGACATTGGTTGAGACGTGCGTTATTTGCGTTCGTGGCTCGTTCGTTGCTGAGTCATTTTTCAATGGGGGGAGGATGTCCTTTGAATCGTACTACGTATCTGATGGAGCACTTGGGGGAAGGGGCAGGGGCTGGGTTAGTTCGGTTGTTATTGGGTTTTTGAGGGGGAGGTAGGTGCTTAGCGGCGGCTTGAGAGTAGGTCAGGTTGCGGGGTTCTGGTTCTCGGCTGGTGGTTTGGGCTGTGTTGGTTGCGAATATTGTGTTGTTGAACTTGTTGAGGGCTTTTTCCTGGATGCGGAGTCTGTTAGAAACATCACGGATGGCGTCAAGGATTTCGTTGTGGTTGGCTTTGTCTTTGGTGGTGTTGGTGGTTTGTCCGGTGAGTGCGGCGTTGACGTTGCGGGTGATGCTTTCGAATGTGGATCGAAGTTCTTCCATTTTGATATGGTGAGTTGCGAGTTAATCGAGTTGGTAATAGGTACTAGAGTTGTGGGTATGAGTTCCCATAGGAAGTGTGCGGATCCAAGCGCTTGGTCCAGCCAGGTTGGTACGTGTTGGCTGGGGGATGGAGGAATGGGGGGGAGAGATGGCGAGAGCATAGGTGGAGAGGGGCTGGGGGTCGCTGGTGGTTGAGGTGTTGGTTGGTTTCTGTGTGGGGTCGGTAAGGGAGCTGGTGCGGGTGGTGGTGGTATGTTAGGGGATGAGCTTGGGATTGCAGGTGTTAGGTTGGGGGGGGGTTTGGGTGAGAGCAGGGGGATTCGGTGAGGGAAGGGATGCATGTTCTTCGATGGTTGATGTTTTGTTCGGGCTGGCGTCGACGCTTGTCTTGTCTTGCTGTTTTGGTGGAATTTTGTTGGTGGGGTTTTGGGGTGGGTCTGGGGTATCTTGGAGTTCTTGGGAATGAGTTGGGCTGCTTCTTGCTGCCGGTGTTGAGGTCTTGCTGCGTAGCTTACTTCTAGCCGCGATTGGCATGCTTGGTGGCTCTGTCCAAGTCGCGTGACGTGCTGCTGTAACTTTGATCCTTGTCGTTATCCAGCCGCGGTCTCCACGTCTTACAGACCCGAAACCTGCGTCGGGTGCGCTCACTGCTGCGACTCAAAACCTCAAAACCACATGGCGACCCGTCAGGCGCGTCATGCGAACCCTTCCCCCCTCCCTAACTTTCCTCCCTGCACCGCAGCATGGTCTCGCTGTTCGCTCCAGACACCCGCTCAGAGCTAGCAGCCGTGAACGCCAGCGTTGCGACCATGTTCTCCATCTGGGTCAGCGTCCTACTCTTAAAAATGTTATCCACGTATTGGGTACGTCTTGCGCTTGCGCCCGATCCGCTCGCTGTGGGCACTCGCTGATCAAAGTGCCGTGCCGCCGTTCCCTCCTGCAACTCGATCCCTCACCTGGAAATGGCGCTGCTCTGGGGACTCACAGGAACAACAGGACGCTGGGGTGCAAGAAATGCGCAACGCCGGCTTCGGAGTGAGTCCCAGATCTGGTGTTTCCTAATGACGGCATCCCTGACCAAGCGCTCCCGCAGAATTGGCGTCCTCGATGTTGTTCTTGTTTGAGAGGTTGGGAAAACGTGAGATTTCGTAGCTTTTTCTACCCCCTTATGATTGAGTCCCTGACTGGAGAGAAGGAGGATGAGGCAGCAAAAAGGAGAGCGGAGAAGGAGGCACAAAAAGAGGCAAGGAGGAAGAAGAAAGAAGAGAAGGCTAAGAATGCGGAAAGGATAGCTAAGGCGATAAAGAAGGCGAAAGACCAGATGGCGATGAAGGAGGCAACGGAGAAGGCGGCGAAGGAGGAGGCAGCGGCGAAGGAGGCAGCGGCGAAGGAGGCAGCGGCGAAGAAGGAGGAACCGAAGGCGAAGGAGGAACCGAAGGCGAAGAAGGAGGAACCAAAGGCGAAGAAGGAGGAACCGAAGGCGAAGAAGGAGGAACCAAAGGCGAAAGAGGAACCGAAGGCGAAAGAGGAACCGAAGGCGAAAGAGGAACCGAAGGCGAAAGAGGAACCGAAGGCGAAGGAGGAACCGAAGACGAAGTAGGAGGCGAAGAATAAGGAGGGAATGCGAAGAAGGCGAAGAAATAGTGCAGACTCCAGCGGAACCTCTACAGTATTCACTATTGATATATCACACGTCCAGGAGCTTAGATGTGGAGATGCTCGACATTGCATTATAATGCTGTATTTGATTCATTCACACACTTGGGATGCTTGTTGTCGGTGGAGACAAAGTCAGAGCAATTAATCACAGAAACAATGTCTACACAACGATTTCACCGACTCATCAGACGCTCCTTCATTCATTTGTCGACAATATCCTCTCAAATGCCTCGACTTCTCTCTCCTTCGCCTTCAACCTGCCAGTCATCAGCCTCTCCAACCCGGCCTGAATACTCCCCACGTGCACTTCAAGTGGAATGCGGTCCTCGATCAACTCAGGCGCTGCCACCCTATTCTTCAGCTCATCCATATCCTCACTCATACTCAACAGCGTCTGCAGCGCTACCACCACATGCGTGCGCGCCTGCTGGTGGTATATCGCCAAGTCCCGCAGCACCGTCTCGCGCCTCTTGAACGACGCCAGCTGTTTCCGGTTTCCGCCCAGCCACGTCCACACCTCTGCCAGCACCTCCTCCTGCGCGCTCGTTAGAGAGACATTCTCCCGTGTCACCAGCGCATGAATCCCAACTAACGCATCCTCAAGCTGGTTCAGCTTCGCCACGTTCGTCTCCGCCTCTACGATCAGTCGTTCCATCGCAGTCGACAGCACATCCAACGACTGCTTGAACGTGTCCGTCAATGCCACCTTGGCGCTCTTGCCACCCGAGCTCATGTCCACCACCAACGGTTTCATGGGAAACCAGTCCACTATCAACTGGAACTCGTCGCCCAAGGAGGAAAGTCCGAGTAGTCGCAACGGCAACCGCAGGAAGTAAGAGAGGAAAGATTGCTGTTTCTGACTGTCGTCGCGCTTCGCTTCCTCAATCTCGCGAAGTGCAAAGTTATTAATGGCAAGGATCCTGTAGCGCATGGTCAAAGACAAGATCAGATAACAACAACACAAGCAAATGCTTTACCCGTCAACCGCACTTGCAACCTTGGAGTGGAACCTCAACAAACCCCGGCCCGCAAGGCGCGCATCCGCGATGAAGCGTCCGAGACTGGTCGCAAGCTCGTCACGGTAGCGCAGCTCGTCACTGGCGCGCACAAGTGTGGCCAGGTCGCTTGTGGCCATCTCCGCCTTCTTGAGTTCGAGCGCGAGGGTCGAGCCCCCGGTGGACCTGTCGAGCAGCTGCTCGAAGGCTGCCGACTGCATGCGCACCAGCGACGGGTAGTCGGCCCACTGGGCCGCTGGCGGTGGCGGGGTCAGCGCGGGACGACGATCGGATGGAACAGGCTGCAACGGGACGCAGAGGGGGAAGCGGGATATCACTGGGAGCCAGCACACGGGCCCCAGGACTGGACGGAAGACAAAGTGAAGGCGTGACACGATGTGCGCCAAGAACCAGAAGAAGAGTAGATACGCCAAAGGGATTTTCAACATCTTGATAGCAGTCTTCAGTATTTCTGTTGTATAGCGGGATGTGAAGCGAACGATTGAAGAGCAGGTTCGGACGAGAAAGTCATATTGGCCGTCGTTTACGCCTCGTGTACCCGCTTTGTTTCGTCGTCGCCAACGGAGGTCAGCTTGTGGCACAGGGGTTGTGGGCGGGGAGGGTGGCTCTGTGGCTGCGGAATATTTGGTGCGCCTCAGCGGCTTGAGTCGTCTGCGTGGCGATATCATCAGGTGGTCAGTGGGTGTGAGAGATGAGGGCGGAGGCTCATTGGTTGGTGAGGCGGAGAGGGATCGTGGAATGTCTTCCCACTGCTCGCCGTCTGACTCTTCGGCCTGTCGAAGCTTATCACGCCGAATGGCTTTGCGAGGCTGCAGACGGGAGCGTTGATCGCTCATCGTCTTCCTCCGCAGCGTTGGGGATCAGCGCGTTACTCGATCCAGCGACAAGGCCTGCGAAACGGGGTCAGCGAAGCGTTCCCCAGCGCCAAGAAGCCTTCGGTATCCACTCAAGTAACCCAGGAATGAGTCGGCCAGGCGCCTCGTGGCGTCTATAGTGTGCGGCGTCTGGTGTGGTGTGCGTCGTGGCAGCCACGGACATCGGACGACCGCACGATTTGAAGCTTTAAAGAGCTGTTGCAGCGCTCGTTGCTCGACAGTTTGATAGTTGGGAGATTCGGCAGTTTACAACCTGGACACCACAGCCCAAACTGCTGTACGCTGGCAGTCCGCCACGTGACCCCGAGCAATCCGTGCGGGAGCGCAAAGCACTACAGACACTGTGTATGACAGAATGCATCTCAGCAGCAGCGGCAGCAGCAGCAACCACGACCACCAGTCCCAGATGTTGTCTCCAGAGAGCAATATCACTATGCATTGTCCAACTTCGTGAGCATCCTCACAGAACTTGACTCTTGCGCATGACCAATATGCCTTAACCCTTTTTTTTCTCTTTTCCAGCACATCGCGCACGAAATGGTCGAGCACCAGCGCGTACAACTCGAGGAACAAGAAAGACAGGTCGCCTTGTTACGTGCCCAGATGACGCTTCTCGAAGGTGGTGACCAGGCCAACTCCGTTGTAGGCGGCAACTCCGTCGACGACTTCTCAATCAAGGTGAGTGGGCCCGGGGCAGATGCCGCGGCCACGGACACCCGCTGCTTCTTCTCATCATTGTGGAAGCACAAGCTCAAGAACCAGCACACCAGAATTTGGCATCTCAACTTGAGCAACTTGTCAACCCATCAGGAAAAGGGGAAATTACTGAATCTGCCTTAGGCAGACTTAAACTTTGTATTGTGACAGATTAAGACAATTAAGACAGATTCATAAATTGGATAGTCTTAATCTAAGACCAATCACTTAATCTTGACTTAATTATGCTTCAAAGTCACAACTCAGCAAATTGAAGCATACCATTTAAGAGACAGCCTGACTTGGTACAGTTTGCATTGTACACATTGACAGTAAAACCCACCTCTGACTGTCAAGAGCACTTACAAAATCTGCCCTAAGGAGACTAAGGCCATAAAGTGACAAAGTCACAATTTACAAAATTTATGCCAACTCTTACATAATCAGTGACTTGATCACCTTATTCTCCTTAGGGCAGATTTTGTAAGTGCTCTTGACAGTCAGAGGTGGGTTTTACTGTCAATGTGTACAATGAAAACTGTACCAAGTCAGGCTGTCACTTAAATGGTATGCTTCAATTTGCTGAGCCATGACTTTGAAGCATAATTAAGTCAAGATTAAGTGATTGGTCTTAGATTAAGACTATCCAATTTATGAATCTGTCTTAATTGTCTTAATCTGTCTTAATGAAAAGTTTAAGTCTGCCTAAGGCAGATTCAGTAATTTCCCCTTTTCCTGATGCTGCTGGGCAGCCGATATTGTACGCTTGCTGCCTTTGCTGCTCAACATCATCTGCAATGCCACCCTCACAGACATTGTGCACTCAGACACTTTGCCGCTGGAGCCAGCCCCCCTAGACATATCTCCTATGTACATCCAAAACCTCCTGTGTCACGCTATGTCTGAGGTCATCTTGGAAGGCATTATCAACTGCCTCATTGTCACTGTGAGTCTGGATGCGAATGTACACCTGACACATATCCATGACTGTTTGTTTGCCTGTGAGTCAAAATATCAACCTGTCCAAAATTTAGTTATCTCCATTTCACTACCTAACTTGTTTGTCCTGTTGGTTGGCTTTATGTACCAAAGGTGATCCAACTGTTGCCTGCATTTGGTGCTGACAAACCTTCTCAGTGGCCATTGAGACTGTTACAGGAAGTGGGGCCGAGTGTTTGGAAGTGCTTTCCATAAGGTGGTCAGGTGTGGGGACTATGTTAGTCCTGAGTGCTGGAATGGGAGGGTCAAAAGCTGTCTGGTCGATGGGATTGAATTGGGAAAGTATTCTGTCGCTAGGCCTTCCAGGACCTAGAAGGGAGCGAAGTAGGGTGGCTCTGGCTCTGTACTTGGACTCAGCAGCCTTGATGATCCATTGTCTGAGATTGGCTATTCCATGAAAAAGCACATGCTCGAGTGCTTGGCGGTCCGGGTGATCACATCCAAGGATGTCAATACAGGTGGAGTGACTGAAATCAGTCAGGTGGTGTGTGAGTCATGTGATTTGCATTCATCGCTGATTAAGTGATGGGTGGAGTCGTCCGGAGGTCAGTGTTATCGCTACTTTGGGCCAGAGGGAGATAGGGTATCTCTTGTCAGCAGTAGGGAAAGCCAGTGTGATTCACCAAAGTACAATAAGGTGATAGGGACAAGTGAACAATGCTAAGGGGTTTCCCATGTCACTGCACCCCTTATATACCTAAAGGGGGCTGTGGGTTACCATGGTGCAGCTCCTCATCCGCAGCCCAAGGATGCTGTCCATCTACTGCAGTGCGTTGCCCTGCAGGCCTGCTCAGTCTGCAGCTGCCTTCTGCAGCACTTCCGCAGGCTCGCACAGTCCGCAGCTGCCTTCCACAGCACTTCTGCAGGCTCGCACAGTCCGCAGCTGTTACAGTGCGTAGTCAGGTGACCACCGCGCTTATGTCATGAGACACGCCCGGGATCCCGGACATGTGACTAACTAGCCAGCGATCACATGGCTGGTAAGCGCCTGACCACCTGACTACCCATCACATGACCACTACCGAGGAGACGGCCCATTTTCGTGATGGAACGTCGATGTGGGATGCCATCATCCTGTCTCTCTTTGACACCTGATGACTTGATACCATCAAGACTAGTCCAGATCCGGTGACCTCCTTGTATTTCCCTCCCATTACCATTGTCCTGTCCCTTTGGCACCCTTGTTCCTCCCCTCGCCTGCGATCCATCCCCCCAATGACCGGGACTTCTCTTCTTGTCGTCTCCGCGACCATGTGACCATTCCCTAGATACTTTCACCCCTACGTTATGCGCGACCGTTGCCGTCCCTTTCCCCCTTCTCTTTGTACTATAGTCAGTACCCAATCCCTCTAATTTAGTATATAAGTAGGTAAGTAGACACGATGTAAACCTCAGACTTGTTATTTGGAATACCACCCCTCTTGTCCTCCTACCCAGCTAGCCTGCCTAGGACCCCCGGTAACGAGAGTCGTAACATAATAACAAGTCTGCCCATAACCACCTCCCCTCTGGACCTGGTTCTCTTTTCAAACCTGGCTTCTCCCACTGTCCTTGCGACTTGTATGAACGACCCCGCCGACCAAGCCTACCAAACACGGCAATACGCCTTGCACCTGCCACCCCCTCCCGGACTGATTGAAATCCGCGAGACCTGGCGATGAAACCGTCTGCGACACATCGACAGACGAACCCTGACCGCAATCACACGCCCACCCACTCCCAAGTACCGAAAGTACCCGAAGAGCATCGTTTATCGTTCCGTTGAGAGGCAGTTTATCCCTACCAGACTACTTACCTCCAGAACCCTCCGCGTACAATGCGTATTCGAGACCTACAGTCAGGTCAAATTCATAGAAGGCCTGCACGAATGCCTGACCAAACTTTGGATTGCCCAACAACAAGAAGATATCGCTGAGGTCTTAGAAGGCCTCGACATCAAAGAACTCGACAATATCCCGACCCCCGCTTCCACCGAAGCCTCGCCGTCTCCGCGTCCCGCCTCGCCCGTACCCACCACCCGAACTTTCGCCAACAAGTGCATGCAGACCCAGCCCAGCGAACGTTTCATCACGATCACCGGACACCAAGCCGAGTACCTCGTCGATACTGCCACACGATCCATCGTGGACTGGAAGCCTCGTACCACTCAGCCCTATCCCACCGTTCCTAGCAGATGCTCCCGGATCCCCGTTAACGTTCCAGTCTCCCCCATCACCCCAACCAACATCCCCAATCTCCTGGCAGCTAGAGCACTCGCCGCCAGATACCGAGCCGCCGTCCACATACCACAGCCCGAGCCTCTCGACCCACTCACTGACCCCGACAATGTCTCATCCCCCAGACCCTCAGACGTCTCATCAATCCAGCCGTACGACCTCGACTCCGACGATGAGTAGCGGAATTATGGTAAAGGATTATAATGGAGACCAGACTGGCTACCGGACATTCAAACGACAATTCACCCTCCTCTTTGCCTCAGAACACGAGAGGCATGAAACCGATGCAAAGAAAATTTACTTTGTTCTTAACAAGATGTGTCTGGACTACGCCGAAGAATGGGCTAATGCCCGAGTCAACTGAATAATCGAGATGGAGACCATGGGAAGCTGGACCAACTTCATGAACGACCTAGACGACGAATTCCTCGACACGGCTGACGAAACTCAGGCCCTCGCCAATCTCCAGAAACTCCGACAGAGCGGCAAAACTGCCCGAGAATTCTTCACCGAGTTCGACCGACTTTATCGCATGGCACACCTCACCATCACCCACCACGAGTCGGTTCTTATTGAGTATCTCAAGAACGGGCTTAACCAGCCCCTCGTCGAGAAAATCTACAACTCCAACGCCCTCCCTGCCACCTACATTGGGTGGAGAAACAAGGCAATCCGGATGGACGACCTCGGGCAAGAGTTCAAGTCGCTCCGAAAAGCCCACGCCCCCGCTCCCCCTCCGCGCACGACCACGACCCAGACCCAACTCCCACCCGCTGTCATGCTAGCCAGAAACCCCGACGCAATGATCATCGATCGCTCCCACCCGAAACCCGCTGAGCTCCAATGCTACAACTGCCGCGGCTTCGGTCACATCTCCAAGAACTGTCCGCTCCCGCCCATGCACCGCACCCAGCAAGTCCGAGGAGTAATTACCCTCCCTGCTCCGATTACCCCAGCTCGCAAAGTACCTGCGGAAGCTCCGAGCGACCAGTTGGAACAAGCACAGGCCGAAATCGCGAGGTTAAGAGACCTAGTCACGGTTAGAGAAAAAGAAATAGTGGATTTTGCTACCGGCGAAGAATGAGTTCAGCTTCTTCGCTGAGGAAAAGTTATGTACCCCCTCGTGTCCCCGCCATGAATAAACAGGTCCTGGTGACCCCTTCTCTGCCCTCTAGACTGAACCTAAGGAAAGAGAAAGTCAAGGCAAACCCTGAAAAGCCTTGTATGGAAATACCAGTAGTAATGGAAAACCCCAGTAATGGAAGACGGAAACTCGGATACGCGCTAGTGGACTCTGGGTGTTCAGCTTCCACCATCGACAAGAAATACGCACAAAGTCTGGGGCTGAAACTAAGCAGCCTCCCCCAGCCTTTATACTCGATCAACACTGATGGATCTTCCAATGCCATAGGAATGATCACACAGACCGCAAACCTGACCATCGGCATCAGACAAAGTTTCCGCCAGAGCATCACCCTGTTGGTTGGACAATTCCACCCTCCACACTTCTACCTTGGCGATGACTGGCTCCGAAAGAACAACCCCGAGATTGACTGGATCAAGCGGACGATTGTTTTTCCCCTGCCAAGGAAGACTACCCCCACCCCAATGGTGACAACGCTGGCTCAGGGAAATTTTACTGAAGCATCAGTTCCCTTATCATGAGGAGTTCCCAGATGTGTTTTCTATTTCAGCGTTCTCGAAACTGCCACCCTCGCATGGGGCCATCGACCATGCGATCGAAACCCAGAGCGATGCCGTACCGAAATGCTCAAAAATCTACTCAGTACCATGGGCATACTATCCAGAGTTGAAGACATGGATTGAGGAGAACCTAGAGAGTGGACGAATTCGACCCTCTAACTCCCCGTGGGCCGCGCCTCTATTTTTCAAACAAGAAGGAAAGAAACTAAGGCCCATTATCGACTATCGCGAACTCAATGCCATAACAAAGAAGGACGCACACCCACTCCCGCTAATCCGAGACATTCTGGATGCCCTTAAGGGAAGACTGTCTACACCGCAATGGACATCGTTCGAGGCTTCAATAACATTCAAATTCATGAAGGCGACGAGTGGAAGACAGCTTTCATCTGTCCGGAAGGACAGTTTGAGTACACGGTAATGGGATTTGGACTTACCAATGCCCCTGCCTCATTTCAGCGATTCATGAATGCCATCCTCCGGGACGAGATTGCCACCAGACACATTCATGTGTACATCAATGACATACTTATCCACACGCCGGACCTAGAATCCCACCAATGTACCACATGGTCCGTACTTCGGAAGCTCGCCGAGAACTCGCTCTGCCTAAGGCTGGAGAAATGTAAGTTCCAGAAGAGAGAGGTAGAATTCCTGGGACATTACATCTGCGAGGGACATATAGAGAAATCGGAGAGGCTGTGTGCTGGGATTAGAGAGTGGCCGATGCCAAAGTGTAAAAAAGACGTCCAGAGATTCTTGGGATTCCTTAACTATTTCAGGAGGCATATCCCTGACTTCGCTATGATTGCGATCCCACTCCACCAACTCACTGGAAACAAGGAATGGCAATGGGACCGTGATGAGGAACAGGCCTTTAATCGCCTTATTCAGGCCCTGCTCGACGGACGGCGGACCATGGTACTGAAAGATGATGGGAACTGGAAGATTGAGACGGACACGTCAAACGTTGCGATAGGTGGAATCCTCTACCAGCAACAAGAGGATGGTGGATGGGCAATAATCGATTGTTTTTCAAAGGCTCTCAAGGATGCGGAGAAGAACTACAATACCTACGACAAGGAACTGCTCGCCATCATCCGGGCTCTCGAAGTCTGGCCGCAATACCTCATTGCCACCAAGGAACCGTTTGAGATCTGGACTGACCACGCTAACCTAGCGTACTTCCGAAAGCCCAACCCTCTCAATGGATGACAGAACCGTTGGAGAGCCCTCCTCGCCCTCTATAATTTCACGATCAAACATCGCCCAGGAAAAACCAACACCGCCGCTGATGCCCTCTCCCGACGCCCCGACCATGAAGATGCTACAACCCCGGCTATCGCCCCGCTACTTCCGGATGTCCTCTTCAATTCTGTAACTGAACTGAGCCTCCTGGACCGCATCAAAGCTGCCCAGGCCACAACGGCTCATGGACCAGCTGTTATAGAAGAATCCGATGGAGTAAAGTATTACCGAAACAAGATCTGGGTTCCCCCTAACCTAGTTGACGAGGTGCTAGTCCTCCACCACGACGCACCCTCTGCTGGACACCCGGGGATGTGGAAAACTAGCAAGAATGTTAGACGGAACTTCGACTGGCCCAGCCTCGATAACGACATACGTGCCCAAGTCCAACGATGCTGGCACTGTCAGTGCAACAAAATCAACCGCGCTGGCAACAAACCAGCCCTGCACCCGTTCCCCGCCCCCATCCAACCCTGGGACGAGATAAGCTGGGATATCATCAGCCCATTAAACCCCTTGGAAGGATACAACGGGGTGCTAGTTATCCGGGACCGCGCAACAAGGTCCTCTCTACTAGAACCAATTAGCATGGACCTGACGAGCGAAGGAGCGGCCCGAATATTCCTACGGCGCATATACGCCAGCCATGGACTACCCTCCAAAGTGACAAGCGATCAAGGTTCGAACTTTGTAGCGAAGTTCTTGAAGAACGTCTATGGACAGCTGGGGGTAAAGACCAACCCTAGTACCACCTACCATCCCCAGACCAACGGACTCACAGAGCGAGCCAACCAGGAAGTATTCACTCTTCTGAAGCATGCCTGCAGTGAGATGCCCGACAAGTGGGCTTCTTGGCTCCCAGTCACAGAGTTTGCCCTCAACAACTGCGCCTATGGAAACTCCGATATCACGCCATTCCTACTAGACTACGCTCGACACCCCATCACCCTTCCTGACCTACGACTTAGCGAGTCCAATAACCCGGCCGCTGATGACTTCCTGGAGAAGGCCTATGAGATGCGAGGGAAGATGAAGGGGTTGGTGGAACAGTCCAATCAGACCATGGAGAAGCGAGGCGGCTACACGATGGACTGGAAGGAAGGAACTCTAGTCTGGCTAGAGAGTCGGAACCTGGTGTTGGAGGACCTGCGGAAAAAGCTGATGCCGAGGAGAGTCGGACCCTTTAAGGTCGTCGCAAAACGTGGTGCCGCCGCCTACAAACTCGAATTACCGCGACACTGGCATATACATCCCGTCTTCCATGAATCTCTTCTAACCCTTGCTACTCCCGGTCCCGACCACCCACAGCGACCTGAAAGCATGGAAGTCGATGGAGAGCTGCAGTACGAAGTGGAATTTGTTAGAGCAAAGCGGAAGCAAGGAAGACAGGTACAGTACCTGGTGTTGGACAGGATACCCCCTAGAAGATGATACTTGGGAGCCTGCCAAAAATCTCAAGGACTCCCCGGATGCGATATGGGACTTCGAGATTGCTCAAAAAGCGCAATCTTGAGGAGAGGATTACAGTCATCCACCGGCCATTGAGACAGCACCAGTCACTGAGACAAATGACTTTTGCATGTGCCTCAGACACAAGACACCCTTGGACACCACCCTATATACTCTTATTAGCACATCTACATCCAAATACCAGTTCTTGAGCCTGTAGTTTCCCTACCTCTGTCTGGAGGCATGTAAGCAAATGAAGGGTCATGTCTGCATGGAAAAATACAATAAGCAAAGTCTTTTTTTTTTGACACAATCACATATCATAGCTTTATGACTCAATGCAGGCACAATTATAGAGGCATAGATGCAACCATTCGAACTCCAGAGCCATCAAGCTCTGAGGATGCTGTGTCCTTGGTCACATCACACATTACATAAGTAATCCTAATATGCAATCCATATACTCTTTGACATATTCTCAGCTGCTCTCAAAGCAGGGTGTACTAGAGAAGCCCATCCCAAGGCCAAAGAGGAGTGAGGGCATTGGTTCAGAGAGTGAGGAGGAGGAGGGCATGGACAATGATGCTGAAATTGAATGTCCCAATTTGGTAATTGGCACTGTGATGTGACATGTCTCAATGACCCGTTTTGGGGACAATAAGCTACTTTCACACTGATCCGGAGATCCTGCTCTAAACTCCCCATAACAGGTGGTGGAAAGGTGGTCTCACATGAGATTAGTCCCACAACATGTGATTGGCAAAGGCTGATTTGCCTCAAACTATCTCCATATTGAGCCCAAGGCCATCAGAAATTTGCCTGTCTCAATGGCCGGTGGATGACTGTATGTTACGGTGCATAGTCAGGTGACCACCGCACTTATGTCACGAGACACGCCCGGGATCCTGGACATGTGACTAACTAGCCAGCGATCACATGGCTGGTAAGCGCCCGACCACCTGACTACCCATCACATGACCACTACCGAGGAGACGGCCCATTTTCGTGATGGAACATCGATGCGGGATGCCATCATCCTGTCTCTCTTTGACACCTGACGACTTGATACCATCAAGACTAGTCCAGATCCGGTGACCTCCTTGTATTTCCCTCCCGTTACCGTTGTCCCATCCCTTTGGCACCCTTGTTCCTCCCCTCGCCTGCGATCCATCCCCCCGACGACCGGGACTTCTCTTCTTGTCGTCTCCGCGACCACGTGACTGTTCCCTAGATACTTTCACCCCTACGTTACACGCGACTGTTGCCATCCCTTTCCCCCTTCTCTTTGTACTATAGTCAGTACCCAATCCCTCTAATTTAGTATATAAGTAGGTAAGTAGACACGATGTAAACCTCAGACTTGTTATTCGGAATACCACCCCTCTTGTCCTCCTACCCAGCTAGCCTGCCTAGGACCCCCGGTAACGAGAGTCGTAACAGCAGCTGCCTGATACTGCTCTTCGATGCGGCCTTCTGCACTCTCCCATTGCCCCTTTTGGATGTCATCACCTTTCGCTTATCAGTTCATGTGCTACTCTGCTGTCCTCCTCATGGGGCAGCTTATCTCCACATGCTTCCTCAATCACCATGTGCTCCTGTGTGATGGCTCTCCTCCACTGCCCAGCTTATCTTTTGGCTCTTATCTGTCCTTTGTGGTATATAAGGAGGGTCTGTACCGCTTCTTCTCCTTACCACAATTATCAGACTGGGTCTCACACAACTTAAGCGTAAGGTCATGACGACAATACTAAGATAAGGGGAAAAGAGTACAAAAAAGGAAAAGCGAAAGTACTTATAGCGAACGCTTCGGCATTTGCCGGCGTTCCCATGCTTGGACCTCTCGGATCACGTGATGCGCCCAGGCCCAGGTCATGTGATCTTACGATTATGTAATCTGACCACAGCCACAGGTCATGTGACCTTCCAACAACCCTCCCCAGTTTCTCCACAACTGCACTTTGGGATGGCTTACATAAGCGATCCTAACATCAACCCCCTCTTAAGGCTGGGCGTCCCGACCAGCTAGCTTGGCCTTGTCGGGGTGGGAGAGGAAGAAGTCCCGGAGAAGCAACATTACGTTAGTGAGGTTCCTACGGGGCTCCCAAGTGTTTTCCTCCACTGGATATCCCAACCACTTCACCAAGTACTTCACCCCACGTCCCACCTTCTTAACATCAAGGATCGCCTCCACATCATACTCCAGGTGGTCGTCATCAATCGTAGGGGGTGGAGGGAGGCAGGTTCTGAGAAGGGAAGGAGGGGGGGTGGTATGGTGTCAACAGCAACTCATTGAAGACCCGATGGATGCGCCAGGCCCGAGGGAGCTTGAGGCGATACCCAGCAGGTCCCACCTTCTCCTCAACTGCAAAGGGGCCTGCTCTCTTGTTGTCAAGCTTTTTACAGGGCCAGTCCATCTTCAAGTTTCTAGTATCCAGCCAGACCAGATCTCCCTCAGAGTACTCCTGACTTGGCCATTTCCCCTTATCGTAGCTCTTCTTCATCGCTGCCACCACTTTCTCCATTGCCTCCTTGGCTGCTCTTCGGGACTCCATGAGCTTAGCCACTCGTCCGCCGCCGGGTTCACCTCAGAAGGTGGCTGGAGCCCCCCATTCCATGGGTGTTGTCCATAATCAAGGAAGAAAGGTGTCTGTCCTGTCGCTGAGTGCTCATGATTATTAAGAGCAAACTCCGCAGTGGACAACCATTCAGCCCAGTCATCCTGGAGATGGTCCACATAAGCCCGGAGATAGATCTCCATCTCCTGGTTCGCCCATTCCGTCTGTCCATCAGTCTGTGGATGAAAGGCAGTACTTGGATTTGCCTTTACCCGGATCATGGAGTAGAACTCCTTCATGAAGCAGGACACAAACTGGGACCCCCGGTCACTCACAACCTTGTGAGGGACTCCATGGTCACGAAACACTCGATCCTGGAGGAGACGTGCCGCTCCAAGTCCTGTGAGGTCAAGCCTGATCACTTTGAGCAGTGTCCGTTTCGTGAATTTGTCGACAATAACAAGGATGGCGTTATGTCCACGGGAGAGGGGGAGGGGACCGACTATGTCCCATGAGATCACCGACCAGGGACCATCAGGCACCAGATGGGGGTGCAGTGGGGCAGCACACTTGGTATGGTCGGGCTTCGTCCGCTGGCATGTCTCACACCCCTGGGCATACCGATCCGCATCTTTTACCATGTCCGGCCACCAATAACCCTTCACTAGTGCTGCTCTCAACTTCTGAGGCCCAGGGTGTCCAGCAGTGGGGAGGTCATGCTCAAACTCGAGAACGGCCTCACAAGCTCCTAGGAGGACCCAAGTGACTTTCCCCTTTTGCCAGAGTCCAGCACAATCTCGCATCCACTCATCATCAAGCTCCTCCAGCTTCTGTATGTGTACCGCGCTATTTTTCTGGAGTAGCGTCTCCATTTCCGATGTGAATGACACACGGACTTCCGTTTCCGGGAAAACCTGCACCAGTGCATCCTCCTCCACCATCTCTCCATAGTCCGGTCTCCAGGAGAGTGCATCTGCCTTTGTATTCGACTTGCCAGTGCAATACTTTATCTCAAAGTCAAAGCACTGGAGCTCTCCAACCCAACGAACCTGCCTTGGCTTCAACTTCTGGGGCTTCCGGAAGTACTGGAGGTTTGCATGGTCCGTCCAGATCTCAATCGTCTCCTCTGCTCCAATGAGGTATGCTCGCCACTCGCAAAGTGCCCGAATCACAGCCAAGAACTCCTTGTCGTACACATCATAGTTCTTCTCAGCTGCAGTGAGGGCCTTGGAGATATAGTCAACAACTCTCCAGGTTCCATCCATCTGCTGCTGCGAGAGCACTCCACCAGTTGCCAGGTTGCTTGCATCTGTCTCTACCTTCCATCTCCCTTTGTCCTGAGGCAGAGCCAAGACTGGGGCTGATATGAGTGCCTGGCAGAGATCTCGGAAGGCTGCTTCCTCCTCCTCCTCCCATTTCCATGGAACATTCCCAGTCAGCCGGAAGAGTGGCTTTGCCCGGGCAGAAAGATTCAGGATGTGCTGGCGGAGGTAGTTCAGCATCCCATTGAACCTCTGGACATCCTTCACATTCTTAGGACGTGGCCAATCTCGGACTGCCACACCCTTGGCCGGATCATGCTCTAGTCTGTTGTGGGAGATCTTCATCCCCAGGAAGATGATCTCACTCTTCTCAAACTTGCATTTACTGAGTTTGAGACACAACCCATTCTCTCCAAACTTCCTCAAGACCCAGTCCATTCAGTACCGGTGTGTAGCCAAGTCCTCTGCAAACACAATGACATCATCCACATAGGCCCTCACATGTCCTCCTGCAATCTCCTCCCTCAACACATGATTCATGAAGTGTTGGAAGGTAGCAGGGGCATTCTGCAGTCCAAACCACATGACAGCTGGTTCGAAGAGTCCACAGGGTGTCAGGAAGGTGCAGCGGTGCTGGTGCTCGGGCCAGACCTGCATAGATGGGAAACCTCCCTTTGCATCAATCTTAGAGTAGATCGACGCTCCTTTAAGCACATCCACTGTGTCTCGGATGCGGGGGAGGGGGTACTTGTCCTTGATCAGGTGTGCATTCAGCCTCGAGTAGTCGATGATCGGCCGCAGCTTGTCCTTCTCATGTTTGAAGAAGAAGGGGCTGGCATACGGGGATTTCAAGGGCTGGATTCATCCAGAAGCAAGCTGCTCATCCACCCAATGGTTCATCTCCACCATCTCCTACCATGTCAAAGAATACAGCTTGGAAGAAAGGTGCTCAGGGTCCTTTTTGAACTCGATCTTAATATCGAAGTCTGGTCGGGAGTGGGGAAGTTCATCCCACTTCACTTCACTAAACACCAAAGGGTAGCGGCTGGGCCAATCAGGGGTAGGGCCAGAGTTGGGAAAACGGGTGTCCAGAATATTCGTGGATGCAAGGGTACTCGTTTTCAGGGGTGCAGGGGCTCGAGGGGATGGGGAACACTGTAGGGGGCAGCGGGTAAGGCTCAGCTCTGCCTTCTGCCAGTCGATATCTGGGTTATGCCGCTTGAGCCAGTCATGCCCAAGGATGACCTTGTGGGACTGGGTCTTTCCCAGCAGAAAGTGGATCCGCTCCTGGTGGTCACCAACTCTCACCAGCACCTCTATCCCATACCAGACCTTTCCATTCCTGTTCTGCATCCCATCCACATTATACATGGTGATTGGGTTCAGCAGGAGAGATGGCTCCAGTCCCACTCCTTTCACCCACTCCAAATCCATGAAGCAGTTGGTGCACCCTGAGTCGACAAGGGCCTTCATTGTGGTCCCTTTGCCAGTGCTGAAAGCCTCCAAGTGCACCTGGATGGCTAGCTCTCGTGGCACATGTTTCTGCACTTATGGCCGCACTCTGGTTAGGCGCTCTGCCAGTCTCACTTCCTCCTTCACCTCAGCCCCAATTCGGGTATGTCTCCGCTGCAAGATAGTATATCGGGGTATACTTGCAGCAGGCACAGGGACGGAAAGGGGGCTGGCACACTTCTTCTCCCCAGTGGGAGTCCTCCTCTCTCTCTCACACAGCTCTATGCAGGCTCGGAGCCATGCAATCTCTTTCTCATATCCCTCCGCCATTTGGGGGGCACATGGTGCTGCCCAGGTTTGGGCCCTTGGGACCTGCAGACGCGTATCAGGCAGGGGGCAGAAATGGACAGCATGCCAGTCTGGTGGCATCGGAAACAACATCTCTCATCAGCAGGGGCCCATCCTCAGGCCATGGCCACATCCGGAGTACACAGCAGAGGGGTCACAAGAGGTTGCGAAACGGTCACGGCAGGTCACGGTAGGGTTGTGGTGGGTTGCGCGGGGGTCACAGGGGGTTGCGGTGTCCATTCCGTGAGTATCCCATCCAGTTGCCTTTGCTGGGCATCAAGCCTCTCAGCCAGCACCTTCCATTCTCCATATGTCTCTGGCATCGGGGAGACACCATAGATTCTCTCCACCAACCTCCTACTCAGGTTCAACTCCAGCCAATGGACTAGGATTCCTGAGTCCTTCTCTGCACTCAACTTCGCCTGTCGGGACAGCGTCTCAAATTTCGCGAAGAACTCTGGTGCTGTCATGGCACCCTGTTTCAGCCCTGCAATATCGGCAAGGGCAGTCGCACAGTCATTTGGGTCATCAAATGCACGCTTCATCTCCTCCACAAACTCTGCCCAGGTTCCGGCCTCGCCACTACCCAGGATCTCTTCCGCCTTCATATTCGCCCACTCTGCAGCGAATCCTTCTCCAGTAATTTTGCTCAGAGCAAAAAGGACCTTCACCAGGTCCACAGCATAGACAGTCGGGTTCACCATAAACAGGAGGCGAAGGGATCGGAGGAACGTATGGAAGTTCCTTTTCTGCCCATCAAAGGGGGCAACAGATAGGTCAAGCCTCATAGGTTGGGCTACAGGCGGGGCGACATGGTCTGCCATCACAGGCCCTGGATGCTGTAAATAAAGTTCCAGGCCTTGGGCACTCAGGATTTCTTCGATCTCTTAACAGTCCTGTCCTCTTAGGCTGCTCTTCTGTGTACTTATGTACCTATAGAACTCTTATTCTATGAAACTTTTGTTAACGTGGGGCCCAAATGGTGTCCCAGGTGGTCGCTCCACAACTCCTAATGAGTTGCCCGTGCGCCCTTCTGACAATGGTCACAGAGCAAGGGCCCTGTCCACTGGACCAGGAAACTACAGAAAGACTATGTAGGGGCCTTTCCTTGCCCTGTACACTACACGATTCACTGGTACGTAGCTGTAAAACAAAGTTCCGGGCCTTGGGCACTCGGTATCACTTGGGGAGGGTCACAGTTGACTTCCTCCTGGTCTGGTCACGTGTATCTACACACAGTAAAAATTTTGCGTGGTTCTGTTACACACCGCGGGCAGGGTAAAGGAGAAGAGGATGATAGGGGCTGAGCTGTGACAACGTGTCACAGTTTGAAATTAAGGGTCCAGGCTAGCCGGGTTAGGACACGGGGCTAGGGCGGACAGGCGGATCTTAGTATTATATCAGACTGGGTCTCACACAACTTAAGCGTAAGGTCATGACGACAATACTAAGATAAGGGGAAAAGAGTACAAAAAAGGAAAAGCGAAAGTACTTATAGCGAACGCTTCGGCACTTGCCGGTGTTCCCACGCTCGGACCCTCGGATCACGTGATGCGCCCAGGCCCCAGGTCATGTGATCTTACATGATTACATAATCCGACCCAGCCACAGGTCATGTGACCTTCCAACAACCCTCCCCAGTTTCTCCACAACTGCACTTTGGGATGGCTTACATAAGCGATCCTAACACCCCTCCACCCTTGTCTCCTCCATCAGCCTCTGTGCTGGCTACAGTGGCTTTGCCAGATGTTGAAGGAGAGTACATCCAGGTTGGGGAGTCTCCTTTCCATTCGGTGGAGGAGGGGCTCTGGGTCTAGTGGCCCAAACATCAAAGCTTCCATTTGATGTAATACATAGTTTCTGGTTCTGGATTGGTTCTTGTATTACTTAGGTGCTTTGATTCCATAAACCAATCCACCAATGGCCATCAACAGCAAGGAGCATCTCCTCACTCTTGATTGCCATTGGTACTTTGGTCTTCTTGCTTCTAGTATTGCAGTTGTCCTTAGTCATATTGCCTTTGTTGTTGTTTGCCTTGTTTATATGATCGACTTTGTCATTCTTTCCATGACAGAGACCTTCACACCTGACATGAGCAAGAACCCCTTCATTGAGCAGGCATCAGGAAAACAAACCCCCAGCAGTAGATATCAGCTAGTGATGTGCAAAGCCCTTAAGTTGTGTGAGACCCAGTCTGATAAGTAGTGAGACAAAATGATCACAGAATTAATTTGAGTGAATTGTCCAAGACAGATTTTTAAGTGCAATATAAATTCATTGAGGTCAAATTTAAAAAGTCTTCCTTGGACAATCTGTTTAAAATAATTCTAAGATTGTTGCATCTCACTAAAGTGAAGCACCAAACTCAATAGAGAGGTGAGAATGGTGAGAATGATGAGTTCAATACTAAATTGCATATATTGGGTAAGATAAAATGTTCTAATTGCTGGAGGACATAGACATCATATATATAAACTATATCTCTCCCTAAAACCAAGCTCCAAAGTGGCTGAGGAGTGCAGAAAATGGAGCACAGATATCTGCATCCATTTATAGCAATGGCATCTGTGGGGGGACCCAACAAAGAAGAGCAAAAGGGGCTCACAAGTCTGTTGGAAGCACAGTGCATAGAGACCATATTGACAATGTTGTGGATGATGTTGACAGTTTCAAAGTAAGGCAAGATCAAGCAGCATGCATGATTGCCTTGAACCAGAAGGCTTATATCAAATCCCTTGCCCAGCATTTTGGTCTTGAGACTGGGCTCCAGTCCACATCCTGATGTATCAGGAAGGCATCTTGTGGCCTGACATAATATGCTGCCCTGATGTCAGGTATATATTGTTAGGACCTACCCAACAGTTGAGCTTGAGAGTGTCAAATAATCAACCAGGAAGAATATGTTCCACAGTGAGTTGATATACCTCATGGATTTCAAGATGTAAGGCATTTGGGAATGGAAGATCCAGCTGGATTTCAGGTGGCATCATGGCTATGTACTGGAATTTCTTGACACCCAAACTTTGCAGCCACATGATGGAGCTTCCTTGACAGAATGAATGGTCAACACAGTAGATTGCAAAATGGTGGCCATTTCGGTGGCTGCCTCATAGATGAAGGCATCCAAGGTTTCTTTGTTGGATTCATATGGACAATAGTATCTGTCCCTCAGAGTCAATTTGTCATGATGGTGCTAGAGATAAAACAGCAGAGGACAAGTGGTTCTGTCAGAGGGTGGCAGACTGGGACCAATGAAAATGAGTTGTTCTGGATGTCCAAGGTGAAGACATAGTGTTTCAGTGTTTGTGGCACTGGAAGGAGGAAGAGGGGTGCAAGTGCTGGGCATCTTCCAATGTGTATTCTTGGGGACCTGCTGGCTTTTCTTCCATGTGCACAATGGGCCACTTGCCCCCTTTACAAAATAGGTCATGTATAGTGTTGTCTAATGTGTAGCTAGTGCTGGCCATGGTCATTGGGTGATGGAGACAGAGGCTCCTAATAATTTTCTAAGATATCTGGCCCAAAGACATGTTCATACAGGAAGTGGCTCAGAAAGGATGTGTACAAGATGGCCTAGGATGAATAAGGATGATTTGATGGGAAAACATGTCTGAGGACATCATGCTGGCAGCTTGCCTGATATAAGACTCCATGGAAATGAGGTCAATGTTAGAGATCTTTGATAACAAGCTTGCTTCTAATGCCATTGGTGCATTGGCAGATTGATATGCTCAGCAGGCTGAGGGACCATACTTCAGGTAAAATCTTTTGAGGTCTGCCTCAGTATGTATATGTTGTTACAACCCCTGGCTAAATAGTAAAGGTTTACAAACAGTGGCAGTAAAGGGAGAATGGGCACTTACCCAGTGATAAGTTCAGAAAGTGACCATGGCTTCATGAAATAACAGACAGCTGAGCTCATCTTATTGGTCCATTCAACATGCTCAATGCAAGGTGGTGTGGCCTGAACAATGAAACAATGGAGTCCAGCCACAAATGGTACAACTGTCTTGAGTGACTGGTTAGAGTCGATTAGGCACCACACTGACTCAGGAAAGAGGTTGTGAAAGTCAGAAGGATGGGGGATTTCATGGAAAGTGTATAAGACAATGCTGTCCTCACCAAAAAAGTAAAGAAAATGGGGATGGGACTGATAAATGGTTGGTAAACTGGCACACAGATGCAGAACAAGCACCACATGTAACCAAGCAGTTTTACCTGAAATGAAATCAGCAGGGTTTGAACTTGAAAAGGGGCCACTCACCAATACTAGGGTGGCCAAGGACAATGAACCCAGAAGGTGAGAGCTTATTTAAATGGTGAAGTGTAGTGAAGGGGTTTTCGAAGGAGGTGCCAGGAACAGCAGTACTTTCATTTTTCCATTCAACCATGGTTTCAAAATTACTTTGATCCATGGTGTAGTATGCGATGACCACATGCAATGCCCCCAAATATTCTTGCCTGATCATAAATGCAGAGCCTTTTTTGCCATCTGCTAGGAAATCACTGATCCAAGGCTGTACCTTCAGTACCCAACAAAATTGTGGGACATAGGCAGCTCTCAAGGTGAAGTCTTCATCATGATGAATGGGGTGCAACTCAAAAATATTGCTTTCATCCACACCATGCCCCCAGCAATTCATCCATAGCTCATGAATTGGTCCAGAAGAGAGAACTATTCATGATTTAGAATATAAAGGTAGTCAGTGCAATGATTGCACAACCTAGCTTATTATCAAGTGGATCTAAATGAAGGGGTTGAATTTCCCTCCAGCACACTGAAGGTGCATTGGCAAGCATACACATTCCTACCCTTCCTGTTGGCACCTTCAGGCAGAAATCTGGTATGCCAGCTGGCAATCCAGCCCATGCATTTTCTGCAGCATCTCCCTATGTGACCAGAGCTCTGAAATTAAAGCAGTGATATCTAGCTGGGCTAATATTTGCTGGTTTAGCTGCACTCTGAGCAGTTAATCAGCATTGCAGGAATTTGCTCCAATTCAGAGTGAGAGCAAATTTGCCAGGAACTGTGTGGTTGGAGTAACAGGAATGGTCCATGCCAACTGTTGAACAGCTATGGGAGGTCTCTGTGACCTCCCCTCATCAGTGATGAAACAGCTTGGACAGGGGGTAGGTAAAGGTAGTAGGTATATAATGGATTTTGGGCTGCTTCAACATGATAGATCTGGATTGAACAAAGCTCCACAGGCTGCCTTTAATCACACTTTGGCCCATACCTCCTCACATCATGCCAAATCAATCAGAGTCTCTGCCTTAGGCACATGACATGGAATTCTATAATTTTTGGCCCTTCCCCTTACAGCACATAAATAACAGCAGCAATAACAGCAGAGGAAGGAGTCTTCTCACCTTGTATTAGAGCCAACCTCCTAGTTTCTCTAAGGGCCATCCCACTGCCAAGTTTGGCTGGGTGGTACATGCCTGAATCAGAGGGGAGGGAATATTTCCAGTTGGAGGTGTGTTTGGATGTGATGACCTCCAATACCAAGTCGTTGGAGAGGCATCAATCAACATTGGCAATTTTTGTAAAAACTCTTCACCAGTAAGTTCTATTTTCATATCATGGAACATAGTTTAAGTTTCTTTTATTCAGGAAACAAGTCAAATGACTTCTTGTTTTTTTGTACATGCATACTGATCCTGACTCTGGTGATCTCCACTGCACTACTGGCCAAACTCTTGAAATTGGAGTTGTACATTTGAATAATTTTTCTTATCACTGCTCTAAATAAGCTTTTCTTCAGTTTCTGGAAGAGATTATTGGGTCCAACCATTTGTTGCTTGCCAAGGAATCCCACTTCATATTAGTCATGGAGGTTTGTGGAGCCATCTGGGAGGCAGATGCCTCCTTTTTTGTGATAGGATTTGGCCAGGCCAATTTCTATCCCCACCTGGCCACAACTCTCCTCATCAGTAATCAAGAATTTTGTTAAGTGTTTTTCTGTCATTCATATCCTCACTGACCTATTGAAAGAAGAAGAGGGCCTTGGTACCCACACAAGCATCATATTACTTCTCCTGTTTCTTGGCCTCAAATTTGTGTGGTGGCACAAGGATATCTACCCCCTTGGTGAGATGGTCCCCCTCCAATGTCTGATTTGTCATGCAGTTTGCACATTGACCATCAATGTCAATACTGGGAAGCCTGGTGTGTACAACATCTCTTGTTTGTGTGGATGGAAAGGGTGGAAGCAGTCAGTGAGGGTGGATCTGGATATGTCTGGAATGAGAGGAAAGGATCCAGGATGGGGGAAGCACCTTGTATATGGGTTGCCTATCAGCTACCAGATAATCTGGAAGGCACCACATGAATTCTATCACATGTTCTAGGCTGTTTATATGTTGTACAATATTTCATGTCCTATGCCATGCTTAGTATCATATCTGCCAGGGTCTGTGATCAGATGAGCTATTGTAATCAGATGAGCTACTCAATGTTCATGTTCTTGCAGGAAGTGGCTCCACATCTCCACATGCTTCCATGCATAGCATGTATGACCTTTTAGTCCCTTCTCCTCACTTTCTTCTGCTCTTCTAACCCAGATTGACTTTTGGTGTTCAAACCAAAGTGCAATGCATGCCATCTCAAATCTAACCAAATTTATTTCTTCTTCCCACCTGTCAAACTGAGCCTTGCTTCGCAGCCAATTAACTCTGTAGACTTTTGATGAATCAGCACAAGCTTTCCTGTGGCCTCTGCCAACATACATTCATCCATCCAACCATTTGCCTCCTCAGAGGTTTGTGGGCTGATATTCCAAAACCATGCCAATGAATCTGTTTGCTGGCTGAAACAACTGGGCTGCATGATGTCACCACTCAGTTTCAGGTGTTCTTGCAGGAGTGGTTTGTAAAAATTTAGGTCATCCTCACTTGCTCCTAACTGTTCCATTGCATTCCTGCATTGTCTGTATGCTTTAACCTGGCAGGAGGGGGAGGAGCAGGAGGAGCAGGAGGGGGAAGAGGAGCAGGAGGAGGAGGAGGAGCAAGAACAGGAACAGGAGCATGTGAGTGAGGATGGTTATGATGTGGTTGGTGAAATCTTTTTTGTTATAGAGGATCTTTAAAAGTAATATTCAGGATAAGCAGAAGCCTGCCAGAAAATTGAGGAAGGAAGCCACACCTGTCTGGAAGACAGATGGAAGTCCACCAGAACCAGAGGTGGAAGCAAAGTACTTGATACTGAAGCTAGCTGCAATCAATCAGTGTGAAGCTGGGGATTTTGAACATTTTCTGACTAAAAGCATTCAAGACACCCTCTCATTGTCTCTAAGTAATGACAACTGCTCTTTCCACCAGCTTGCAAGGACTTGCCAGGAATTAGAGCAGGCTTCAGCAGTGCTTCACTTTTATCATATGATAGCACTTATGAGAGTGGCTATCTATGTTTCAGAGTGAGTCCCACATAGTTGTCTCAAGATAGTTTCAATCTATGCAACTTCAAACAGGTCAACTTGTACCATCAAAGAGCTGGCTACAGAAGCACAAATGTCCAGATCAAAAATTGCCTGCTGGCACCATCAGGGCACCAGACTGGTCCTTATTGCTTCTGCAGGTGCCTTAATACTACACTGCTCTGATAAAGTGTCATGATTAATAGTTATTTAGGATCACTTTATTTGCTGCCCATCATTGCATACCTGAATCTCAAGACAACCTTTGTCAAAGATTCAATATATACAACTATCACATGTTTCAGCCATGTGATTTGCAATCCTGGAAGTATGTACACCAGTCCTACCTGTAAAACCTATCTTACAGTATGGCAGTGTACTCTCAGGATCTTAGGGATATCATTTCTCACAGCATCATTCCACATGTTCAGGCCATGTGGAAGTCTCAGGCTCTAGTAAACTTAAAGTGGCCTTCTCTTGATTTTTCTAACCTCTCCTTTATGGAGGGATTTTTCAACAATTTCAAGACAAAGTATGTATCCTGATATACAGTATAGGACTGGTCAATGACACAACCCCAGCCACTGACACACCTCAATGAAAGTTGCTCAGTTCTCAATGGTTTGGCTTCAAATTTTAGGACAACCTAGATATGACTGTAGCACATGTTTTTGTTCTACTATGTACATTTATTGGCCCCTCCAAAGTGAGGTACTTGTCTTGTGTCTGCAGAGTAGTATCTTCATGAATACTGCTCTTCCCACAGTTGTTGAAAGGTCACTCCAGGGCTCAAAGTTGGGCTGGCATACAAATACCCTATGTCATAGGAGTAGTATGAGCAAAAAAATGGGGCAGATAGCTGCTGTGGCTGAAGTGAGAAGTGAGAAATACATATCTGGAAGGCCAGGCACAACTGCCGCACCAGGGTGTCACAGCTACATGTAGTCTATTCGCTTAATGAAAATGCAGGGCAGCAAAACGTTCTCTGTCTACCTCTGAAACCTCGGGCACTTCTGTACTCTGCAATATGCCTGGAAGACCAAAATCTGACACCAAAAAAAAGCAACTTGTTCGGGAGAAGCATGATGAACTTATGGCCCATGCAGTCTCTCTTTACCGCTCCGAGCAAGAAAAGGGTGAAGGTGGGACAAAGATGGGTCTACGGAAAGTCTGCGAATATGTGTCAGACCAACACTACTTGGAAACTCACTGTAGAGTCCACCTTGACCATCAGACTCTCCGACGTTGGGCAGAAGGTGGCAAATCGAAGGCCAGGTCAAATGAAGAGAAGGGATGGCTGTTACCTGGCGAAGTTGATGCCATCATTTCCTACGCAGCTGAGACAGCAAATCGTGGGTTTCCACTCAGTCACCGCCGGATGAAGGAGCATGTGGATGAAATATGTAGTGCCCGACTTGGGGATGCATTCCCAGCAAGTGGGGTTGGCAAAAACTGGACTGATCGCTTTGTGGAGAAATACTCAGACCGTCTCAGCACTTATTGGTCACGGCCTATAGATACCGCACGAGGACGGGCAGTCAATGCAACAACCCATAAAGCATTTTTTGACCTGCTCGAAGATGTAAAGACTGAATACAAAATCCTTGATGAGAACACTTATGGATTTGATGAAACGGGGATCCAGCCTGGTGGAGGACAGAGGGAGAGGGTCATTGGCAGCAGAGGGAAAAAGGTTCAGCATCAGCAACGCGATGGAAACCGAGAGAATATCACAATAATGGCCACTATATGCGCAGATGGCACAGATCTCCCTCCTGCTGTTCTGTACAAGGGAACTGGCTATCAGGTGAAGTGGAAGCAGCCAAATACACTTGGTGCAACATGAGTTGAAAGCAGGTTGATGGTGGATTGGTTACTGACATATTTGCATAGCCTGGGCTATTCGAAGAAGGGTTGGACTGACGGTGAAATCGGGATCGAATGGATCAAGATATTTGATAAACAAACTCAGGCTAAAGCAGGTCACTCCTCAAGGCTTCTACTTGTCGATGGACACAACTCGCACTACACATGGGGATTTCTGGGATATGCCCATGCCCATACGATCCACGTTCTGTGCTATCCGGCACACAGCACACATGTCTACCAGGCGCTCGACGTAGCCATTTTTGGACCCTTGAAAACATATTGGTCGCAAGAACGAGACAAGTTTGAGCGGGAAACACGCCAGCGGATAACAAAGGACAATTTTCTCGAGGTCTATGGAAGGGCTCATCAGAAAGCATTCACCTCCGAAAATATCCATGCTGCATTTCGAAAGACTGGAGTTTCTCCACTCAATCGCGATGTAGTCACGATCCAGATGATGGCAACCAGCCTGGAAACATCAAATGAGGCACATATGCCTCTTCCGCAACCATTGCCGGTTCAACGAGTATGTGAAATCATCCGAAGAGTCTGCGAGCAGGATGAGCAAAGCCAAAACGAGACAATACACGACCCACCAGCAACCGACCCAAGTGCTGCCTCAATCATTGTGGCACCCAATGTCCGATCTGCGATTAATACCTTGGAATCTACTTCTATGGACTTCCTTATCTCGAGATCTCCAGTTCGCTCTACCTCAGCACTCCCCCCAATGACGACTGCTCTCATTTCACCCATCAAGCCTCGTTACCGGCACCTTCTTGACTTTGAGCCAAAGACCTCCAAAGAATGGGAGCTCCAGAGAGCTCTTCGTGATGCAGACGCACAGGCCATGTATCAAAAAGGCGTGGTGGCAGGCCTGCAGGGTGTTGCCGTGCTCCAGAACCTCTATTGTGGCACTGTCCGAAGTCAGCTGGCTGCAAAGGAGCAAAAGGGAAAAGGGAAAAGCAGGAAGCTTGTTGGGGATGGGATGCCAAGGCTACTCACTCATCAGGACTTTATTCAGAGGGTTGCAGAGCACGAGGAAGAGCAAGAACGGTTGGCTTCGGAGAAGGCAGCAAGGGTGGTTGTGAAGGAGAGGAGGGTGGAACTGATGAAAGAGTGGAAGCATCAGTGTGACGAGCGGATAGCAGCCAACATGGAGATCACGAACCGCTGGCAAGAGGCAGTCGCTAAATGGGAAATCGAGAAGGCTCTGGCAAAGGCTGAAAGGCGCCATCCTCGTTGGACGAAGCCCAAGAGAGGGCCACTTGCACCTGCAATACGAAAGCCTGTTGTTCCCAGAGTGCCCCAGACCATCAGCGAGGTTGATGAGTCCCCAGCAGAGGAGTCAGGAGAGGAAGATGGTGAAGATGAGGAGTAGAACGACTGTTATCGATGAATGTGACATGGTGTGATGAGGCCGTCACAAAGCTGTGTCATTGAACCGGAAAAGCAGCATGAGGACACTCAACTAATTTCACTGCAATGTGTGCTGTCATCCATATTTTCCTTAGGTATTCTACATCCACTATATTTCAATACATACCTAAGTACTCTAGGTCTTAATTTGTGGTTAAAATGTGTGGATGTTGGTTGTGAGACAAATACATTTTGGCTGTGTCATTGACCGGTCCTATACTGTACTACTTTGTCCAAGTTGAAGAGAAAGAAACATTCAGTGCCTCCAAGTTACCTCCAAGGGATCCAATATGGAAGGCTGTCATGGACTTCACATTTCCTGATTGGACCTCACCTTCAGAATCTTCTGGAAGTTGGCCTGCTCTCCCCCCCAATGATATGCCTGTCCCTCTGTGGCCAGAGATATTTACAACCCCACTCCAACTGGAATCACCTTCTCTCCCCTTTAAGAAAAGCATGCAGAAGGGCTGGACTGCAGAAGAAAGAAGAAAAGCCTCAAGAGCTCAGGTAGCAGAAAACAAATATCACTTCCAGGATTTGGTGCCTTTATATTTACACATCTGATCACACTGGGAGTTCTCATGTCTGTGTTAGCTTAACCAGCTGCATGATGGTGGCCATAGGGAGGATGGTGACTATGTCAAAGTCCCTTCATCCATGATTAAAGGGCTAGTATTGTGTACATGCATTGACACATTCTAACTTGTCCTTACTTTACAGGACTGCATCTAGGCTTGAGGATCACAAGTCTCAGTTACTATATTTGGTTGCCAGTGATGCTTCTGGCTGGCTAGAAAGTCATCTCAGCCACCTGCAAGCAGTTATTCAGGTCCTGGCTCCACAATGCATGCATCCCTGCAAGTCATCTTCTAAGAACTACAGGTTTGACAGCATACACTGTGATATCTTCAATAGATATGCAGAGAAGGTTAGTTTCATCATGAGGAATGGCAGAGTGTTAACAATTCACTTTAGGGTGATGGTGCTCCACCCAATACCCACCCCAATGTCTTGTATAGGAAGGGGAAACAAGATCATGTCAATCACCTGCAACGCACTCCATATCCTGCAGTTGCCATAAGAGGAGAGCCTGCCTTGACCTTAGCCTCAAGTTTTCATATGTTCTTCCATGCCTGTGTTGTGTTCTTACTCCCATGAGAATGTCGGACCTTTCTCTTTGTGAGTTAGTGCTTTCTATAGCTCAAATTTGACTTACTTCTGTGCAGAATAATAAAGCCTTGTGCCCAAGTACAAGTCAGAGCTCCTCCAATATGTCATTTGCTTGACCCTTCTAAAGCCCTAACTCCTGTTTCATGATTTCAGAGAGACCCATGGTTTCCAATATGGCAGGCCCAAAGGAAGATGGTAATTGGATTACCACCATCTCTGGTAGTATTTTCCCAGGTTCTTCATTGTCCACATCACTGTCATTGCAGTGACTCTCAGATTGCTTGCCATCCTCATCAGTGGGATCTGTGGTAACATTAATTTGTTGCAGACCTTCCCCTAAAAGTGACAGCCTGTTGTGAAAGGCATGAATCTGTTTTTCAAGCTTTTCTCAACATTTCTGAATGGCATTCCACTCTTCAGATGATGCATGCTTAGATAGACAGCTTGTGTCTAATCATAGGGTGTTTCTATGAAACATTTTAGTATTGAGGCATGTGGAGAGTATTTATCATACTGGATTTGTTGAATGCTGATACCCTCATTGAGCCAGGTGATGGTGGCAGAGGGAAAACCTCTTGGCCCTCTTCCCTTTAGCATGATCAGAATTTCAGCTTGAGTTGGAGCTACATCAAGAAGTTAGAATGCATGGTGTTAGAAATAAAGCTTGTTAGATTAAAGGTAAATACCCTTTTGCATTTGAACATCATAGATGTCAAGAGCATCTCCTTGGCTTACCATGGCTGCCTCCTCCTGCCTTGTCCATTCTTCTATCTGGTCTGCTGTAACAGACTCAGTCAAACTTTCAAAGGCATCTCTAGTCTCATTGAGGCTGCTTGGGCAACCTTTAGTTTCTTCTGCAGTGTGATTGCTGAATAAAATCAATCAACACTTCTGAGCTGAGAAGGGTTTGGGACATACAGATGCTGACAATCTTCTGCCAATTGGAGTCACACATATGATCATCATAAACCTCTGCACAGTGAGCCTTGCTCATTGTTCTTGCACTTGTGGACACCTTGTTAAATTCTGCCCACAAGGTCTCCAAGATTTCCCCATCTTGTTGACCAGCACCCTTGATGAAGTTTAAGCTATACCTTGCAAAGCAGCTGGGGACATGGCTACTCAGATGAGTCCATATAGAAGTGGTCCAAGACATGAAATGTGAAGGCTGTTTTTGGAGATGTGGTGGTGGCAGGAAACAAGCCTTCACAAAGAAGTTGGATGTGCTTTTGTGCTGCACCATGACATGTGCACCAATTGATGTGGTGTTGGAAAATTCCTGAGCTGTGCACAATGACAATAGATTGTTCCTGGACTGTGAAGGCTCCTCAACCTCAACCTCAACCTCAACCTCCTCTTCACCCTCCTCTCCACTCTCCCCTTCACTCTCCTTTTCACTCTCCACTTTGTGACAGACCTCATCTTGACCCATCCTCATCCTCCATTTCAGCCTCCCCCTTGCCATCCCCATTATCCTCAACTTCCATTTCACTGTCAAGACCTTGGTCCTGACCTTGTTCTGCTATGAGCAATGAAGGTGATTTCTGAGGAGATGGCTCAGGGGATGAAGATAATGTTGTCAAGGGGGAGTTTGACATTGAAGTTGGTGATGAGGGCAGAGGGAGTGTCATATCCCCACGGCATTGAGAAGCTACCATGACAGGGGCAGCATCACTCAGAGTTGGTGATACTAGTGTGGAGATTACAGTCTCTGGAGTTGCTGGACTTGG
The DNA here is from genome assembly GCA_951802425.1 of Clavaria fumosa. Lineage (NCBI taxonomy): Eukaryota > Fungi > Basidiomycota > Agaricomycetes > Agaricales > Clavariaceae > Clavaria > Clavaria fumosa. The sequence continues at coordinate 411,735 of OX637803.1, read as the reverse complement.
TGGAGTTGCTGGGGTCACTGGAATGGCTGGAGTGGTTGGAGCAGATGAAGTTGCTGGAGGTGCTGTTGTACCCAGGGGTGCTGGAGCTGCTGGAGTCAGTGGAGCTGTCAGAGTCACTGGAGTAGCTGGAGGTGTAGTCTCTAGAGCAGCTGGGGTTGCTGGAGTGATTGGGGCCACTGGTGTTAGAGTGGCTGGTGACTCCTCTGCTGGAGCTATTGGTAATTTGGGACCCAGATTGCTACCCTTAGCTCTCACATGCAAGGAAGACAAATTGAGAACATACCAAGCATAAACCATTCCTTTTGCACACTCTCTTCCTGTGACAGTGGGTGAAAAGTGTTCATATCCCTATTGGAGTGTGATTAACTTGTATCCTCCCTGAAAATGCAGACTGACTGTGTCTCCTGTGTCTCTTGTGTCTCCTGAGGCCCTGCCCCTTCTTGGGTCTGTCCATCATCTTGTGGTGGTGGGTGAAAAATGTCCACATCCCTATTGATGTGTGATTAGCTTGTAAGCTTGTATCCTCCCTGAAAATGCAGACTGACATCTCCTGTGTCTCTTCTTTTTGGGTCTGCTCCTCATCCTGTGGTGGTGGAGAGGAAATGTCCATGTCTCTATAGAAGAGTGATTAAATGGCATCCTCCTTGAGAATGCCAACTCACTGTGTCTCCTGTGCCTCTTGTGCTTCCTGAGGTGCTGCTCCTTCCTCAGTCTGCCCCTCATTTCCCTCTTCCCCCTCCTATATCTCCTCCATCCCTTCTTGGGTTTGATCCTGAAACCTTCTCTCCACTTCCCCTTGCACATCCTCCACTGCCTTCCTCTGCCTCTGTGCCTCCTCATGCATCTCCCCTTCATTAGGAAGAAGTGTAGGTCAAATTTGGGGGAATAATATGTCTGGTATATCACCTGAACCAAAGAAGTGAGTAGATGAACTCTGGATAAATGTGGAACATGCTCGCATGTAACAAACCAATCCTGTAATTGTAATATGTCTCCTTTGCACTCAAGTGCCACTCCCATCTCATGAAGTTCAATAACTTCAGCCTTGTACTCCATCCCACATGATGATCTTAGTAATGTCTTCCACATCATTTTCTCTATAGCCAGTAGTGAATTTGGCTTTCCACCAAGTGACTGTCCCAACTGGGCTAATGATTAACCCATAAAAGGATAATAAAAGCTTAACTCACCAAAAATAGTTGCTCTTTGTTGATGGACTGTGTGGCACCATTCCAAGGCACGAGGATGAGGGGGGAGATAGCCAGGGCAAGTTGTGTGTATTGGATTATATTTCTTATACCTGCTGCATTGGTAAGACCAGCAGGCAGTGCAACTTGGTGATCTGCAGCCTGCCTGGTTTTCATTTTCAGCAGAAATTCAAAGCTAAATGCACATATGAAGGCTGTGGAGTAGGTCACTTTGTGGACCCTGGCTCTTGAGGTATGATTGACATTGGATTAGTTATGATCTGTGTTATCCAAAGTAACACTCACTGATCATGGCTCTCAATTTGTTTCAAACTTCATGGAAGAATTCTATAAAATAATCAGCATAAAGGGGAACCTGAGCACAACTTACCACCCACAGACTGACAGCCAGACTGAAAGAATGAACCAAGAAATTGAAATATACCCACAATCATATGTGGAACAATTGGTCTGACTGGCTAGCCATGGCAGAATTTGCCCTGAGTAATTGGCAATGCTCTGCAACAAAACATAGCCCCTTTTATTTAAACTATGGGTACCACCCTTGAATGGGAGACATCACCTTGCCAAGCATTCCACATGCACCTGAAGCCTCTGACTTCACCAAAAAACTACAAAAGGCATGAGAAAATGCAAAAAGGGTGATGGAAAAGGCAGCCCAATATATGAAAACTGCATATGATAAACACAAAAATGAAAAAATGCTTGACTACAAGAAGGGGAACCTAGTATGGCTGGACATAGCAAACCTGAATACAGAATGACCATCAGACAAACTTGTGGGTAAAAGGGTTGGCCCCTTTGTAATAATGCAAAAGGTGGGGCTGGTGGCATATCAATTGAACTTACTGGCAACATGGAAAATTCATCTGGTGTTCAACAAAGTGCTACTCACCCCATATGTGGAGGGAAAGTTCCCAAATCAAACCCCAGATAAACATCCACCACCTGAGCTCATTGACAACCATTTGCAATATGATGTTAAAGAAGTACTAAAAAGCTGGAAATGTGGATGCAAATTACAATACCTGGTCAAGTGGACAGGCTACCCCGCACTGGTCAGGAGCCATAATGCTAAGTGCCATGAAGCACATCTCTTATAGAAAATTGCTTGCTCTGTGCATGCAAAGATATCCATTCTTGTGGGGCCAGTTCCTCTTACTCTTGAGAATAGGTGAGGGTGGAGGTGAGTGGGATTAGGGTGAGTTGGTGTGAGTAAGGGTAATTAAAGGTAATGAGGGTAACTGAGGTGGAGTGAGTGGGAATGTTGGAGCATGCATTTGTGCATGTTGTAGTCATGTTCTGGTGGATTTAAAAGTTCCCAGATTAACTACAGCAGGTTGGCTGTATCTCCAGAGACCTTGCTCTGCTGTTTTTTAATGTGATGTCTATCACACCCCTTGAGGAGCCAACCACTTTATTACAATGCTTCAGGAGACAACAATCTTAAGTGTAGAATTCTTGCAATTTCAAACTCAGCACCATTCACCCATGACAGCACTGTGGGTTCTCAACAACTGATGAACAGATGTCTTCAAATTTTGATAGGATGTAAGAGCCTATTAGGATGGCTTATACTAATTTTATACACATTTATTGAGGGTGCAGGAACAAATCTGCACTGTGTTCATTTTAAACTCTGACCCTTCAGAAAGTCTGTGAACTGGCAATTCCCACACAAAAGCCATGCCACAAGTACAGCCACAAGTTTATCAAATTACCCAGTTCTACTACCTGGTGCCCTGTCTTCCACAGACCAGATACAAAAAGGCTTTGAGTGTGAAAAGTGTTCCCAAATAATTGCTCAAGCAAATCCTTCAAGCTCAATTTGTTAAATTTTGCTTCATTCTTGAGATATGCCCCATGTACATGCCATATCTCAGCAATGAGGCCAATTAAGAAAATCTATCTTGAAGGATTTTCTCAAATATATTATAGGAACATTTCATCTTACCAAAGTGAAGCTTGAATCATGCTATTGAAGCCAAAACACTGATGGTATAATATTTGTATTAGTTCACTTGCATCATTTCTGAACTATTTTAATAATGGTTCCAACTATGCTACTGCATCAGCAATATTCTGAAGGAACAGAGTACTCAGCAAATTTGGAACAGCACAGAATTTAAAACTTTGCATGAAATGTAGGTCACATAAACCCAGAAGCATTCCATTATTATTTTCAGAGCCTTGGGAATCAAGATTGCACAAGCCATCACATGAAATGTCATTATTTAAATCAAGACCCATTTATTTTGGTAAATTAGTATAGAAAATATCAATTCATTTATTTCTGACATATTCACATTAATCTACAGATCAAATAGTGTCTTATATATAAAAAATCATGAGAATTAACTGAGAAATGGGCAAGAACATTTGTGGGTCAGTGGTTGGTAAGCTTGTGGCTGTACAAAAAGTCATCACATGCTCTGTGTTGAACTTGTTGTGCTCTCTGCCTCCCATCACCCTCTCTCCTCCCATTCTCCCATCCCCAGCAACAACAACAATGGCAATGGCACCCTCACCCTCACCCTCTCTCTCTCCCAGTGATGATGATGATGGTGGTAGTACCCTCTCCCTCTCTCTCCTCCAGCAATGATGGCAACAGTTGCAGCACCTTCTCCCTCTCCATCTCCCTCTTCCTCTCCAGTGACAACAATGGTGGCAGTGGCACCCTCAGTGAGTGGCCACCAGGTGCACCCTTTCCCTGTTTTTTCATATTCTTTTCATATTTTTTGTTTACATGAGGGAGGCAGCACTTCTCTCTCTCCTCTCTCTCTTCCTTTCCCTCCCTCTATCCTCCCTCTTCCTTTCCCTCTCTCTCTCCTCTAGCAACAACAATGATGGCAGCAGCAGCAACAACAACATGATGGTGGTGGCAGGGGTGGCAGCAACAGCAATGACAGCAGTGGTGGTAGCAACAGTGGTGGCAGCAACAACAGCAGCAGTGTTAACAGCAGCAACATTGATGGTGGCAGTGGCAGCAGCAACAGCAACATTGACAATGGCAGTGGTGGTGGCAGCAACAGCAGTGGCAGCAGCAGCAGCAACAATGGCAATGGCAGCAGCATTAGCAGCAGCAACATCAACAGTGGCAGTGGCAGCAACATCAACAGCAGCAGCAGCAGCAATGGCCAAGGCCTCCTACTGCAGTCACAGACTGTTAGGATCACTTACCTAAGCCATCCAAGAAGAGGAGTTGTGGAGAAACTAGAGAAGGTTGTTGGAAGGTCACATGACCTGTGGCTGGGTCGGATTATGTAATCACCAAAGTCACCTGACCTGCGCCTTGGCGTGTCACGTGATCCGAGGGTCCGAGCGTGGGAACGCCAGCAAGTGCCGAAGCTTTTGCTATAAGTACTTCGTCATTTCCTTTTTTGTACTCTTTTCCCCTTATCTTAGTATTGTCATCATGACCTTACCCCTAAGTTGTGTGAGACCCAGTCTGATACAGGCTGACAGTGGGGACCTGGGCCATTGATTTTGTAGTGACTGGTATGCAGAGGAAGGAGGGAACAGTGGTGGCAGCAGGAAGTGGCACATAGCACTACCATGTATCAACCCTGGCTACCATTCAAGACAAGTAAACTACCAGATACTATTGAAACACATCATATGTCCTTTGTATACTCTGGTGCATTGTATGGGATCTACTCAGTGTTACAGAGCAATATGGGAACTACCACTGCTACAGAGCAATATATGGGATCTATAATTACTAAAGAGCAATATATGGGATCTACTGGGCCTAAATAACTCTTTACTAGCTACTGGGCTACTGCTGCTACCATGACTACATGGTACTATATTGTTTGAGCTTTTTTTTCCTGATGCACATCCCATTGCTCTACCATCACCTCTCACTATTACTGGAGAAACCATGCCCAAAAGACAAGGAAGTGCATGAGGTGATCCTTGCATCTGCATATGCCTTCTCATGCATGTTGCATGGCTCACTCATGACCTTGTTGGGCAGTACCACTGACATGCACTACTGTGTATTCATGCCTGAGTGTGGTGTGGTGTCTAGTGCATTGTGGCAGCCCCAGACTTTGGATGACTGCATGGCACAATTTGAAGCTTTGAAGAGTTTTTGTGGTGCTCATTGCCCAACAGTTGTATTAAGCAATTTACATGGTCCAACCTGCTGTACTGCTTGTTCACACATCCTGACATATTTCAAACCTGTGATGTACATCCAATTTCCTGCCCAATTGCTCATCTTTGCTCTGCAACACTGCAAACAGCAGCTAGACCATAATCATTCATGTAGGCTGTGGCTTCCACTCTTGATAATGCCTGAATTGCTTGAAGATTGACCAAAGGGGGCAAGTAATGCCATTGTGAAATAAATTGTAAGAAAAAAGCAGAATGTATTGTCTTAAGACCTTCAGTGGGAATCTTACCATCCATAAAAGGCACAATTTGTCAGACTTAGTCTCACAGTTCACACAACTTAACATAAGGTCGATGATGACGATACTAACATAAGGGGAAAAGGGTACAAGTAAGAAAAGGACATGGTATATATAGCGAACGCTTCGGGAGTTGCCGGCGTTCCCACGCTTGGACCCCGTGCGTCACGTGATGCGTCCAGGCCCGGGTCATGTGATTTTCCCATTATGTAATCCACCACCCGTTCGGGTCACGTGACTCGTCTGCAAACTTCCCGCAACTCTTTTGCGATCCTTTCTTGGCCTTTCCAACCTGCTTATGTAAGCGATCCTGACATCACCCCCCTCTTAAGGCTGGGCGTCTTGACCTGCCAACTTCGCCTTGTCAGGGTATTGCTGGAAGAAGTCCCGGAGCAACAGTGCAACATTAGTGAGGTTGCGACGAGGTTCCCAGGTGTTCTCCTCTGCAGGGTATCCTAACCACTTCACCAAATACTTCACTCCCTGTCCAACCTTCTTGACATCAAGAATTTTCTCCACCTCATACTCCAAGTGGTCGTCGTCAATCGTGGGGGGTGGGGGTGGAGGCAAGTTCTGGGAAGGGAAAGAGGGGGCAATATACGGGGTGAGTAGCAACTCATTGAAAACCTGGTGAATGCGCCATGCTCGGGGGAGCTTGAGTCGGTATGCTGCTGGTCCAACCTTCTCTTCGATAGTGAAGGGTCCAGCCCGCTTGTTGTCAAGCTTCTTGGATGGTCGATCCATTTTCAGGTTCCGGGTATCCAGCCAGACTAAGTCCCCCTTTGAGTATTCACAACTCGGGCGCTTTCCTTTATCATAGCTAGCCTTCATCGCATCTGCCGCCTTCCCCATTGCATCCCTGGCTGCTCTTCAGGATTCCGTGAGCTTGGCCATCCACTCGTCTGCTGCAGGGTTCACTTCAGAGGGCAGCCGAATACCACCATTCCAAGGGTGCCGGCCATACTCCAGATAGAAAGGTGTGAATCCGGTGGCCGAGTGCTCACGGTTATTGAGCACGAATTTGGCTGTGGATAGCCACTCTGCCCAATCATCCTGCAGATGGTCAACATAGGCCCGGAGATACACTTCAACCTCCTGATTGACCCACTCTGTCTGTCCATCTGTTTGTGGGTGGAAGGCAGTGCTCGGGTTCGCCTTAACTCCAATCATCCCATAGAACTCCCTCATGAATCTGGACATGAATTGGGTCCCCTGGTCACTCACAACTTTCTGCAGGACTCCATGGTCGCAGAAGACCCAGTCTCGAAGGATCCGAGCAGCACCAAGTCCCGTGAGGTCAAGGCCAATAGCTTCGATGAGAGTTCGTTTTGTAAACTTGTCGACAATGACAAGGATCGCATTGTGACCACGTGAGAGGGGGAAAGGCCCAACAATGTCCCAAGAGATGACTGCCCAGGGGCTCTCAGGGACAGGGTGCGGATGGAGCAGAGCAGCACGCCTGGTACGATCAGGCTTGATTCGTTGGCATGTCTTGCATCCACCTGCATACCAATTGGAATCCTTCACCATGCCCACCCACCAGTAGGACCTCAGCAGAGCTGCCCTCAGTTTCTGTGGACCAGGGTGCCCTGCGATGGGGAGGTCATGCTCAAAGGTGAGCACTGCCTCACATGCTTCTGGGGGCACCCAAGTGATTTCTGCCTTCCGCCAGAGTCCCATCTGATCTCTCATCCACTCATCATCAAGCTCCTCCGGCTTCTGCACATATACTGCGCTGTTTTTCTGGAGTAGCGTCTCCATCTCCGATGTGAACGATGTCCGGGTCTCAGCCTCTGGGAAGACCTGTACTGGTGCATCCTCCTCCACCATCTCTCCATAATCTGGCCTCTGTGAGAGTGCATCAGCTTTCGTGTTTGACTTCCCAGTACGGTACTTGATCTCGAAGTCAAAGCACTGGAGCTCTCCAACCCAACGGACCTGCCTCGGTTTCAACTTCTGGGGCTTCCGGAAGTACTGGAGGTTAGCATGGTCCATCCAGATTTCGATAGTCTCTTCCACCCCAATCAGGTAAGCCCGCCACTCGCGTAGTGCCCGGATTACAGCCAGGAACTCCTTGTCATACACATCATAATTCTTCTCAGCTGCAGTGAGGGCTTTGGAGATGTAGTCTACAACTCTCCAAGTCCCATCCACCTGCTGCTGCGAGAGAACTCCTCCAGTCGCCAAGTTGCTCACATCTGTTTCTACCTTCCATCTCCCTTTGTCTTGTGGTAGAGCCAAGACCGGGGCTGATACTAGTGCCAGGCGGAGATCTTGGAAGGCTGCTTCCTCCTCCTCCTCCCATCTCCACGGGACTTTCCCTGTCAGCCGGAAGAGTGGTTTTGCCTGGGCAGAGAGGTTCGGGATGTGCCGGCGGAGGTAGTTCAGCATCCTGTTGAATCTTTGTACCTCTTTCACATTCTTTGGTCTGGGCCAGTTACGGATCGCCGCGCCTTTAGCTGGGTCATGCTCTAGACAGTTGTGGGAGATCTTCATCCCCAGGAAGAAAACCTCACTCTTCTCGAACTTGCACTTGCTGAGTCTGAGACTCAGGCCATTCTCCCCAAACTTCTTCAAGACCCGATCCATCCAATACCGATGTGTAGCCAAATCCTCTGCGAACACTATAACATCATTGACATAGGCTCAGACATGCCCCCTGCAATCTCTTCCCTCAACACATGGTTCATGAAGCACTGGAAGGTTGCAGGCACATTCTGCAGCCCAAACCACATAACTGCTGGTTCGAAGAGTCCACGAGGCATTAGGAAAGCACAGCGGTGCTGATGTTCTGGCCAGACCTGCATCGATGGGAAACCTCCCTTCGCATCAATCTTGGAATAGATGGTCGCCCCCTTTAACACATCCACGGTGTCTCGTATGAGGAGGAGGGGGTACTTGTCTTTGATTAGATACGAGTTCAGCCTAGAGTAATCGATAATCGGCCGCAGCTTGTCCTTCTCACGTTTGAAGAAGAAGGGGCTCGCGTACAGGGACTTCAAAGGTCGGATTCGTCAGAAGCTAGCTGCTCATCCACCCAGTGATTCATTTCCACCATCTCTTCTCGTGTTAGAGAGTATAGCTTAGAGGAGAGGTGTCCAGGGTCTGTTTTAAACTCGATTTTGATATCAAAGTCAGGGCGGGAGCGGGGGAGCTCATCCCACTTTGCTTCACTAAAAACCAAAGGGTAGCGGCTGGGCCAATCAGGGGTAGGGCCAGTGTTGGGAAAACGGGTGTCTGGGATACTGGCCGAGGCCAGGGTACTCGCTTTCGGTGGAACTGAGGGTCGAACAGGGGACCGGTGGCTGTGTGGGGAGGAGGCACAGGTGTTGGGGCAGCGGGTGAGCCTTACTTCAGCTTTCACCCAGTCAATCTCTGGATTATGACGCTTTAGCCAATCATGCCCAAGGATTGCCATGTGGGACTGGGTCTTCCCTAGCAGGAAGTGGATCTGCTCCTGGTGGTTGCCAACCGTCACAAGCAGCTCCATCCCATACTGGATCTTACCATCTCTGTTCTGTGTTCCATCCACATTATACATGGTGATTGGATTCAGCAAGGGAGATGGTTCCAATCCCACTTTTTTTGCCCACTCCAAGTCCATAAAGCAGTTGGTGCAGCCTGAGTCGACAAGGGCTTTCGTAGTTGCCCCTTTGCCAGTGCTGAGAGCCTCCAGGTGCACCTGGATGGAGAGCTCTCGGGGCATACGCAATAGGGTGTCCTTCAGCACCTCTGTAAGGTACTTTGTCAGCTCCACTTTGCTGCTAGTCCCCTTTTCTCTTTTCGGTATTTCACTCTTAGCGGTTTCTGTTTGCACTTTGTCCTTCTCCTCAGCCTCAATTCGGGTATGTCTCCGCTGCAAGATTGTATATTTGGGTATACTCACTGTGGACACAGGGACAGAAGGGGGGCTGGGGTGACTACTCTTGAGATGCCAGTTCGGACTCACTGGGCCTCATCTCCAAAATCCAGCTCCTCAGTAGGAGCCCTCTTCTCTCTCTCCAACAATGCCACACGGTCTAAGAGCAAAGCAATCTGATTCTTGTAGTCCTCGGCACTTCATGCCTGGCTTTCCACGGCACGGACCTGTGGCCTTGGGATCTGTGGGCGTGTGTCTGGGAGGAGGCAGTCTCTCACCATGTGGCCAGCTTGGCCACATCGGAAACAGGCGCGTCCTACTCCAGGGGCACATGCACGATTGACCAACATGGCATCACCAACACCGGCAGGACGTGGCATGACGGGAGGGGCAGGGGTGCGGGCCTGTGGCTGGGCCAGGAAGGGGTGAGGGGCTGTGGTGAAGCAGGTTGGTTGGGGGAGGGGTCGGCTGGCTATGGGCAGAGCTGGGCGGACGGAATTCTGCCGCGCGATGACTCCATCAAGGCAGCGCTGCTGGGCATCAAGTTTTTCTGCTAGTGCCTTCCACTCCACATAGGTCTCGGGCATCGGTGAGACGCTATAGATCTTCCCCACCAATCTCCTACTCAGGTTCAACTCTAGCCAGTGAACCAAGATATCCGAATCAGCTGCCTCAGCCATTCCTGCTTGGCGGAACAGTGTCTCGAACTTTGCAAAGAACTCTGGGGCTGTCGCAGAGGCCTGTTTCAGCCTCGCAATGTCTGCGAGGGCAGTCACACAGTCATTCAGGTCATCAAATGCCCATTTCATCTCCTCCACGAAGTCTACCCAGGATCCAGCCTCATCATTTCCCAGGATCTCTTCTCCCTTCATATTTGCCCACTCAGCAGCAAACCCATCCCCAGTGATCTTGCTGAGGGTGTAGAGGACCTTTGCTGGGTCCGTGGCATAGATAACCGGATTTGCCATAAACTGGAGGCGAAGCAAACGGAGGAATGTGCAGAAATTCTTTTTCTGCCCATCGAAGGGGGCAACAGATAAGTCAAGCCTCATTGGTTGGGCTGCAGGCAGGGCGACGTGGTCAGCCATCACAGACCCTGGTGGTGGTGATAGGGTTTTGGGGACATCAGTAATGGGGGAATCAGGGGGGAGCTGGGCTCGACCCGGTCTCGGACGCAGACACTGTAAATAAAATTCCGGGCCTCGGGCACTCAGGATTTCTTCGATCTCTTAGCAGTCCTGTCCTCTCAGGCTGCTCTCTATGTATCTAGGTACTTATAGAACTCTTATTCTATAAAACTTGTTGCTAGCGTGGGGCCCGAATGGTGTCCCAGGTGGTCACTCCACAACTCCTAGTGAGTTGCCCGTGTGCCCTTCTGACAATGGTCACAGAGCAAGGGCCCTGTCCACTGGACCAGGAAACTACAGAAAAACTATGTATAGGGCCTTTCTGTGCCCTGTACACTACACGATTCACTGGTACGTAGCTGTAAAGCAAAGTTCCGGGCCTTTGGCACTCAGTGTCTCTTGGGGAGGGTCACAGTAGACTTCCTCCAGGTCTGGTCACGTGTATCTACACACAGTAAAAATCTCACACAGTTCTGTTGCACACCGTGGGCAGGGTAAAGAGAAAGAGGATGAGGGGGATAAGCTGTCACAGAGTGTGACAGTTTGAGATAGGGGTCCAGGCTAGCCGGGTTAGGACACGGGGCTAGGGCGGACAGGGGTTGATGTTAGTATTGTGTCAGACTTAGTCTCACGGTTCACACAACTTAACGTAAGGTCGATGATGACGATACTAACATAAGGGGAAAAGGGTACAAGTAAGAAAAGGACGTGGTATATATAGCGAACGCTTCGGGAGTTGCCGGCGTTCCCACGCTCGGACCCCGTGCGTCACGTGATGCGTCCAGGCCCGGGTCATGTGATTTTCTCATTATGTAATCCACCACCTGTTCGGGTCACGTGACTCGTCTGCAAACTTCCCGCAACTCTTTTGCAATCCTTTCTTGGCCTTTCCAACCTGCTTATGTAAGTGATCCTGACACAATTTCACAAGGCCATGAGGCACTATCTACGCATTGTAGGTTGTAGCTCTATGGCAAGGTTAATCTGTGCAAAATAAAGCAAGATAAGATAACAAACCTTTGCAACAGTTCTTTGCATGGGTGCAAGGGCAGTAGTAATGGCAGGGGCAACCATGGAGGCGCTGCATCTGTGTTGTGTGTATCAATGACTTAACAGGATAGATAAATGAACTCACCTCCACCACTGCTAGCAACCTCAACATTTGTCTTGTACATAACTGCTCTAGCTACATCATCATCAGTTGCTGCTCCCAATGTTTGTGTTTCTGTAGGATTTAGTATTAAGAGGACCAGGATGCTGCAAAGGGTGAAACTTGCCATTATCAATCTTTACTTTACTTTTGCAGAATATTGTATAGTATTGACAACATCCTGTAGAGTAGGAGGATCATTTGGAGGAGGGGGAAGCACAACATTTCCAGTTGGTGGGGGTGGAAGAGGCACTGGCATTGATGATGCATTCAGTCATATTGGTGCTGGGCATTGTTGGTTCATAACCATTATGTGGGGACCAGCAATGCATGCCAACTTGGGCTTGTTTGTACTTGTTGTTGCCACCTACAGCACTGACCCAAAAGTTGTGAGGAGGTTATAAGCTTCCACAACCACTTTGAAGCTCAGTTTTAGTGAGATAAAATAATCACAAATTTAATTTACTGTAAGTCATGATTCTTGTACAACAGCTGCCAGAAGTTCAGATGCCACACAAGCAGCCCCAAATTGTAGGAGCACCTAGGTGGAATACTAGTAGAGGTGCATGCATCATCTCAACTCTACAGTATTCACTATTGATATATCACATGTCCAGGAGCTTAGATGTGGAGATGCTTGACAATGCTGTATCTGATTCATTCACACAAATTTGGGATGTTTGTTGTCAGTGGAGAGAGGAGACAAAGTCAGAGCAATTACTGTGTTTCCAGCATGACCTTGCCAATTCCATTTCAGTTCATATTTTGAGCCAGATATTCAAATTGTTATAACTCACTCAATTCTCTATGTTTTGACTTCAGATTTTTTTAATGAGTCCTTGAATGTGTCCTCTTGGTGCTAGTGGGATTCATTGATTCTATTTGATAATTTTCAAAAGTCCAATTTTGAGTGATTTCCACAGTCAAACAGCTCTGGTGACTGAAAATCAGCATAGATTGAGGTTCTGCTGGAGTCTGCACTATTTCTTTGCTTTCTTCAAATCCCCTTCTCATTCTTCACCTCCTACTTCATCTTCAGTTCCTCCTTCATCTTTGGTTCCTCCTTCTTTGTCTTCAGTTCCTCCTTCATCTTTGTTCCTCCTTCTTTGTCTTCAGTTCTTCCTTCTTTGTCATACAACACACAACAGTTGTTTGGCTCCTGCCCCTATGGAAACCTTTGAAATTTTGGAAGCACTTAGACCACATATCTGTGGAGGTGCATGCAACTTTATAGCACATTTTATAGAGTATTGCAGCCATCAGAGCTGTTTAATGCTGACAATCTGTCAAGAATTGACTGAGATATGGCAGATCTAATTTTGCAGTTTCAATGATATGTGTTTTTGTGTTTGACAAGGTCACATGCAAAACACAATACTGTATCATTTTGACCACATGTTCATACCACACTTACATAAGCAGGTGGTCATGCATCCACTCAGAGTTCAGTGCTCAACATGATGTGCAACCAGAGTTGAAACAAGTTCAAGCCAGTCAAGGAGCAGAGTTTGAATTTGCAATGAACACTCTTACATGCTGTCTGCACTACTAGCCCTTCAGTAATGCCAACCCTGCCAAAGGTTGTCCACTGTGCTGTCTCAATTGAGCAGTCAAAAGGGCTTTTCCAGTTTTTTAGCATTACCACACCAGAGGAGCACCTTGAGGAAATCTGAACAAAGGACAAACAGCTTGAGCATTGAAAAGAAGGAATTGGAGGACACCAAACAGGCAGGATGGACTTGGAGGAAACAAGAACTGGCTTGGGAAAGGAAATGAAGACAACAACAGTAGGTACAACAATGACTTTGAGGCTCATTGAAATTAGTCATGCCTCCAAGTTCATCTATGAAAATATGGTGTGACAGTCATGCAGTTTGCATTCAGTTCAGAGGTCCACATGATGCATGATGAACATGTGGTTGAAATGGTACAGTAAGTCCAAGATGGAATTTTTAATTTCTGCCTCAATATTTAATTATGAGCACTGGTGGTGTAATATAAATCCATTGAGGTCAAAATTTGAAGAAAAAAAAAATCTGCCTTGGACAATCTGTTTAAAATAATTCTTGGATTGTTTTATCTCACTAGGATAAAGCACCAAACTCAATAGAGAGATCAGAAAGGTGAAAATGATGTGTACAATTTGATATTGAACACATCATTTTCACCTTTCTGATCTCTCTATTGAGTTTGGTGCTTTATCCTAGTGAGATAAAACAATCCAAGAATTATTTTAAACAGATTGTCCAAGGCAGATTTTTTTTTTTTTCAAATTTTGACCTCAATGAATTTATATTTCACCACCAGTGCTCATAATTAAATATTGAGGCAGAAATTAAAAATTCCATCTCAGACAATTTGCTTAATGTAATAGACAATGATACTGCAACATCTGTCAGAAATTCAGATGTCACCTAAGCAGCCCCAGATTGTAGGAGCACCTAGGCAGAATACTAGTAGAGGTGCATGCATCATCTCAACTCAATCTATGCTGATTTTCAGTCACCAGAGCTGTTTGACTATGGAAGTCACTCAAAATTGGACTTTCGAAAATTATCAAATAGAATCAATGAATCCCACTAGCACCAAGAGGAGACCTTCAAGGACTCATTAAAAAAATCTGAAGTCAAACATAGAGAATTGAGTGAGTTATAACAATTTGAATATCTGGCTCAAAATATGAACTGAAATGGAATTGGCAATGTCATGCTGGAAACACAGTAATCACAGAAACTATGTCTACACACCGACTCATCAGACGCTCCTTCATTCATTTGTCGACAATATCCTCTCAAATGCCTCGACTTCTCTCTCCTTCGCCTTCAACCTGCCAGTCATCAGCCTCTCCAACCCGGCCTGAATGCTCTCCACGTGCACTTCAAGCGGAATGCGGTCCTCGATCAACTCAGGCGCGGCCACCCTATTCTTCAGCTCATCCATATCCTCACTCATACTCAACAGCGTCTGCAGCGCTACCACCACATGCGTGCGCGCCTGCTGGTGGTATATCGCCAAGTCCCGCAGCACCGTCTCGCGCCTCTTGAACGACGCCAGCTGTTTCCGGTTTCCGCCCAGCCACGTCCACACCTCTGCCAGCACCTCCTCCCGCGCGCTCGTCAGAGAGATATTCTCCCGTGTCACCAGCGCATGAATCCCAACTAACGCATCCTCAAGCTGGTTCAGCTTCGCCACGTTCGTCTCCGCCTCTACGATCAGTCGTTCCATCGCAGTCGACAGCACATCCAATGACTGCTTGAACGTGTCCGTCAATGCCACCTTGGCACTATTGCCACCCAAGCTCATGTCCACCACCAACGGTTTCACGGGAAGCCAGTTCACTATCAACTGGAACTCGTTGCCCAAAGAGGAAAGTCCGAGTAGTCGCAACGACAGCCGCAGGAAGTAAGAGAGGAAAGCTTGTTGTTTCCGGCTGTCGTCGCGCTTCGCTTCCTCAATCTCGCGAAGCGCAAAGTTATTAATGGCAAGGATCCTGTAGTGTACGGTCAAAGACAAGATCAGATAATAACAACACAAGCAGAGGCTTTACCCATCAACCGTACTTGCAACCTTGGAGTGGAACCTCAGCAAACCCCGGCCCACAAGGCGCGCATCCGCGATGAAGCGTCCGAGAGTGTTCGAAAGCTCGTCACGGTAGCGCAGCTCGTCACTGGCGCGCACGAGTGTGGCCAAGTCGCTTGTGGCCATCTCCGCCTTCTTGAGTTCGAGCGCGAGGGTCGAGCCCCCGGTGGACCTGTCGAGCAGCTGCTCGAAGGCTGCCGACTGCATGCGCACCAGCGACGGGTAGTCGGCCCACTGGGCCGCTGGCGGTGGCGGGGTCGGTGCGGGACGACGATCGGATGGAACAGGCTGCAACGGGACGCAGAGCGGGAGGCGGGATATCACTGGGAGCCAGCACACGGGCCCCAGGACTGGACGGAAGACAAAGTGAAGGCGTGACACGATGTGCGCCAAAAACCAGACGAAGAGTAGATACGCCAAAGGGGTTTTCAACATCTTGATAGCAGCCTTCAGTACTTCTATGGTATAGCGGGACACGAAGCGAACGACTGAAGAACAGGTTCGGACGAGAAAGTCATGTTGACCGTCGTTTACGCCTCCTGTATCCGCCTGGTTTTGTCTTCGCCAACGGAGGTCAGCTGGTGGCATAGGAATTGTGAGTGGGGAAGGTGGCTCTGTGGCTGCGGAATATTTGGTGCGCCTCAGCGGCTTGAGTCGTCTGCGTGGCGATATTATCGGGTGGTCAGTGGGTGCGAGAGATGAAGGAGGCTTATTGGTTGGCGAGGCGGAGAAAGATCGTGGAATGTCTTCCCACTGCTCGCCGTCTTACTCTTCGGCCTGTCAAAGCTTATCATGCCGAATGGCTTTGCGAGGCTGCGGTCGGGAGCGTTGATCGCTCATCGTCTTCCTCCGCAGCATTGGGGATCAGCGCGTTACTCGATCCAGCGACAAGGCCTGCCAAATAGAGTCAGCGAAGCGTTCCCCGGCGCCAAGAAGCCTTCGGTATCCACTCAAGTAACCCAGGAATGAGTTGGCCAGGCGCCTCGTGAGTGTTGAGTGTGGTGCGGCGTCTAGTGTGGTGCGGCGTCTAGTGCGTCGTGGCAGCCACAGACATCGGACGACCGCACGATTTGAAGCTTTGAAGAGCTGTTGCAGCGCTCGTTGCTTGACAGGTTTGACAGTTGGGAGATTCGGCAGTTTACAACCTGGACACCACAGTCCAAACTGCATACAGTCCGCCACGTGACCCCAAGCAATCCGGTCAATGCGAATGTGCGGGAGCGCAAAGCATGGTCACCACTATTTCTACAGACACTGTGTATGACGGAATGGCATCTCAGCAGCAGCAGCAGCAGCAGCAACCACAACCACCAGTCCCGGACGTTGTCTCCGGAGAGCAATACCGTTATGCATTGTCCAACTTCGTGAGCATCCTCGCAGAACTTGACTCTTGCGCACGACCAATATGCCTTAACCCTTTTTTTTCACTTTTCCAGCGCATCGCGCACGAAATGGTCGAGCACCAGCGCGTACAACTCGAGGAACAAGAAAGACAGGTCGCCTTGTTACGTGCCCGGATGACGCTTCTCGAAGGTGGCGACCAGGCCAGCTCCGTTGTAGGCGGCAACTCCGTCGACGACTTCTCGATCAAGGTGAGTGGGGCAGATGCCGCGGCCGCGGACACCCGCTGCTCCTTCTCATCGTTGTGGAAGCACCAGCTCAAGAACCAGCGCACCAGAATTCGGCGTCTCAACTTGAGCGACTCGTCAACCGCTGGGCGGCCGACATCGTACGCTCGCCGCCTTTGCCGCTCAACATCATCTGCGATGCCATCCTCACAGACGTTGTGCACTCAGACGCTTCGCCGCTGGAGCCAGCCCCCCTAGACATATCTCCTATGTACGTCCAAAACCTCCTGCGTCACGCTATGTCCGAGGTCATCTCGGAAGGCATTATCAACTGCCTTGTTGTCACCGCGAGTCTGGATGCGAACACACACCTGACGCGTATCCATGACTGTTTGTTCGCCCGTGAGTCGAAATATCGTCCTGTCCAAAATTTAGTTATCTCCATTTCACTACCTAACTCGTTTGTCCCGTTGGTCGGCTTTACGTACCAAAGGTGATCCAACCGTCGCCTGCGTTTGGCGCCGGCAAACCTTCTCAGCGGCCGTCGAGACCTTCACACCCGACATGGGCAAGAACCTCTTCATCGAGCACATCCCGTCGCTCTACCGTCACCTCTCGCTATTACCGGAGAAACCACGCCCGAAAGACAAGGAGGCGCGCGAGGCGATCCTTGTATCCGCGTACGCCTTCTCGCGCATGTTGCACGGCTCGCTCGCGACCTCGTCGGGCGGCACCGCCGACGCACACTACCGCGCGTTCGTGCCTGAGCTCGCGTCCAAGCTGTACCCGCGCCAAATTGAGCTACTCAAGTGGTGCGTCCGCTCCGCACAAGGTGATCCATGCAGCGTCGGTGCGACTGTATTTCCTGGCCTCGTCAAGATCACTCGGGGGCCAGTCACCCCTAATGGCCCTGCGACGGAAATCGTGCAGAGTGTCGTGAGGAGAGCGCAGGTCATTTGTGAGTGCGCTCTCCGGCCCACCCCCGCGGTTATTGCGAACGGAGTAGAGACTCGCGCACGATGAATAAGACGAGGTCCATAATTAGTTATATATGCCCGTCTTGCATGCGCCCAACTGTCGTTATATTAATGCTTCTCAACCACTTGTAAGTGTCCTCGAAGGCAATTCTAAATGACCTGTAGCGATGCCAATCTAGCCTGCATTTCTACAACCTGGAAGAAGTGAGCATCAGTGGTACGTCAATCTCAAAACGACGGTGGAAGAAAGACTTGCCTCCAGTGCCTGTTCCACTTCTAGCCGCCTCCTGGCAGCGTCCAACCAGTCTTTGAGCAGCATGCGCGCGGTCCCTCTCAGCTGATTCAGCTCCCGGGCGGCACTATCCAAGTCTTTCTCGTTAAGGAAGTGCTCTGCCCTAGCTAAGACGCTCATCACATCATCGCCCTCGACCAGCCCGCGCCGGCGGAACATCAGCGCCGATAGGACACGCGATGTGAGGTGCGCTAGCACGCCCCCGCCGTCACCATCGTCCTCGCCGTCCGGCACGAGGGCCACCTCCGACACGCGGGGCACCACCGCCGTCATGAACCACGAGGTGAGATCCGCGAGCGGCTCCACGCCCACGTCTGGCACGTCCGACGCCTGGAGTGGCTCGAGCACCGCCACCGCCACCTCCGCCGTGGCCGACGCAGATGTAGACACAGATGCGGCGCCTCCCTCCACGTCTCCTCGCTCTTTTCCGTTCTGCTCGTTGGAATCGCTCACGCGCAGAGGCAGGAGCGCTAGCACGCGGCGCAACTCCGAACGGAACGGCGTGCGTGTGGGCGCGTCGACCGCAGCACACTGCAGCGCGCGCACGGCGCTCCACAACGCGTGCAACCGCAACGCCTCGTCAAGGTATGCGGTCGTGTCACGTGTCACGCGCTCGAGACGCTTCACGCCGGCAGCGAGTTCATCGAGTCGCGCAAGCCGACCGCCACGCTCACGCTCGACATGCACTTTGACCTCACGCAACCAGCGGCGCTGCATCGCGATCCCTTGTGCAATCAGTTCTTCTTTGAGTCTGGGGAAGATGTTTCCAACATGGACAAGGGAGAGAAAAAAAGCAGACAGACCGTTCATTGATTAAATCCGTCTGTGCTTGCAGTTCTTGGTTGAGCCTCTCGCGATATGCGTCTATGATTTTGGAACGCTCCAGCTCGAACAGACTCATGAATTCCTCCTGCTGGTCAGCAAGTTTGTCCTCTGCCTCCATCTGAAGTTCGAGCAGTTTCAGATTTTGCTCCCTCGCCTGCTCGTCCATCCGAGCTTCCAATTTCGCCCATTCATCCTCCTTTGCCGCCTCGATCCGCGTGGCCAGCTTGGCCACATCACCTCTGGCGGCCTCGAGAATCCCGGCGGACGTAGGCGGTAGGTGAGACGCGAGCGCCTCAATGGTTGCAGCGAGATGGGCGATGACGGGGTCAGAAGCACCCGGTTCGAGGACGGCGGGCGCAGCGGGCAGTGACAATGGCGTGGGCTCTGTTGGAGTGTCCGAAGACCAGGGCATGTCGCGGAGCTTGGGTGCTTCGTGCTGGGGTGAAGGTCTGGAGTAACCAGGTGGAGGCTCGAAACCAAGAGGAATGGGCAGATCGTACACGTCTTTACCCGTCTCTGGAGAGGATTCATTTGCGGAGGGTGTAACAATGCTCGCGGGGGCAACAATGCTTGCGAGTGGCGAGACTGAATCCGGAGCAGGGTCGACAGGCTTTAACGCGCCCTTGGCATAGTTGCCGGCGAGGGCATCCTCTGCTTCTCTGACGAGCTCCTCGACGCCCTCCGAGAACTGCGCCGCACGGTGCCTAGCCAAGGCGGCCGCCTTGGCTCCACCGTGAGCAAGGGCGTCCTCGCTCCTTTCCACGGTGATCTTAAGCGTGGAGAGGACATCTCTCATGCGATTTCTTGAATCCTGCTGGGCGGCGATAGTGTCGACCTCCCCGCCTCCGCGCTCGCCCTGACCGGTACGGTTGATGAGGATGCGACGGATGGCGTGCACGGCTGCAACGGTTGTATCGCGTGGGGCAGTCGCGAGGCTGTCCCAGCCGCGAGCCTCGGCGAACTCAAGGATGGTCTGGCCGAGTGGGGCGTGGTCGACGAAGAAGTCATAGTAGGGTTGGTGGTGGAAGGCAAGGAGTGCACTGCCTGTGTAGAAGACACCGCCAGCGGCAGTGCCATAGATGAGTGCGCGACGGACGACGCCCTTTTTCTTTTTTGGTATGGGGCCTGGCGGGGTCGAAGGGGGCGGAGATGCTGGTGCTGGTGTCGCCTCTGTAGTTACGCGCTGTTTGACGCCAATGCGAATTTAAGAACGGTGGCTACGCGTTAAGAGAGATGCGAAACACTCACCCGCCGAGATAATTTTTGCAACCCCCGCGCAGCAGAGGAGGATACCCGCCGACAGGCAGAGGCAGCGTACATGCCAGGTCGGCCGCAAAGCCTGCAACGCTTCTGCTGGTTGAGAGCAGCGATGATTATGTCATCCCGAAATAGCCCGATTCGGCGACATTAGTCAGCTTAGTCAGCGGAGACATCCAAATTGGAAAGCGTTCAAGTTCAAGGAAGCTTGCACGTACTTATTTGAAGCACACATGCCTTTCGAACTATTTTGCTCTCTCTATTTTGCTCTCCTCGCTTATGACTATTAACTTCACTTGCTAACTCTAATTGTCACGAAGTACCGAAGTATGTGTGTAGGAGAAAGAAGGCAAGTACCACCAAAAAATGAACGAAACTTCCTTGACCAATCAACTAAAGGAAAGACGAGTATGAAATAAATCACGCGATATTAAGTGCATCAAGTGCTAGGTCAAGCGGAGCAATGGCTGCAGCACCCAATGCACTCGCAGACGACTTGTTCAGTGCAAAGCCAAAAAACACCTCTGGGCTCGTGCATGCCGCTACGGCACGACGCATGTGCGTCGTTAAGAACGAGAGGCCCACTTGGTATGCGGCTGGAGGGTTCAGATATTAGATACGGTGCCGAATTGGGGTAAGGAAGGAAGGTGGTGGTGGGGCGCACCGTTCATCCACCCGAAACCCTCGCGAGGGACCATCTTGAAGTCGACGCCCTGGTTGCCGTACTCTGCGTCGACGAGATGGGAGAGTTTGACAGCGTCGAACTGGTGTTGCCGTGATGCGGATGATGCTTAGCTTATGTGCCCGTGCAAAGTGTGGAAGTGAACAAACCTTCTCTGGCACGACACCATTAAAGTCGACGAAAGCGGTCGTCATCCTTCACAGCGAAGATTACAAATGGTCAGCCTAGAAGAAGGATTTGTAGCACATACATGTAGAGGAAGCGATAGGCTAATCGTTGAGCATCTTCCAGGTAACCATACCGTTCTAATCCAACCCACGCCATGATCTGATGTGGAGGCCTGCAATCCATTTTTCACTCTCTGCCACGTATGAGATGAATGAAACAAAGGACGTACCATGCGTAACTGGTTTCAGGACATTTCCGTGAGTTCTAGGCCAGAGAATCATGAAAGGTTCACTCACGGGTAATCCCATTGCCGATTCGGACGATCGAGAGAGATCTTGCCTCTCGATTCCTCTGTTCCTGAGACTAGACCGCCCAATACCTCGAACTTGTCTAGTGACTGCGACCTGCGATGAACAGTTAGTACATGGCTCACATTAGAATACGCAACAGACATACACCAGCTTCCAGCACTGCTCTTCACTCGCACACCCTGCCCACAGAGTCCAGAACGCCGTCACACTCTCGTAGAGGATCTGCTGCTCCTTGACGGTGTCGTAATCAAAGTACAGACTCTTAGCTTCGTTCCACAGATACTTGTCGATGATCTCCCTCCTGAACTCTGCCCTTCTAAACCACACCTCGCTCTTTTGTGGGCGAGAGCGCGATGGCTCACGGTAGGTATCAGCATACGCATCCACGGAAGGCGGGAAGGGCGCGAGCGGAAAGTCCTCCTCGAGCTCCAGCTCGTCGTCAAACACTTCGCGGATGGCAGTACCAATGTCGATCTCGTACTTGTAGAGCAGAGCCTGTAGATCGATCGTCCCAAGGTTCGCACACCGCTTCTCGAAGCGATACGTCGTGTCATGTCCAGACTCGCGGATGCCTCGGTCGTGCAGGAAGTACTCGTCCAGCCCGGGCTCCTTGAGCACCCCGTCGTTGTACTGCTGGCTAAACTCTAAGATAGAAATGCCGTGCTTGGCTGCGTAGGGCTCGAGAATGTGCGTGAAGTGCGAGGCCTCGGTCTCGGGAGGGATGCCCAATCCGTCGGGACGGTAGCGCGAGAGGCCGGTCTTGGGATCCATCCGAGGCTCGGCGACCCAGACGGTGTGGTATTCTTTGATTGCAGCTTGGATGGCCCGCTTCAGCCATTGGCGGTTCGCATCCATATCAGACCGGTCCAGTTGGTTGTATATTTGAAGAGCCATGTCGGTCAGGAAAGGAGGCTGGGTGCGGCAGAGATAATAGCTTCGGCTTCCGTTCAGAATCTTCCCGTAGTGCTTGATCTCGAAGATGAAGTGGTCGACCATCCCCTGGGCCATCGCAACCTGACCGTCTACCAAGAGCCCGAGCGTGATAAAATAGGAATCCCAGTTGTAGAGCTGTGGTGTAGACGATAAGGCCCGAGCTGTAATAAAAAGCATAAAACAGACCTCATTGAATCGAGCACCCGGGACAATGAAAGGTATACCCTTAAGCGTCCTGCCGCCCTTTGCGTCATCAACGTTTCTCATCGCCAGGGCCAAGAGACCAGGCTTGGAATTGAGGCTTCTGACGAACACCGGATCGTCGGGTTTCTCAGGCAACACCTGTACATCCAGATTCATGTGCGGCTTGTCTCTGGCTACCTTTCTGTAATACTCCGCCATATCAGGTTCGCCATGCGGGACATAGATGCGCGGATTGACGCGTCCCGTACGATTCTTTGGGTCGGCCGTGATGATCTCTAGGCCGTCGCCGTCGATTCGACGCGTCAGTGCATGCCAGAAAGAGTTTTTGATCATTCGCGAGAGGCGATCGACCGGATTTTCTGTAAGACGAGATTCGTCCAGTATGATGCGTTTCCTGTTGTGGTCCCGGGCCAGCGCGAGCTCTTGCAGCAGATTAGACAACATGTAAGTTCCCTAATAGTTGATAACGGTGAGAGAAGATCCTCGTGCACAACCCAGACAACGTACTCGGATGTCGAAAGTTTTAAATCCGTTGCTCGTGGCGGTTCCCAAAGCCATCATTTTAGGCCCTGCATCCGTGATGCTTATTTGGAAGTCGCCATCGGTGTCCTCCTGCTCGAGGATAACCCGTATCGTTTCTTCTACGTCGATTAGGAAACGCCTTGGACTAGTCACATTCTTCTCGTCGTGCGACAGCCGTCGAGAACGGAGAAGCGAGTTGTCTTCGAGACAAACAGCACGTTTTGGATAATATCCATGGATATGCGACTGGATGCGAAATGAGCTCCCTGGCTTAATGTACCCAGTTTAACGTAAAATAAACGCACGTGACTATAGGTCCTAGAGCGAGCGAGCGCCTCAGCGCTACCACTATATGTCGCGGCGTCAACGCTGTTGGTTCTAACGCTGTGCTCTCCTTCGAACGTTAAACCAGTCGGAGGAGGGTGACTAAACGGGCCCATTGGATTTGGAACGAGAAAATAATAATCGGAGGTAAAAAAATGTATTATTGTCCGCAGTTCTTTTAGAGCGAGTGAAAGCAAAATGAGGGGAAATGCAAGGTCGGTCGGGTGAAGACTTTTGCCAAGTTGGAAAATATTAGAAACAGCCCGGATCTTACTCAAAGTCGGAGCTAGTCTGTGGTGATAATCACGTGCTCGTGCGACACGAAACGTGACCATCCGCACAGTTTCCTCATTGCGTGTGCTTAGCAACTTGCCCTCCACGCCTTGGTACGCCAAATGTGGTCTATGACCTGGGCAAATTGGCTTTTCTTCCCTCTGTTACTGCTGCTGAGAAACGAGCCCTCGCAGCCCGTTGCGATCCCGCCAGCCCCCCGGTTTCGCCTTCGACATCTACACGGCCTCACGAACTCTTCAACAAGAGTTATCTTCTCAAATGTAGCCCCTATTGCGACTGACACACTGGAGAACACATCGGAGTCTTATTCTGTGCCTGCGACACGGCTGACTACCTATCGCCCCTCCTCCGCGTTTGCTTACCAACAAGCCAGATTAAGTTCTTCGTGGGCCAACTCATCGCTTAGATGGAGCGAGGAAACGGTTGTCGCTCCAGATGTTGAAAGGCGAGAAGTTCTATTGGAGCTCGCCAAGATGACGAACAACGCGTATCTCAAACCCGGTGAATCGGGTTGGTACGACCTCGGGGACGGATGGTCTCCTGTGAGCTAACCGTTTCGATTCACGAGGGCCTTGCGAGAATTTTGACGTTCGGTTGCAGGGTTATCAATTCGGCTGGGAGCCAGATGATGATGGTTTTCGTGGTCATGTCTTCGCCACGGACGACAACTCCACCATTGTCCTCTCCATCAAAGGCACATCTGCGGGCTTGTTTGGCCGAGGCGGTCCGACTGCGGCCAGAGACAAGCTCAACGATAATCTGCTCTTTAGCTGCTGCTGTGCTCGAATCGACTGGTCCTGGACTCCCGTGTGTAATTGCTATCGTGGGGGCCAGAAGTGCGACGTAAACTGCTTAGAAGACGCGCTAAGAGAGGAGAGCTTGTTTTACCCAATCGGAATGGTACGCACCATGTTCCTTGCACTTTGTTCAGGTATTCATATCCGCCTAGGATCTATACAATAATTTAACGTTCATGTATCCTAATGCCAATATCTGGGTCATCGGCCATTCTTTGGGCGGTTCTCTTGCTTCACTTATAGGCGCCACGTTTGGACCGCCGGTCGTGACATTCGAGTCTCCTCCTGCGAAATTGGCCGCTAAGAGACTTCATCTACCGCTGCCCGTACGTGTTCTGGGATTTCCGTTGCTTGAGACGATCAATACCTTTTCCAATTCGTAGCCATCGACAAATCACATCACGCATGTATTCCACACCGCCGATCCCATCGCAATGGGAACGTGCAACGGTATTTTCTCGTCATGCGCACTGGGAGGCTTCGCCATGGAAACCAGGTTGGTCGATGCGGCGAAGCACCCGTGGGTTTACTGACGCGACTGTCGCAGATGCCGCCTCGGAAGGACCATAAGGTACGACACAGTATCGCAGAAGGGCTGGACGGTCGACGTTCGCACGCATGGGATTGTAGCAGTTATTGAGCGGTTATTATCCGAGCCCTGGTCTCCGAGTGTCCAGCAAGGCCGAGAGGTGCCCGAACCCGTGGTTGAGACAGACTGTGTGGTGGGTTTCGCTCTTCTCAGTCCGGGGTCAACGCTTCCATGCTGAAAGGACGTAACATCCCGCAGGAGTGCTACAATTGGGAATTTGGAGACTTCCCATTATGATATGAACGACAGCGTCAAATTCTGCACATATGATTCTTTTATGAGACGTCAACTTTCGGTTAATCTTGAGAGATAGGCCCACTTCTTTCATGGTCAGCTGTTTGCTCCTTTAAGTTTCGGACCTGCACACCGAGTGGTTTCACGCGTCTCCGAGTGTGACCGTCATACAGCAAATCGCACCGATTGCCGATACGCAACTATGCTTCTATCTCTTAATGTTCTGAATCCACCACGCCTCAAACACACTTCCTAGATTCGCTGAGCGTAAAGTATTTGGACATCGTCCAAAGAGATGAACATATACTAGTCAATATTTCGCAATCTGTACAGCGGAAGAGGTGACGCAAATGTGTCAAGACTCCTGACCAGTGAAAACTTTTTCCGCCATTTAATCAAACCGAGGTCATCTTTGCTCCCCAACCACATTTTTCACATGCGAACCCCAGAGAAATGACGTTAAATGATATGTCACCGCCATTAACTGCGCCTCAGCTGCTTTCTTTACCTTGCATCAGAAGAAACTAGCGCTTATCGATACCCTTCCCTAGCTCCTTCAGGCAGGCTCAAAGCTTTGGCTAACCTGTGCAGGATCACCTCTCCGCGTCAGTCATTTCCGGGTGCCGTAAGCATGATGATGCTCTCCCACACTTGGCGCCGTCCCTTACGCAACCGTTCTGGTGACGACGTGACGCGGTTGACAGTGTGCGACTCCTGGTGCCGGTGTCATCGTTATAGGGCGAGACCGGTGGCTCCTTTTGTCATACGCTTTCCGTTAAGAAATGGGGGTTTGGGGTGATGGTATACTCAGTGGGGATCTGTCTGCTGACCGCTCGTTACCTCCATATCATCGAGGCTGTCCACATGGATCTTTGTCTAATCCTTCACACCCTGAGGTGTCATGACATGTCATCATGACTGAACTTGCCGATCTAGGTTATCTAGATTGTAGAGTCCGTCAAAATTGAGTGCGAACCCACGGCACGTGGGGTGTCAGTCTAGGTCGGCCTTTTCTGATTTGGTACTTCGGTGAGGATACAAGTCCGTGCGTGGGTGGGAGATATGGGACCACTTACCTTTCCCTTCCCTTCTCCACTTCTTACCATTTTTTTTTTGCGAAGTTCCCCCGTTGCCAACAACTCGGACCGTACTTTATCGACTTCACACAGACTCCCTGCTACGCCACTCTTTTTCCGCTGGCTTCCATTCACCATAGCGCCTGTGGCGTAGGACGTCTGATCGTATCTGCATATCTGTGATGCATGGGTCTACACTCACGAGATTGTGAGCCCCGGTTTAGGCCGATCTGATCAGGTACGATCTCCACGTGGTCTGGTGTGTGTGTGATGGGAGAGATTTCCTTATTCAATCCACACTGACTCGTTCGGGAGCAAATACGCGGGTGGTGAAATTTTTTTCTTAGCTGGTCAGATGCAAAGAAGAAGACCCGTTCAGACGTGCATCCGCTGGGATTGCGCGTTTCGCGGCATGGACGGACTGCGAACCAGCCTGGGCGCTTCCTTGCGGTGATCTCGCATCGGGCCTGAGATCACCGATTTGGTGATGTCTATCTCGCTGATGTAAGATAAACGTGGTTTGGTCGCTTTTCTTCTGCCGCGCGAGTATCGCTGCGTCTCTCCTCTCTGTCGAGTATTACTGAGATCCACTCGTTGCACTGGACTGCAATATTATACAGTCATCTACAATCCCTGTTACATGACGTGTGACAGAAATCGCGGATCTGGAGCATGGCCCTCTCGAAGCGCCCTGGTCAACTTGAACAGCACCACGTGGCATTCAAGCTCCGATCAGATCAGACAAGTCCCAGAGTCCTGCCTGCTTAGTAGCGCACCGTTTGTGCGCATCGTTGCACTCCTTGCCTCCTCGCCTCCTCTAAGCCGCGTACTCTAATTTTTTCACCAACGACAACGCTGTCGGCCATCCACAACCGTTTTTTTATGGGCATTGGACGCTGAGCGTCGGTCCGTCCAGAAGCGTACAACACTCGAATTCGTCACCACCGCTTCTATTGTCTTTTCTGTTGGCCGGTGCCTTGGCTCCTTGGAACCGAGATCCGTCAGCTTCGGGCCTAGATAGTCCTTTGCTCACCAAAAAATCTAGCCTTCGATTGTCTATCGCATACTGTCGATCTCGTAGTACTATGTCTGCTCACCATGGCGTACACCACGCCAGGTACTCGTTGCCGCCTCCTCCCAACGTCGCAGGCACCAGGCTGCCCTCCCTCAAAGACTTGAACTTCCAATACCACTCTCCGCACAGCTCCCCAGACGGACACCTTCCCACTAGTACTATTCCGCCTCCTGAACTCCCTTCAGACCAATCTTCCCGCCATGGTGCGACCTCGTGGGGAAGGAGCGCTGCGCCCTCCATGCCCGTACCTCTGCCGCAGCATCACCATCAACACCATCCTCAACACCATCCTCAGCATCACCCCCAACACCACACTCAACATCCACCTATGACCGTCCCTTACGAAGCGCCTAAGGCCCTCGAATATCCGCCCAAGCACGACAGCTCTGGGTACCTCACACCTGGAGTCCCTCTCTCAACGCAAGCACCTCCAATCTCAGGCAACTCTAACATCGATGCCAACGCTCGGGTCGACGACCCTCACTTGCACAAACGAGGCCGCATGGCATCGGGCATGACCATGCCTCGTGAGGCAAGGCAAACTCATGTGAGTCGTTCGTTACCCAACGCTCTTCTCGCAAACAATAACATACACTCCATATCAAGACTCTGTATAATCCCCCGCAATATGCCTATCAGTCATCGCCTCCCTCTGGTCCATATCCTTTGCAGTCTAACCCGCCCCAAGACCCTGTCCCGCACCCCCCCGCTCCAGGGCCATCCACCCATCAAGGGTACAGTGGCTATGTCCAACCACAGTACATGCACCCTCGCACGCACAATGTACCTCCTCAATCACAACACCGCACCCCACATTATCCTCAGCATGCCCAGCACGAGCCTCATGGCAGCATGTATTCGGCTCCTGCACCATTGCCGCCGCCGCCTGCCCCTCCGCATTCTTTGGCCCCGCCTTCCCATGAATCCTGGGAGCACATGCCGGCACCCCATCATCATCCACCGCATGTGCAACATCATCCACCACCTCCTCCCCCGCATCACCCCCAACAACACCAACACATCCCCCTCAATGCCCCAAGAACGGGAGACCTCGTGACGACGAGCGTCGAACCCCGGATGCAGAGTTCGTCCATCCCGATGCACGAGTCTGACAAACATCCTAGTCGTGACGTCGCCCTGGATGAAGTACGTTACATTGCTTGCTACCAACATTTGAAATTCCTGACTTTGTCGTAGATTCTGGCCGTCTGCTCCACATTGTATCACTTCGCCCATCGTTACGGTACGTTTTTATATCTTCGCTATTATTCTACTGGTGGCTCACGCGCTTCTAGCCCATATGCAAGCAACCATCCCCAATTTACCCGTACCCGTGCAGCCGCCGCCATCGGAGCTGGCCGACATGGCGCAGCGAGCGACCGAAGTTGTGCGGCGACTCGAGGAATACAAACGGAATTGCATTTCAGAAATCGAGCGCAAGTCAGAGGCCTCGGCCGCCGTTGAGGACCACCGTGCGCCGAAGCGACCATGGGAGGATATGTCCCACACCGTGCGAAGCGTTGTGGACACGACGGAAACGCTTGCAGTTCTTACCGTGTTGCCTGAAAGAAAGCAGTCCACCGCTGAGCAGGACATGGAAATTATCCGTAGCAAACGCGCCACGAGCACGGCAGGAGGTAACGTGTCCGCTGGCCAGCCTAAAAGCAAATACCGCAAGAGGAGTGTGAGTGACATGATTTGCAATGAAAAATCGGTCCCTGTGCTAAATTCCTATAGCGAGCGACCCCGCCAGGTAAATGCCACTCGTGTAATATTCGTGAAACTCCCGAATGGAGGCGTGGACCGGATGGTGCCCGGACCTTGTGCAATGCTTGCGGATTGCGTAAGAATGTTCTTTTCTCTAGGGAAAGATACTCCGTCACCTGACGGGAATTTTTACTTCCAGACTATGCCAAACTGCAGCGTAAGAGGGACAAGGTTCAAGCCACATCTGGGTCAGCCCCGCCCATTGATATTGTGACTCTAAGAGCCTCTACTCGAGCCGCCGATGCCGCAGAGAAGCCCGCGCTATCTCGCACGTCTAAGCACCCATCGTCTTCTCAGCACCCGTACGACGACCCCTCGACGCCGGCAGAGCAGAACAAAGCATCCGCATCGCCGCAGCACCACCAGAGCTCGTTCCAGCTCCTCTCGGTAGCGGAGTCGCCGCCGGGCGGGCATTCCTCTGAGCACGGCCGCAGTGCGGAGGACCCGCCCGTGCAGACGTCGCCGCCGAGCGAGCCTCACGCGTTGTCGGTGCCCCCGCCCCCGCCGTGGGCGACGTCGGGGCCATCGGCGCCTGCGGTTCGCGGATACCTCCCGGAGGTGCAGCAGCAGCAGCAGCATGGGTCGTCGTTCTTGCGGAGCCCGACCGGCCCGTCCGTGCGGTAATAACGGCTTGCGCTTCTTGTCTGATGGCCTCATCTCGTGTTCAGCCCCATCCTGTCTCATTTATTTTGATCTCTTGATGTCCCTAATGCGCAGGTCTATTTCTTTGGCTGCGCAGCTGTCCCCGCTCGCTCTGAAATGTTTATAGAGGGGAGAGCCTGTATGCTACTCTGTTCCGTGTTGAGGATTGTAGATGTACTTCCCTAAATTCTAGTGAGGAGCACAATCTGGAACTCGGTAATTGGCGCTTATTCAAATGTTGTTTTAATCATCCATGTCTCAGTGCTTTAATTCATTCCAGCTGTCGGAGCAGCTCACGTGACAATTCCGACTCGAGGCTGCAACGTTGTTTGCGTGCCTCCAAGATTCCATGTCCGTAACGCAATCTCGCGCCAGCAGTTCCAGATCTCAAACACGGCCCGGCCTCACGGAATTTGAGATCTTGAAGGCATCACACAAGTCAGTGCCCCCCACCGCAGATTCGCTAGCCCGACTGATCCCGATGTCTGCCCACCAGATTCCTACGAGAAGACGACGCCTCGGACTCCAAACTGTCATGGGACGATCAGCTCGCGAAGAAGTACTACGATAGCCTTTACCGCGAGTTTGCGCTGTGCGATCTCAAGCACTACAAGTCCGGTAACGTGGGTATTCGTTTCCCGCTCGCCTCTGACATTACTGTTCGGTTCCGCTCTGTGCCCGATGCAACGCTGACGAAAGTCCTACCCAATGCAGTTCGCCCTGCGCTGGCGTGCCGAGGCCGAGGTGCTCTCGGGCGCGGGAGAGACGACGTGCGGGAACACGCGGTGCAAGGTGCACGACTCGCGCGTCGCAGCAGCCGTCGCGGAAGAGTCCGGGAAGGCGCCGGCGCTCGCAACCCTGGAGCTCCCGTTTGCGTACACGGAGCACGGCGCGGCCAAGTCTGCGCTCGTCAAGGTCGTGCTGTGCGCCAAGTGTCGGCGGAAGCTGATGTGGAAATGGGAGCACGACAAGCGGCAGAGGGCGCGGGATGCGGCGGTGGGCCAGCAGGAGGGTAGAGAGGGGGAGGGGCATGAGAAGCTGGGGGAGGTGGTGGTGACTGGGGAGAGGCAGCAGGATAAAGGTGGGGACGACGACGAGAGACGGGCGGTACTAGAGGCAGTGAGAGAAGAGAGACGCCTAGGACGGACGAGAGATGAGGATGCTCCTGACCCGCCGCTGCGGCGACGTAACTCGAGGTCCCTTTCCCCTCGTATGCACGACTCTCACCGTTATCGCGCTCGACACCATTCTCGCTCATAGCACTGGATTCTCGGACTTATCCCTGGACACATCACGTAGTGACGCTGACTTGGATACCACACCAGAATGTTCAATCACGTTTGTACGACATATCCCGCTCGAATGGAACGCATTGCACTTTGATCAAAGCGGTGCTTTTCTGGCCTCCGTTTCAGCCTAGACTGAGCCAAACTGTCCAATCACGTCCGGTTGCGATGTCGCAAGGATCATCCCTGCTCATTGTTCAGCAGTTGGTATAGCCCACACATAATTGAGCCTGTGCAATTGCTTTTCGCGGCTTTCTTCTGATAAAGGATCAATGATGAATCAGATCGTTGACTCTGGCATTGAACGGCGCGCGGCGTGCAAGCCATAGTCGCGTACTGTATCATTATCATGATGAACATGATCCATGATCCAAGGTAAGCTGCCTCTCATTATAAATTCCTTCAGTCTTCGATGCTGCGAGGGCACCAACATCCCACAGGACTCCTTACACGAGCAGAGTAAGTTGGTACTTCGCGACTGCTGCTTCAACCCCGCTTTCTGACTCGCTTGTCGTTCTGATCGTTAGGCTCGCGTATTTCACTTTCTTTCATCTTCCTATTCCTATCCTTAGCCCGCAGACTCGTTGACGAGCTTGCTCAACATGCGTTTCTCTACCCTTGTCATTGCCCTGCTCCCCGTTGTCCCAGTCTCCACCCAGACATTCTCCCACCTTTTTCGTCAGAATAGCGAAGTGTAAGTCACCCGGCCGATGCATCACCATCCTATGCTGAAAGTTCATTTGTTTGTTTAGTGCCGCAGCTGCGCTTAATTTTGCCGATTACGGCCACGACTTCCTGGAGCCAATGACCTTCCCGGCCTTCCCAGATTTCCCCAACCTCAACTAAAAAAAGGGATCGCTGCTGAACGACTCAACGATGTCCACTGCCTGCTCTCGCATTGTCTTTTCAAATTTCACCTTCACCTTTTTCTGGATGGACCAGTGATAGTTTTCTATCTGAACAATAGGCCATTATGCAATTGTAACACCATCCATACCCTCTTACGCAACATTGTGTCCCTCTACTTCATGTTCAATATTCTTCCTGGCCATTTTTTGCCAGCTATGTAATGTATGCAAAATAATGCGAGCGGCAGTAGCACTTTGAATTTAGCAAGTCACACGCTTTCTCCCGTTCACCGTCACATTTCAGCCTCATTCTGAGTTCCTGCCGTGATGGGTCGACGGCCACAAAGCAACATATCCGGAATTGCCCGCTTTCTGGACAAGATTATTCCCTTTGAGCAGGCATCGAACAACCCTGATGAGCAGACACCAGAGCGACCGGCAAAAAGACCAAGACGGAACAATGGTCGACGGTCAAGCTCGCTTGATCATAGTACCGCCCCACACAGTTCCACACCAGATCAAGGTCCATCCGAGGTCCGGAATAGCCGATACGACGCCACTGGCCTCGTTCCCCATTACACCAGTGCGGACCAAGTGCCAGCTGACTTACAGAAATGTTGGTTCGATCACCTTCCTTGATGCTTGTCAACTGAGTTAAGCAAACAGACTTCTCTCAACGCAGGCGCTATTTCTCTTTATATTCTTCCGGATGTCTCTTAGACCGGGAGGGCTGGTACAGCGTCACTCCGGAACTGATAGCGAATCAAATTGCAGAGCGCTGCAGATGCGACGTCGTCCTCGACGCGTTTTGTGGCGTTGGCGCGAACGCCATTGCATTTGCCCAGACCTGCGAGCGTGGTGCGTACGCTAAAAAGGGACATCTTCCTCTGATGTCTCTAAAGAAGTTGCTCATTCCATTCTGCATGCAGTGATCGCGCTTGACAACAACGAGACTCGACTCAGGCTCGCTCGACACAACGCGCACATTTATGGTGTAGCTGATCGCATCGAATTCATCTTGACGGATTATGTCTCATTCGCTCAGTCCTATCTGAGCTTGCCACAAGCTCAACGACGCGTCATTGATGTCGTGTTCCTGAGCCCACCATGGGGTGGCCCTGACTACCTCTCTGGCTCTAGCTCTGCCGAAGGCATAAACGGGGATGGCGAGTACCAACACCCTGAATATCACCTCAGCTCTACCCTCCCGTTGCCTGGCGACAAACTATGGAAGTTGAGCCGACGCATCACGAAGAATGTCGCATTCTACCTGCCGAGAAACTCATGTATTGAGGAGATTAGCCAGCTGGTGGATGACAGAAACCAAAACGATAGAGATGGTGAAGCACGAGAGATGATCGAAATTGAAGAGGAGTGGATGGGCACGAAACTGAAAGCCTTAACATGCTACTTCGGAGGCCTTGTTAATGGCCAAGGGCATTTATTCCAATAAATATGAAATGTGAAATAAACGCCACCCGGATCATGTGATGCCTCACCGTGACACGCATCAAGGCATTCTCCTCTCCCCGAGCCTCTCTGCCAGAGCTTGAGCTTGTCGTTGTCGTCTCCATCTACCCCAGACAATCTGATGACCTCGCCAACGCCGTCTAAGCCGTTGCCTATTGTCAACCCCAAGCTCCGCTCTCAGAGCCCCTTCAGCGGCTCTCCAGTCGGTACACCTGACCTGCGAGCTCTTCGCGTGGGTTACGTCGGCACCCCGCCCGTCGTGCCCAACATACCCACGAGAGGCTCAGGGTCTCCAGTCCCCCGCGTCCTCTCCCATAACGCTCAACTCAACGCCGAGTTTGACGCGTCACCCATCCCCTCACCCCGGTTTGGTCGATTGCACCGTCCTACGGACACCCCGGATACAGGGCTACTGGACATCGACGACCTTCCGGAAGAGGAAAAGCTAAGGGTGTTGCGGAAGCATCTCGTGTCTAAAGAAGAACGTCTGAGGATTCATGACTCGGGCAGCAGGACACCGCACAGCATTGCGGACAGCGCCACAGGAGCCCATTTCTCCTCAAGGCATGGAAGCTCTGCTTCGCTGTCCATCAACCGTCAGAGGCGGGAGGACACGGAGCCATTCCCAGTTCCTTACCATGCTCCTGGTGCCGATGTAACGTGAGTGCCTCATTTTCCGATTTAATCGCTGCCCTCAAATTGTACCCAAAGTCACGACATATACAAATGGCAGTCTGATCAACGTAAGCAGGCCAACCGGTCAAGGGCTGCCAGCTTCAGTGGCGCTGTCTCCACCCCGCTCGACCCTGCATTTGAACATATACATGAGCCGGGCGGATTCAGACGAAATTACATGCTCCTGCGCGCAAATGAATTGGGATCAGAAGGGCATCCGCATCTCAAGAATTTCATCGACTTTCTATTCTTGTTCGGTCATTTCGTGAGTCTTCAATATCCATCACAGACCATTTCATTGAATTACGTATCAGGCTGGAGAAGATCTTGAAGAAGAGGAAGAAGCAGACGACCAGGATTCCCACCTTCCCGTTACCTCGCGTGAAATACAAGATGTGGATGAAAGGCGACCACTGCTTGAACGCTCAGGGTCTTGGTCACGCTCGCGGCGTCGACGGGATTCTGTTACCGAGAAAGGAGATGCCACTGTCACTCAGGCAGTCTTAATGGTTGGACTTCTCCTGTGACGTCAAGACAACGGTGACTTATGGTCTCTTTCAGCTCCTCAAGTCATTCATTGGCACTGGCGTTTTATTTCTGGGCAAAGCGTGAGCGTGTCGGATCCCATTGGAAATTGCAATAGACTGATCGATATCCAGATTCTTCAATGGAGGATTCTTGTTTTCCACTGTCTGTCTCTGCTTTGTCGCGATGATCTCGTTGCACTCCTTCCTGCTACTTGTCAGGACAAAATTCGTGGTCCCAGGCAGCTATGGAGGTGATCTGCATTAGAGATCTCTGGTCATCGTTTCACTCACACGATTCGCATATCAGACATCGGTGGAAAGCTCTATGGGCCTTGGCTGCGTCTTGCCATCCTGAGCTCGATAGCAATTTCACAGATTGGCTTCGTGGCCGCTTATACCATATTCGTGGCGGAGAACCTCCAAGCGTTCGCCATGGCCGTAACTAAATGTTCTACAGCCCTACCGGTACAATACTTCATCATAGTCCAGCTAATCGTGTTCCTTCCTTTGGCGTTGATCCGCAGCTTGGCGAAGCTTAGCACCACGGCGCTCATCGCGGACGTATTCATCCTGATGGGCTTGCTGTACATCTTTGGGAGCGAGTTCGCCATCATTTCGGCGAATGGCATCGCCGACATCGCCATGTTCAACGCCAATGATTGGCCTTTGTTCATCGGGTACGTGGCGCATTACGATTCCGGTCTCCGAACTCGGGACTCACTGGTCCATAGTACCGCAGTATTCTCGTTTGAGGGCATCGGCCTAGTGCGTCATTTCGTGACGTCATCAGTTGCCGTCAAAATTGATATCTCAATTGTAGGTGCTTCCAATTACTGATACTATGCGGGAGCCCCACAAATTTCCCGCTGTTCTGACGGGTGTAATGGTTTTTCTCATGTGTATGTCCTGATTTTGTTTCGGGTGACAGTTGACATCTGACCCCTTTTTTAAAGTTCTTTTTGGTGGTGCGGGGGCACTCTCGTACCTCACGTTTGGCAAGGAAGTCCACCCTCTTGTAATCGTGAATCTGGATGGCAATAGCAAGATGGTGCAAGCTGTGCGTCCACTGCATCTCAGGAGCTACATCATCCATGGTGATATCCCTTTACAAACAGGTTCAGTTTATCTACTCCATGGCAATCCTACTCTCCGTGCCATTGCAGCTGTTCCCCGCAGTGCGTATTATGGAGCACGGTTTGTTTCCCGCAACCGCAAGCGGTAAGGCGGACCCGCGGGTTAAGTGGCGCAAGAATTTCTTCCGTTTCGCTGTGGTCATGATGTGCACGACCATCAGCTGGTTCGGCGCGGCCGATCTCGATAAGTTCGTGGCTCTCGTGGGCAGCTTCGCCTGGTGAGCCTTCGTATATCTGTTATCCTTGCCTTCCCGCGTTGCCACATGAGTCTGTGCTTATATTTTGGTTTGGTTCACTTCACAGCGTTCCATTATGTTATATCTATCCTGCAATGCTCCATTACAAAGGATGTGCCCGTACGCGGAAACAAAAGGTAGCTGATGTGGCGTTAATGACGTTTGGAGTGGTGGCGACTATATACACGACCTTGCAGGTACGAACTCACTTTATATTGTCGCGAGCTGCTTTGGTGCTTAACGGAGCCCCGTCATGGCTTCCGCAGACCGTAAGAGTAAGTCTTCATTAAGCAGTCATCTGACACAGGCATCTGCTCATTCCTTTTTCCAGCTTATGCTTGATCCGAACCGCACAAGCGATCACCAATTTGGAAAATGTGGTGTACCTCCTCAGTGATATGTACACGCACTTCTGCTTAGTGAGGACACGGACTCGGAAACTATAGAATATCAAAAAAAAAGAAAAAGAAAAAGAATTGGACTTTTAGATTACAGAATCTGAATGGTGTCAAAAAAAAAGGTAATATAAGTGAACGCTGAACGTTGAACGTTGAACGGTTGGCCAAGGTATTATCAGGGCTGACGTTGTAATGCAAGATCACGCTGGCATGAAAGATACGACATACGAACATAAAGCTCACAACCATGGGAAATTGTAATGCCTGTAATGCTCCAATCTCGCACACTGCGATCTGAACTTCCTGTGTCTATCTTTTGGCCTCTGCGATACTACCGAGACCCATAGGCATAATTCAGGCCTGGTGACTGTCTTCCAGCAGCAGGGACACCACTCTGAGTAATAGGCACACCATAGGCGTCGTAAGAGGGTCCCGGGCTGATCGCTCGGTTGTCCATTCCGCCTGAACCGTACCCTAGCGCGTCCTGAGCACCCGGCGACATGCGTCCGGCCTGCGGACCGGGAGACTGACGGCCCGCATCGTACGGGTTCGGTGTTGCCGTATCGTACGGATAGCCCGTTTCGTACGGGTTCGGCGCGGTTGGGTGACCCATATACTGTGTGTCGTACGACGTCTGTGCGGCTGGGCGACCCACATACGATGTGTTGTTATACGATGTGTTGTTGTTATACGGCGTCTGTGCGTCCGGGCGCGGCGGGAATTGAGTCATCGCTATCGAGTCCATGTATCCTTCCGAACCTGGATCTGGTTCCTCGTTGTAGTACTCGGTCTCGTGGGCGAGAGCGTGTGGCGGCTGCCTAGGGTCGACATGCGGCAGA
Source organism: Clavaria fumosa (assembly GCA_951802425.1). Lineage (NCBI taxonomy): Eukaryota > Fungi > Basidiomycota > Agaricomycetes > Agaricales > Clavariaceae > Clavaria > Clavaria fumosa. The sequence continues at coordinate 374,445 of OX637803.1, read as the reverse complement.
GGCGGGGGGGCGTACGGATCCCCGAGGTCATGCGTTGAATTGGCATAGTCCGAGCCATTGGGAATGATGTCAAAGCCGGCACGACCGGTGGTATTGACGGGGAGAGCATGAGAAGTGCTTTCTTTATTATTGAATTCGGGCCACTTGATAGCTTCATCTAAGAGGCGTGTTAGAATGATGCGTTTTCACGTAGAAGCGTAGAATTGTGACGCACTGTCGTCAAAGTCACTGAGACGCTTACGAGTCAACTTCCAGATGAAGAACCCAATTATGCCGAGCAACGCCACGCCGCCTGCGACGGACAGGCCAATGATGGAGCTGCTGCCGAGTCCCGAGGATGGGGGGGCTGAGTCAGATTGAGATGGCACAGCTGCGGTGGTTGTTGCTGCTGGGAATGTCTGTGTTCTTATGATGGTCTGCGTTTTTCCAGCTGCGTTTGTTGTTGTGGTGGGCCCGCTCGTCACAATAGGCGGTGGAGCCGGTACTACAGATGTAGTAGACGACAAAGAAGTGGATGAGGAGGTGGTGGCAGTGGAATCAGAAGCAGAAGCGGAAGACGTAGTCGTCGTAACAGCTGGAGTGGAACTGGAGGTTGTCTGAGTTGAGGTCGTCGTTTGTGCGGGTAACGTGGGTGAGCTGGTAGTTGTGCCAGTCGTTGTCGTGGTTCCGGCTGTGGTCCTGACAGGCGGAATAATTTGACGAGCCTTCAAAACGCCAGCGTCTTGGAATTCGCCATGGGCGAATGCATGAGCATGAGCAGAGAGCAAATGAGAGGAAGAGGCGAGGTATAGTGCTATCAGACCAAGGGTAGCCTGCCTCATTCTAATGGTCTGGGCGGTATGTTGTATATCTCTTTTTTGAGCGTACGGTGTGTCAAAAAAAGGCCCTGCGGGGTCGCCGTCGGATGTGGTGAGCTCAGACTTAGGCTAGTCGAGGGTGACGGTCAAAAGGAGAGGGAAGAACTAGGGCCTCGGAGTGGCTATGCTTTTTCCCGTGATGTTAAATATTATGTAAGTAGTCGTCAATATTATGTAAGTAGTCGTCACAACAATGTCACGCGTTTGGGAGATGGGATCAGGGAAGTCTTGGTTGGTGGGTGAGAAGTATAATGTTTCTGGACACGCATAGCCCAAGCCCCGCATGGTGCGTGTACTATGAAGGGATCCATTGGACAAAAATATTTTGAAAATTTATGGCATAATTCATTTCCAAAAAAGTATTTTACTTATCCTTCGGGTGAACTTACTTTTCTCCAATCAGTGTGAACTTTCTGCAGGTGTAATTTCATTCTTGAGCGTGCACATTTCATTTTCATGGGCAAACTGAACTTTTATGCGACCTAAATTTACTTTTGTGTAGAAATTTTTTAATTTTTGCCTGAGAAATTTACTTTGCTAGGAAGGAATTTACTTCCTTCGGGACAGTGCAAACTTTTCTAGCCACAGCGCAAACTTTTCCAGCCACTCCGCTTCAAACCCCACCCACCGTTGCCGATTGTTGCCGGCAGCTTGTCTGAAAGGCCCTCGGCATGACGGCAGGCTGCCCGGCAATCGCCACAATGCGTACTGTGACCTTGGCGTACTGTGACCACTATCGAACACCGCGCCGCCTTTGCTGAGCTGGCCGCATGGCATCTCTCGCCTACGTGGTGAGCCTGGCCTTGGTCTCCTCCGCCTCCCACTGCGCTGACCGATCCCCCTCTTGTAGCTACACCACCGCCGGCACCACAACCAGAACCACCGCCAGGACCACAACCAGAACCACTGCCAGGACCACAACCGGAGCCAGCACCAGCACCGGCCCCCTCCTCCACGCGCACCCTAAACCGCACACCCGGGCCCGCCTCCATTATTGTCCCACAACTTCCCGCCACCGCCCCCGCTGCCGCACGCGACATACCGCACCGCGAGCCACAACGCGCGCTCCTGCAGGTGGTACAAACCGGTCCCACTCGGGTCTCGTCCCACCATTCCTGCTTGTGAGATGCTTGCAAGGTAAAGCATCAGTTGGAGACCGTGAATTCATGGCTGCTGTCGCACCTGGCACATTTGATTCATTCACTGAATGGCCTCTTGATGATTCACCCATCCCTGAAACTGCCCGTAATGTAACCCTACTTGCGAATTTAGAGATTCAGGTGAGTGATTTTCTATTTGCATTATTGACTTAAAGACTTAACCTGTCTAGTATCGGGATATTGCAGATTATGACTCTGCTCAGCGGCAACGACTCCATTCCCGGGTTGAACTTGAAACATTGGTGGGCAAGGTTCACCAAATGGAATTGGCTGCGTTGAATGAGGGATTCCGAGTCAAGTTATCTGGGTCAGGCAGGGTATTTGACATGTCAGATGTATGTCCCTTCAAGAAAAGCATCTCGGCTACTTTCACAGGCATTTATTTACAGGTCTTCCGTGGTTCCTATGGTCTTATGCTGCTTCAAGAACTTTTTGCACGACGCATTAATAATCCAGATCAAGTCATCAAATTAATTGAGTTTCCCACTCTCGCCCATGACTTCATTCTTCATGCAAATGGCTGCGAATTGCCCCTTGAACCTGGTGTCCCAGTGGATGGGCCTAGTCTTAATCAGCTCTCAAAGCATATCCTGGCACATCTCGCTCGCTATCTTCGGGGTGCTGGACATCCTGACAGTGACTTATATAAGGAACTGGTTCCTCTATCTAAATGGGAGGCTGCGAAGAAAGACCAGGGATTCCGTGCACGTCAATTTACTTACCATATGACTGGCTGCACTTTCCTAGACTGCCCACCAAAGATTATGCAGGTGAGACTTTATTTTTCTGCTTTCATAAATATACTGACCTCAAAGTGCAGATTCGCTTCAAGAGACCATCAGCTGTGGACTACATACGACCAGTGAATGCATCAGATGATTGGGAGGTATGTCTGAGACTTGATCAACTGACAAAATCTAATTTGTTCACACAGGTCCCCATAGCACCCCTTTATTTTCATAGCTGTTTCCACTATGCTGAGGTGGAGGTCACAAAGGGTTTATTGGACCTTGTCAAGGCTGATGTTCCTGGAGATGTTTCAACAGTCACTGAGTTTGATCTTTGGTTGCATCAGGCAATCTGCCCTATTGACAATCTCGTTGATGATGGGGCAGAGACTTTCAATCGAGTGTAATCACAAATAGTAGTGCTTAGCTTAGCTCTATAACAGATCAAAGACTTTGAGTGTAAAATGTACATGGTGCTGCTGTGAATGTCAACCTTATACAGTGCTGACTCATATTCATCATAACATGAGGGACATGAGTTGCAAATATGGGGACAACAAGGCAAACATGAGGAGAGTGTGAGGGGATGCATGGGGCAAGGGTCAATGGATGCATGGGGCATGTGGAATGAGAGAGCCATGTGGTGTGATGAATGTTGAGATAGAGAAGTGGGTAGGTAATGTAATGATAAGGGGGGGAAGTCATCTGGTACAGTTCTCACAGTGAATACTACAAGTGGCTCATGTGTCAAAAGACAAACATGCATGTACATGCAGCAAGTGCTTGGATCCAGCGTTGGCGATATATATTCATGGTATGCCCCTGCCATAAGCCATGAGCCTCCAATTGCATCAGCAAACCAGGGGTGATACTGCAGTAGACTGTGTAGATCTACATAGACCCCATAGAACCCATAGAACCCATAGACAACTTCCTGGTCTATGTAGAACTACATAGATACAGGCCTTTCTATGTAGAACTATGTAGAACTATGTAGATGGTGCTTCCAGCCTGCCACCACCACCCCTCCCTTCCTTTGCACACCAGCTGCTGCGAATCAATGGCCCAGGTCCCCGTCGTCGGTCTGTGACCGCAGTGGGGGGCCTGGGCCATTGTTGCTGCTGCTGTTGCTGCTGCCGCCGCCCACCGCTGTTGCTGCTGCCGCCACCGCCTCCGCCCGCCGCTGTTGCTGCCGCTGCCGCCGCCCGCCGCTGTTGCTGCTGCTGCTGCCCGCCGCTGTTGCTGCCGCTGCCGCCCGCCGCTGTTGCTGCCGCTGCCGCCGCTGTTGCTGCCACCACCGCCGCCCGCCGCTGTTGCTGCCGCCGCCACCGCCCACCACTGTTGCTGCCGCCAGCTGTTGCTGCTGCCGTCGCCGCCGCCAGCTGTTGCTGCTGCCGCCGCCGCCTGCCGCTGTTGCTGCCGCCGCCGCCGCCAGCTGTTGCTGCTGCCGCCGCCGCCTGCCGCTGTTGCTGCCGCCGCCGCCGCCGCCAGCTGTTGCTGCTGCCGCCGCCGCCGCCCCCGTCGCCGCCGCCGCTGTTGCTCTGTTGCCGCTGCCGCCGCCGCTGCCGTCGTCGTAGTTGCTGGAGGAGAGAGGGAAGGGAAGGAAGAGGGAGGAGAGAGCGAGGAGAGAGCGAGGGAGGAGAGGGAGGAGAGGGAGAGTGAGGAGAGTGAGAGAGAGGAGACGGAGAAGTGCCGTCGCCCTCCATCGCCCTGTAGATTAAAAAAAATTGAAAAAAATCATGAAAAAAGGGAGAGGGCGCACCTGGTGGCCCCTCGCTGAGGGTGCCGCCGCTGCCGTGGTTGTCACTGAAGGAGAGGGTGAGGGAGAGGGAGGAGGTGCCGCCGCCGTCACCATCATCGCTGGAGGAGAGAGAGGGTGAGGGTACCGCCGCCGTCGTCGTCATCGCTGGAGGAGGGAGAGGGTGAGGGTGCTGCCGCCGTCGTCGTCATCGTTAGAGGTGAGGGTGAGGGTGCTGTCGCCGCTATCGTCGTTGCTGGGGATGGGAGAAAGGGAGGAGAGAGGGTGATGGTGGGAGGCAGAGAGAACGACAAGTTCAACACAGAACATGTGATGACTTTCTGGGACGGCAATTCCCACCATGCCACAAGTACAGCCATAAGCTTACCAAATCAGTGACCCACAAATGTTCTGGCCCATTTCTCAGTCAATTCTCAAGCAATTCTCAAGATTTTTTTTTTCATAAGACACTACTTGATCTGTAGATTAATGTGGATATGTCAAAAAAATTAATTGATATTTTCTGTGCTGGTTTACCAAGATAGATGGGTGCCTAGCTTTATCCAAGCTTTGAACACCTTTTTGGAGCAATCTTTTGGAAGAGATCATATTCATCCAAACTATCATGATTGATTTGATATGTATAAATATATTACTGTCAAGTTGCCATCCAAGCCCCAAGCTGATGAACAGTTATATCAGATTCATGGAATGCCTGGCCATTCTAATGGACCATGCAAGCCAGCAACTCCACCATGCTTTGACACTACCTTGATCATTGAGAACAAATCACAGTGGAAAGAGGATGGATTAAAAGGTTAGTCTAAGGCTATCAATTGTCTACAATTTGATGTCAACTTCAACTAGGTCTTCATGTAGCAAGATTTTTGATCTACTACCATTACTACAATGCACTCATAATATGCTACCCAGTCTATTGCATGCTATATAGTAATCCATACCTTCTATGTATTACTATTTTTCTCACTACATATGCTACAGCAGTCTATACAGGCTGTGTAGTCTACATAGTCTATGCTGATGTCTACTGCTGGGGGTTCTTTTTCCTGATGAAGTGCTCAATCATTGAGCAGACACTCGACTCCAGGACCTGAATATCCTGATTCGTTAACACATTGCGGTGCTGTGCTGAAGATGAGAATACATCTGTGCAAGGTTGTAGACTTCTTCACCTGCTCGATTATGGAGAGCAGTTGCAGACATTCGTCATGATGCGAATTGAGCCGAGCCCTATCACCAACTTGTGTTCGTAGGGCTGTTCGCACTCTGTCACCTAGTGTTTCAAAGGCAATTTGAATTGTTTGGCGAGGAAGTAGATTGAGGGATCCAAGTGGCATTGCCATTATATGTCTTGCAGTAAGATCAGGAAGTCGCAGCGGTCAAGAAATCGCAGCGGTGAAATCGATGGATCAGTGTCTGCTTTTGTGTAGTCTGGGATTGATTTTATCAGCATCATCATACTCTAGATGGCAAAATCTGTCCAAGCTAGTGTCAAATATATAGTTTGACAGCCTCATCGTCCTTATCATCGTCCTTATCAACGCTGCAGCCTCCGCATCCCATCCCTTCTGCTGTGCCGGCAGCGGCAATGAGGCAATCGATGGATGAGGTAAGGATGAGGTACAAGTGCAGCGAGTGTGCGGGTGTGGGTGCGGCGAGCGCGCTTGCTGCAGCGCGTGCGAGTGGAGCGGGTGCTGCGACTGCGAGTGGAGCGGGTGCTGCGACTGCGATTCCGACTGCGACGATTGCGAGGTGTGCGATTGCGAGCATGCAAGCGACAGTGCAGGCGAGAGCGTGTACAGCCCAGCCGCCATCGCGTCCGCCACACCCCCGTCCAGGACGCCAGTCGGCGGGTACGACACCAGAGCGCCTCGCGGATGACATTGTCTGCATCATCGTTATCGTCAAAGATAACTATTTAGAAGACTATTTTGGAGGGAATAAAAGAAGAGGCAGGACTCACGGCATTCAAAGATGAAGATCTGCCATCCCCCGACGAAGCGCTCTTTGTCCTCCCCGCTCCCCACGCCCACGACCGCCCCGTGTCCCCCGTGTCCCCCGTCCCCCCCCCCCACGTCCGCGCACCGCGGCCCCCCGCCCGCCTCAGCCCCTCAAACTCGTCCTAGCACCGGTCGAGCCCCTCCCACACCTCGCGCGGGTCCTCGTCCACCGCAACCACGCCGCCCCAGGTAGCATGTGCCGCTGGGGCGCCCCCATCCCTGTCAGCACTGCATGCGCACGCCGGCACACGCGGCTCAGCCCCAGCGGCGGCGCGAACAGGTGCGCATTCGGCAGGTTTGCGTGTGGCTGGTACTGCTGGAGGAGGTGGTGATGGTACTGCTGCATTTGATGCTGCTGCTGGTGGCCGTCTCCTTGCGGGCGCGCCGTGCGGGTCTAGTGCGAGGTGCGAGAGCGTGTGCATCACCTGCCGCTCGAGCGCGGGGTCTGTACGTCTGCGCGGGGGAGACAGCTAGATGTGCGGGTCACAGATAAGTGCTGTGCATTTTGTCACACAGCCTAGTTTTGAAACACCGCTGAATTGACACTTGTGCCGAGATTGCCGAGAATTGAGATAAATTTATTCAGACCCCGCTCACTCACAGAAAGTAATTTGTAGTTCAGAAAAGTAAATGGCACATGCAGAGAATTAAATTTCACTGTGAGAAAAGTAAATTTTACTAGCAGAAAAGTAAATGGCACGTGCAGAAAAGTAAATTTCACGATCAGGAAAGTAAACGGCACGTGCAGAAAAGTAAATTGTGCACACTGAAAAGTAAATTGTGCATGCAGGAAAGTAAAAATGGCAGATTTTGTCCAAGGGTTTTTTTTTCTTTTTCTGGTTTCCAAATTACTTTTCCATGATGCGTTGTTACTTTTCCTTTTAATATTTTATTTTTCGGTCCTGCAAAAATGGTAGGGCAAAAAAGTAGAAAAGTCACACAAGAATGAAATGTATTATGTCCAGTGCATTCCGTCAAAGTGTACACCGCTTTTGCCCTGGGCAGAGGAAGGCAGTGTAAGAGGTTTGTGTATCAATGGGCAGCGTCAGTCTAGGGATCGACGCTTCAACAGTTGGGTGATTTCCCTATGTTCGCGCAACCATTCTGGGAAGGTCGTCTGCAACCCCATGTTCTCCCGCATCTCGAGAAGGTAATTGGCGAACACGATCAAAGTTCCGTAGCGGTACCTGCAACATCCTCGTGAACAGGTAACCAGGGATCGTAAAGATGATCATGATCGTACAAATAGTTCACGGAGTCGCTCTCTAACTTCATCCTCCTCGGTCCTTCCCCGCTTGCTTCCACTTTGAGCCGGTTACTATATGATGGAATACCATCGTTTAAAGCCGTTCTAGCCAGCCCGGTGCCGTTCGCACTCACTCGTAAACCGCCTTTCTCAAGTTCTGCACGTCTTGCATCAAATCAATTGCATGGTCAGTCAGACGCTTCGCTATCTTGCCATGCGAGAGCACTCCCACAAGTTGTAGAATGGTCTTGTATTCCCCTTGTAACACATCAGCCACGAACTCCGTATTAAGAACTCAAGCAACTCGCCTTGCAAGTAGGCCTCCTCCTCAGAAGGTCCGTCCATTAAGTCATGATATTCTATGGAGTCACTCTCGGGTTGGAATGACGCCTCGGTTTCGTCTATGCGCCAGTTCATGGTTTGAAAGATCAAGCAGGCCGTCACCATGCCTGTAGTTGTGCGTCCCCTGCCCATTTGACAATTGAAGACGAAGTCACCGGCTTTGGTACATCCTGATTGAATGCGATCCAAGAGCTGCGAAAGGGCATCTGGCAGAGGGGCCTGTTCATCAGTCTGAGCTTTGACTTCAGTTGTAATTCGTCGACAAATGCAAAGTGAAGACAAACGATAGCCACTCGTCCATAATCAATCTAAGGAGGAGGTGTCAGGGCGGAACAGAGGTGGCCATGCTAGCCACTAACTTTGTAACCCTCGTTAGCCATGAGGTTGAAGACGTCGCGGGGAGTCATCACGTCCGACTCGTCGATGTGTTCCCATAAAGGAATGATGGAGAACACTCCTGGTCGTTCCTCGACCTCGTCGTGGAGCAGGACACGGCCATTGCCAGCTCTCAGTTCTCGAAGCACGTCTTTCTTAAAAGCGTCCTCCATCGCCTCCACAACTGATGTTGTGATACCTGTTGCCCTAACCGACGTTCTCAACGACAGGTAAAATATCGCGGGAGTTAGTCCTTACTTAACATTCTCTAGCGGTCTGTCAACCAATCGCAGGACGTGAGGTCGGCCGCGCACATATACTACGGGCTCCTGTCGCCAGAATTAGCATAATGTAAGGGGCCCGTGCATGTAGACGCACTTCGCGCAGAGACGTCCAGACAACCGAATTATTGCCTTCCGGATGCGCATCTAGTCTTGACAAGGCTCGCCGTAGCCTATTTATCGCCCAAATTCAGATTGGTTCTTTCCGACATAAAGAATTCGCGTTACCCTTGCACGGTTGGCATACCGCTGATGTCCAGCCGTCAATTAAATAGTGTGACGGAAGATGTCTTGGTTGACGAACCTTCCGCAGACCCACTTGAGATCACGACGGTGCTCTGAGAAAGCGTTTCGTTGATCAAGGTATTGCGTTTGACTCGAAGACACACGCCACGGGGTCAATGGCACGCGACGGAAATTTGGTGCGCCGTCTATTCGTCTGGGCAGACGTAGTAAGTTCAAACGCATGGAAAGAAGGCTGCATTTTGGCTCTCACTCAGGAAGGGACATCTTCTGCAGATTGGGGAAGAAGTCGCTCTTCAGGATGGTCGACGGGGACAGTATGTTTCCGGAGCGATTGAAGACAACTTGCTTTACTTCGTCGGGGTGGGCTGTGCCGTCATCCTCGGCTCGCTCAAGTGGTTTTAAAGCGTCAAGGCCATCTGCCATAAGTTCTTTCTCAAATGTTTTAATCACTGCAAATCCTCTGAGTCTCAAGGCTTGACATTTAGCAGAGAGACGTAGCACAAACCAGGTCGAGTCTTGATGAATGACTCCATGTTTTCAAATGATTGTATAGTATCTGGTTCGATAGACTGCAAGTACGTTTGGAACACAATAAGGCCAAAGTACCGTCGGAGGTTATTCAATCCTTCCAAATTCTGAAGTTAGTATAAGTCGACAAGTTGAGCCTCAGATAGAGAACCTTTCTGGAGGTGAATCCGCTTTTGACGTTCGTCCGTTGCTTCTAGGGCTAACACTCGAGCATCTTCGATAGCTTTTATCAGGTCATAGACTTGACAACATTGCTCTATCGCATCATCTACGGTATTTTTGACCGTTGGCCCCTTCCTGATGACGCGGAGGAGATCTGCAAAAAATGTTCAACGACATGTACCACGTGTTTGCTAGTCACTGACTGTTGATCACTTGATAGGAAGGTCGCGTTTTCTGCGTTGCAAAATGCCCGAGGTTAGGGGTCGTGAAGTTGCCCCTCGGGTAAGGCTCCAAACGAGAGTCACGCAGCCACTTCTGGATCAACAGCAAGATTGTCTGGTAATAAAAGTTGTCAGCTTTCATTTAGATCTTGGATACTGTTGGGAGACTGACAGCCGTCAGCGTACTCCTTCCGCGTCCTAGTTGACAATTCAGGACTATCGGAGTATCAGGCGACTCGTTCCGAACAACGACCTCAATGAGGTCGCTTAAGTCTGCGAAGTCGGGAGCCCGCTCGGCGGTGATTGGGACTCGCTTATAGAGCACTTCGATGCCATGATTACGGGAGGCCATGACGTCCTTGAGAACGGCGACATTTTCATCGCGTACCTCCTCCCATATTGGAACAACTGAACCGTCCGATGTCTCTGTATGAAGCAGGAGCCTGCGAATTTTTCTCGTGAGTAATAGAGTTGCTGAAGAAACATGGTCCTCACCGGCCGCCAAAAGCGTTGAGCTCGGCGAGGACGTCGTCTCGCAATCTCTCTTCCAACACCTCCAAGCGAGACGCTGAGATCCCACCATAATCTAGAGCAGTGAAAAGTCATTGTTCCAATGATACGACATACAATAGAACGAGAAACTCAAACCCTTCATGTTCCTCAGCGAAAACCTCTCTCGCCGCAAGCAATACGGAGCGCCGTTGATGTAAACAATCGGCTCTTCCCGAAGCGTAATCCAGACGACGCGGTCCGCACCAAGGTGTGCTTGTTTTACCCGCTCGACGACTTCATCGATGGCTTCAACAGATGGCTGTCCGAGCGCGTAGATATTCGAATTAGGGATATTGCGGAAATTGATGGCGCCGCGAACGCCATGCTCGACGTGGTGAGATTCGCTGCGCCATTGATCGGATTTGAGGAGAGTGCTGATGAAATTGTCCAATACGAGATTTCTTTCTTTTGAAATGCAACAAACCTTTCTCGTAAAATAAGTCCACACCGATGCTGTCAAACACATTAGTCGACAAGATGACTGTATACGATCCCACACGAACGTTTACAACGTGATCCGAATACTCATCACCTAAGATCTGGCCGCCGCTGAGGGCAATATCATTCTTTCGACCCGGTACCAGCGCGCGAATCTCCCAGGTTGTTTTTGAGAGCGCAGACAGATCATTAACAGGCGCGAATACGTTGAGCCGGGAGCCTGAAGACTTGCGCAAGAATGAGAGCTGGCTAAGTCGACAATCGTAAGTCCGCATATCCCCCAAAGGATGCAGGGCATGGTCCTTACGTCCGGATCTCGTGCCTTGGCTAAGACTTCAGGTAAGCCAGGAGTGTCATACTTCGTATAAACGAAAAAGTATCACACCTTTAGCCACTCGGAAAAACTCTGGTCAAATGTATTCTGTGTCTCGACATAACTTGCGAACGTGATTATAAAGACGCTGCAGAGCATAATCAGTGACGATCCGAAGGTAATGTTCAGGAGTCTTGTCTACTATTTTTCGATAGCTTTCACCGCCTCGTCCAGATGCCGTTCGCCCTTTTTATCATCTAAAGTTGTCAAGGAATATTCCACACGAGCAGCGAGGATTTCCTCGCGTAAATTCGTAACGTCATCACCTGTGATGTCGATCGAGTGAGCTCGCGAGCGGTGACAAGCAAATACGACTCGCACAATCGTCAATGATCCGATCAACCAATTTCTTCGTCTGCAACCCGCTATCCAAACACCCGACCAGACTCTGGACCACCCCATAGTTCCCCATATAGGCTTTCATCAACTTATCGCGTAAGGCGGGCTGTGCTAGGAGTAGCTCAATTGCAGATTGTGAGTCCTTGTTCCGCAGGCCTGAAAGCTTTGAGGACGGCGAAAAGGAGTTGTAGACAACACGCACATTGTTGGAGTAAGTGAGTAAGGCGAAGCAGTGTTCGATTGAGATCTTGCTGGGCACTTGTCTGCTCGATGGCTTGAATGATTCGTGTTTCTGTGGCGGGCTGAGTGGACATATTGTGAGGAATGGGAAAGTCAGACAATCAAACAGTACTCACTGATCCAACGTGCGTAGGCTTCGGGTGGGAGTGAGGCCAGGTCAGCAGATTGAATGAGTGCCTGCGTGAAGACACTGACAGTGCCTGCCCCAGATAGAGAGTTTCCGTGCGGGGTTCCAGTGAGAGCGCGCCTAACATAGGGATCTTCCATCCCCTGTACCATGAGTTGCCTCCGTCGCACCAGCAATGCTGCGACCATTCCAAATGTGGTGCGTTCGGCGCCTCTACTACTGGAGAAGACGAGTGCGGTGTGCAGCGGGTCAGTCGATTTTATGACACGAAGGTAGGCGTCAAGATAATTGTCCTTGGGGGAAATATGTGAGTGCGGGTAAATGATGGCGGAGGCGAGCGTACTTCAATAGGACGGTCGGGAGAGATAGGGATTCTGGTCTGGCGATTAGAACAGGTGGAAGGACATTTTCGATCTCACCGATGGTACTGTGGGAGGTTCAGTGCATTTATTTGAATCAAGGCACTACGGACTAACATCGACGTTCCAGCCATCAGCTTTCATTTGCTCCCAGAGTTGCCGCGATGTCCTCACGTTCGTGGAGTCAACTGACGTCCAAGTTGGGAGGATGGCCCCCTCGCCCGAGTCTGAGGCTGACGCGAGACATGAGGATTATTGACACTTGGATTTAAGGCCATGTACCGATTTCATTGTGTGTCAAAATCAGCCCTCCGTATCTCATGTAGATATCTAACTTAACATATTCAGGGAAACAACATGAACTAGATTTGCTCACTTTGTGGATTCCTGTAAAATGTCGTTTTTCAATCGCAGTTCAATTGCCTCGAGATTTTCTGCGCGATCAGACAGAGACAGTATTTTCCGAGGTTCTGACGCATCCCGGAGTACGAAAGGTCGGCCAGATATATAAACTAGCGAAGTATACGAAATGCCGAGGCAAAGAATCAGCTGGCGTCGAATATCTTGAAGATTAGGGTTGAGGTATATGACCTCTCATGCCAACGCGGAAATCCGGAGCGGCGAGTCAACCCTTCGGAGTGCGACTTGCATTCTTGAACCATTTCAAAATCACCACTCACCAAGCGGCTCTTCCCTCGTTGAGAACCACACGACGTGTGTTGGATCCGTCGTTCCTGGCTTGCAGCGCAACACCGATAAAATGGCCCTTAGCCCCTGCGTCCTTGGCTGCGCAACTCCAAAAACGTTGAGACCTCCTTGCCTAGGAGCTCTAAAGTTCGGGGCTCCGTGAATATTGAGATCGAGATCTAGCGCCCGCCCAGATGGATAGTGATCCGTCGTCAGTATAAACCCACGAGAAAGCACACTTCCGGAGCGGGTTTTGACCACAGAAGTACCCGAGCGCTGTAGATGTCCAATTAGATCTAGCGATGTTTGACTAGGTTTAAACGTGGCATCTTTGGGTGCGCTAGAAGTTGGTTCGCTATTGGTGCGCCCATATAGTTGGTTAACTAAACCTGAGTGCCGAACAGTCGTTGGCGCGAGAGATGGCGATACGCGCCAATGAGGCGGAACAGAAGAAGGTCTGACATCTTGCAGTTTGCGTGCACTAGGGACCTCGGCCATCGATGTGGAATACGCGAGAGGCGTTTCTAACTTTATTGACGCTGGATGATGATGTGATCGCGTCTGTTGCGTCACATGATGTATACATGCCGCGACCAAAACTCTTCTACAAACTCTTCTACAAACTCTTCTACAGTACAGTGAAATTAATCGGCAGAATGAGCGTTCCTCACGGTTTGCATCCGAGGATCAGAATCAGAAACCGTCTGCTGTATCGGTTTCCCACCACTCCTCCACCCATTCGACCACCCGCTTCGCAATTCTTACGTCATTCCCCTTTTTCATACCGATTGCTTTTCGTTCTTCCTCCCTCTTCTCCCGCTTCCGTTCCTTTCCTCTCTCCCACGCATGCAACACTGGCATCGCCCACTCTCCTCTCTCATACGCTCCTCGCTCGAGCTCCTCCCCCACACCTTCCTCCTCCAGAAACAAGCGCAGTCCATGCTCCTCAATAAACAACGGCCTTGAAACTACCCGTAACGAAATTGAGTTCCACGTGATAAAAGGAATGAAAAGTATTCCACACCGTATACAAAGGGAGTGTATGAGTCAATACACTCCGAGACAGTCCCATATCCCTATGTAAAATCGATCACATCAACCATGGGATATGCCTTGCTCGACCCTGGACAGCTTACCAACTTGCCCAATAATACGTCACCGACGGCGGTCAAGTCGGGCATGTACACGTCCCGAGGCGCGACGTAGAATCCGTCCGGCAGACCATCGTCTCCGCATTGCTGATCCAACCATTGCTCCTTCGACACACCACAGACAATGGCAATCCAATTCTCATCAGGCAACAATCTCTCAATTTCTTCATCGTCCGATGTTATTCCATCGCATCCGTTAACCGGAGAGGGCGGCACTCCATTTAGTGTGAAGTCCGCCACAAACTCAACAGAGGAGAGCGGGGGCGTCGGATGCGGCTTCGCGGCAGGAGGAGCACCGGGTATCCAAATGTGTGACGGAGTCACGAGGCGGCGAGGTGAATGAGTACATCCGTCGACGGAGCCCGCTGAGTCGGCAGAAGGTGTGTAAATTTGAGGAGGTAGAGTATGTGATAAATGGTGTAACTGGAAACCAAGGCCTTTGATGTTTCTGACCCCATTCTCTGGAGATGACCGATAATGTGTTGGGCTCGTTACCCGGGTGCTCCGACTCCCAGATCCAGTCCTGCTACGGGGCTGGCGCACAACCTGTCCACCAAACGACACCACGAGGATTCGAGTCCGTTCTGCGTTATGCAGATGTGATGGAACGCCGACGCTATCAAGAAGGCGAGCACGACCCGCCGCCGTGTATGGTGATGTATCTGGATGGCTAGATGGTGGGCGGACAAGCAGCGGTGCCGCGAAGGTACTACGAATGCGAGTAGACAAAGGCGGGTATGAGGAGCGGTGATGATGTAACAAAGAACGTTTTATGTGCGGTCGGAAAGTCTGGGACGAAGGGTCGACCCAAGAAGTTGCCGGGAGTTGCTCAAAGCCAGGGAAAGATGGAATAGGGATGGCGCCAGGGAGCAGGATAAGGAGGTGTGCGCAAGAATACCCTGCATGAATCTCTTGGACGAGCGGGGCGAGATCTTCCGGCGGCACGGGAATATCGGGCACTAACGCGTCCACGATACCAGAATGTACGGGCGGATGTAAGGACGCATTATTCGGCAATGGTGAACCGTCAGAAAGGTCGGTCGAGAGGTAGGAGTAAACGGAATCAAATGTAAAATTGGTGATCAGAATTGAAGGTATTTGGGCCGCTTTGGCGGCTAGACTGGGTAACGGACGACATGAAGTCTGGTAGAGAGGAAGAAAAGGAAGGAGAGACGTGCCAACCAAGAAAAGCAGCATCACTAAGGACGCAGGACGCAGATATCTCCAGCAACCACCGCCGCTCCTGTTCCAATTTAGATTCCTTGAGGTTCAAGAATGATCGGAGGACGTCGACGCTTTTCTGGCGATCCACCCGATAACTACGTACCACAGTTAAGTATTGGCTTCCGGTTCTGAGTTTAAAGAGACTGACGCCAGTGGCTGCGATATCACAGGATCTATCTCAGCGAAGCGGTATAGTGCGCCGAAAGCTAGGCAGTCCAAGAAGACATGTTTTGGCGCGGAGGAGACTATATGGACCACGGGACGCGATTCCAGAGAAAGTAGCTGGCGAGTCAACGCAGAAACGCGTGTGGCATGGCCATACCCTGTAAGAAGTCAGCGGAGAGTTCGCGTTCTTGGTATGACATGGCTGACCGTGGCCAGAGCAGTAAAATGCGAGGCAGAGAGATTTCATGAATTGCTAGTGGTAAAGGTGTTAGGCGTGATTGATGTCCATCTCACCAGGGTGAGTTTATAGCATTGCGATTACAACTGGAGTCTGGTTCGATTCGGTATGTTGATTTATGAAGGGTGCGAGGTCTGTTTTCGCGGCGTTGTAGACGATACCGCGCTTCCAGTGGTGGTTGGACCGTGTGCTGCATGATACCGTCTTGCCGACCCCTGAGACGGGGAGACCTCAAACCGACTTGTTCCAAACAGTTATCCACTAAATAGGACAGTAGGAAGCCATAGAAGGCAGCGTGGTCAGATGATGAACCGAATTCAATTCACGTGGTTACAGATATCAACTACTTGTAGGGCTTGTTGAATGGATGGTAGAGTACGAGAGAAATTCTAATGCAGCGAACACAAGTACAGACAATCATGGGTTTGGAGTGAGAAGTTCCAACTGGGCAAACAATTTGTGCAGTAGCGGTACGTGATGCTATTAAGCCATGAAAGCTTGAGCGAACGCAATGGCGACGGTCTTTCAAAAAATCAGCTTTGCTCGATTCGTTGGCCGTCTATGCTCACCTCTGAATGACTCAGGCTGACCAAAATCTTGTTCACGCTCTTATCCGCGGCTAATCGTTGGGCTTCACCATGGAGCTGAACTATGGGTACGCCATTTTGGTCCGGTAGGATCTCGATGTCTTTCATGGGTGCTCCGGCGCCTTTGCTTGGGAGACCAAGACTCTTGAAAACGGCCTCCTTTCCAACCCAGCGAGCAGCGAACGAAGAAGACGGTGAGGGTTGTGACTTGCAGTAATTAATTTCCGCGTCGGTGAAATTGCGCGCGATGAAAGTTGGGTTCCAGCTTGGTACCGAGGTAATCAATTCTAACAATCAACGTCAGAACTTGAATTTGATTTGCTGACTATATGGATCGAACCTTGGTCAACGCCAACGCCTGTTACGGAGCCAGATTGTGCTAAAATATCTTTAACAGCAGCGACGTTTCCAACATCGATGTGTGGCTGCGTCTGGAGTTTCCCGGAAAACATATAGCTTCCTGTCTTGGAATCTAGGGTTGCCCTGGCGGTGGAGTTCAGTAAAACATGTTCTTCAAGCTCTGGTGTATAGGGCGGAGAGTCCTTAATCTTGACTAGGGAATTTGAAATCATCATCTCTGACATGGCCTTGTATGCAAGCAGAGCACGTTCCCGGTTCCGGATCTTGTAAGTCTCGTACTCGGATGGATGAAGAACTCCGAAGAGGTGACGGGGATGCAGAACGAGGACTGTCCCGCCGACTTGCCCAAATCCGAATGAAGACTGAGCAGTGATACAAGTATGAGTTCCAGGAATGGGGCTGGAAGAGACAATCGTATTGACGCACCATCACTCCGGCATTGATACCGTCCGTGTGGATGGACTTCGACGGGAACATAAGGAGATGATGCTTTTCAAACATGGCATCGACGTTGCTTGAAAAAAATGAGCCTCAAGCGTGAAGTATAACACATTGTGACGTACTCGCAATTGCGATTACCCGGGACAATTCCTGTGATGATGGTCTGGAGAAGACCGATGAGCTGCCAAGCAGCGGAACCGCCTTTGGAATGTCCGAGCAGGCTTTTCTGCGCCATAACAGGAACAGCATTGCCAGGCGTACGTGACGTAGCAGTGAGTATGTTGTTCCAGATCTTGGTCTCGTTCTTCTCCTGTGGAACTTGTTAAGAGATAATTTAACGTGTATATGCATATACGCACATTGGCACTAGTGCTTGTGCCGTGGATTGAGAGGACGCCAATGTCATCCGCTTTAAGGCCCCAGACAGCGAGGGCGCGACGTAGTGGTGAGACACGGGGATTCTGTCCCTCCAGCATGCCGTATGTGGCAAGGGCATCTTTCTCTTGACGCCTGGCCTCCTGCTCTATATCAGCGATTCGGGTGGTTAGATAATCATCGTCAAGTGCGACTCCGTTGACTTTTGCGAGCTCAATTTCTTCTCGAACGACATCATGTTCGTGCGATAACCAGTGCGATATCTGAGTCCGGCGATAGGCAAGTTGGCGGGAGCGATAACTAGGATCCAACATGGCTAGTGGGTATTTGTGAGGCGCCTCCCTTGCGACACTGAGAGCGCCTTGTCCAGGAGCTGGGACAGATCGACCTGCCTTGTCACTGCAATTGGGTGAGGTTCCGTTTTTCGGGAACAATTCAAATACAACGCACGTAGAGGTTGATGTGAAAGCAATGATACCCCGTATCGGGGCTCCGAGTTCAATCGCCGTCCTGGCATTCATGACAATGTGGACTCCAGTGCCCTGCGACTCCATGAACTGCAATACGAGGACGTGGTCAGACAAGCACAGCGCCACGAAAGGTTAAACGGACCCCTGATCGAGTGGTGGTTGTTGGGCGAGACATCTCCGTAGGTTCACGACCCATGGCAAATTCAGTATGAGCATTACTCGTGGCTTTCATGTTGGCGAACTCGTACGAGCCTTCTTCGCAAATATCGTCGAAACCGCCAGCGATCATGATTTTTGCCTTGCCTGAGAGGAGAGTGTCGCAAGCGATCTCCAAAGATTGCAGGGCCGTTGCGCTAAACAGCGTTATTAGCAAATTGAAAGGGTATCTTATGTATCAAACGAACCATGCTCCGACAGGAATTTTGACAGGTCCGCTCGACGACATCAGGAGCAAATTTATCCAACCAGCCGTTGTGTTGATGAAGCTGTTTAAGATGCTTTCAGTTACTCTCACACGATGTAATAAATGCAAACGCACGTTTCTTGAAGGATATCATTTTGTACTTCCTTCTCTTCGCGTCGGTCTTTGAACATCTGCGCCAACGATTCTGTACCACCCATTCCACTGCCGAGACTGGTTCCAATCTCGGACGGATGTACGTGCTTATAGAGCTCGTATGGATCAGTGATCCCAGACATATTGAGCGCCTCAGCGGTGGCCACGAGAGCCCACAGGGTAGTCCTGTCCGTTTGAGCGACAATGTCAGGGGGTATGCCATATCTGCCAGCGTCCCATCCTGTCGGGATTTGCCCGGCAACGGTGCGACTGAATTCGAAAGCCTTGGGGACGAGGATTCGGGCTCCTTTTTTGATTTTGACTCGCCACTGGTCTCCTTCTGCAACCCAAACGTCGCACTTATCGCCATGTTCATATTTGAATTTAGATGCTTCGGCATCTGTGACCTCAATGGCCTCCAGGTCATGAGTGAGCTCTATTTCTTGGAGGAACAATTTCTTCTTGGGGTCGTATCCACGGAACAGCTCCGGTTCTGGGACTGTTAAGGATCAATGGTAACAAGTTAGTGGAAGTTCGCTTACCTATGAGGCGAATTCCGGCATGCGCAAGTATCTCTTTCTCATAGCGACCTCGTACATCTTTGTCATCGACTGGCTCCCCGGATTTGGTGTCGACCCATCCAACGTGGAGTGAACCATCTTTGAGGCGCCCGTCAAAGTGCTTGATGTATCCCATCATCCATGCCATCTCGATACAGCCCTCGATAGTGAAATGACCCCGGGCTTCCATTTCCCATCGCGTCCTTGAGCTACCCCAAGGGCCAACTTCGGCGAAGCCAGTTATGACGATGACTTTGTCCAAATCAATTAAACCGCGCAGGTAGGAAACGTCTGCGAGAGAATCGCCAGACTCAATAGAGGGGAAGTCAAATCGGAAATTAGCACGTGGAACGACGTTGACGGTTTGCAGAAGCCGTTCCGCGTCAACCCCATTCAGGACCTTGAAATCTGCCGAGTTGTCCTTGGCAATTGCACGGCGCAATTCGCTTTTCTTGTTCAGGCTCATGCGAATCTTGTTAGTGATGTCGGCGAGGTCGGGAAGGCGATCCATGCCCCCGTTGAGGTCAGCCCAAATGGGCTCAACTTGGGTCACACTGAACAAGAGCGGGTGCATTAGGCCGAGGACATTAAAAGCCATCTCTTTCGCGGAAAAGGTGCGGACGCCATAACTCTCCAACTCATGAGCGACGATATTCGCAGGGGTCATCAAGCCAGTCCCACGAGTCCACCTGACATCACAAAATATGAGTTTCACTCAAGTAAGAGGTAAGATTAGTCGAACTCACCCAATCACAGCGCCAGCCATACAGAGGTATTCGCCCCAACTTTCAGAACTCCACCGTTGGAATAGGGTCTCTAGCGATATTTTGGACTCAGAATATAAGCCGTCGTTGCCGAAGAGTCCGTGGTTCGGGGACAGGGGGAGGATGACCTGTGTTGGACGAGTGACGAAGTGGCGACTGGCCTTCTTGTTCTTAACAGCACCAAGAATGCGAAGGAGATTAACGAGCATGATACGGTGCGCCAATTCCGATTTGTCATCCAGTCCATCTATTTCTCGCCCATTCTCCGGCACGGCGGCGAAGGGGAGGATGTAATCGAGATCCATGCCCAGTGTGGCGTAGATGTAGTCAACGAGGGCTTCTACGTCTTGTTTAGAGCCTTGATTGAAGGGAACGACGGTGAGTGCGGAGCCACGGCTGCCAACTGCTTGGTAAATGGACTGATAGTACTCGACAGTTGAGCGATTATAGCGAGAAGTTGTGACGACAACGTGTGCACCCCCAGCGAGCAGCCCCTTCAAGATTTCGACCCCGATGGATCCTCGTCCTACCCCGGTCAACATAGCATTCTTGCCCTGGAAGGTCGTCCCAGACGTCGCAATCTCGTGGAGAATGTCGAGATAGACGCCAGTGAGGTTACTGCTATATTCCCAGCTTGTACCAACCTTGCGTTTGAGATGAAGTAAGGGAACTCTATCATCCGTAACGGGGGCAACGTTGGATACTTGGGGTCTCAGGAATTGGGACGAAGATCGCCGGCTGCGAGATACACGTGTGCGGGGTTCAGGTCCCTTCCGCAGTGAACGCACGACCCCCTCATACAGGGCTTTGATGCGGTTTTTCTGCTCCTGGCTTATCTCGGCTTGCGACTTGACAAGGGTCCATAATTTCAAGACATCTTCTTGCACCTTCTGGATGTTGACTTGCCCAGAAACATTATCACCGCTGGCCATCTCTTCGACGTAGGCCTCAAGTTTCCGCACGTTTTCACGCACGACTTCCGAATATACTATGTCACCATTTTCTGTGACAGTGGTCTTTGGGGCAGTCGGGAATGTGACTAAAAATGACCCATGAGATCCATAGAAGCGGGTGGCCAAGTTTCACTCACCATCCTTGTACACCGGCGGTTGACCAATTCTCTCTCGAGTGTTATCAATCAGCTGTTGTCCGAATTCTTTGGCTAACTTGTAAGTTTCGCCTTTCGTGGGATCGCATTTGTCGATATGATATCGCATATACGTAAGCATCTCAGGGTCTGCGCGGTTGAGCAGGGCAATGCACCGAGCAGTAATTTCTCGATCAACAGTTTTGAGACGCCCGAAGATGATGTCATAGTACATTAGAAGGGCATCTTGGCGAACCCAATTCCAAGATGAGTCGAAACGGCGTGCCTTGAGAGGATCAAATATAGGCTGTATCCCGTCGATATACAGTTGACCGTGCTCTTTAGCGATGCTGTCGAGCTGAGCTTGCAAGGAGGCTGCACGGGCTTTTTCCTTGTCGAAAGCAATCTCACCAGAACGGGGATCACGTTTGAGGTAGCGCATATACAGCTCGACATGTTGTGCGGCAAAGCGCTCCTGGTCGGCTTGGAACTTGACGAACTCTTCGCTGTTGATGACGGCCCCGCCAGCAGTACCAGTAGCGCTACCACCAGTGCTCGCAGAAAATGCGATACCAGACTTCTGGGCGTAGACAGGCACGATGCTATCTAACCACGATTTGGCCTCCGCCTCAGATCCCAATCGCTTAGCCGGCTCAAGTGTGGTTCCGAGAAGGAGAAGGCCATCAGAGCGGGATGGACCTAGGCCCCAAGCCTTCGAAAGGTAAGCCTTGATAGTCGAGGCATTGAAACCACCTGGCATTTTCGCAGCTATAACATATTAAGTATGCAGGATGCGCCATGAATGCACAAAAGGACATACATATCATGCGTGACACCAACCCGGTTGCGTATTTGCCTAAAGCACCGGAATGACCGACTCCCAAGGCCGAGCCCAGTTCCTCCAGAGACAATTCTTCTCCTTTCTCGGGCGCAGAAACAAACTCTAACTGAAGATCACCGAGGATCTCGTTTTGCAATGTCGATTTACCGCCGACTAAATCCTTGATGGTTTTCGAGAGAGGAATTTCATCAACTCTCTTCTTCAGTTTCTGGGCAACAACGACAAGCAGAATGTCCACGGCTTTTATTGGTACGTCGTCGATTGAGACGGCAGAGCTCGGCGGCGCTCGACCAGCGGGTGGTGTGACTGCGGCGGTCGGTGCAGGTGGTGTGGGTTCTGCGGGTGCTTCAGTTGCGGCCTCCTCTGCTTGCGTTGCAACCTCATCTTCAAATTGATAGAAAATATCTTTGCCGTGCTTGGCAATGCAGAGAATTGCACGAGAGCGGCTGGCAGAGGCGTCTTCAGTTTCATACTTAGCCTTGAAAGTGCGCATCGCCATGCCGGTGAGGATGGGGGAAGGGCCAAATTCAATTAGGCGCTCGAAGTTTGCCTCCTTGAAGAGAATGTCTTGCGTTTCAATCCAGCGTACAGGAGAGGCAAATTGATAGGCGAGCAGCTCAACGACGATAATATAAGCAAGCTTTTGTCGATGTTCTGGCGCATCCCATTTGTCTTCGTCCCACTTCCTGAGGACTTTGTCGAGACGAGGGGATGAAGTTTGGTCATAGATAAGCTGCGCGTATTCGCGAGAGACATCGAATGGCCTTGCTACAAGATTGGGGATATATTTTCCAATGAGCATGTCGGGGTTGAGGTGAGCGGGATTGATCTTCTTGGACAGATCTATATAAAAATCATGGGATAAGAGTTCCTTAGCGAAACGGCAAAGAACCGCTCACAAGCACGGAAAGGGAGCACGCCCGCCCACAAGTACCGGGAGTGAAAGGGAACGTCGATGCCAGGCAGAGGAATAGTAGCAAATCCACGTTCCAACTTGATATAGCCGTCATCTACTTTGTTCTGCTCCTTGGCCTTTTCGAAGCAGGAATTTACAATCTCAAGCAGCATTTCTTTCACTTTGTCAACAGTGAATTGCTCAGTCAACTGAACGGAAAGCAAGTCAGGCTGACATCGTAAACTCGTAAAGAACATCTATACCTTGGCAATATCAACTTTCTGCATCTTGATATAGTTAAGAACATTCGTCATAGTTTGAAGAGAGACAAGCTCTCCGGCGCAGACGTATTGCTGATTCTATATGGCAGAAGGCTTAACACAATCATCTTAAATGAGAAGACATAAATTTACCTCAACATTGTAGTTGACAATCTCTAGAAGGCAACCTGTCGCAAGGGAGATACTCTCAACCACCTCACGAAGAACTGCTTCCGAGAAAGTCTTCGAGACTCGGCTAGGATTGACAGCAATCATGGCGTAATTTGACCTGCTCTGGGCATTGCGTTCAACCGCGCGCTGCATCGTTATACCGCGATAAAACACCACGTCGACGAGCGATGAGATGTGCAAGACATCAGCAATGGAGGCTAGTGCAGAATATTCTCCCAAAGAATGCCCAGCGAATGCGCAATCATTTTGAATGAGACCTTTGGCGCGCATGTCCTGGAATGCGGCCTTTTCAGTCACGACTAAAGCTATCTGAGCAAATTGTGTGGCGAAAAGCAGGCCAGATGGGTGGTTGAACGTGTACTTGTGCGTCCGCTCGTTGATGTCGCTGAAAAGAGGAAGGGTCTTGACGTGCCCATCTTTGTCCATAGAGTCATAGGACATTTCCATGTAGCGCTGACGGATGGCCTGCCCCTTAATGCCGCCGAAATGAATCGTTTTCTCCTTGGGATTGTCCTTGACGATTTCAATGATAGAGAAGCCGTACACGGCGAGAAGATGGGCGTCGGCGACCTCCCACACAGCCCGAGCGGCAGGAGAAGATTTGAACAGATCCATGCCCATTCCTTGCTCTTGTGAGCCTTGGCCGGTGAAGACGTAGGCCGTATTCGGTTGAGCAACTTCGGCTGTGCCTTCGATGACAGTCTCGCCACGCGAATTAGTGGTAAACACCTTGGCAACAATATTTCCATCGCGCATTCCAGTGTGACGAATCGCTACAGATAGCTGGTCACCAGGGAGGACCATACCAACGAATGTGACATCATATCTGAACGGATTTGAAATTTTATGGGTGAATGATTCAATCATAGAAGAGACAAAATAGATAAACTCACG
Source organism: Clavaria fumosa (assembly GCA_951802425.1). NCBI lineage: Eukaryota > Fungi > Basidiomycota > Agaricomycetes > Agaricales > Clavariaceae > Clavaria > Clavaria fumosa. The sequence continues at coordinate 350,365 of OX637803.1, read as the reverse complement.
CGAGGACGCGATCAGGACGGCCATGAGCCACGACAGTTTCAACAAAGCGACGTGTAGCAGCGCTTGTCCAGAGACCATGGGTAATGGTTGTCGGTAAAGAGGATATATCTGAGAAATACGGATTGACGTGAATTGGATTGAAATCACCGGAAACCTTGGAGTATAATTCATTGGTCAAGGGAGCGTGGAAGGTGGTCGATCCTTCGGTAGTTGTCATGGTGTAACCTCCATTGGCGAGAGGAACCTCCAGGTTCTGCGGAATGCCATGTCGTTGAAGATACGAGAGCACAGGATTCCCACGGCACTCGTCTCGGTCAAAGCTAACTGAGCCAACCTTGATGTACCGTTTGAGCTGATCCTTGACAAAGACATCGCCGGTGACCGCGATGCTTGTATACGCAGCCTTGTCTTTGAAGGAGAGCTGAGATTGAATACGGAAATGCAAAGAAGTACTAGCTTGTAGTGGAATCGAAGGGTCGTCCCACTTGAACCATTCTTTCGACTGCAGCACGCCCACGTCTGCGTCATGCGCGAGGGACACCAGGTAGTCAGGCTCTTCAGTGATTTCGAAGGTATTTTCGTAGTCAGAGAAAGAACCGCGATACAGGAACGACGAGACAACTTCAATGGTGGGAACTCCATTGCGGTAGACATGACCTTTGACCTTCACAAGCTTGCCAGAATCATTATTGATGACGGAAACGATCCGCGCCTCCGAGCGGCAAATATCACCCGCTTTAAGAGGTTTGGCACCGTGGGCCATCCTGAAGCCGTTCGAGAGGTGGACTAGCGCGAGCAAATCTCCGTCAATAGCTGTGGGGAAGATGCATTTGATGATTGCCTATCGCGCCCGAGTGAGTGACGCATACTCCCGAGAACCGGCTCAAAAACTTACCTGCCAGCCGGCGACAATAGCAAAGTCCATTGGTGCTTGGACTTCTGCGTTTCTCACGGACTTGAAACTCTGGTCCTGGTTGCCCACCACGGCACAGAACGTTTCTATATCCTCCGCATTTATGGTGACTTCGGGTCCGACGAAAGTGTCTCCGACGCTGATGTCCGGCAGCTCAGAGTGGTCTCCATACCACAATTTCCAGTAGAACTGCTTGATCCTCCGGTTGCGTCCGTCGGCGACTTCGTGAACAGGGCAATAACCCATGGATGGCTCGTATTTGAAGCGTAAATGAAGGGGTACAGAAGAGCCCTGACGATCTTCAAAAATCGTCATTTCTATCTGTCTGGTGGATGATTGGTAGACGATTTCCACGGCCTTGAAGTCAGGGTTATGGTAGCCGTACGAACGCGCACCGCCATAGATAGTGAGACCACTGGGAGTGCCGGCCTCAAACCTGATGTGGACTTGCTGTCCGCGACGAGGTGCAAGCACACGACGGACAGGATTATCTACGCGAGAAGAGCCACGGGCGATGATAGGCGATGTGAGAAGAGCTCGGAGCCAAGTTGGCTTTGGACCCGCGAGAGCCTCCAGCCAAGAGTCTGCTGCGGGCACACTCTCTCCAACGAAATGTCTGACCACACCGTCTTCTTGAACCGGAGCAGGGCGGGAAAAGAGGGAAGCGACAGAAAGATAGTCGACGGTAGGAATCTTGGACTCATCCCCGCCGTACTGCCGTTGGAGTAATTTTTCGATCAGAGCGGCATTGATATTGCCCAGCAGATCTTTGATGGGCTCATCCTTAACTTTGGAATGTCGTGCTGCAACAGGGCCCTGGAGTATACAGACCCTCTGGGGATCTTGATCGAAGACAGCTTCAATATCCTCGGAAGCCCAAAGGGAATCCTGGAATGGAGAAAAAAATTGAGGCAACAACTACGGCATAGACGCAGCGAATTCGATATACCTTCTTGAACCAGACCTCGAAGTTGGCGTCCAAGATTGGAATAAATGGAGCGGGCTTTTGACCAGGTCTCTGGGCGATCGTCAAGAAGTACGCCCGATCTTCGCAAGCCAGTAACTGTTCCTTCGCGAGAGGGTATTTTCTAAAGAACTCCTCCACAAAAGGCAGGGGATCATCCAGCGTTGCATAGCCCTGTAGCACGCTTGCTTTCACAGCTCCATTGACACCTGCGAACCTTTCCTCTACTCTCCGCAACCAGTCGCCAGTCAGATTCCTCAAGGTCACGTCGATCCACCTCTTCTCATGCGACACGAACATCAACCTCACCATCCTCAGGACCACTTCTTCGTACGTCATGTCTCCGAGATCGCTAGCGACTGTTCCATCCTTCTTCCACCCAAACCAAGGTTTGGCGAAATCCTTGTTCAGCTTTGTGATGATCTCCGCTCTACGTTCCGCCAGCCAGGCTGCGCGTTTCTCCTTCGGCATATTGAACACTGTGTCGTCAAACTCCTTCCACAACTTAACTCCCCGTGTCGCAACTTTATGAATCGGCTCCCCGAGCTCGCTGCGCACCGTCAGAATCCCTCCTGTGTCTTTCGCATACGTTCCCTCCCATTGCGCATCCAGCACGCCAGCCGCCTGTACGATGAGATCCTTGACGCTCGAACTTGTGTGCGCCTCCTTCGCTACCATGACCCGGCTCGCGAACAGGAACCCATCAAACGGCATGGGCTGTGCCTGGTAGCGCTCCACGCTCCATTCACCAGTCAAGTACGGCCACACATCTTCGGCTGCACCGAATCCAGATCCAGCAACCAAGGAAATATTAGCGTGAGTGCGGATGGACGAATATGTAGCCAAGATTGGAGTGTGGAAATCCTCGTAAGAATGATGGCCGCCAGCGCGACCGCCCGTCCACTGCAGGATAACAGGGAAATCGGGGTTAGCTTTCGCAATGTTGACGACTTGACGAATGCCGTCCGTGCTTCCAGGCTTGAAGGCGACATGCCGAATTCCTGCAGCCTTCAGGCCGGCGATGATCTCCGCCGCCTTTTCTGTGCTCGGGATGCCTGCTGCAACGCAGAATCCCTCAACTGGATAGCCTTCTTTGCGCATCTGCTGCCATAAGGGCAATTGGAAGCCGAATTGACGCGGATTAATGTAGAGCGAATTGAGCGTCAGGCCGACGCCTGCAGGAATCTTGGATTGAATTTCTGCAACTTTCTTACGGAGAGCAGCAGCGTTATAGTGACCGCCACCGGCGAGCTCGACGTGGAAGCCGGCATTCAGGACGGCACTGACGAAACCCGCTTGGACGGTGCTAGGAGTCATGCCAGCAACCATGATGGGGGGCTTGCCGAGGAGCCGCGAAAAAGATGTGTCGATGTAAATAGTTCCGTCACTGTCAAAGCCTGTCAGCACGTCGCTTACAGGGAGATATGCGACATGGGCTACCTTGTCTTGACTAAGCCAGGGGCGAACTTTTTGCTCCATCGGTCTTCGTATTGAATCGAATTTGGGTTGAACAGTTCTGCATTACCCATCGCTTTCTCACCAATAATAATGACTCGGACCCCACGCCCTGCGAGGTTACGTGCAGTGAGAGGCCCAATACCGCTCAAGCCACCAGGGCCGAAATCTAACGCGTGGGTTGCGGACTCGGTAAAATTCGTGGCCTTGACCCAGTTGATGGGTTGCGTAAAAATTTGATCACAGAGAGAACGAGTGATGGAGCCTTTATGTGACCTCAGATCCGTACCTAAAGAGGTCATGAGTGTCGAGCGAGGACAAATGGAGAGAATTTCGAACCATCTTCCGTATGATAGACTGGAATCGCCAGGTCCTTGGCTTCCCACAACTCTTCGTTCAAGTCCGCTACGACTTTCTCCGCCGCGCCGTCGAGATAGGCGCGGTTATGATACGGCACGCCGATGACCAAAAACCTGACGTTGAAAACAGCCTTTCGTTGGCTGAACGGCACCTTGCTCTGATCTAGGCTGCTCGGTGCACGAATTTTTCGCAGGTGGACCACCAGTCCATAGAGTGCACGTGCGGGTCCATTGATAACGAAGGCTCTGGGGCCATTGTGTAGAGAGATTGATAACTGCGACGTGGACGGCAAATGCCCGTTAGTCTTCTTCACATGTGGCTCGAGGTCTTTCAGAGGAAGACCCGTTACAAGAAGCATAGGCGAGGGGTGGCCTTCGCCGCCTTGAATACAATCCTGAATGATGGTAGGGTCGAGGGATGTCACTGGAAATGTCTCTTGACCACGAAGACCGCTGTAAAATAGCCATTTTAAAGCTTTCATAGCGTTCGAGGTGAACGACTCGAATGTCGTAGACGCAGAAATGACGACTGCCGAAACGATGCCTTGAGAATGCCCAGTGGCGCCAGCGATCCGCGAGCGCATTTCAGCAGGAGTGAGACCCGCGACTCGGCACACGATGAGATAGTGCACGAGTTGTGTCAGGCCAATGAGAGGGAATGATACGGGGACCGATGCGATATAAGCTAGGGAAGGGCGTGGAGACGCGCCTGAGAGCCAGGCATGGACGTCCATCCCGAAATTGAAGAAGAATGTGGAGTGATTGGCCTCTGCAAGTGGCTTGAAAACCTCGCTAGTGGCTTTCACGATAAATTCCGAGACGAAGACAGGATAGGTGTCGTATAGGAACTGCAATTCGTCCAAGTAGACTTCATTGGTACCTTGACCACCAAATATAGCGTAAAGAACGGAATTTCCTCTAGAAGCTGCGTCTAAGAGTGCAGACTTTGGTGCGGGGGGGATGTATTCTGCCTGATGCGCCTGGAGCACGACGAGAGCTTTGAAATAGGCCGCAATGATGGTTTGGCGCCTCTCTGCATCGAAAGAGGCGACAAGTGAATGAATGTCGGCAGATGTGAGATGCGTGTGGGTAAAATGCTTGAAAACATCCAGGAGCAATGCAGTGTACGTGTCAAGCAAATAAGACGACTCGTGGGGAATTTCGCCGATCTGTTTGGCGAGGTATGCTAAAAACCGTGCTGATAATTCGACGGTTGCTTCTAATGAGTCTTCGTCGGTAGTGTCTGAGGGTTGAACCGTGCTCAAAAAATCATCTCTAATGCGTTCGGCCAGAATCCACTTGTCTGGCTCGGTGGAAGTCGGTATGTATACCTGCAAAAGCAAGCGCATATAATGGGAATTGGGGGATGCGTCATATGGGATTGAATAGACACCGTACCCTGAGTTTGCCTACACTGAGAGGCAAGGAGGAGGAGGCAAGGCTCACAAATGTCGTGGGCCGCGCAGCCATTGTCGGGAAAGGAAGCGAAGATGTGAAGGCAGTTGTTCTGTCTTTAAGAAGAATGCGCCCCAGCAGACTTGGAGGGAGGAAAATTCTGGAGGAAAGTTTTGGGGAGATGACACGTGACCGTGCCCCTCTCAGCCGTAAACATGATCATTATTTCCCATTTTGAGTTGATAGCGACGGTATGTTACCCCATTTACTGTAATACAAAGCTAGGTCAGGCCACATTGCAGAACTTTATTCTGACTCTGGTCCCATCTCACACAAAAAAAGTACAGTAACAATTCATTATGCTCTTTTGGTCCTCGGTTAGCTCGAGTTCTTTTCTAGGCATCGGCTGGACGGCATGCAAAATTGACCCGGTTGACAGAGGACCCGGGGAGTCGCCAATCGGGCAAAGGGAGCATTTAAAAAGGACATATGCATATCCATCACGGGTCTACAGTACAGGAAAATGAGACTATATTGATTCGAGGGTGCATTTACAATTTTTCAGGCGATGTTACGGGAGAGCCGGGCTGGAACTCGTTAAAGTGGATTGCTTATTCGAAACGGACTCCATTTCATGTACTCAGCTATCAGGTATTCCCCGGGTATATGGACCCCTTCGCGTTTCCTAAAATCGGCTAATCAAGCCCCGCATATGCCAGAAGAGGCCTTGATCAACTCACAATTCTCGGACTATATATTTTGAAATTGTATATGCGTCAACGGTCTCGCACGGGGAAATAAATGGACACCGTACCTCTCAGGATAAAGTTAGCAAGAACTGCAAAGAAGAGACAAGCACTGACAATGACGGGTCCGAAAATCCGGTCTGACGACGAAGGGCGACCTCAATACAAGCTTAATGTGGTAGGATGATGCTGGCGCTCACCATAATGCCCTGGATCGCGACGACGTATCATCGTGATACGTTGTTGATAAATCACGTAACCATAGATCTTCAGGACCAGGTCTGGCTCAGAAAAAAAATACAGCTAAACGTCAAAGGCGCGCTTACCAGCACACCAACGCTGATCAGCGCATAAATATACGCAAAATTACGCGCCAAAGGGTCCCGAGAGGCATTGTACAGTGCCACAGACAGCGTCGCAATGATGATCGCATTATTCATCCACGAGATCCATGCTGTTCAAACAGAATCACGCTTCAGCGTGCTTCAAGAATGGCAGCGTCTAGCTCTCACTACGTTCGTTTGCGAACCACACCTTTCCCTCTACCCGTAGTGGCGCCGCGATCTTCCTGGGCACCCGCACGTTGACCTCCTCAGAAATCCCGCTGATGGCATGATAATCGCGCACAGTGGGCTGCGCACCGTCCAACGCATCCGTGTCGGGGATGGCGTCGGCGCGAGTATAGCGCGCAGGGCGTTGGGTGTTTGAAGGCAAGGTCGCAAGCGCCGCAGGGGAGAAGGGAAAAAAGAGCTCTGCCATAGTTTGCCATGACCGCCGTATGAGCGACTGGTCCGGAGTCTCTCGCAGACTCGCCATTGCTCGCGAACAGCAAATTGGAACCAGTGCCGTGCTAAGTTAGCTCAAGCAGTGTAGACCGACGTCACGTCACGTCACGCTGTGATCTAGCACCCTCTCGAAGCTGCTCGAAGCCCTGAACCGCCACCCAACCAACTTAACCGCCGGACCTCTTAAGCGGCACTCCACACCTCTTTCTTCCTTCATCACCATGGGCAGAGACTACTACAAATTGTTAGGGGTAACCAAGGATGCAAGTGACGAGGAGATCAAGAAGGCGTACAAGAAGATGGTATGTCTACTACTTCACTGTCTACTGCAATCGTGGCTTAGATGGAGCGCAGGCGTTGAAGTGGCACCCAGATAGGAATGCCGGCTCAGAGGCCTCTTCAAAGAAATTTCAAGAGGTGCGTCTTATTCACCGTTCGTTTCGTCCTCACGCTGATCCTCCATCCAGATATCAGAAGCGTTCGAAGTGCTGAGCGACAAGCAAAAGCGCACTATCTATGACCAGCTGGGAGAAGATGGCCTGAAAAACAGCGGTGGGGTGCCTAGTGGAGGTTTCTCAGGAGGCTCTTTTGGCGCAGGGTTCCCAGGAGGGGCGACATTCTCTTTCACCAGCAGCGGCCCAGGAGGATACGGGCAAACTCGCAGCTCAAGATTTGCACCGACAGATCCACAAAAGATTTTCGAGTAAGCCAGCAATTTCTTCTCTCTCACGTTTTCATCGAGACACTCAACCCGTGGCTTTATCTAGGTCATTTTTCTCTCACGGAATGGACAGTTCTTTCTTCGGCGGCGGTGGTAGTACTAGTGGTGGGCGCACCCATATCGTGGAGGAAGACGATCCGATGAGCGGATTCGGCAGCTATAGCACCGGCAGTATGCCTGGCGGGTTTTCGTCACGACGCGGTCCGTTCGGGCGCTCGGGAGCAGCCTCACATGGCCACGAAGTGATCCGACCCCTCCCGGTCACACTGGAAGACCTCTATACCGGCACCACCAAGCGCCTCAAAGTCTCCCGCAAGCTCGTATCCGGCGAAACCGAGGAAAAAGTTCTCGAGGTCCAGGTGCTTCCTGGATGGAAGAGTGGCACGAAGATACGGTACCCCAGATTAGGCCACGAAACCCCCGGTACTGTGGGAGAAATGGCGGCCCAGGATCTTGTGTTCGTCGTTGAAGAGAAGCCACATTCGCTGTTTAAGCGAGTCGATAACGACCTGCACATGACGTTGAAGATACCTCTCGTAGACGCGCTCACGAACCCTCCCGACCCATCGGTAGCAGGAGTGTCACAACTCCCTCGGACGCTCAGACATCTGGATGGTCGTATTCTGCTAATTCCGTCACCCCGTGGCATTGTCAAGCCCGGGTACACGACTATCATTCCTGGAGAAGGAATGCCGGTACGAAAAGGGGGCAAAGGAAATATGATTATCACATGGGAAATCCTATTCCCACATTCCCTCACACCGGAGAAGAGGAAAGAAGTGGCGGCGGCATTGAAAAGCGTTTGAAATCGCAGGAGAAAGGGGGCAGTGTTCGGTACGAGGATAAGCATGCATCCAATCTCCGATCTGAGCAGAGCATTTATGTACAATGTAGCACTGGAATTTCTCATGTGTATTGTTTGATTATACCCTTGCCAAGGGATGGGAAGCCCGCCAAATCTGATTCAGTACAGGAGGAGCGTCCTTGGGCACTGATGAGGTGCAACACATAAAGACAGCAGGAGGAAAGGGGTAATAGGAAGATCTTAAGAGCAGTACTGTATTACCTAAACAGGCAGCACACGCGACGGGTCTGTCTCGACCTCACCCAATACACGTTGTCTTCAACTTTGCGTGGTTCAACATGGACGTCCACGCAGTCTTCTCATGGCCACGATACCGATGTGATTCTTCGATGTCGCTACAAAGAAGGTCTACCCGGTCTCTGTCTTTCAGTCCCGTGGATCTTCGTAGCCCTGTGTGACTTGGTGAAAGGAAAGGTAAATATTTTTGGGACTTTGTGCCCCGCACATATCCCGATCTCGGCTTATCATGCCCACCTCGTGGTCGGATCTCCTTGTCTCTCATCGCATGTGGGATGTGCCTTCCTTGAGCTCTCCAACAACCCATGCCTTCATTTCGCCGTCGACGTAGTGCCAGCAACGTCTTGAGTGTTCCCAATGGCGCGACAGTAGATCAGATCAGAAAAGCTTACAAGCAATCAGTGCGCCGCGTTTCATATCTCCAACGCAAACTGCCCTGCTCATCTTCGTTGCAGGCTCTTAAATGGCATCCAGATCGCCACCAAGATCCTGTGCAGAAGCAGAAGGCGGAGCAAGAGTTCATCGAGGTAGGAGGCCATGTCAACCTTACCCATTCAAATAGCAATAACACGAACCATTTTCTCAAGGTACATGACGCCTATCGTCGTCTCATGCGCAGGATCGAGCGCAGTGAACGCAGGAAAAATGCAGTCAACCCTCCGGACCCTTCGAAGCTCGTCGCATCGCATAACACGAACCTCTCGGTCACCGAAGTCTCCTCCTTAGCAACCCCAGTTTCACGACAAGCACAACTGATGCCACCCACAAGCCCCATAATTTCGATCCACAGGTCATTTTCTGGCAGCCACAACTCTTCTCTGCGTCCTTCCTGTTCCACACCTCTCTCAAGTCCGAAATATCACCATGTTCCCCCTTCGCCTCGTCTTGATCCTCCCACTTCCTCTCCCGCTAACTTTGACCCACGTCCTCCAAGTCCTCCACTATCAGAGATCCCCAAGGCAGCGCAACCCTCCAAATGGCGAGATCGTCTGCGTTTCAGACCATTTCGGCTACCTCGTCGCAGAAAATCAACTGTACGCCTGCGCGGCCTGGCTTCACATCAGTCCAGCTTCGCGGACCTAAAACATCCTGGACGTTCGCGCCCGGACCTCGTACATCCTGGAGAGCATGCGCGGATGGGGACGTCTTTGTCTTCACTGTGGCCCGATTCCCATTCCTCCATACCCGAACCAGATTCAGGACCATCGACTATATCCACGACTTCGTCGGGCCCAGGCAGTAAGGAATCCAACGCGCGACTTGCAAGCAAGTACGTCGTGGCGCTTCTCTATTTCGCATGCATATGATATTAACATCTTTTCGCAGGGGCCGTTCGAAGCGTTCTGGGAAGCGCAAGTCGGGCCCGAAGCGCAAAGCGTCTCGTGTCCTGAGCGACCCTGTAGACTCACCTGCAGCACGAATCACACTCGTGCCTGACCAGTCTTCTAATGCGGAGTGGACGTACCGGATCGACCTCACACTCGAGGAGCTCTTCCTCGGTATATACTACACGTTCCACATCACGCGGCACATCCGCGTCCGCTCCTCCGCACCTCCTGCATCTAGCTCACCGCCCCCACCCACCTCTCCACTTACACCAGCAGCTCCGCTATCACCCCAGCCGACACTAGTAGCACAAACTCTCGCGATCGATGTGCGAGTCCCTCGCGGGGCGCGCACCGGGACCAAAATCCGGTGCGCCGACGCAGGGCACGAGCGCGCGGACGGGACGTTCGAGGACGTCGTGTTCGTCGTTGCCGAGCTGCCGCACGCGCGCTTCCGCCGGCGGCGGCACGACCTGCATCTCGTGCTCCCCGACGTCCTCTGGGAGCCTGCAATGGCGCACGAGAGCATCGCGCTGCGCTTTGCTGGCCTTGACGGCCAGATGATGGCTGCGCGCATCCCGCGGGTACCCCGCCATGCTGGACCCTCGCTCTCTGGCCAGACGTGCATCTCCGGCGGCGGCATGCCTGTGTACAAGGAAGGCAGGCTCGAAGGCCGCGGTGACCTTTTCGTCCGGTGCGTGGGTGTTTTTTTCTCAGGCAAATGCGCGTTATTGACTTTTCCGTTCATAGATGGGAGATTGTCTGGCCAGATCCCAAAGGGAAACCGCAGTTTTGGAGCCGACTCTGGCAGATAGCCCGACCGTGAACCCAGAGTGGTTTGGACAGCAGGTTCTGTCTTGGTGGTTTCGAGCATGCATCCTATCACTTACCGTATTGTGCACGGGATCATCCCGTATATGGAGCAGCTTTATTTCAGCTGTTAGGTTTCCGTTACTGCTAGAGCAGATGAGAGGCCAGGTGAAGAACGGTTACATTGTATGCAAGATCATGCCATTTGGGCATAGTGGATTGGTGGATAGCGAGGGTTCTGGATACATATTCACTCCTGGAAGTCGAGCTTCATGCACTAGTAATGTAATCACCCATTATGAGGCTCGTCCCTGTGTCCGAAGCCCGTCATGTGACATCACATGGCTCAGGAGGAATAGGGGCATATGTTCTCAACTGCTCATGACATGACATGACCTTGTATGACTTCCTACGTGATCAAGCTCGATTCCCAGCGCCGCCCGTAGTGATAACAACATACGGCAGCACCACAGACGTCTCTTTAGCAGACATCGCTGCAATCAATGATGTGTGGAAGGCAACGCGGGTCATCCGAGACACAGCTCTTGTGGGGAACCTCTGCGAGATCCTCGGACGAATTCTTGGCGAATCTCGTGCGCCGGATCACCCAAAATTAGAAGAACTGTTTTCGCCCTCCGTGGATTGGCTTCCTGTATGGAAGAAGAAAACGAGTCTGAATCTGATGTAGGTGGCGGTTTTCGTACTAATCACCCTCTGGTTGATACGAGGCATGCCACAGTCTTTCCGTTTATTGTCCCAAGGTGTCTGCAACGCTCTGGAAGCAATCCTGGAATTATATGATCCCAGCCTTTCTGCTGTCTGCAACTCCGAGCAGTGTAGTGTAGGAAGTCGTCCTAGAATCGACTTTGCCATCTGTTCTGCACGTAACATGCGGCAAACTCTCATTGAGGCAAAATCCCCCACGATAATGAAAATGATTAGTGACCGTCTTCCTCTGGTCGGCGCAACTCTAAGATGGCGACAGGAGGGGAATTTAATATCGAAGGTTTTCTTGAAGGTGCCATTTTTTCCACGCCTTATGTCTGTACTGAATGAAACACCACAGGCCGCTGTACAACTCGGTGTTCTGCAGAAGGAGTGGCTGTTTCTCACCTGCCACAACACTTGGATCATCATCCGTCTCGTGCAGGCTCCCGCTGGAGCTTTTCTGACATTCTCCCCAGTCTTGTCCATCGCCAATTCTTCTCTCCCTTTCCTTGCGATCCTTGGCGCGTTCCTCTCTACCGTCAAGGGTATTCCGGTCCCACAGCCTGTTAACCCCTATAATGTTGACTTGGGCCCACTTCAGGAAGATTCGGCCCCTAGTTCCGAACCTGATAACGATGATGGAAGGGGCGAATATCAAGGCGAAAAAGACCGACACAATACTCTCAACCCAAGCGTAACGCGATCGCAGAGCAAGGGCGGTGGCCCAGCCGATGCGGATCTTTTTGTCCGTTTCTCTTCCTCCTGGATTTGCAACCTAACTAATGGGATTTTGGATCAATAAAGCTCGCACTATCTCCTCCCGAGTCATCTGAACAACACTGTGCATACCTCCAGCGCTTTTCCTCAGGAGATCCCTTCCCTTCCTCGTTTGAATTGGGTCAATGCATAAGGCTCACCCATCGTTTGGGATCTGGATCAACTGGCGTCGTATATCAAGCCTCGTCGGATAAGAAATTATTTGCAGTCAAAATCATAGAGATCCTCTCTCGGTATGATGACCGAAAACGAGAGCGACTGCGCCGGGAGTTTGAGGTCTACTCGCAATTGGAACGAGTATTCTCCTCTGGATGGCTGAATACCCGAGTTGCCCCGAAATGCTATGGTTATTTTGGTAGCAGACTGCTCGATGCTCTTGTCCTGGATTTATATGAGGACCTCAGTTCTGGCTGGGAAGATTTGCACTTTTCAGAACGGTGAGGCAACACCTTTGTTTTACTGCGACTGATCTCTTATGCCTTCTTCAAATGAAGAAATATTCGAATCAGTCAAACGTCTCCACAAAGCAGGGATCCAGCACAATGACCTCGATCCCCGCAATGTCGTCCGGACTCGCGAGGGAGGCTTCCTCTTGATTGATTTCACAGAGAGTACGAGTCATAAGTGTCCGGATAATGACCGTCTTGAAGTATGCGTTAGCCCTTTTCTTTCATTCTTATGCTTATGCACCAGATAGGCCATTCGGTTGCATGGCCCTTTTCCGAAAAAGGGTGTAAGGTGCCTTGAATTGAGCTCCTTCTGGAAGGAACTGCAGAAACAGCCACCTTTAGTTACTCGTCAAGCACATGTAAATCATTTGATGGATGGCTAAGGTTGAAAGTGCACTCCACGTGCTCATGATGTTGGTGCTCGTTTTCACTCCAACGTATTGGAGGCTCAGAAACTTGGAGGGAAAATGTCGAACAGTTTATGGTGCATACTCGAGAGACTGTCCCAACCTGAATTGAGGCGGACCTTATTGAGCACGCGTGTCATCTATATCTATGCATAAGCGCAGCCAGTCTGCTCTAAAATGTAATAAATGACTTAAACTATACTTGTAGGTATGGGTTGGGAGGGATTGAGCTCGTATACGCTCAAGCTTGACGTAGTCGATGGGCTCAGTGAAAATTTATGGTAACAGAACGCTTTATATTATTTATTCGGATTCTCTGGCTAATTGTTATGGAGCAACAAGTCCTAGAGATGTCCGAGGTTATTGCCCTCAACTTTCTCATTTGAGGCCACGAAGATAAGGCTGGTTATCCTACGGCTATCGATGTTGAGATCGGGGGATTGGGATTCAATCCTGACAACATGCAGCAAGCAGAGTATGAGTGAGCTGAATGTAGAGCACCTCAGGTGTAAACACTGCGAACCTGACACAGACGACCTTATGGCGCTGGACCTCAACATCACTGGACGTGCCAGGCACTGGTACTCGGAACCCTCGGAGGATATAATAGGACCCAGCGGAGCCACTCTAAGAAATGCGCAGATTGGTGGATTAGATTCACGGAGCGCAGAAAAAACCAACCCGATTCGTTGCTGAGTCGTCCGGCACTTCCATAATGTGCTGCCAGTGCACGGTGACACCCTTGCCCCCATGTACCTCCCCGCCTCTGCGTATGGCGAGCACTAGTTGCGAGAGTTCCGCAAAATCGAACGGACGCCCATTCATTGATGCTTTGACTGAAGGCGCGAATGTGTCGTCGATGGCGGCAATACAGTCCGCGTCAGAGCGCGCCTCGAACACGCGCTCGATATGTATCTTGGCCCATTCCGTAAGGTTGGAGAGACGAAGAACAGAAGTTTCGTCTCCTGTGGAGGCTGGATCGTGGTGCATTTTGTAGAGGTATCGACGGTACGATATGTGTCAGATGAAATCTCAGAGACACTCATTGCGGAAGGACATTTAAACTCTATACATTAGCTGATAAGAATCAGTGGGGATCGCTTGGTGCGGGCGTCGGTTCGGGGAAGGATCGGGTGCTCCATCGGTTCTTGCCAGGGGTGTGGGCGTTCGTAAGAGCTTTTAGCGAGAGCCAGAAAAATTGAGTCGCGAGGAACCATAGTCGCTCATAGTTTCAATTACTACAGCACAGTACTGAGAATTGAATGTCGAGTTCGGTGCTTGTTGCGGTCAATTGCTGATAGCACTCGGCGATCGGTACGACCCCCAGCCTCAAGAGCGATTATGTAAACGGCGATCATTTTGACCAAATTCGGTCTTTCAATTTCTGTTTTGGAGGAGAGGAGCATTGCACTTGCTTGCCATGGCAATTTATGAAGTCGAAAACACAAGATTGCTAGCAAAGCGGTGATTCGCAATACTTGCTTGCTACAGCTAACTCCACTGCCAGAAGAGAGCTCACCGGCGCGGGGCTCCTTGTGGACTATGTCGGTGACATCGGACCTATCCCGAGATACTCATCTGTGATTAGAGGAATGCCACACCTTGTTAATCTGCTATCCCCGACTCCACTGCCGCCACAGCCAGAGGAGAGCTCACCAGCGCAGCACTCCTTCCGGACCATGTCGGTTGTTTCATTGGACGTATCCTGAGATTCTCATCAGTGAATAGAAGAATGCCGTACCGCCTTGTCACACCTGGATTGGAAATTGGCAAGTTTAGCAATAGAATAGCCGCCGGAAGGCTCATCATGGCGTTCAGACTGCCTGCCTAAGACAAGTTTATGACGTTCTGGTAGGTCAAAATACTGCAGGGGCATCGGATAACAAGCGGATAGAACCTGGCCGAAGTCCAGTCGGGCATATGGAAAAATCGCCCCGCCGGAGTCGCCAAAGGCGTCATACACGTCATCAGACACTCCCCCGGTGGGACTAGCGGCTGGCGCTGGTTCTGCTGACGTCGAGAGGGTTGATATTTGCTAGCTCGACATACGACCCGTCGTCGGCACGCCAAATGGCATACCGGGAACGAATTAGCTCCGTCCAGCGCAACGTGGGCTCCGTTCCCGCTGCTGAGGACTCCACACAGGGAAAATCAGCGCTTGCCTGGAACACGAGTTGCGAGTTGAAACGAACGAAAGCTCCCGCTCCAAGGACTGGATGACCTCGGGGATGAACAGGTCAGGCAAGGATCACATAAACACAGATAAGAGACGGTATCAGGACAAAAGAAAGAGAACCCCACTTGTAGTAGTCTCGTCGGAGTCGTACGTCCGCCCTAATTTTCGGCCGAGTTTTGGCGAACACGAACACCCGAAGGAAGACATCGCGGTCGTTTGGCTGTCCGCGGTGAAATGGCATTCGCTGTAAGAGGTACGTCTCGCGAGCAAAAAGCCGCTAAAACGGCCACCAGTGCTCAACCCAGTGTGTAGATTTTGAAAGTGGCACCAGGAAGTCATATGGTGGTCGGCACCGGGACTGAGGATTTACGGCACCTGAGGATTTACGTCTCCTCCCTGTGAAATCACATAGGCTGCACTATCACTGGAAACCAGAGCAAGGTCCTCGGAGACACAGAGACAACCCCTACCATTTGGTTCTGCGACATTGCCTGGAGTTTACAACCAATACGTAAGGTAAGACGATAAAGACACCAGCTGAGGAGACGCAGAGATCTGAGCCGGCACGGCTGGTTGGATGATAAGTACATGCAGTAGTTCTACGATTACGCTTTCAATGCCTTCTTGAACAACTACGCAGGTGCGCACTGAGCGAATGTGAAAGAACGGAATAAGAACTAAAACCGTACCTCCTCCATAACATCTATACTCTCGGTCGGTATCCTCGCGATGGGCTTACCAAGGGCAGTCTCAATTGCGTTCATTTGTTGGAAAGTCCTCTTGTCATGGACGAAGTTCACTGAGACGCCTTTGCGCCCGAAGCGACCAGTCCTCCCTGAAGCCCACGTCAGCCGAGAAACACGTTAATTCATAGCTAATGCGACCCACCGATACGGTGAATGTACGTTTCAATGTCCGGCTTGCTATCGCCCGCTCTCTCGTTCATCAGCGGAAGGTCATAGTTCACCACCATGTTGACCTGCAAGATGTCGATCCCTCGTGCGATGACATTGGTCGTGATCAACACTTTCTCTTTGCCCTCGCGGAATTGATCGATGATGGAGTCACGCTCGGCAGCGTCCTTGGCTCCGTGTAGAGACGCAACTTTGTGTCCTTCTGAGGTCATTCTTTGAGAAATTCGATCTGCTGTGTGTCGGTGCTGGGGTGACCGGTGTCAGCACAGTAGACACATAAGGTGGCTATCTCGGCGCGGCTCACTTGACAAAAAATGATACTCTGGCCGATGGTCAGGATTGTGTACAGCGAGACCAGAACCTCGTATTTATGCTCTTCATTTTTACAGTCGAGGTAGAACTGCTTGATCCCTTCGACTGAGAGCTCGGTCTTTTGCAGTTCTATTTTGTTCGGATTTGGGGCAAATTTGGAAGCGAAAAGACGGACGTGATCCGGAAAGGTGGCAGAGAATAGGATAATTTGCGGCGAGGGTGACCGCGGGAGGAGACTAGGCAAAGTTAGCACAAGAGAATGAGCAAGAGTGCCCAAACCCACTTCTTCACCCGCAACGTCTGGTCTCCAAGCCCATCCTGATCCAGCATGTTATCCGCCTCGTCACACACGAAGACCTTTACCTCGCTCGTGTCGATTACTCTCCGCCTGAGCAGATCGTTCATCGTTCCGGGTGTGCCCACAACTATATGAGCGGTGATGTGCGAGACATTACGCGGAAGGTGTTCCTTTATGGCGTACTCGGTCTGGACATTGGTGTATTTACCCATAGATACGATGACAGACATTATTTGACGGGCGAGTTCTCGAGAAGGGGCCAAACATAGCGCCTAGGATGAAACAATATGGATAAACGAGGGGTATAGATCAAACAAGGAGTGCTGACCTGCGTTTTGTTCTTTGCAAAATCTATCCGGCTAAGCATAGTCAGAACAAACGCGGCAGTCTTTCCTGTCCCTGACTGAGATTGCCCAATCATATTCTGCGGACTGCCGATATTGGCGTGTCAACTCCAATATCGATTGATACAAAAATGTCCTAGACGCACGGGTTTTTCAGCAGTAGAGGCAGCGCCCTCTCTTGGATTTTTGATGGTTTAGAGAAACCCATTGCATATATCCCTTTGAGCAAGTCTTCATGTCTTGTTTACGGAGTTGACGAGGTTCCAGAACGCAAGTAGAGAAAGAGGACGCACAATCCTAGTTCTTCGAACGTCTTGACACTGTACAAAGGCGAGTTTGGATCCAGCTGCTGGTCAGCGAGGGTGACCTATCTCCGAAGTGTTTAACTGAATATCTGGAGTAAGTATTCCAGTATAATAACATACCGCGACTTCATAGTTGGACGTGAGCAGGCCACTCTGAGAGATCTCCCCTGATTTCCTTCAGACAGCACAAAGGCGGAATCGGTAATTACCCACCAGGGGCAGTGGGAGTTGCGGGATCGGACATTGCGTGATACCACTGGGGAAATAAATTCTGTAGATGCCAGAAGGAGAGGAGGAATCAAAGATGGTGGCACTGCGCCGCGCACTTCGCAGTCACGTGGCCTTGCATATCTCGGCTCCAAGACGCTGCTGACCTGACTCTGATTCAGACTCACATTCCGCACCGGTGACCCGTACTGGTAACCCGTCTTAAGTCACATGGTAAATGACAATGATCCATCACATTATGAGTAAGCCCGCATCAATGGGTACATATGCGACTGCATTCCACCGAAACGGATCAACTTTAACCTGTGTAAATCACAGTGCCGCTGCATCAGAGTCACTACGTTTGCTGCTTCAGATATCCGGCAATCCGAGGTGTGACAAGTCGCTCCCAGCTATCATCTTGGCTTTCTCGTTTGCTCCTAACTTCCGTCGAACTTACTTTCCGCACCATTTCGTCAATATCAATCAAGGCAACACTGCCTGCACGAATAAAATCGTTTGCCAACGGCGGTAAATCTTTCAGCAGTTCCTGAGAGACCGAGCCACGCCAGGCACAGACAACCATGGAGTTATCACCAGCAGGAGAGAAGAACTGGCGAAGGGAATCCATCATAGCTGAATGCGAAGAATAATAACGGGGCGAAAAAAAGCGCTCAAGCGTGTCGAAACCTTGGAGAAACGTCAGCCGCATCGGCATGGAGAGGTGAGAGGCCGGTGTGAAATTTTGAATGCGAGCCTGCAGGAAGGAGAACAAGGCTTTGGATTTGCCAACGAAAGTTGGCTCGTCAATTACGGCTATCGCAATATTCGCGTCGGTATCCTTTGTGGCTGCAATGATGTCTCTGGACAGTAGATACATCATTTCGAGGCGTTGGAGATATGTTGCATCAGAGGGTTTCAACGACTTGTCCGCATTGCGGACTGAAAGGAGCAGGAGCTTTGCCTCATAATCAGCCGCGTCACCTAATGGAGGTGCATTGGCAAGAGCGAGGTGGGCTAGTGTCGGTGGGTTGAACGATGAATCGAGTATGGCAATGCGTAGAAATCCTGAGTGTGAGACTGGCGCTACCTGACGCAACGGTAACGGCCAACGTGGGTGCGAGGTGAAGACCAGCTCAGTGGGAGATAACTTTCGCTGTACGCGGGATAGTAAGCTCGACGCGGTCTCGGAGAAACCAGGTGGTATGGAGATGAGCGGACGTAAAACCTTGTGCATCGAGCTACAACCGTTACTGCCTTGGCTGATACCGTGGACGCTCCAATGTGCTCACCGAAAAGTGTTGTCTCAGTGTTGATATGGTCTCATCAAATCGACATAGCCTCTGTGAGTAATGTGCCTGGATTGGGCGAAAGCGCTCAGCGCGTGGCTATAACGAACACAGCCGCTGCTGGCGAACAGCTTCTGAAGGGTGCAAGCGTCGGCGCTTTCCTGCCTGCCACCTCACTGCTCATTCATGTGGCCTTCGTAGTCCTTCAGTGATTCCTTTCGCATTCTGTTCCCTAGGACGCCCGTAATATTGTCGGCGACTTCATCCGATCTGACCCACTACTGTAACGCTCACTTCGGCTTCCGTCTCGACGCTCATGGCAACATTTATCATCTTAGCGCTTCTGACATGTCAGGTGTCAGCGTATCTAGCACCCGCGAGGTAAGTTGTCCCTTCATCCGCGCCCAGGTAGTCAATTCTAATACGAATGAATAGATGGGGTCAAGCAGCGGCTGTACTGAACAACAACACCTTCTTGGTTTTCGGCGGTCGACAGGACCGTTTCAACATGTATTCTTATACATCTGCTCCACCTACTGACGATTTGTTGTGCTTGTCTCTCTCAACTTCCTTCAACCCCGCCTCCCCTCCATGGAAGCCCATACTCGGGTCGGACCTCTCACTGTCACAAGGGCCTGCCGTGTCTTGGAGCACCCTTTCTGCGTACAACGCCACGCACTTGCTATTATTTGGCGGTAGCCTGGGGCCAAACTCCCCCGAAGCCCTTCCTGCAGTCGCAGACTCGGCGGTTCTACTCAACGTGGCCTCTCCTTCTTCGCCAAGTTTCAACCCCATAGAATCGGTTAATCAACCCCAATCGCGAATCTATCACACTTCTTCATCCACACCCAGAGGAGTCTATATTATTGGCGGAGTCAGACCCGACGGTTCCAATCTCGGATTTTCTACTCACTATGTGTTCGACCCGTCCGGTCCTTCATTCACGCCCCTGCCAACCACAGGAGGCCCAGGAGACATAGCTGGTCATGCTGCTGTTGTTACTCGCAATGGTCAACTTCTTGTACTTGGTGGTATTTCCACCTCGACGTCGACCCTCATGCCACTAACCACCATTTTCTCGCTGGACACCACGCGGTCTCCCCCAACGTGGACATCATGGCAAACCGACACCTCCGACGCGCCGCGTGGTCGCCGCGGGTTTGCCGCGGTCTTAGTCCAAGACAACCAGTTGCTGATACATGGTGGGGCGGACGCCACTCTGGAAACCACGTATAGCGATGCGTATATGTTGGATTTGAATACCAGGACTTGGAGTGGCTTATCAGAGGTGCAACAAGCTCTCGGGCCAAGAAGAGACCACTTCGCAGTTGCAGTTGACTATACTGTCTTGTTTGGCTTTGGTGCGTTATGACGTTTTGTATATGGGCTCCGTTTTTTAATGCTCGACTTAGGCTACGGACAGAACGGACCTGCTCCGAGTGAACTCATGATCTACGAGACCTCAAGCCGGTCATTTGTTCCTATGTATCTGCCGCCACGGTCTCTTCGAACCACTCCCACCCCAACACCTCCAGCCACAAGTCAAACCAGCACAACGGCAAGCTCCACGTCTCAAGTCTCCCCCACAGGAAACGGTACATCAAGCCCCGCGAGCTCGAGCACCTCCCCAAGCACCACCGTGAGCGGCGGCCGCCAGAATTTAACTGGCATCATTGTAGGCAGTATCTTCGCCATTCTAGCCGTTCTTACGGGGGTCTTCATCGCCGGATACTACATAAGACGTAACAACAGACTCGCAAACGACCCGCGTGGGTTTGAAAGGCTTAACGAGACCAATTTCACATCTGCGGATGAAGGAGGCGTGAACCGGGAAATCCCAACTGCTGGACCGGCGGTTGTTTCAACTGGCGGCGTTCGACGGAGCGCTACAACCAGGGTGCTCAATGCCATTGGGATTGGATCCGACGGTATCCCGCGAAGCGCGACGAAGCGGAAGGATATTCTCGCTGATGAAGACACGCGAGAGTTCAGTACCTATGGTGCTGAGCATAAGAGGGAAGGGACAGCTGGGAGTAATTGGTCAGTATTCACCCTGTTCGGCGCGGGTGCCGGCGCGGGTGCTGGCGCGGGTCCATCTAGATTGCCATCGCCATGGGTGGACGAAAAAGAAGGCGGCGAAGCACAAGATGGGTTGTTGGCAGGTCAGGCAGACGTTGATTTCGACCCTTACGCACATGAACGGAGAAAAGATTCTGTGCCTACAAGCTTAACCCCTGGGAACCGACCAGCGCCGCGATTTGAATACGTGGATCCATTCAAGGATGATGGGAGTTCCGTGATCGATCTGACTGAGTATTGGGAACCTGCCGACCCCGATGTTGCAGCCGAACCACGCGGTCTCCAAGAGCCGCCGGGCATCTCCCCATTCTTCGAACCTGCCGCCATATCCTCAAGAACATCGCACGAGGCAGCTGTACCTGCTAGGTCGTCCATCATCGACAGTACACCAAGCGAACCAATCCGTCGATCTCAAAGCTGGTGGACACGGCTCTCTAGGTCGTCTTTCCTCGATCGACGATTGAGTGAGGGTGGACAACGTACACGAATCAATTTCCGCGACCCTTTATCCCCACCGCCCCTCTATTCCATCCGCGAGTCCTTTCACAGTGGGGCCTCCAGCACCACCTCGCAACCCGTGGTACAGGAGGGTCAAACAACGCTGACGCATGAACGGTCGGTAGCCTCCGTCCGCACGGCGCAGACAGCCGACTCCGGTGTCATCGAGCGGATGGGTGCCATAGATGTCATCCAACGAATGGGTACGGACACCTCCCAGTTCACTTCGACGAGCCCAGAGACCTCGCCATTATCTGCCTTCCCGGTCAATGCGAGCGACGTGCGGCTTCTGGTGCCTGTCGATCCTTTGGAGGAAGTGGAAATAATAGTGACCGAATCCCCGACGGACATAAGGGAGGGGGAAGCAGAGACAGGGTCCCACACCTCCACCACCGCAGGCACCACCGCAGGCACCACTGCCCCGGAGAGCGAAAAGTCTCAGGAGCTTGACCCGACGACCATTCCGCTACCCCTTTCCCCCGTCAGCGCGTTCTCCCAACTCTCAGACGAACATTCGACGCATTCAAGGTCTCGTCACTCCGTCAAGTATGGACTGGTAACCAGGGCTGAGCTGTTCATCGTGAATCCGGATCGTGAAAACCGTCAGCCATCAGACCCCTAATACAGACACTCAATTTCGAGCATGTAGAGCTCTATTGCGACACGAATCAGTTGTTTGTCGCTCATCTTGGATATTTCTTTTGTCGTAGTACTGCCGCACCATATTTTTATGATCGCATCACTGCCTTGCTCGCTGATGACTTATCTTACTTACGACACGGACTCTTGTGGTCTATAAAAAAGTTCACCATATGCTTCTGGTGATGTATGTACTGTGCGTCCTTGTGGAGCAAGAAGGAATACAGCTTGTTCTCGCCATAAGAAAAATTTGTTGGCGGTTAACTTCTTATCTCTGTGGCGCAGGCGCTCCAACCAGGCCTGAGAGGACTGGCAGCGAAGATTCGAACAAGTCACATACATATCACCCTAATAATCGATCGCCGGCTCTGACCGCGTCGGAAGAATTTGAAACGTCATCTGACGGTGCAAACCACGAGCCAGATATCTTTCCATGCACCCACTCCAAAAATCTGGCCTGGAGAACGGCAGGAGAGCATGCGCGCGACCCTTTTTTCGCAAATCGAATAGACAAATTTGGCCGCCTCTTCATTTCCGCGCGCGCACGCTGCGTCGGGAAGACATGCTTCCGCAGCTTGCGTTAATTAAGGATATCTGGCTCCGCCTTCGTAAGACGTAAAGGATAAGCGGGCAGGGTCGTCTTGAGAATTGACATCCGGGTCCGCGCATTTGATTCCAGATAGGAAATCGCACCGTTGTGGCTGGGTCACCGAAGTGGCCGACAACAAATCCTTTGAGTGTTCTGCTCTGGGTCATTGCGGTTCAAAACAAAAAGAAAGAACCGATCTGCCGTGATTACCGGCTACAAAACCGGGGCGTTCATGGCTGGGATGCATCAGTAGTCAGGGTCCAGTAAGTGCACGCAATACGTGAGCGGCCTCACACGCACAGGATACGACGTTTGGAAATATTGCTGACCAAAAGCGGGGAAAATTTTGAGAGAACGCGTTCGAGAAAAGCAAGTTGGCCCCAGAGTAAAGACGATCTGCTGCTATTAGTCAATCAGAAACTACGCAAGAAAGAATCCCCGATCTTCTTTGCTGTGGTGCGGATGGGCGAAGAATGATGAGTAGAAGATCCTGTGCATGTACCTCGTGAGTCAAGGGCCAGGATTAGCTTCCGACATGTGTAGAGGAAGATGGAATTAGTCAGCGCAAGGTGTTGGGACTAGTTTTTCCAACAAGAGAACAAAAGGAACGAGGTGAGGCCTGTGCGGGTCAAATTGCGGCTATTGAAGATCCGCCTTGATAAGGCTTGCCGAATGACGGTGGGACGTGTCAAAAGCAAAATCGACAGCGGTTTCCAAATACGTGTTGGGGCTCCACCGTCAGGAGATCGGTCACTGGACAGGGGGTCGGGGCGCGCACCGCCAAACGCGCGACTACCGTCGTGAGGACATCATTAGACGGTTACAAGCGGATGGCCGCCGAAGGAACGTTGTCCAGCCGGAGAGGCGCGAGTCTGTGCACGGATGTCGGTGCTAACGCCCTTGTACCGCACAGCCAGTGGGAAAGGAAGCGCAATGAGAAATGGTAACAGAAATCGGACCGAACGGGATCTTGATGGGCATTCGTGACGTGGCTGATCGCTCTCATCAATAACACGCCTTTACGTCGAAGCAACCACGCGCAGAGACGGGGCGCGAAACTTGGAAAACACCGACACAGCAACGACTGCAACAAATATTTTTTCTGAGACGATGGGTCCAACAAGACCATTATCGGTAAGACTCACATTTCCAAGTCGCATGTTTAAGGAATCTGCAGCCCAAGAATGTGTTTTGTCCCGGTGGGCACTCAAGTCGTCCGAGCCACGAAGACGAGACTGGTGATCTAGCCATCTCGCCAGAGGCTCGACACCGATCATCCTCCGCGCGCGTCGATCACGATATGCCAAATATGGTCAGTCTGATTACCTAAACAGGTCCGCTCGTTCCGACGTTGAGCGGAAGCAAAGGGGAGGAGAGAGGGAGTATGGCGCTCTTATCCGAGAGCATTTAACTCAAGCCGAGGTTCAATTCTCCACTACCACGCAGGGTTGTTTGGTCAAACTCCCCCTTCTACCCGAACATGTGTCCAGAGCACAGAGGGATGCCACCAGTCCTGTCCAGCCCCGGTTGCAATTTCACTTGGCAAACAGCAGGAATGAACCGCTTATAGATATCCCGTCAAATGGAGTGACAGTGATACACTTTGTGTCTCTGTTCGTGCATGCTGTTGCCGTTGTGGGGGTTTGGGGCCGTGTTGATAGTCCTTGCGGGTGTAGTGACACGGGGCCACGACAGGTCCTCGCACGTCTATGTGAATCGTCTGACCTCCCTCTGGACAGCATGGACGAAAGGACCCTAACCGCAGAGACCACCCCAATTCACGAAGAAAAATAATTTAAACGCCCATTAGCGATGTCGGGGGTCCTGAACTGCACGAATATAGTCAATCAGTCTTTGGGATTTGGAAGGGCGCTTTGTACCCATCGGCGTTTAGGCGCTGCCAGCCGTTGAGAAACTGCGGCGCTAGATGGGCGCTAATTTGGGATGGACATGTGGTTGACTGCGTGGGTGCACCAATAACGTGCATATCCCCGTGGACTGAGTTCTAACTCGAGGGCCGTTATCATCTCCGCTTTGCACGAGAGGAGGGAACCTGAACTTGGACATTGAATACGGTGCTATACCATAGAAAGTAAGAGAAGAGATCTATTAGTATTACGCCGTGTGTTCGTCTAGCCTTCCTTGTTAATCTCCGCCATGTATGTTGCACCTTCTTGTCGAGAGGGTTTTTCCAGTAGCTGAGGAAAACCAACAGTAAGCGGATGGTGGTAGGAGAATAGGTATGGTAAAAAAGGTAATTGTACGCGTACTTTGATAAATGCTTCCACAAACTTTTCGCATGCATCTTCTTTACTTGTACCCTTTGCGCTGTTCCATGCCTCCCTTGATCGGTAACGGAAGGTAACCAAGGGCATCACGTTTACCTCAAGTGAGACCTCAACTCACCACTCAGCCCTATCCTCTCCCGAACCTAGCCAGTAGCTCAGAAAACCAGGTTTTGGGGTGGTGATGTCCCCGATCGTCGCTGCACAATGAAGGGGCAACATATGAGATCATCAAACGTGCGATTCGATCGAAGCGAGGCCGAACCTTGCATCTGGTATTTATATAACTGAAGAATACACAATGAATTCAGCTGGCACCGAAACTGCGCAATGGATGACTCACCACTAATCTCTCGTCCTCTTCCAACTTACTCATGATGGGCCCCGAACCGGGAAGCGTGTCCATGATCGCAATGGCGCGTTCAAATCTGACTTGAGCGGATGGCATAGCGAAGCAAATTCAAGGGGTGGTTACGGGTGCGTGGCGGCACAGAATGGAAACCTTGCTTAAGCATATATGAAGAATGATAACGATCGCCGTAAGAATCATGTCTTGACGCCCTGCGGCGACGAGGATCAACCAGACCTCGGGGGCGTGAACTCTGCGTGGCCGCTCCAACTCGGTGACGGGCACAACCACACAAAGCGCCCGCGAATCGTCCCGTGTGCAAACATGCGGCATGCAAGGAGACTTTTGTGCTGCCTTCGGATGTCACGCATCCACGACATCGCGATGCTTAAGTACCTCTACATTGCAGCCCGGCGATAGAGATCACCCCCATGGCCAGAACAGATCATCAGATTACGTTTGGGCTCCGCACTAGATACTCCATGTAATGGGGATTTCCTTTCGTTCTGGAAGACGTCAAGACGCAAGGCAAGGTAGTAGACGGTTGCTGCAGGGTCTGCAATGATGGCCTGTTCATCGCTCAGGGCTCGTCGCAGGAAAAAAACGGATAGGATATATGCCAAGTCGGCGCCATTGCAGAATGAATGCCAGTACACGTTGCCTAGACAATTTCGTGGGGTGGATAATGAAGAATGGAGCTCCACTTAGACTCGAGGCAAGCTAATGACTGGATGAATGCGTGTAGTAGCAAAGCTGAACGATGTAATGTGATCAAATGGAGAATCCGAAACGTGGATTCATCGCGTGGACTGTGTTCATCGACGTTTACTCCTGACGCCACGCTTACATAGTTGAATTAGACAGTCTTCAAGCCAGAGGTGCGATACGATAGACAAATCAGAGTTTTAGACGGAATCAAAATGGAGTTTCGTTCCATCTTCGGAGCGCCTGCGAGGCTCAGACACGCAGCACGACGCAGGAGACGTTGGTGGATACAAGTGTCACTTTCGCGGCGTTCCAAATAGTCACCCGATAAGCGCCACTGCGCTCTGCTTTGCCAGTCATCTGCTATAAACGTTAGACGCTTTTCGACCGACCCATCCTCACCGTCCTCGTCTGCTTCACCCCCAGGCTACATAATGGCGCGGTCCGCTCCCGCTCTTTCGCAGGAGGAGGTGAACAGAAAGCTCACCTCGTATCCTCCTCCCGTCACGACCAGAGTCAGTAGTAAAACTCAAGGTCCCTCAAGGGCGCCACTCTGACTCCCTTTCATATGCAGAACACAAGCTCGTCCAACCCCTATAGCGGGACAGAGTCGGACTCAGACTCGGTGCTCCTGACTCCCGAGCTGTCCGCCGCCTACCCGCAACACGCCGCAGGCGTCGTCACGCTGTCTTCAATTGCGGAGCAGTCCGTCAGCTCGGACGACAGAGACGCTGAGTGTGACGAGGGTGAGAACGCCCCCGGCGGGTGGAAGGCTGCAGACCGTAGTGGGAAGCCCAAATGCTCTATGGAAGACAGCATCATTAAGGCTGGGTACCTGTGGAAGAAGGGCGAGCGCCGCAAAGTACGTGTCCTTCCCAGCGGTGGAATCACATCGTCTGACGGGCTGCGGGGCTCTCCACACCCGCACAGTCGTGGCAAAAGCGCTGGTTCGTGCTGCGCCCCGCACACATGGCGTATTACAAGACCTCGGCGGAGTACAAGCTCCTGCGCCTCCTCGACCTGGCAGATGTGCATTCCTGCTCTGCCATCGCTCTCAAGAAGCACCCAAACGCCTTCGGCCTCGTGTCGCCCGTCAGGACGTACTATCTGAAAGCAGAGTCGCCTGAAGAAGCACAAGGGTGGGTCGAGGCCATCGAAGGCACCAGACAGGCCGTGTTGTCCCCCTCTTCGTCCCGCCCGACGCTGCCAAGGCCGAAACTAGCCACTCAACAAGCCATCGCCGCCGCCGCCGCCACCTCCGACGAGAACGAAGTGCCCATTTCGCCGACACGTGCGTGCATCACCTCCTCCGACTCCGAGGACATCCAGAATGCAGAGACTGTGCCCACCGCCTCGCCTTCACGGGAACCCCCGGGCGGTGCATCAAGAGAACCCCAGAAAATCTTGTTATCGGGCTACCTCATGAAATGCGGATCAAAGCGGCGGAATTGGCGCAAGCGGTGGTTCATGCTCAGTGGAGAGAAGCTGGCTTATTCGGCTAGCCATATGGTCAGGCCGATCCATCTCCCCCCACCCCCGTCTCTAAACAGATCGCTGATGCCGATGTCTTCTGTCTTCTATCTCTCTAATAGGATACCAAGGCACATCGCGAATTTTCTTTCTCTCAGATTGTGGACGCGCTAGAATATGATTTACCTGCGAAGAGCCACGTGGTCTCACCGCACGCCATGTCGTCCCAACCGCAATCATCCGGCTCAGCGGATGATGGTGAAGATGCGAAGCGGAACCACACGTTCAAGATCGTGACGACTAAGCGCACACTGCTGCTCTGTGCGCCTAGCGAAGAAGAGGAGGTAAAGTGGCTCGGCGCTATCAGTGCCCTTATCGCGCGACGGTCCGGCACTGGCGCCACAAGGGCGGTGAGTTCTGAGACTGTTCCCTCTTCAGGCACCGTTAAGGGAAAAGTCGGTAAAGGCGAGGTTGTGCAAGAGAGTAGCTATTGAAACTAACTGTTTCCTCGACGTGTTGTCTTATTTTCTTTCGCGCCTGGTCAGTTTATCTGTTTTTGCTCCTCCTTCTCTGCGACGCAACGCATGGATTGAACAGCATGATATGTATAGTACCTTCCGCATCGCAAATGATCATCCGGAATTTTTTATTAAAAAAAAACAGAACCGTGTAACTTTGTCATCGCCTCTGCGGCTCACCGCTACCGCTGCTAACATTGGCTTGTCTAGAACAACAGAATATCTTTGTAGAAATGATTGACCCGTTTGGTCACCGCTTGCTATCTTTGATGTTTTATTACGCTGTGCTATATGACTTCTCTTTTGTGTTTCGCGAAATTGAGGCGATGATGTCCACTCCTCCAGCATTTCAAAGTGTCATGCTTTTCCTTCCATCGGCAGGTCATTTTTTGCTGTTCAGTCATCGCAATCTCAGGTAGTTAGTTAACTGGAGGGTTGGGAAACGTGGGGATAACTGTGACGGATGGATCATATGCAACGAAAGCGATAAGCGCCTAAAGAGCGGATGTAGCATACGGCGAAGGTGCTGCATGAGCGCGTGTATGCCTGTCTATGTCCGTTGTCTGTACCTTTGCGCAGCATAGGGTTCTTATGCTGTTACAGGCAATACTATAACCACCAAAGAATATATATTTTCCAGCAAATGATTGCCTCGAGGTCTGATCCCATAACCGAGGTGATGATTGGCACTACCGCATTCTCTCCTACAACGACCTAGAACCCACACTTCCAAAGTGTCCAGGTGACGCCCCCTTTGCTGTGTGATTGATGTGATGACGTAATATTTAATCAAAGCCAATTACATAACCAACCCTGTGTACACATAGGGTCTCTGGGGGTCTTCGATTGTCTGTATTCTGTAACGGTCCCGGATCGTCCCTCCCCCTTCCAAACGATCTCTCTTTTCAAAACCTGTCGAGCTTTTATAAAACTACAGACATGGATTGACAGTACCGCCTCCCTCTTTATCCCCCGCTCTTCCCACTTCCTCTCTCGCACACCCCACTCTCCGCTAGACCACTCTTCCCATACCCCACATTGCTACCTCAGCCCTTCCAATACCTAGAAAACAATACCCCAACCTCGCCAATGCCGCCGTCGCCTAAATCTTCAAAAAGGCCCGGAGCGCCCAAAGCCAAAGGAGCCGTGCGCGCTAAGAGCGGCTGTTACACGTGCAGAATCCGTCGCAAGGTCCGTCACCACGCCCCCCCCTCCAAGCGTCTCTTTGCCTTTGCCTCCTCCCTGGGCGTCTCACGGTTAACCCGTTCATTTTCGCCCCTCCCCCCCAGAAATGCGACGAGGAACCCAATATTTCGGGGGACTGCAAGACTTGCGTCCGTCTCCATCTGGAGTGTCTCGGCTTTGGCGCTAAGCGTCCTGAATGGCTTAGAGTAAGACTCGTCCTCTGGCTTCGCCCCCCGTTTTAGCCTTCGTCTGAGCGTGCCGCCTCTCTTCTTTTTTTTAATATTATAATTTTTTTCTATTATAAACAACAACAAAAAAATCGCTTCTTCCCCCGCCCAGGAGAGTCGCATTGTCACCGAACTACGCGAGAAAATCAAGAACTTCCTTGCGGCCCAGGGCATGATCAAGGGGACCTCTGGCTCTGGTCCACGGCTGTCTGAGCACGAGACGCCCATCCTGCGCCTTACGGAACAGGGCGGGTACACCTCGTCCTCGGCGAGCCCGCCCACCCCGGTGCTCGCCCTGCCCGACCCTGATTTCCGCCCCGTCTCGTCTGAGCGCGACCACCCTTACACGCCCTTGTCGGCCCATCCTTACGGAACAGCTCCAGGTTTGTGTTTTTTTTTGTTGTTGTTGCTTTCTTTCTTTCCTTCTCTCTCTTTTTTGTGGACCTCGCGACCCCCAGCCCCAGCCCCAGCCCCCGCCTCTTGTTTCATTTTTGTACAACCGTTGTTAATGTCCAGGTCTTATTTCCTTAGGCTTGACTCCTCTGGATACCATCTCCGATCCGGCGTTTGCACCTACACGGCGTCCCCTCTTGTTGCCCGATGACCTTCTGACACAACCCTTTGCTTCGCCCCTGCCCCACTCTCATACCATAGTAAATGAGCTGTCGCCGTGTAAGATTCTGTACCCATACTAAAATGTATTATTCTGTACGGTGCTCAACGCCCTCCTTTGCAGGGCCTAGCAACACGTCGTATTCACCCCAACCATTTCAAAGTCGGGCTTCCTGGAGCAGCTTTGGTTCCGTCTACAATACGCGGAACGCATACGAGGATGATTATGATGACCTTCCCCTGGGCTTGCCTGCGCAGACGGCGGCGTTGGTCATACCGCCGCGTCTGGAGGTGGCCTACTTTGGAGACACCGGCGAGTCCGACGGACTCGTCTATCACTACATGAATTTCGTCCTCAAGATTGAGTACCTGTTGGCTGATTTCATGAGGACGAGGTCGTTCATGGCCGACTCTATACACGGCAGTTCATCTGCACGGCAGGCGGTCTGCCTCTTAGCCGAGGTGCACCAAGCCTGCTTGCGGCAGGGAGAAGCCAAACAAGAGAACATCAGCAACCGCTACCGCCTGCTGCAACACCGACTGCTCGTTGGCGCGACGGAGCACGTGTCGGAGGACGACGCGATGGCGGGGTTGCACATCATCTCGAGCTTCCTGTTCTCGGGCGGGGAGGGCGAATGGCAGTTGTTCTTGAACCTGTCGTGCCGGTACTGCCGGCAGGTGCTGCGGAACCCGCGGTACGGGGGCGTTGCGCAGGCGCTGCTGCAGTGCACGGAGGTGGAGCGGTTCATCATCAAGACGACGATCTGGTTCGACGTGCTCGCGGCGGTGAGCCTGATCTCGGTGCCGTTCTTCCTCGCGGAGATCCGGGAGCTGTTCGACCCGCGGCGGGCGAGCATCGACGGGCAGGTGCCCGAGGAGCTGGACATGATGACGGTGATGGGGTGCCAGAACCACATCGTGTGGGCGATGGCGGAGATCTCGAACCTGGTGTGCTGGAAGGCGGACGCGCATGACAACCACGGGCTGAGCATGCTCAGTCTGGTGGAGCGGGGGATGGAGATCGAGCACTACCTGCGGTCACCGGGATTAGGGCCTGTGTTCCCGGACAGCAACATCGAGAGCCACCGATTCTACACGTCTGAAATTTTCCGGGCGTCGGCGCGGGTGTACCTGCACTCTGTGATCTCAGGGGACATGCCGCGGTACCTGGAGGTGGTGGAGGCGGTGAACGAGACGGTGGCGATCATCCAGAGCGTGCCCGAGGAGACAGAGATCTCGCGAAACGTGATACGGAGCGTGGTGTTCAGCCTGTTCATCTGCGGGTGTCTGACGAACGAGCCGGCGCAGCGGGACTACCTGCTGCTGCGGTTGGGGCAGGAGAACAAGACGGAGACGGTGGGGAACTGTGCGGCGGTGCGGAAATTGGTGAAGAAGGTGTGGGATGAGCGGAGGCCGAATATGCCTGTGCGGTGGAAGGAAGCGCTCAAGGAGACGACTATGCTCTTGGTATGAAAATTGAATAACCGTTTAACCGGGACTCGGACCAACACCACAACACCATTTCACTTCCCCTCCCCTCCCCCCTTCTTCATCATGCAAAACGACCGCGAAGGGTTTTCTTGGTCATATGACTGACGCCTCCAACCCCACAGGACTACCTCCTGTGTTCTCCTTCTCTTCTGTCATACACCCCTCCCGGTCCCCTTGTTTTTTTTTGTTTTTTTCGGCGTTGAAATATCGTCATCCTCATGTTGCATCGCCCAAAGTCTCCCCTATTTTGCCGCCCCCTCGTCTCGTTTCAGCCGATCTATACTGCTGTGCCGCTATGCTGTACTACTTTCCCCTTTACCTTTTTCTGTGTTTGTACACAAAGAAATCCGAAAGAGAGAGAGAGAGAGAGAGAGAGACTCTCTCCCCCCCAAATAAATAAATAAAATATTTTATTCCCAGATACGGAGCCGAACAAATCAAAAAGAAAGGAGGGCAACCTAGTCATCATCAAAAAAAAAGTGAAGGAAGCGAAGCCGTTGTGGCCGAATGCTGTGAGAGAGGAGAGGAGAGAAAGGGTTATATTGTATTTCAGCTTAAGGCACAGCCCAACGACTCGGAAATCCCCGAAGATACACAAGGGTGGTGTTAACGGAGACACGTGCCGAGGGAAGAGAAGAGTGATACACCTCCGGTCCTTTCTTTACACTTCCATTCCGGCTGACCTAAGCGGCAAAGGTACAGCAACCCCAACGGCATTAGACTTGTCAAAGATCGTCACGGTAATAAACGAGGGTCGAGTTGACATATAACCCCCCCCCCCTTTCTCCCCCCCCCCCCGGTGAATTAAAAATGGAGGACCGATGAACACTTTTGAAATCACGGAGGCTGTTCTCACCCGTTTATTTATTATATAATTATTATTACCTGATATAGATAAAATAAAAAGCGATGCAGGGGCACAGTTTAAAATAAGTTTTGTAGCACTGCAATCGAGACTTTCAACCCCGGTGTGATCGAAGAAGAGTGACTTGACTTGACTTTCTTTTTTACATTCCTCATTCTCTCATTCTCTCATTCTCTCCCCCAACTAAACTATAATTGGAATTTTATATCAATGAGTTCCATGCGGTGATGTTTAAAATAAATAAAATAAAATGCACTGCCGTATCAACCGTATACACACACACACCGAGATCGTGTACACACTCTCTCACTGCTCCTCACTCAAAAGATACAACTTATTATAATCAAACTGAAAGGGTCGGGTCGGTCCCTTACTCTTGGCGTCATCTCGCTTCATAATCTCTTCCGTTCCTACCTCTCTCTCTCGCTCTCTCGCTCTCTCTTTCTCTCCAGCAAATCATATCCCTCTTCCCCTCTCCGGTTAACCCCTTCCCCCCCAACGAACACAGCCCTGACGCGTCTCCCTCGCTCTATAAGCCTTCCGTCTTCGGGTTCACCCCGGTACCCATCATGTTCGACTTTCTTTCCCTTTTCTCTCCCTTCTAATCCATTCACTGATCATTATACACTTTCTCTCTCTCTCTCTTATTCTATGTTGACATGGATCTCAGAGAGCCCTCTTTCGCGTCAAGCACGCCCTCCCACCTTCTAGTCCCACCTCAGCCATTCATCCCTACCCCCCCTACTACAACTAATACCAGTACTGCTTCAACTACCCCTTCTCTTTCTTCCCCCGCGTCTATTTCTATGGTGCGCCCCCCGGACGACACCGACTCCTCCGCTTCGAGGAGTGCTCGAGGCACTCCTACTCGGCCCACGCTCGACCTCCCACGGTCTCAGGCCGCGAGCAAAGGCGGTTGCTGGTAAGCTCTTCTTCACTTTCCCTTCTTCCCTCCCCCCCTGATCGTGCCGTGATCTAGGACATGCCGCCTCCGTAGAAAGGTACGGTGTGCTCATTCACTCAGTGAAATCCACCAAGCGTCTCACTGTGTGCCCTCGAAAATTTTAAACCTTGCAGAAATGTGACGAGCAACGCGTCGGCGAGTCATGTCAGACATGTGTCCGTCTGCGCATCAAGTGTCTAGGCTGGGGCACCAGACGCCCTGACTGGATGAGGGTACGTGTCCCCTTCAACTCCATCACCGAGTCGAAGCACAACTGAACGAAATAATTTTTTCTCTCTTTTCTCTTTTTTTAAATCTTTTTTTTTGTTGTTTTGTTTTGGTTCCGCAGAATAAGCAATCCGTGGAAGAGTACAAAGCTAGCATCAAAGCGCAGCTCACTCGCGCAGGTATGATCCGCGGGCAACCGCGATCGACCCTTGGCCACTCGGGCCAGTCCGTGCACAGGAACAATGCGCGTCCCTACCCCATGCCACGCGCGTCGCAGCCCACCCGGCGACCCTCCGCCGCCACTCGCCACGACGCCCCCGCCTCCTCCTCCTCTTCGAATACCGCCAACAACACCAACACCACCGACTTTCTTTTCCAATTCATAGACACGACCCCCCTCAACGACGTTTCCTCTGCCGTGGCGATACCCCATATGATGACCAGTTGAGTTTCGCCGTTCGGTTATATGAGGGTTCTTGCGCTGACATGATGGCTGCTCCTCCTCCCCCTCTAGGTCCCGGCTCGCACGATCTTCGATTGCCCATGACCAGCTACGGCGAACCCAGTCATTCCCTCGTGGACTACCCCACCTCCCCCTTCTCCTACTCGCCCCCGCAGTCCATGTCCCCCCTGTCCGCATCCCAAACCCCCAGCGAAGCCTACCACGACCCCTTCAGCCCGCTCCCGACCGACTACGACATCTCCCTCCAGAACCCCTCCCCCGTCTCCAACCAAAACTCGGCGCATGTCATGTACTACTTTGCAAACGTCTGCAAGATGCAATACGCGTTCGCGACCAGCACCGTCACCAATATCATCTATTCAGTGCGTGTCACACCCTCCAACACACCCTTCTTCCCTGGCCCCCGACGCTGACCCATATCCCCAGATGATAGCGCATGAACCCCAAGGTCCCGTGATCAATGCAGTGTGTGCATTAGCCAACCTGCACTACACCCGTGCCCACGCCGCCCAGGGCTTCCACCTCCCTGAGACGAACCACGAAGCATACACCGCCCAGTCCTTCTACGACCAAGCCTACTTCCAGATCTCCGAGCGCAAGCGCCGACACGGGCACTACTCGGAGAGCGATGCCGTCGCCGCGCTCCACCTCGTCAGCTACTCCATGTGCTCGGGCGGCGTCGCCGACTGGCAGAGCGTCCTCGCGATCGCGTGCGAGTGGCTCGCAGAGACGGGCATCCACAACGACGACGAACCTGAGCTGGTGCTGCTCAATATGAGCCTTGCCAGCCGGTTCGCCGTGAAGATGACCATGGTAAGAAAATCCTCTGCCGCCCCGTCCTCGCCGCTGACATAACCCCCCCCCCCCCTTGTCTTCAGTGGATGGACATCATGGCAAGCCTGTCGCTGCGCCGGCCCCCAAGACATCTCCCCCTCTATAAACGGTTGCTGGCTGGTAACAACGGGTTCTGGCAGGGCCACCACGATAACAATTTCGATCTTCGACTGGAGAGTCTCTCAGGCTGTCCAGACGAAGCACTCCTCGCTATCGCGGAGGTCTCCTCCCTGGCGTACTGGAAATATGAAGAGAAAATGAAGGGGTCCCTCAGCGTCCGCGCGCTCATCCGGCGCGGCGACAGCATCGAGCAGCAGCTCCGCCGCCATACCGACCCGCAAGCAGGGTTTTTAGATATCCATCGTCTCCCGCTGCAGCCGCCAAAGCTGCTCCCGATACCCATAACGCCCGTGTCCACGGAGTCGAGTTCGGCTCAGGGAGAGAACGTGTTGGGGTGCCAGACGCCAACAGGGTCTCTCTCTGACGACGAACTCCGGCAGGTTGTCGCCGACATCTTCAGGGAGGCAGCGGCTCTGTATCTCCACACGGTCCTCAGCGATTGGCATCCTGGTACGCACCTTGTCTTTTGACGTTGCTTTGGTCCTATTTGGTAACATGCGCGTGCAATAGCTGTACCTGAGATACGTTCCTGTGTCGACGCCATCAGCAATCTTGTGGGCCAACTTTCTATTTCAGAGTTGGATCGCTCACTCGTTTTTCCCATTTGCTTGGCGGGGTGCCTTACCGATGATCTTGCGCAACGGAGCCTACTCAGAACGAGGTTGCAGACATGTGACGCGGGGTTTGGGACATTAATGCAGGCTAGAGTGTTGATGGATGCGGTTTGGCAGCGTAGGGATATGCACGGCGGTGCGGTCGATTGGCGCGACCTTATGCACGAACAAGGACTAAATCTTCTCCTGATATGATCGACGTGCCTGAAAGTTCAGTTGAATTTTCTCTTTCCTTCTCTTTCCCCTTTTTTTCCTTTCGAACAAATTAGCGGGAACTTTCACGTTTATATACCAGACCTTGCGTTGCGAGGAGTTCCGCTTCCTGTATACTTTACCTTGTACTACCAAAACGCCTGTATGCTCGTGAAACGGATAATATATGCTCAGATTCGTCTCGTAGTAAGAAGAATACAGTTGACTTACCTACAACTCTTACTGGTCGTCCCGTTTTCGGGAAGAGTTAGCACGCAGGAAGAGGCTGGAGGGACTCAACGCCGCCCAAGTGGAGGAGCCACCGTCCCGATAAAGCGAACGGTCAGATGGTGAACTTACGGACTTGTTGATAGTGGGCGGGAACGAATTAGGGGTAGCTCAGAGGGAAGGAGCAAAGAAATCTGCGCAGGAAAAGGGCGTGCAACGCAAATCCAGTAGTCTCGAGGCAAGGCGGAAGGGGGAGACGGGGGAAGAGGGAGAGGGGCAATCAGACAACTGTCCACAAGACGATGGCTTGGGAGTCGTTATATACCGAGCATATCGGGCTTTCGGAAGTTCGGCATTGGGCGCTATTTGATCACGTGGCTGATAAGCGCTTTGCAAACATGGTTGCGCTGGCGTGTGATTTGGGGGATTTGGGCGGCGGGCTGCGGGGCGGTGCGGTGACGAGTGGGCGCTGCGCGCTGTGCTGTTAGCAACAGAGTGGATGGTCGTCGTTGAAACCGCTTTTTGTGAGTTTCCCGAGCGGTCGGGATATGGTCTTGGACGTGTTGGAAAGAATTTTGATCGGCGCTCTTTTCTTTTGGGCAATTCCTCCGTGGGTTGGGCGCTGAACGTTGAACGCTGAGTGTTACAGTTAGCGCCCGACTCGGATTACCGAATGGGGAATATAGCATCACGTGTTCTACGAAAAAGAATCACAACACGTGATGTCGTGTTGGGATGTTCAAACGGTTCTCCGATCTTCGAACGTGAAAAGCCTCGTTGACTACACTCTCTGCCATGATGTTCAAAGGGATCCTGCCTAAGCGCGTCCCCCCACCGGAGTTTACCATGGTCACTCCGACAGAGCTCACGGCTGGTGGCGAAAAGGAGAACGAACCTAAGGCCCACACGGGGAAATCCAGGTCGAGGCGTGCCGTCTCCGTCACCAAGGTCAGCGACGTCCCAATGGAGGACGTCAATACGAACGTGGCTTTTGCCAAGCTGCTGGTGAGTATACCAGGGCTGATGACACTCTTCTTGCCTCCAGTTTTTTCACTCGCGATTCATCAGGATGACCTCCAAATACCGTCGACCCTGCGTCCGAAGCTGGCCGGCATGGACGCCGGCGTGAAAGCGGCGATGCTCAGATCTTCACAGGTCATGACGGTCAAGCCGCCCGCGAACGCCTTGCCTTCCTCGCCTTCCCTCCGCATGAGCTTCAGCAGCGACTCGCTGGTCTCTCCCAAGTCGTCGCTGGACCTCGGCTCCTCAACCCCCCGGCTGCTTGGCCAGCGTGACAAGTTGGCGGGTCCTCTAGACGCTGTCCCGTTCCGAAAGTTTCACATGCGTGGGGCGTCCATTGGCACTCATCCGTCGTCTTTCCCCGGTCTTGCCTCGACGCAGGCGGCGAAGGAGCGGAATAAGGGCACAACGAAGGATTATTCGCCTGCGAAACTTTACCAAGCGATGTCATCCACATCTAGTATTGCGTTGGAGATCGAAACAGTGAAGAAGCTCAGGCTGCTGTTGAGGAACGAGTCCGCCAGGCAAGTCGATTCTGTTCGAGCTACATGAGAGTCCCAGTCCGTAAATCTCGCACTCCGCAGCTGGTCGCAAGAATTTCTTCGTCTCGGGGGTTACTCCGTCCTTCTGACGCGACTCACCGAGATTCTCGAAGTTGAGTGGAGGGAAGAGCAACACGATGACCAGATTCTGCACGAATTACTCCGTTGCTTCAAAGCGCTGTCCACCTCGGCGATCGGGTGCTTCGCTCTGCGCAGCTCCTGCCCAGCCCCTCTCGCGCAACTCATGTCGCTGCTGTACTCGGACAAGAAACCGGGCGACGTGGCAACGCGACAACTCATTGTGGAATTATTGC
Source organism: Clavaria fumosa (assembly GCA_951802425.1). Taxonomy (NCBI): domain Eukaryota; kingdom Fungi; phylum Basidiomycota; class Agaricomycetes; order Agaricales; family Clavariaceae; genus Clavaria; species Clavaria fumosa. The sequence goes on along the minus strand of OX637803.1, from coordinate 312,594 downwards.
TGATCCTGTTCGAACTGTATCCTTCGTCCTCTTCGCTTCCTTCTGTACATTCGCACGGCTCTGTGGCGAACGAATCGCCGACCCCGTCCACGTCCAATGCGCTGACCATACAGCTTCCCTACCCCCACGCAACACTCTTCTCCCTTCTGCGCGCCCTCCTCCTGACTCCAGCACCGCCTCCGACAGAATCGCCTGGGACACCCATCTCGCCGCACGCCTTCATTGAGTCGCTGCACAAGCCGCGGATATACAAAACCTACCTGCGCGAGATGAGCGAAGTATGCCGGGATTACTTTTGGGTGTTTTGCCATCCAGGAAATACGATTTGGGCTTTGACGGAGGTTGACGAGTCTAAGGTTGAGAAGCCCAGGGCTCCTGGTGGGATGACGGGAGGAGTTGAGTTTGAGGCTATGACATATATGGTCGGCTCTTCCTTGCTCTATTATGGTTATGGACAAAGTAATTGACGTGAAACGTAGACGATGCATCTCAAGTTACTGAACGCGATCGCAGCGGCGTCGGAAGAATTGGACTTACCTCAAGCGAATGAGCTTTCGGCTTACCGTTTCCACACTGACATGTTCCTTTCCGGTATCGAGCGCATCATACTGGTATGCTTTTGCTCGGAGCAGCCTCGCCGTTCTTCCGTTGACTGTTCTCAACCACCCCAGGTGGCCCGCAAAGCATCGACGACGTACTACCCCACGCTGCACCTCGAGCTTGCGAGATATGTGGCCGCGGCCGCGCGGGCAAACTTCTCGCTCCCCTGGGCTGTGCTGAGGATGGTCGGCCTACCGCCCGAAGGCTTGCGCAAAGTCGACAGGGCGGAACCGAATCGCCTTTTGCACGGAACGAGGGAGACACCTCAGGCGAAGACGGCGGTGTCGGCAAGCAGGCACGTCCAGCGGTCGGCGCCGAGCAAACAGGGAGCCCGGGGCGGGATACCCACGCTGCCTAGTCCTAAGAAGGTCGAACCTATCAGGATGGATTGAGGGGTTCGAGAGCGAGTTTCTCGCCAACACGCTGTCAACATGTTGGAGATTTCTTGTTCGTTGTCTGATGTTTGTTTTCTCTCCTTTTTCTGCTTAATTTTTTTCTTGCTCTCGAGAAAAAAAAAACTCATGCTTCTGATGAACTGACACATGCTGATGGTTGCTGGAGAGGTTGTGAAGATATAGGAAGAAGCTTTCTTCGTGAGAGCGTGGGCGATGTGAGCTGAGCTGACACACATATTTACATAGAGGCCTGTACGTTGACAGTAAAAAACTAGTTCGATTTGGATGGAACACCTCGTGGCAGCAAGACGCCTATACGTTGCCCGTTGGCATCAGAGTATAACCCTACAGCGAAGACGGATATCAATTATTAGCATCGTCGTCCAGAAGCCCAGTTGTCGCAGGAGTTGCACTGATTTTCAGTGGGTGCATTGACCTCAACGCGTATGACCGAGCCACAGTACGGACCAAGGAACGCCGCACCATACTCATGAAGATCGGTGAACCTGTCATTAAGCATACTCTGCCATTTCCCCCTCCGATAGCTATGCATTATGCTTATTCAGGAGTTATGCTTAATGTCCTAGTAAATTTGTGACTACCAACTCTGTAGACCGTGAAAGCCATGCTTAATGCCAGGTTATGCTTATATAAGGGTATACATATCCACGGGTTTGACTGTATATTTTTTGGAGCATAAAGCGATTTGCGTGTTTGGTGGATTACACTGCAACAGATCGTCTCTCTTCTTGCTGCAACATGCCTCTCCCTGATTTCATCGGAAAAGCATTCAAGCGCATAAATCCATCCACCACTCAGGAGAATGACTACTACGGTGCATACAACTTGTTACTTAGGCATGCTTTCCCGGGGCTCCAAGGTTACATCGTTCATCCTCAGGTCATTTTTTACCGCATCCTCTCATTTCTCTATGAAAAGTCACAAGTGGCACGCCAGGTTTCACCAACTCGTTTAAGTCGTGACACAGTCGACTTCATAGTTTATCTTATCATATTCGCGGACGACATACCAGTGTTCTTCGCCGAAATCAAACCCGGGGGAGCCATTCAGAACTTGTCCGCGCGAGCTGGCGCAGACCTGCAAATGCGAGACCGGATCCGGCAATTATATGACCGGAGCCTTCTGAGATTCATGGTGTCAGCGCGTTGGGGGAAAAACTGTGTTTTTACTGCTACAATAAAAACACAAGAACCCTGAACCCCCGTCCTATCGCTCAAGATATTGAATTGATAATCGACACCGCCCCAGCTCGCAGTTTGGCCTAATCTGAGCTAGTGAAGTTTAGGCCACAACCAGTGCTTACTAAGAAAGTAATGGGAATGATGGCGTGGACAGTGCTCAGTCCGCCCCAGTCATTCTCTCCCCCAGCAGACGCATTCTCAATTATAGCAAGCCGTTCGCCACCTTCTTCTTACTTGCTGTCGAATAGCTTGCTGTTGGATATCCTCAATATAAGAAACACCACCTTCCTCAGTGTTAAAAAATGGTTCAGTTGACAGAAGCTGAAGCTTTGCGCCGCGCAGAGCTGCTCTCGCGAAACACCGCACGCGCAGCGAGACGTGCCGATCCGCTTCATATAGATCCCGTTACAGACGACGAAGACGAGGACTTCGCTCCTGCTGAAAACCCGCCTGAAAACCCGCCGGAACCCAACGGCGAACTAGACGACATTAGTCGCCTGCACAGGCTCCCCTTAGAAGCGTTCCGGGCAGTCATGAATATGGCCATCTTGAAGGAGGCTGAAGGCCTGCGTAAGTCAGCGGGAAGTCAAGCCGAATCAACAGAGCGTAACCTCGATAAAACCGCCGTGTTTTTCAAAGTAGCAGACGAAAAAGAACGAATTTACACGGGGAAGACGTACGAGATCGCCGACCCTATCTGGCACCTAGTGCAGTCCGGTGTGCACTTGATATTACCTTCCTTAACCACCGCCAGTTTGAAAGAGCTTGTGACCAACCCCGGAGTCATGAAGACGCGCAAGGGACTGGATGCGGTTGGGTCAAAGAGGGTGTTACTGGACCAATCAATGTTCGGACTAGAGGAGAACCTTCCTGAAAACTTGTGGCATGAGGCCTGGCACAACCAGGACCTCATCTACAAAGCTGCATGCGAACCCGACATCTATGCGTACTTCAAGAACCATTGGTCGTTCTGCTCAAGCCAAGAGGGTTTCTCGGAGAATTACCGCGCCATCTTGGCCTTCGACTCGTACGTGAGACGCACGTATGTACACTCGCGTGCACGGCTTTCGGGTTCCGAGTACTCAGCAAAATTTTCCGAGTTCAAATTGGAGTCGATGCTAGCCAGAGTAAATCAAGCCGTGCGAGCGCGCGAACCTGGTCGAGGAGGAACTATTGCCTCCACGTCTGCACGATATGAGCCCTACCCCAGTGAGAGGGCCCCTCGGTCCGACAGGCCCTTTTCGAGAGGCACAAAGGGCAACACCGCCGGCCCTTTGTGCCTCATCTGTGCTCGACGCGGTCACCTTAGTGCGAACTGTAACCACTCCGCCACCGAGTCAGGAGGGAAGCCAACTGCAGCTTGGACGGATGGCAAGCTTGTCCGCATCTCGAATCAGACAGAAATCTGTCTCTTGTTCAACCTCCGAATGGATGCATGTCGGTCCTCTCACAGTGCCGCCACCCACCACATCTGTTCATTCTGCGGATCCAAAACGCACGGAGCCTCTTCACGTAAATGTTGTTGACCCTATGGGTCTCATTGTAACTCCCATGCTTGCTGCAGGGTTTGACTCCTTGCTAGCGAAGTACAATTTGGCGGAAGCCTTTCCGACGCTAGTCCGTCGCCTCTCCCATGGATTCCCTCTAGGGAATTTTGTTCCTTTACAGCGTACATACGTTTTCAAGAATCACGTCTCGGATCCGAGCGGTCTTCAACACATACATCAGTATCTCCTAGATGAGGTGGCCATAGGTCGCATGTCTGGACCCTTTTCCGAAGGGCAACTTCGTCATCTCTTTCATGGTCAACATTTTCAAACTGCTCCCCTTGGCGCAGTGCCCAAGGCTGGCGAACCTGGGCAGTTTCGCATTGTGCGGGATGCGTCATACCGTGGTGATGCCCCTCTCTCAGTAAACGACCAAATAAATCCCGACGAGCAAACAACCCGTTGGGGCAAGGCCTTAGATATGGCAGAAATAGTGAGTACTGTCTCTTTTACTCTCAGCTGGGGAACCCCACAGACACGTAAAGTTGGGCGCTGTCGACACCCGACTCCATGCGGACCTTTGTGCTGTCTGCCACCTGAAGCCTTCAAGGCAGAAGTCGCTGTTGCGATGTCGTGTCGTGAGCACCGATCGTGTCGTCACTCAGACGTAGTCGTGTGCTGCCCTGAGAGTGCAGTCGTGTGCTGCCGCCCCAGGTGCTGTCGTGTGCTGTTGCCTGGGTGCAGTCGTGTGCTGCCATGCAGGTGTGGTCGTGAGCCACCTTGCGGACACAGTCGTGTGCTGTCGTCTTTGCGCAGTCGTGTGCTGCCGCCCTCGCGCAGTCGTGTGCTGCCGCCCTTGCGCAGTCGTGTGCTGCTGCCCTTGCGCAGTTGTGTACTGCCGGAGGGGCCTCATGTCGTGATGAGCATAGAGCAATGCTGACCAGTCTCTTTCCATTTCCCTTTGTTTCGATCTTGGATCAGGTGTCCCTTGCTCCAGCAGGATCGCAGGCAGCGGAGCTTGACATAGCGGCTGCCTATCGCACTGTACCATGCTTGCCAGACCATAAACGTTTTCTAGTCTGTAGGGTCGGCAACTCCTTCTTCATGGATCACGCCGTGCCCTTTGGTATTGCATCCGCACACTATCTCTTAGGTGAGGTAGCTGATGCAACTCTGGATATTATTACTGCTTGCCAAAAGGAACAAGCCTGGAAGTCTGCGTGCACCCGCCAGGTTTCTCTCAAAGCTCAGAGTGTGCAGTGCGAGTCAAGTCCACTCTTCTGGAGCAATGGGGAGGGCTTCACTAGCTCGGAAGGGTTGGGCGGTCCAGACTCAAAGGCCGCGCAGCCGCCAGCCGTCGATTGGATCCGCCTGGGCATCGGGCCATCTCTGAAATGGGTGGATGACTTCGTCTTTTTCCGTTATCCAGTGCAGGCAGAGCAGCCTTCTGGTACTGGCAAGTTGGGAGGAGCCCCCTACCAGTACTCCTATGATCTGGCGGACATACGTCAGTTCACCGATCCCTTGGGTATCCCATGGCACGCAACCAAGTTCAAAGACTTTGGGTTTGAAGTAAAGTACCTTGGATTTGTGTGGGATCTTGCAGCACGCACCGTCACCCTACAGGAAGTCAAACGTCTCAAGTATGCTAGCAAAGTAAATGACTTCCTCCGTTCGCTGGACCGAGGAATGCGAGTAAGGAAAGAGGTTGTGGCAAGTGTAAATGGCACTTTATCACACGTATGCTTCATCTTCCCGCATGGTCGCGCATACCTCCCAGGGTTATCTCGACTTGTCCACACATTCGAAAACAAGCACCGCCCACGCTACGCTCCTCCCTCAGTCAGGAAGGACATGATTTGGTGGTCAGAACTTCTGGCACTTCCTAGGCCCCCCCGTCCACTCATATCCCGAGGTGCGGTGCTAGATCTAGACATTTGGGTGGATGCTTCCACCAGCTGGGGTATCGGCGTTTGCCTCGGCACAGGCTGGGATGCCTGGCAGTTAGTCACAGGTTGGAACTCGGAGGGACGTGAGATCGGGTGGGCCGAAAGTATTGCGGTTGAGTTGGCGGTGCGGATACTCGACGCACTTGGGACTGAAAACACGTCGGTGTTGATCAGAAGTGACAACATGGGTGTGATTGGGGCTTACAGCAGAGGTAGGGGCAGAAACTTTCAGGTGAACCAGGCCATTCGAAGAGTTGAAACCATCGGACTGGCAACGAACGTCCTCCACGTACTCACTTATGTGGAGTCATCACTTAACAAAGCAGATCCCATATCTCGAGGCGAGTTGGGAACCCTTGCGCACAGGCTCCAATGCCGCTTTAGGCTCCCTGAGGAGCTCGCTCCTTTCCTCACACATGTTTAGTAGTAATTCGTTGCATCTGGCATTAGCCCTGTCAGAGGCAGCCTCTGCGACCACAGTGGTTACTCCTCCCTCCCCAATGCGGGTACCTCATGTACCGACACGACCAGCATTGCGAGTGGGTAGTCCAGCAACAAACCCCCGAAAGCCCAAAGGAGGTCGCGAACACGCACCCTCGCCATTACGCCCTGCAGTGCTTGCAAGGGACCGGTTGCAATATTGGACCTCCCCCTTCGGCTCATGTCGCCAACTCAGCCTACTATGCGTGGTGCCGCAGGTGGATGCACAGATCCTGGCAAGGGTCATGCTTGCTTCACTCGACACCAAGACACGAGAGAATTACGGGGCCGGGCTTCTCAGGTTCACCCAGTACTGCGACGCGCTCAAGATCCCGGAAACGCAACGCGTACCCGCTCCCGAAATCCTCCTCTCAGCCTTCGCAGCCAGCTGGGCAGGCAAGGTTTCGTCGTCGACAGCTGCAGGCTGGCTCGCAGGAATCCATTTCTGGCACAGTTACCAGGGTGCCCCATGGAATGGTGGCAACATGCTTAGAATCACGTCCAACGGCATTAAGAAACTCGTGCCCGACTCCTCCAGACGCCGCAAACGTGCACCAGTCACTCTGGCGCATATGCATGCGCTCGTTACACACCTCGACCACACAAACACCCGCGACGCCGCTGTGCTCGCTGCCGCTTGCGTTGGGTTTTGGGGAGTCTGCCGGCTAGGTGAGCTGGTCCCACCAAGCATCACCCTCTTTGACCCCTCCGTCCATGTCACAAATTGCGTTAAACTGCGGCACGGTCAAACGGCAGGCGGGGTCGAGCACACCCACTTCCACATCCCGAAGACGAAGACAAGCAGTTCCGGTGCGGACATCCACCTCACCACAATCTCAGACCCCTCTAGCCCCATCGCACACCTCCAGAATCACCTTGCGGTGAACGTCGCTGTCCCAATGCAATCTCCTCTCTTCGCCTTCTCCTCCTCACAAGGGTGGTCCACTCTGACGAAGACCACCATGCTGGCCCGGTGTAATGAAGTCTGGGCAGTCGCAGGGCTTACATCCCTGCCCGGACACGCCTTCCGTATCGGAGGTGCCACCGAGCTGTTACTGCGCGGCACCCCACCCGACATTGTCATGGTGCTCGGGCGCTGGAAATCAAATGCGTTCATAGATTATTGGCGCCGGATTGATGAGATATTACCCATCTTCATTGCTAGTAGTCATGGTGATCCGCGAGCAGACACAGTGCGGTCCACCATGTCGTCATTCATCCATAGTCGCACCCGGCACCCCCGCTAATAAAACAATGTGCAGCCCACTCGAATCTGATCAGCATCGCAGTCTTTTAGGTTGGTGAGTCGCTGAGTACACGACTGTTGTAAGCCTACGCTCCTTGATGGTTAGCCGTGTCCTCCGCCGCACCTCTCGGAGCTCAACGGGCTCGAAACCCCACACTCGAGTTATTCTGGTTTGCTCATCCCTGCTCCTTTCCTTGGACCCTCACAAGCAGGCTTGCCTGGCTCCCCAGGTAGCAAACCACGATTATCCTCACCCACACCACTGACTGCTTTGACCCGTTCTATTGCTTCGTATCGATACAGATCTGCCGCTTAGTAAGCTCGCAGTTTGGCCTAATCTGAGCTAGTGAAGTTTAGGCCACAACCAGTGCTTACTAAGAAAGTAATGGGAATGATGGCGTGGACAGTGCTCAGTCCGCCCCAGTCATTCTCTCCCCCAGCAGACGCATTCTCACCCACCCACCACACCCTCAGCCAGTGTCTCGGTTTCGGTTAGCCGTGTCCTCCGCCGCACCTCTCGGAGCTCAACGGGCTCGAAACCCCACACTCGAGTTATTCTGGTTTGCTCATCCCTGCTCCTTTCCTTGGACCCTCACAAGCAGGCTTGCCTGGCTCCCCAGGTAGCAAACCACGATTATCCTCACCCACACCACTGACTGCTTTGACCCGTTCTATTGCTTCGTATCGATACAGATCTGCCGCTTAGTAAGCCAATCGTTGGGACACCGACATCACGACAGATGAAGGCTACGATCGCTTCATGAGCGTTGTGGACCACGTCAAGGCGCTTTCGACCTTTGAAGGTTTATAATTTCGTCTGCAGTGATGAGGCTTCCACTAATGCTTTTTCTTTGATGTCCGGCTGGCGAGGCATGACAGTAAAATAATATTGTATTGATACGCTTGGCATGGGCATGATACTGATAGTCTTTCGTGAGTGCAATGGTGTATTGGTTATCGAGAATGCGAGCTCCATGTTGTTCCACATGATCACATAGCACAACTTGCGCCGCGGCCACCGCGGTCCGCAAGCGCATATGCGTCCGCATCCCACCCCTTCCTGATCATGAGGGGGTCAAGGCACCACGGCTTCGCCTCCGCGACGGCGCGCATGAATGCGTACAGGCCGCCAAGGGAGCTGCACATCGGCCCGGCGATGGTCAGCACCGATTCTTGCCCGTCGAGCAAGTTGACGCAACCAGACAGGGGACTTTGTTGTATGACGGGCGCAGGGCATTCAGCCCAGTCATTTCAGATGGGACTCGGACAGAGCTGTCGAGGCGTAGGTCGGCCTGTGAGACTTGGCTCTCGCCATACGTCTCATCAGAAAGGCTTACCCGCCAATATTGGTGCCCACTCCGAGGGGTGATCCTTTGAATGCAATCAAAGTACTCTCTTCCCGATGACCCACCGCTGGTGAGGGACCGATTGAAAGGGTTAACTGTCCAGCTGAACACAAGCTTGTATGTTTCTGGCCACTGTGATTGATATGATCAGCATGTGATGTGCTTAGCGATGAAGGCCACTACCATAAGGGTCGGTGGTATGTTGGTACGAACACAACAGCTCCTGCGCCAGGATATTGACAAGGACGGAATTCTGTTCCGCATAGTTCCCAACTCAAGAAGTGTATCCCATAGTGCTCTCGATGCCCATGATAGACATTTGATCTTCGAGAGAGATAGGCAGCCCATGTGATGGGTGTTCCAGTTTTCAGCATATGAGCATCGAGTTCAGCTGCTCAATTACAAGCACAGTCAATGAAAATCTCCGTCAAGCAGTTCGTCTGAAACACCGAACACCAATTCAGGATGGAGACAAAAGAGCCTCAACTTGTACTCACAAGTTGGTGTGCAATGATTGCTCTCTTGCAGAATGCAGTGGTGGCCATCATTAAAGATGATACATTTGAAAAGGTGTGAAGGACGTGAGCGGACTGACCTACGACGACCTCGTTGAAAGATTCAAAGACGAGGTTGTGATGATCTATCTCCGAGAATTTACAAGTTTTAGGGCATTTTCAAAACCGCGCAAGCCTTACTCCTGGCGAGGCTGTTTTTCTAGACGTCATTCTGAGTCACACGCTTCCCGAACGGCAATGGCCAGAAGCACCCTCCCCACTGTGTAAGTGTAAGATTGTGCATAAGCTGACCCGGAGAGAGGTAGTCCTTTTGGTTGATGGATATGATACGCCTACCTGGGAGGCAATGCATCATGGCTTCCTTAGCGAGATATGGACTTCGCAATCCAGGTCGCCAAGCAAGCTGGCTTTCAGCATCAATAACCTCAGGGTAGGAACCCTTTTTTCTCCCGAGTCTACAAGCTGAGTCTTGCTTGGCAGGTATTTTCCTTGGGTGAAACTGACAAGTATGCAACGGCTTGCATGTTCACAGAAATCACGGAAGCTGTTCGAAAGCAAAACCAGGAACTGGATGGTGGCGCGGTATGATGTTCCCTCGTCGATGTTCACACACTTTGTTTACTCTCCTGCATCGTAGATCCTCTCTTCCACATTTGATGATCTGAAGGCGTGGTATAATGGGTACCACACCCCTGATGGTACCAAGCTGTTCAACCCCTAATCCGTCGCCCAAGCCCTCGTAAGAAATCAGCTGGGTCCACACTGGGTCGCTTCAGGTCAGCCAAATCCACTGTCATTATTTGCACTCGCAACTTTCGAACAGGCTGTAATCGTGTAATTGAAAATCGTATCATATTTATGCTCATGACGGAGAAAGATTTTCGTGCGACGATCTCGTTGAGGGTCGGAGCGTTAGCATTGAAATCGACGAGCAGATGGCTTACGAATTGTTTGTCACAGAGAACCTCCTCCACATCTACACTGACGAGTGTATTAGGCCTGCAGATATGTCGGTGCCTGAATTATGGACATTGATATACTACGCTAGCTGTCTAACTAGAGTGGTAATTGCTCCACATTGCCACTACATTTCGTAGCTCACTTATCCTACATGCAGCATCCAACGAAAGAAGGCCGTTGCAGCAATAACGATAGCGACAGCAGCGACGGAGATACCAGTGACGATGACGTCAGGCACGGCGGCACCAGCGCTGGCGACACCAGCGACGGCGACAACAACAGCTATGGCGGTGACAAACGCTCAGTTTGTATACCCAATTCGGACGTTTTATCTGTATATCATCGATGGCCTCGCATTCACCTCATCAACCGCGTCAAGGCCAACAATCTAAGGACCCCAGGCTCAAAGTTATTCAAAGCCATGGTATCTGGCAATCTGCCAACGTTGGCAAGGAGGCTAAGGTGACTCATCTACGAGACAATGCCCAGTCAATTCTTCGGCGGTAAAGAGTCGGTAAATTCTGCGTATGTATATGCTTTCCTAGCTGTCATCACTGGGAGCATGCCTATATCTCCGCATTGGGAGATCGATGTGGAGCGTTGCGGCGGATCGGGTCGACTCGATCTACTCGTCCGGCGAGCGAGCGATCATCGCGCGGCCATCCAGGAGTACAAGCGAATCGAACTCACTAAGACTGACGAGAAGGGAGTCTATAGCACATCGCAAGAACTACGACTCACAAAGATAGCAGTTGAGGCTTTGGATCAGATCGAGAAGAGGCGTTATCTTAACGCAGTTCGGGAAGACTTCACGAGTACGGAGTAGCATTCCTTGGTCCGTACTGTGCAGTAGTGGGAGGAGCCCGTTGGAAGGTCACCTCTACCTACAGTGGTAATCAGGATGAGTCCTTGCGTCGTCAGTATTACTCTCTCGTCACCTGATACATGTTTTGTGTTATGGGCTATCGAACTCAACTCTCACTGTGGTCACCAACAACGATCAGCTCATCGCCGAAAAGATCAAGCAATGGCATAGGATGTGCCGTCGTCATCTGATCCCCACTAGGAGTGGGGTCAATATCACGATTAGGTACTGCTACGCAAGGGACATCTCATAGGACTCACGATGATGGGTCAGGGGTGAAATGCATGGCCCAGAAGATGACAGACAGCTTCCAAACCCAAACAAGTAGAGAGTATCACCATGCATCAGAGCATGACTAGGTTTTCCTAGGCATGTACAGCCTTGTGTGCGCCCTTCATGCAGCGTGTCTCGCGGGTGGACATTCAGCGGATCAGGAACCTAGTAGCTGTGCTTGGTCGCATCTTTCGTGACCACGCGCGTCCCTCCTGCTGCACAGGTTGCTGCTGCGGGACGGATACGACTTACCATTTGTTGCGCAGATGACACGGTATGAAAACAGTTTGGCGATACCGCGGAACTGACTCGCATGGATCCCAAGGGCATTTTACAGTGCTGCATGTTTTTTTTTGCTCTCGATTTCTTTTGGGGTGATCGCCTGCAGTAGGTGGCGGTGCAACTGTCCGATTGCAAATAACAACCGAATTTCTAGTGTGGAGACCGAAGCCAAATATCACACACGCTCTTTCTCCTCCTCTTCCCATTTCGTCGACGCTCGCCTCAAGCAGGCTTCATATAACGTTCAGCATCTTCAAGAAACGCACTTGGGCTCAGCCCGCCGCCACAGACAGCCCACCACAGGCCGTTCCGCCCCAGCACAATTCCACCATGACAGAACGCGGCGCAGCGGCAGCGGCTGGCGCTGGTGCTCCACCGTCGCCGACGAAGCCGGGCCTCAAGACATGGTGGAACCAGATCACCGCTCCACAAAGGCCTAGGAAGGATGGAGAGGACCCGAAAGGTGCGTTCATTGCGGTGTATAGCCAAACTCCACCCAGCGTTGGCTCCGCTCTGTGTCCCGGCCGGGATAAAGAATAAGAGCATTGTGTGTGCATTGACTATATTCCCTCATAGAAGTGGATACGCATCCGAGTACCGTCTTTGGCAAGCCGCTTCGCGAGAGCATGCGTTTTGCGAGCGTACAGATCAAGACTGCCAACGCTAGAGGGGAAATCTACGTTTGGGGCTACATCCCTGTGGTCGTGGCGAAATGGTACGTGTCCGGTGCTCTTTTTTCGCCATGTTCTTCCACTTCGTGTTACCGATGGTGCTCTTTTCTCATCAGCGGGATGTATCTCAAGAGAAATGGTAGTCAGCCTCATACATCCGACGCGTATCCCTGACTGATCATCCGAGATTGATAGCCACCGAGATAGAGGGTGTTTTCAGAGTTAATGGCTCGAACAGACGAATGCGCGAGCTGCAAATAGTGTTCGAGACGCCACCACGGGTACGTGGTCTTTGTTCACGCCCAGCGAAAGTTGGCTCCGACTCTGTCCTTGACCAACCACTGTTGCATTAGTATGGCAAAAATCTCGATTGGAACCAGGAGACCTATACCGCCCATGACGTTGCGAGCGTATTCCGGCGATACCTGACTCAGATGCCAGTGAGTAGAACCGGCTTTATCTGTCGTCGTGAGGCCTCCTTTTTCCAACCTGCATTAGGAGCCTGTCATACCCTATGATTTATATAGCAGCGTGAGTACTTAGCATATATGTCCATGCCGACGAGGCCTCATCTCGTCGATTCGCCAGTTTCGTGATGCATTGGGTGAGCGCTGATATCGTATAGGTGTGATCTACAGGTCCTCATGATCCCTCTCAGCCAAGAAGCCCCATAACCAGGCAGCGGTCATTGCGGCGTACAAGCGACTAATTAGTTCTATGCCTCGGAGAAACCAATACTTGCTGCTGTATGTGCTTGATCTGTTGTCCGTCTTTGCCCGGAAAGCAGACAAGAATCTAATGACCGCCCAAAGTCAGTAGTATGCGCTATCTTGCCGTGATGATAAAGCTCTGTCTGACATGTTTGCGGTAGACCTCGCCGTCATCTTCCGACCGGGACTGATCTCGCATCCAAATCATGAGTTATCCCCGCAAGAACACCAACTCAGCCAACACGTCCTGGAGTTTCTGATTGAACATCAGGATTGGTTTATGCTGGAGACACCAGCACCGCCGCTCTCTGAGCCCGGAACGCCGGTGTCCCCCAAAGGAGAGGAGCTCAGCTCGGACGAAAACGATTCGCTTGTGGGCGGTGGTTGGAGGTTAGTCAAGCCGCCAGAGAAGGAAAAGCCCCGACGGAGGGCGACCGTGGATACGACGCCTGGTGCGGTTTGTCTAAGTTGGCTCAGTTGAAATTCACAATTTTGATCGATAGTTTCTCTTGCCCCTCTTTCTAACTGAAACTTCCTCGGATGCGAGTAGCAGAGACCGTGGCCGCCAAGAAGCAGGAGGCGGGTGGATCATTGTCTTGGCCACTATCCCCTGTTGGAGAAGCGGAAGGGGCTGGGCGAGCATCGGGATCCGTGACTCGGCGACGCACCCTACCAACGAGTACACCGCTGACCGGAAGAAGTCAAGACGGGGGTGCGAGGGTCCTGAGGAAGCCAAGACGAGCTTCTCAGCAGCCTGCCAAAGGAAGTTCTGGTTAGAGTTTTATGTATGCCTCTTCTTCTTTCAATGACTCTTTCTTTTTTTTCGTTATACACCTCTTCCTGTGCGCGGTGGTACACCCTGACCTGATGCCCAACTCGTTTGTTGGAAGCTGCTGCCTGGGACTGAGTCACAGACTCTTTTGTATATCCAGTTTATCCTCTTATGTATCCCGACTGTGACGGCGCGCTACGAACATGTCTATGTCTCTGATTACATTCCACACATCACATGACTGGAAATCAACTGTGCAACACAACGATCCCAAGTAGTGTTGCTGCCACGGTTTAGGATTGGCCACCTCTCATTGCATTCCCCATATTTTATCAAACACTGACTAACCAGCGCCTCTCGTTTTCGACTTCACCGCTCACCACCATCACGGGTTAATCATGCAGCAATACCACGAGTTAAGCTCACCCGATGTCTTCGCTATGGATAAAATTCCAGTGAGACCCGTTCCAACAACCTTGAAACCCCCTCCTCATGAAACCCCTACTTGTCACATATCAATTAAATTCTCGTCTTTCCTTTGACCAGGCACCGCACCATCTCTCCCCTCCTTTACCTCAGTACATCTCACTCGCTGTCCCTCCCGCTTCACCCGAACCAATCATGGCCGACGACGTTCCAAAGCCTTACGGCAATGAGCCTTCTTTTCGATACAACGGTCCTTCAGATAAATGGTTAGCCCAGCAAGAAGGGAAGAAACGAAAAAAGACCATTGTACGACTCCTTTCTTGTCCCGTCATCTTTTTCGTCTACTCATGGTTTCTCACAGGTCGTCATCTCCCTCATGGTCCTCGGCGCCATCGTCATCGCCGCTATCGTGGTAGGGGCAGTCGTGGCCTCCAATAACAACCGCAAATCAAAATCTTCGTCGTCGCGCCCTGGGAGCTCGAGTGGCACCTCCAGCGGGTCCAGCAATCCCAGCGACTTCAAGAAGGACAGCAAACTCAAGCGGTCGTTCTATGGCATGGCATACACGCCTGAGGGTGCGCTCCCCCCCAGCTGTGGTGCTAGCCTTCGTGAGTCCCTCTCCCTTTTTTGGTGGGACTGGCGCTTATGTGTTCTCGATACGCAGAGGATGTTATCACGGACGTTCAGGTAGGCTTTCAGGGAGCACTTATAGTTATCGCTCATTGACAAATTTCTCGATTAGCTTATGTCGCAGCTGACTAAGGTGCGCCTCCGCATTCAATCACTACTGCTCATCTATCTGAACTCCTGCTGCAGAAGATCCGACTCTACGGCGCTGAGTGCAACGCCTCCGCTCTTGTGGTGAGTTTTTTTGTATCAATCCTTTGACCCTCGTATAGAGCTCATTGATCCGCACTCTCAGCTGGAAGCAATCAGGCAGACGAAGGTTGATATGACCGTCTTCTTAGGGGTCTATAATCTTCCCGATGATGGCCATGCCGCCTACAAGCGTCAGCGTGACGCGATCGTGGCCGCTATAAGAGAATACGGCACCGACCATATCGAGGGTGCGTCAAATGTCCCCTAGCATGATTTCTTGAATTTATTGTTGCCAATGTAGGGATCACCGTCGGCAATGAGTTCATGCTGAAGTAAGATTCTCTGAATCTCGCTGTTGGATGTCGTGCTTGACTTTTCTGTTTAGCTATCTGACTGAACGGAAAGTTGACGATCCAAACAGTGCCATTGGCGATGCAGGTTCGTCTCCGTGCCACCGCAGGCGTCATTAGTACTCTAACATCCAGCAGGCGCACAGATCCTACTTCAAGACATACAAGATGCTCGTCAGACGCTTGCTTCGCTTAACCTCGGCAAGAATATCCCAGTCGGAAATTCCGATGCCGGAAGCTACTTCAATACTCAAGTCCTTTCTGCGGTTGACTACGGGGTTCGTCTCTCCGCTCTCACCGACTCACCCGGGTAGGATCCTCATCATAACTCTGTTGTAGATGGCCAATGTCCATGCCTGGTTCGCGCAGGTTCCCATCGACCAGGCCGCCGGCTGGACGTCATTATTCTTTGACGGCAATAATGTACAGCCTGCTGCGCTGCTGCCTAACAACCCCAAAATGTACATTGCGGAGACTGGCTGGCCTACGGTGCGCTGTTCTCACCTCCCGCCTCTGACGTCCTTTGACATGAGTTGTCGAGTAGAAGTCTTCGGACACCCTTCACGCAACCAACGGACAATCTGCTGCATCGCTGGCTAATCTCCAGGTGACGTTTGACCGTTGCTTCGAGTTGTGTTGCGGAATTGACAGGACTTCTCAGATATTTTTGGACACGTTCGTATGCCAAGCAAACGCCAACGGGACTGACTACTTCTATTTCGAGGTTCGTGGTACCAATTTCTACCCTAGTCGTCTTGGTCCTGACGGAGATCCATGAAAACAGTATTTCGATGAGAAATGGAAGGTGCGTACCCTGCGATTTGTTCTCCGAGGCAGTCGCAACTCATGCGAGCTCGTCAGGATGCCCTGTATGGCGGCGTAGAGGTATGGCTAGTAAAAGCAGAGCTCTTGGATGATACACTGACTCACACTTCGCTCAGGGTTGGTGGGGTCTCTTCAACGCAGAGTAAGCAACAATCTGCGCTCTCATTCTCTTTTCATAACTTACGCGGATGCTTTCAACAACAGCCGGACCCTCAAGGCCGTCACCATCCCAGACTGCGTCATTCCGTGAATGCGGACGATTTTGGATAGACATTGATAGACATTTAGTGCATAGTGGCCAGTTCTCTTGTATATGGGACTTGCTGCCTTCCTTTCTGCTATTAAATCTTCTCTGCATAAAATGCATGTCGCTGACACTCGTTGCACGTATCCATTTACCAACCAAACATGTTACTGTTTGCTAAGGAGCAGTAAATTCCCCTGACCTGCAAAAGGGTAAAAAGTTTGCATCCTCCGGGAGTCGAACCCGGGGCTAGGCCATGGGAAGACCCAATGTTACCGTTACACCAAGAATGCCATATCGGGTTTCATTCGCTGGTGCCTATGATGGATGATGGTGACCATGGCCATAATTTTCGCAACATCAACAATCTATTCATCTAATCATTTCATTCGGCATAGTCATGGGAAGATACCAGAGCTGTTTAAGATTCCTCTCCAGCTTCTCCTGACATATGATGCAAACAACGCCATCTCATCCAGCGACGACGAAGTCGACATGAGTGATTCGAGGAAGTTACCAGCGGTGCTTGGCGATGCCAATTGATGGAGTTCTTGTTTCAGCATCAGAAAACAAGCTCATAGAAGCATAGAGAGGACTTAACCAGTCACAGTGTACGCTGCGGCGATTGCAGCTCTACGAGTGTACCATGATATCTATTCAGGAGCAATTAGTATGGACGCGCAATGAGCCAAAATGGAGAGCACATACGTCGGTAGAGGTGTCCGCAGTGAGATAGCAAGCCTCATCGGCGATTGTGGCAGCATGCTGGATAAGATAACTCGGATTGAGGGCCGCACCGAAGCCCGGAGTCGCCAGGACCGCGTACGCCTATTTGACCTACATGAACACAAACAAGGCCGAAGATATATTACTCTTATGGGCTGGGAACGTACCTCGGGCAAATGCTCCAGTACTGGCTCGTTGGCCTTCAGTCGCGACTTTAACACTTCCACCAATGATGGTGGCCTTTGCTTCGGCCCTGCAATCGTTTCCCTCATCCTCTTCCGTGCCTCGTCAAGCCAACTTCGGATTAAGAGACGCCGTGCCTCGTCTCCTTCTCCGAAGAGTGCGGTGACGGCGCTGTCCGATAGCGGTTCTGCATGTCTGTGAGGCAACGAGAGCACAGAGAGCGCAAGAGCTTGACGCGTGAACCCGTACTTGGGCACTAAGGGGAGCGCTAAATGGAGAAGGTGGCTGCATTTATCGAAATAGCCATTCAGTTTGCTCGACGCTCTCGAGGAGACCAACGTACGACGAGGTCATTGGAAAGAAGGCTAATGTGCATGCCGAGAAGCCGATGTTGCGAGCACGGGACTCGCGACTACCTCCTCCTGCGACCGTGACGGAACTGTGCCAGACTCTCGCCAACCAACGGCTTTAATACCACACTAGCAATCTATGCCATCTGACTGGGGTAAATGCATCTTTCATCACTATTACCCAATTCCGGCATGTCTTCTGAGCATTGCTGTTGATAGACGAATCAGATACTGAGGTGAAGCCGGCCGCAACACCCTCACGGACAGCTGTACCCGCTCAAAAACCTGCCAAAAGCAAATGGCAAGATGAGGAGGATGAACAACAGGCTCCTGTGGTATATCTTTCCACTGTGATGCTGCAGAGAGGAGTAAGCGTAATCCGGCTTTTAAACGCAGAGTGATTGGGAGGCATCGTCCGACTCCGAGTCGGAGAAGGTTGCGAAGACGGCCGTCACTTCCGCGCCACCGCCGAAGAAGAAAGGCACCTTCAAGGCCAAACTCGCAGAGAAAGCCAACCATACGGCCTCTGGGGCGGGCAACGGCGATATCCCATACGATTCGGACGACGTGCTAGACCCACGGCAGAAGGCTATGTGGGATAAAGAACGAGAGCTCGCCGCCGATCTTAATGCTGCTAAGGACTTATTGGGTGCTTCGCACGAAAGTCTGTGTTGCTGAGTGTTCTTTGCCGCGTGAATGAGTGATTTGGAATGATGCTTTTGCAGGCGCGAAAGCCGTTGAATCTCTCCTATCATTGCGGCCTCGCAAGAAAGAGGAGTTCGAGGCGTATTCAAGTAAAATTGTGGAAGTCCTCATCAAACCCTATCAGGCTAACCCGCAATACACTCCATTTCTCGAGCATCACGTCCGCCAGCTCGCAGCACCACTCAGCGACGTAGAACTGCGCAAAATTGAAGGCGTTCTAGGCGCGATGCGGAACGAAAAGAAAGAGCAACAAAAGAAGGGAGGAGGCGTGAAGAAGAAGAACAAAGGAACGGCGAAGCCCATCCTCGGCTCTGCAAAGCTTAAGAGTCGGTGAGAGCTCTTTCAATTATCTATCGGGGCAATCGATGGCTGAGACCCGCTCCTCAATGCCAGACTTGACACAAGTGCCTACAATGAAGCCTTGGATGACGATCTTGGCCCAGACGATTTCATGTAGACTATCCCACACAGTCCTGCGGTCATGGCAATGTGCACTGTAGCTAGCAGTCATTCTTCATCACTTTCCTCTCCATCGCTTATAACTCCAATCACGCCGCCGTTTCCGCTTTGTCGCTCATTCAAAGCTTTACCTGTTTCCCGCAATTTGGGGCCAAAGACTTTACGGACTTGCGCTGATGCGCCGACGTCCCAAATCTGTAGCCTTGCGGATGACCCGGCAGCACCCAGGGTCAGGGGATCGTCTGGAGAGAAGGACGCAGAGAAAACTTTGCCCTGTTGGTGTGAGAGGGCTCCGGGTTAGTCCTAGGTGCGAGAACCATTGGTTCGATACTCACAACGCCGAGATCCCTGCTTGTGACGAGACTGACGTTTTTCTTGCCACCATTTTGTGACTGCTGGACATTCCACACCTTAACGAGTTTGTCGCCTCCCCCAGTCAGAAGGCAGCCGCGTATGTGCGGGTTGACATCGAGCGCTGAGGCGGGTCCGTCATGCGCTGCGAGCGTGAAAGTAACCTTGCATGGTGTTTGATGCGGGTCAGTCGGGAGCGCTCGCGTGTCGTAAGCCATGACATGCCCGTTCTCGACGCTGACCTGGGTGAATGGCAAATAAGATTCATTGCTGTTTGCAAACGTCCTCTAATATAAGATATGGAAATGGGCTCACATAGAACGAATGCGGGTCCCATGGATCCCATCGCAGAGCCTCCACGTCGCTTCCAAGAAGTGCGCCAACACCCTTATCTAACGTCCTCGAGTCAATCATGCGCACGGTACGGTCGTATGACCCCGTCAGCAGAGCCGATGGTTCTTGCGGATTCCATTGGACGGCTTGGATTTTGTCTGTGTGGATTGAATCGAAATTGCGCACTGCGCGTGATCCTCCTGTACCATTCGCGGTTATCCCGTCCACATCCTCTTCCTCTTCGTCATCGTTGGTGACACTGTTGTCAGGAATGGAACACCGGCTGAGGTCCCACAGCTTGACTGTGCAGTCCGCGCTGGCACTTGCGAGCAGATGTCTTTGCGTCCTATTCCAGCTGAGAGCGAGGACGGCGTCGACGTGGTGCGCTGCGCTTTTGCTCTTCCGTTTCGGCTTCCTTGTCTTCGTTTTTTTCTTCTTGCTACTGGTACGGCTAGAAGGGTTTGGCACGTGTGCAGCCGTGTGCTTGTCAGGACGTTGTCCGAGGACGGCGTCCGGATAGATGGAATCTAGCACATCTAAGGACCATATCTCAATCTCGGGATCGAGCGTGCCCACAGCGATGTAGTTTCCAAACTGCCGAGACGAGGGTGAGGGGGATGACGAGGACGAGGATGAAGAAGGCGGGAAGTCGAGCCATTCGAGACAGAGTGGAAAGTTGGGAAGCATCAGATCGTGATGGACGTAGAGGTTCTCTTCCGCCTCGTCGTAGACGTAGATCTCGAGCTGTGAGAGCTCGTCGACCGTCTTGGCTGTCACAATGAGGTTGTCAGTGGGTTTAACTTCGAGAGCGGCGCGCTCTTCTTCCTCGTCGTCCTGGTTCGGGGGCAAAGGTTCAACATAAAGAAATAATGGCAAGGGGGTGACATCTCCCAAGCTATTATTATACGCACTTCTTTGAGAGTAATGTACGGATCCTCTTCGTTGTTGCGGTAAAATGTCAGACCTTTGATATTGCTGAACGAACCAAGTCCTGCCGAGATTAAGTAGGAAAGAGCTTGCGAATAACCAACGACACATACTGGCTGGCTCGTCCTCCTCCTGGTCGTATTCATCCAACTTATACTCCGCAAGCTCGTCCGCGTTTGTTTTGGGCGATGCCTGCGCATCAATCTGCATCGCATCGGTCTGGTCGCTGAGAGAAAAACTGGACGTTAGCTACGAGCGTATTGAACAATCCAAAAGGGACACTACTACCTCTCATCGTCATCGTCGCTGGCCCCATCACGTTCAATCGATGGGTGTAAGCTCTTCGCTGCCTGGTGAGCGCGCTGGAGCTCGACGCGCGCGTCTTCCAACTCGATCTGTGCAAGGGCGGCGACGCGCTCGAGTTCTTCATCGTCCAGAATATACTTGGAAGGTTGGGTTGCAGCGACACCTCTGCGTACCCTTATTTCATTTGTTTTTTTTAAAGCGTTCAATAACAACAGGAAAGATGAGCTTGCAAACTGCTCACCATGCCAAACTCGAAATCAAATGGCTCATCGGGATGAGGGAAGATGGAAGTGGCACGTGAGTTTTTACCGCACGTGAGCAACGACCACTGTAGGTACATTGCTGGCGCGCGCCAAGGGCAGAAAATCAGACCGTTGCAATTATACACGTATGTAGGTGTTCAGGGTTTGTAGAGACCAAAAGCAACAAAAGGCAGCAGGAGAACACAAATGACACGGCGAGCCCAAGGTGTGAGCTGCCTTCCATCATTCCCCTTCTTCCCCCTCCTCTTCCCCCTCCTCTTCCTCTTCCCCATGATCCCATCCTACGCCGCCATTCCATTCACGCTCCCAAAACAAAATGGGCACGGCTCCCCCTACTGGTGGTGATGGTGGCGATGGCAGGAGCAGCGGCGCAGAACCGTCCGCCATACAGGAAGATGTAACACCAGCATCAGTGCCGTTATCGTCCTTGTGACGAGACGCTTTCGGCGCGAGCACGTAACACCGCGATGAATATGTGAGTGCGGGGTGCCCTGCAGGGAGAGCGCTCCGCGCACGCGCCAAGCGGCTGAGCAAGGCCGTGCGTTCCACGAGCAGCTCTTGAATGTACTCGATCGCTGGTGAACGTGGTATACATTAGCATCTGATACAATGTAGAAGGCATCTTAAGGACTCACTTTTGGAAAGGACAACATTCTCGCTGCGCGGACCCGCACGTGCGTCAATTTTTTCGCCTGCAGCGCCGGCGCTGCCACCTCTCGACCGATCGTGTCCTTTGCGCCCCTTGCCGCCTGCCCCTGTCTGCCGGCCTGGGCCTTCCTCAAGCCGCGCAACAGCCTCCTCCCCTATCGCTTCGCGTAGCGCAGGGATGGCGGCACACAGCGCCTCGTAGCCGCGCCGAATGTTCGCGCGGCGCTTCTGTTCGCTTTGGATGTGGTTCGCCTTCTTTTGAGAGGGGGAGAGGAGGGCCGTCTTGGGCGGGCGCGGTTGGGGCTGTTGATGTTGAGGTGTTGTTGACCCGGAGTGGGATGAGTGTGGGGACCCTGCTACTGCGGTGTCGGTCAGGGTAGGACTCTCAAACGAAAGTGAAGAAGGAACTCACGGTGGCCATTAGTATTGGTCCATTTTGAGTCCGACAAATGCTTGAAGGCGAACGCCGCGGGCACGGCCGGGGAGTAACGCTGTCGCTTGGTGGACGGACGGTCGTGTGCCTGCTGGTGCTGGTGCTGCTGCTGCTGTACGTGGTAGGTATGAGCGTCTGAAGAGCCCGGTCGCTTTGCGTTGAAGCTAAATGGGGACGATGGTCGAACGCCATTGATATGCGGATGGGGTTGCGATGCTGGGAAGTGTGGGGGTGTCGGGGTGGTGGTGGAGGATTCGGAGGAGGATGAGCGTGAGGAGAGGGAGGCTGCTGAGAGTGGAGATGGGGCAGAGGAAGAGCCTGCGGGCGAGTCGATGGTGGCGTTAGGGGTCATGGAGACAGGGAGGGGTAGACGGAATTGCGAGCTAGACTGTTGTGATGGATGATGGGAAGGAGGTTTGAAGAACAAGCCAAAGGGGTCGTTCGAGGAGAGGTGGTGGTTATTGTTTGACTGCTCGCCCAGAAACGACGTTGTGGAAACGTTGGACGTGGAGGCGGGGGTGGTATATGGGAATGGATGCTGAAGATGATATTGCTGCTGCTGCGCAGATGGGAGACTGGCGGTGTTCACGCCTGCGGTAGTGCTGGTGATGGTGGTGCTAGTACGAGAGGTAGTAGTGGCCGCCAGACCCATTCGCCATTTGTCGCTGTCGAGGGACATGAGGTCCTTTGTGGCCTTTGAGAGGGCGTCGCGACCGTCTGGGAGAGGGAGGTCATTAGGGTCGTAGGGGGGATACATGTTGCGATCGTCGTTGAAAGGGGTAGAGAGGAGGTTATCGAAGTTGGCGATGAAGGACTGGAGAGCGTGCGACTCCGCCGGAGTTAATAGGGACATCATTGGCGGCTTCACTTTAAAGTTGAACGGGTAATTCGGTAATGGACTGTACCGGGTAAGTGAAACGTAGAGAAACGTAGATAGAGAGGAATGTACAGAGAGAGGAATGTAGAGAAACGTAGAGACACAGACACAGAGAAACCAGTCGTGTTTTTATAGCTTTTTATTTAAATTGACTTACAATGACTCTTTGCAATTTGACAAAGTGTTTTTCTCAATAGGCGACTTTAGGTGGCTGTGCTCTACTATACCATCCCATCTTCACCCATCTTCCATGTGTCGCTCCATCAAAAAGAAGATAAGTGTTCTCATGTGCTACAGTCACACCTGCCATTGTCATCGTGTGGCTAACTTGCGGTATCAGGGACAAGGCTAGCTTACGAGGGTCAATGCCGACGTGCGGTCATCGCATAGAAGATCCTTCTCGCCGACTCGACAACGCATAGCATCGGTGTCATAATGGTTCCGTAAGAAAAAAAAAAAAAAACCTGGTGATGGCGTCTTTTTTGGGTAGGGAAAGAGTCCGAGCTCCTTGATTCCACGCTTGCGCAGCTCAATTGATGTGCGTTGAATTCACACTTCCTTTGTTTCGATCCATACGATAGATCTGCTCCGGAGACGATAGCACGTAATTCCCATGACGCGGCACCCGACAGGGATCGCGTGTCTCATCACGTTTACCGGCACCGTCGACCATTACCTCAAATTGCGATGTTGAGTGTGATTTTTTAAATAAAAATCATGCAACGCGCTTCGCCTGCACCGTGTGTTCTCTCTAGCAAAACGACGTGGAACTCGACAGGGTAGCCAGGAGAAAATTAGGCGGTTGCAAATTACCATCAATGAAGCCTCGTAGCGGATCTCCCATTGATCCATAAGTGTAAACAACCTGGGGACTTATCCTCTAGAGCATAAACAGGTAGTACTGTAGGGGGAAGAAGAAATTATACCAACCCACTACCGCCCATTCTGACCGTATCGAGCACACCCCTAAATATGCCCGTCCAAGCCACCTTAAATAGCCTTCCTAACCGTTGCGATCCCTCCATACCAGCGCCTGAACTGCCTCGCATCAACAGCCGCCTTTGCACGTTTGCCACCACTGTGTTCCCATTGTTCTTGGCAACGGCACGTAGTAGACGTTGGCGTCGGCGCACACGCAGAAGAAATGACAGCAACGGGAGGACTACGAACAGGAGGAGCGCCATTGCCACGCGGGGCGTCAGCAACAAAAATGGCCCGAGTGACGCGCGCGCGCAAGCAAGCAGCGGAAGGAACAGACGGACATACGCACGGCGTGTGGCGCCCGTGCTTGTCGTCGACATGGTCGCTATGGGAGCAAGCATGGATGAGGAGCCGCGGAGCTGGTGTGGTTCACGTGGTGGTGGCATCTGCGAGGTCGATGTTGGTGATGAACGCGACGGGGGCAATGTAAAGGCTAGGCGAGCAGAACCGTTCGTGTGCCCGTGTGTATGTGATCGGTGTGGGGACTTGGGTGATTTGTCTCCAGTGTCAGCGTCGGCGTGCGTAGTGCTCCTGGTGGGGTGCGCGTAGACTATTGCGGTGGGCACGGATGAGGTAGAGGACGAGCGGGAGCGAGAGGCAGAGCGCACGCACGGGCGCGGTGTGCGCGGCACTACGGTATGCGTGGACGTCGTCGAGAGCGACGAGGAAGACGTCGACGACGCGGGGGACGGGCTTCGTGTTGGAATGGTGGGGGGTGCTGCCGGCGACGAAGGCCGTGCTGGTGGGGAGCGTGCAGCGCGGCTCGCCTCTAGATGACGTGTGTATAGTGTGTGAAAGGCCGCTTTTAACCGCTGCGGCCACCACCACCCGTCTTATTAAAAGTCTGAATAAGGAAGCAGAGCATTAGTGGACTTACCTCTCTCATTTCAGACCCCATCTGACTCTCGTGCTCGAGAAATTCTTTCGCATAGTCCCATTGCTCGAGCCTTGGGAGCACCTCGCAGCAATAAAGCTCAATGATCTGCTCGTACCCGTCCTGGTCCTCGAGCACCTCCTCGACCTGTCCTCGTCTTGCCAGCCAGTCCTCGACCATCCCGCGGGCCACGTCGGGGACCCGCAGCTTGAGGGCGCCTAGCATAAGGGTGGCGAGCACCTGAGCAGGTAGGAATGCTGGGTTCGGCTGGTGCGCGGACGAGCGAGCGGTGAAGAGGCGCAGCGAGCGCGCGTAGAGCGACTCAAGCAGCGCATGTGGGACCTGTGTCAGGTTTGCACGGAGCCGCGGCGGGAGCGTGCTGCTGTCCGGCGGGGGCGCAGCGTAGGCGGTCGCCTCGAGCGTGACGCGCAGGATGTCCCATTTTTTGCGGTGCGCGCTAAGCGGGTCGTTCGGCGAGGCAGAGGGCGGAGGAAGAAGGGAAAATGCCGAGTCCAGGAGGTGCTCTGTTAGCACCAGCTCACGATGGAGGAAGCTTCGAGCTGCGCGGCTGTAGAGAGAGCGAAGAGTCGCTTCCGCCGCGGAAGTGCCATGCGAGGAGGACGAAAACGACAAAGAAGGGAGCTGAGCGGCGTTAAGGGGAATGTTGATCCCGCTTTTCGAGAGAGTTGAAGACGTCTCTGTCGAGAGACGTGTCGCTGTGGGCATCCTCTTTCGCGCTGTCGAGATTTTGGGTTGGGGCACAAGATTTCAGAGCTTCAGCTTCAGCTTCTGTTGAGGCCTTGAGGCTCTGGGTGGCGGTAGAATTCACGTGCTATATCTCATGAGCCCCGAACGGCACTCCTCTGGCTCTGGTACCGGGCAGTTCGAGGAATCGACGAGGGTACAGAAATATTTCAATTGATTGTCTACACTATGCTTGATGGCGAGCTGATCACCGAAGGTGGCACTTCGCACCCTTATGAGCATTCAATTTCAAAAACTGATGGTCATCACTATGGCCATGCAGGCCGCGTGGCACTGTCACGGTGTTGCTTGCTCCCTCCCCAAACTCAAGCAACCGACAACTATTATCCACATCACATCCACGATGTCTGAAATCGAGTTCGAGACAGCAGCTAAAATCATCAGCGAACTCCCCAAACATGGTCCAGTGGAACCGTCCACAGACCAGCGGCTAACCGTTGCGTATCCCCAATCGAACTTTCTATCGTGCATGCTTATTTATATTCTGGAACCTGCTCAGTTCTATAAGTGGTACAAGCAAGCCACGGAAGGAGACATCAAAGATCCTAGACCTTCAGGGCTCATGAATTTCGCAGAGAAAGCAAAGTGGTTAGTATTCAAAAAGAACTCTTCACGCATTTTGCCGTCTCACACCGGCTGTCAGGGATGCTTGGAATTCAGTCAAGGGAGAGAGCAAAGAGAAGGCTCGGGAGGAGTATGTCAAGGCCTTCCTCAAGGCATGTCACCATCTCTAAATTTGAAGCCAGAGTATTCGATACTGATCGTGAGTTTCAGATCTTCAGCGAAAACGAAAGCCCGGAAGCAAAGAAAGCACTTGCGACCTTCAAGGCTGTGTCTGAGAGGGCACTATAAGATCAACGTTTCAACGTTTCAACATGTATCAATATTATCGAGATGGCTGTAGGCAGCGCATTGGTATAGAACAAATGTCAGACTTTTGTTAGTGGGTAGACATCTACCATTTGATGGAGCATGCTGCGGGTGAGGACGGAGTCCTTGCATGGGAACACTTCGGCCTTCGTTCAGGTCCTCTGATCGCCTCAGCCGTGCTCGGGCCTGTAGCCCAATATTAACGTCGCGGTCCGAAAAATGAGGGATGCAGGAAGGCAATAACAGCCTTCCACCTAGAAGAAGCAACAAAAGACCGTTCGTTAGTCGCCTGCTCCTTCGCCAGGCAATGTTACAGTAGTCTTGGTCTTGGCGCCATATTGTAAAACACAGTAACTCTAAATTGACAAGTCCGTTTTTGGAGCTAGCCCAAGGGACTTCAGTACAAGCGCCATTACCGTTGCACACTCATCACTTAACCACAGATGGATTTATTACCAGACCACATGAAGCCTACCGAGCAATGCTGCACGAGACAGCAATCGTAAACAGGAAAGAAGAGAAAATCGTAGTAGGTAACTGTCCGAGGAAAACAGGGCTATACAGAATGGTCCGAAAAGAAAGACATTGTGACATTGCTCAGACGCCGGGACGTGTAAACACAGGGCCAGGAGGCCAGTTGCCGAGCTGCGCAGGGTCGCCGCCGATCCTGACCCATTGACCGAGAGAAGGTGTAGGTCCACTTAGCAGGAAGAGCATAAACCACCCTGGAGGGCAGATTTGCGCATTCGGGGGTGTCAAAACGTAGCAGGTCCCCAGATTGCATTTCAGTGCGGGTTTGATGGTTCGAGTGCTCATGGTGTTGCCGTGAGTACTCGACGCACCTGAAATGGAACATAGGTGAAGCCTGGTCGCAAATTGAATGTGGATCAAAGAGGACTTACCACCAATAAGAAAAACTCTCAGGTCGATAGATCCAGGCAGGCCCTTCAAGGTGATCGGGATATATTTACCGTATTCCCAGTCCGTGGTAGTCAACAGGAAAACTGGGCGAAGTGAGCCAGAGAGGAGATAGGGGGGAACGAAGCGCTCGTGTCTGTATTCCTGAGGGAAGTTGGGATCTCTGGGATCTGAACCAGAGATGAGAACGCTCCCGTCTAGCATCAGGGTGGCCTCGGAATGATATAATCGCGCAAAAGTCGTAGAAGCCAACTCCGTCATACGCTGGCCAAGGGGGGCGAAAGGATTATAGAGCACCGGTGTTAAGTTGGGATTCGTTGCGCTGGCAAATCCAGAAACGCCGAACTGTGCACCGTTGGCGATCAAGAACGTGCCGTCCGCGAGAGGAGCCTTTTGGGGAGCAGGTGATTTAACACAATGAATGCTGTATCGGAGGGTTGAAAACGACATACTATACAAGCCATTACTCGCTTGGAGGGCTAAGCGATTCAAGGTCAACACCAATGAATTAAAAATCGGAAAGCGACTGGCTTACCATAAGCTCAACATTCCACGTTGCACCCGGAACTTCTGGCGCGATGGAAATACAGTTGTCTAGACCAACCCTGTCCGTTGTTGCGCCTCCGCAAATGAGGACTTGCGAAGGGTCGGAGTAAGGATACAGGAGAGGCAAGAGCACTGCGGCGCCAGAGAAGGGATATGTTCGCCCGCCAATTAAGTTAGTTCCGCTGGGCATCGAGGGCAACGGCTGGCCGTTGACTGTAGCAAATGTATTCTGGTCTAAAACTCGGGCTTGGTTGTAATAGCCTACATAACGATATAGTCAGTAGGCGACGGGTAGAGGGGCCAAACGACGATGCTAACCGACGAAGATATTGCCACTCTTGAGAACCATCAGGAAGGGGTAGAGATTAAAGGGATGTGTCTCCGCCAGGAACGGCAGGTTTATAGTGGTGTCGCCACCAGGAGGACGTGGGAGGATTTCCATGTTGGGCTGAGCGGCTCCGCTGTTGGTGGTCTCTCCACCCATGACGAGGATTTTACCGTTGGACATAAGCACTGCCGTTGGGTACCAACGGGGCCTCTGAGCGATAAACGTCATCAGCGGAGGTTGAGTAAGGCACGATGGGCACATACTTGAAGTGCCGCGTTATTGATATCTTCCTGCCAATCATTATGTGACGGAACACCGGGAGACCCATCCGGAGTCAAGAGTCGAACTCCCAAAAGGGCCGAATCGGACCACCCTCCAATGTTTAGAATTCTCCCAGCCTTGTCGGGAAGGATCAAGCTTGCGGAACAGAATATTTCGTCCAGGACATGCATTGCTAGTGATAGCATCTTTAAAACAACTCGATGGACGAAAGAGAGGAAGACCCACGCCTCCATGCGTCCAGGTAGTTGGGGCGAGTCACAAGACTTGGGTCCAATTCGTATGCACCTGTCGTGTTGCCAGGGTCGTATTTCTTGTCCATGAAATAGATTTTGCCGTTGATTCCTACGGTAGAGATGAGAGGAACCGATAAACCCCACACGAAAAACTGGAGAGGAGTTCTGTTTGTGAGGTCGAAGAAGAGAAGAGGATATGGCGCACCTCATAGCGTCCGAGAGGGGCTCTCTTCCCAAGCTCAACAATTTGGCCAGTCGACCGTTGTTGGTGCTCGAACCGGCGGTTTGGGGGCTGCAAAAGAGATGCCTGGACGGCCTGGATTGCGATGTTGTATAGTGAGGAATGGAGATGACAGAAAGGTGAGTTGGATGACCCACAAGGAAGGAAAGAGCAGTAAATGAGAGAAGGAATGACAGGACCACCATGGTGAGTGGCGAAAAAAGAGCGATGGGGAGGGGCACAAGGGAACGATGGGGAAAGGGAGGAGACAATAGTTGATCACAGTTACCCTTATATGTATGCAATTCAAATTGTCCATTCTTGGTTCCCACGTCCGCGTGGCCAATTGAGCGCTTTTAGTCCGCTGCATGACAACCGTCCTACGGAAGGGAAGGCCCTGAAAGAACGTCAGGAGTGGCGCCCTCGCTCGGGTCTCCAAGCATATCTGCACGACCACCCCTATTTCAGTCAGCACTCATTCCGACTGTTTCATATTATATATCCTCACGCACGGCTTTGAAAATGGAGCTGGGCCCAGTGGATAGGATACACCATCAACCTCAGGTTTGGTTGACAAAGGAATCACTCCTGACACGTATCCACGTCAGCATAACCGGAAGCGATGTATTGTCGTGGGCAGGTAATGCCGGACTCCATGCCAGCAGGGTAGATTGTCGAGTTAACCCTGGGATGCAATACAACAGCGATTGCAACACCTCGCGCTTGCCAACAGCGGTCCATTAGTTTCATCTACGGAGTAGAGGGTGGGCGCTGAGCCGATTGACACACCTTAACATTGTTGACAACGACCACCACGCCTGTCAGAAAACGCCGCCGCCGCCGCCGCCTTGAAAATTTCTGCTTACATAAAGTTCTGGAGGATACGGCAATCAGGACACCTTTGACGGATGGCGTGTTCTTGTTTGTACTTATTGCCCATTCGCTTGGCATGGCAATTGCCGTTCTTGTGGTGGTTTATTTGTGCCCGCGTCGCAATATGGCTCGTGTTACCACCTAAGGTTCCCACAATTGTGCCTACTTAGCTGATGTGACCAGGTCACGTCACGTCAGCTAAATAGTGTTGATTCTCATGTTTCCTCTTACCCATTGAGAAAGGGCTTGAGATCTCTGCCCAGCCACAGTGAAATTCCCATGTTGGCCCAGCCTCATCAGCACCAGCAGACTCTGAAACTCATGATCAACTCACAACATGTGGTTACTGTCAGGATTGCTTATGTAAGCCACCACAGAACCCCACAGAGTGCTAGGAACTTGCGACGAAGTGTGAGTACAGAGTCACATGACCTCCACGACCATAGACGCCCATCCGCAACCTTGGACCCACCACTGCGACTCTCTACGGGCATCTACAAGTCCACTATAAGCGCCCGTCACATGCTCCCACCCACGTCCTTTGCGTTTTCCCACACTTTGCAATCTGTGATGGAGGCGGATCAGCAATAACAATTCTGATGTCCCCCATCAAATAATCTAGCCTAAACGGGACTAATTGAGGTCTCCCCTTGGGCAGCCAAGACCGTGCCAAGCATTCTCTCTGTCACCTCCCCTTTTCTGTGCCTCACCACTACCTTCTCCATTTGGTATTCCCCCTTCCCTATATTGCCTCCCCTATCCCGCGTGACTCAGAGTGTGTAGCCTCATTCCCCCTCTTATGACTCACTCTCTGCACAGCCCCCTCCCCTAGTATATATAGTATCCATGTAGTGAGTGTAGATCCTTACATTGAAATCGAGTTATCCTCCCCTTTCGTTTCTGTGAGGGACCTGAGCTGACACAATTTCAACGTCCACCCCTAGCTACCTCGACCCCATTCACCCTGGTCGGCCTAGCTTCCCTCTTTTTCCCCTGCCCATCGTGCGCAACAGAATGACGAGAGAATCACCCTGGCATATCTGATGTGTAACGAAGACATCATGGATGAGTGGCTTACCACTGTACTGGACTTTGGAGAGGATGAGTACTGGAGCAGATATTTCGATAGCCATGTAAGAACTGGATTCTACCTGGACACCCCCACTGAGTCAGACTACTCGGAGACTGAAACAGCGGTACTGAGACCATGAGAGCTATGCCCATTTGAGCTTTGGATTATCGAGGAGGAGAGACGACTTGCCCCTTACTTCATGAGGTTGTACACCCAGGAGCAGAGCAGATGCGAAGTGAGACTGAGAGAGGCTTTAGCAGCAACATATCAGACTGGGTCTCACACAACTTAAGTGTAAGGTCATGACGACAATACTAAGATAAGGGGAAAAGAGTACAAAAAAGGAAAAGCGAAAGTACTTATAGCGAACACTTCGGCACTTGCTGGCATTCCCATGCTCGGACCCTCAGATCACGTGATGCGCCCAGGCCCCAGGTCATGTGATCTTACATGATTACATAATCTGACCCAGCCACAGGTCATGTGACCTTCCAACAACCCTCCCCAGTTTCTCCACAACTGCACTTTGGGATGGCTTACATAAGCGATCCTAACATCACCCCCCTCTTAAGGCTGGGCGTCCTGACCAGCTAGCTTGGCCTTGTCGGGGTGAGCAAGGAAGAAGTCCCAGAGAAGCAGTGCCACATTGGTGAGGTTCTGTCATGGCTCCCAAGTGTTCTCCTCTACAGGGTATCCCAACCACTTCACCAGGTATCTCACTCCACACCCCACCTTCTTAACATCAAGGATCGCCTCCACATCATACTCCAGGTGGTCATCGTTAATCGTAGGGGGCAGAGGGGGAGGCAGGTTCTGAGAAGGGAAGGAAGGGGGGTGGTATGGTGTCAACAGCAACTCATTGAAGACCCGATGGATGCACCAGGCCCGAGGGAGCTTGAGGCTAGGCTTGGTCATGAGTCCCGGTCACTCACAGATCTCCACAGGTAAACTCGTGGGAAAACCCATGAGTCAGGAAACTCGTGAGTCTGAGTTTGCCTACTGTGGGCTTTTTGAGGATCTTTGAGGATCTGAGTCAATGGTCTTGACAAGATTTTGGCTGGTGAATCATCAATTACTTGTGAGTCCTTGTGAGTACTTGTCATGAGTACTCATGGGGATGAGTTTCCCACGGATCCAAGTAAGGCCCCATGCACCATGAGTTACCCGCACACACGGATCCAGGTGATCCGCGAGTGCACTCGTGACCAAGCCTACTTGAGGCGATACCCAGCAGGTCCCACCTTCTCCTCAACTGCAAAGGGGCCTGCTCTCTTGTTGTCAAGCTTTTTACAGGGCCGGTCCATCTTCAAGTTTCTAGTATCCAGCCAGACCAGATCTCCCTCAGAGTACTCCCAACTTGGGCATTTCCCCTTATCGTAGCTCTTCTTCATCACTGCCACCGCTTTCTCCATTGCCTCCTTGGCTGCTCTTCGGGACTCCATGAGCTTAGCCATCCACTCGTCCGCCGCCGGGTTCACCTCAGAAGGTGGCCGGAGCCCCCCATTCCATGGGTGTCATCCATAATCGAGGAAGAAAGGTGTCTGTCCTGTCGCTGAGTGCTCACGATTATTAAGAGCAAACTCTGCAGTGGACAACCATTCAGCCCAGTCATCCTGGAGATGGTCCACGTAAGCCCGGAGATAGATCTCCATCTCCTGGTTCACCTGTTCTGTCTGTCCATCAGTCTGCAGATGAAAGGCAGTACTTGGATTTGCCTTTACCCGGATCATGGAGTAGAACTCCTTCATGAAGCGGGACACGAACTGGGACCCCCGGTCACTCACAACCTTGTGAGGGGCTCCATGGTCATGAAACACTCGATCCCGGAGGAGACGCTGTAAGGATAATATGCGGTTTAAACATAGAAACATGACAGATACTGATCATCCGGATATTTCGGGATCCAAAGCAATCGCGTCCGATACAATCCGATAACAATCCGACACCATCCGATAATGACCGATACTTATCCGACATCGGACTCTCCGGTCTCCGACTCCCTGTGAAGATCACAGCCCGCAGGTCACACATACCGCCTACACCCCTCTATTTCATCACTCCAGCATGGTCAGCACTCGACATACTCACTATTCCATTCCCATTCCTCTATTTCATATACATGCTGTAAATTTCATATTGTGATCCCTTTCAACCATCCAATCATTGAAACGTTTCAAACCCTTTGCAGTGCCTTGTCCATTGTTCCTAGTACCCCTTTGCTGTACCAGTCTCACTCTCCTTGATTTTACGAGCGGTCCGGATGTACACCGATCATTGGACACTTCATTCCTCCAAACCACATAACTCTTTTATGATACATGACCTCTATATGACCTTGCACACGATACCGCATTACCTTCTGTAGCTTCCGGAAACTTCCGTAGAACCGGATTTGCTGTACTTACGAAAATGTACTTAAGTATGTACCAGGTTCTATGGTGATCCAGCTTTTTGAATGCCCACATCGTGCTGTGATTTTTAGCAAGCTCACCCTTCATCGTACCTATTGATCTGCCGGGCTTCATCGTCACCGGCCCCTCGAACCTTCGATCCAAACATCGGACTCTATCGGATCCGATACCGGATACTCCGGACAACGTATATTTTCACTCTCTGAACCTTTTGCACTCAACCTCTACATCCTCCAAGGTTCTGTCTAGTGTACCCATTGTGTAATAAGACCCCCTGAAGAACCCGGCCACGAACATCTATTTGCAGCCAACACCTGTACAGCCTACTACAATTTTGGAGCCCACCGCAAGGGGGTCATAACAACATCTTCACTACAGCCTTCAAGGATTCCCAGAGGCTCCTCCGCTTTCCAGCCTCGACGCTCCGAATGCCTAAGAACTCAAAACCCCAATCCGATTACACAACCACCACATTCCGGACCTCCTGGAGAAGTAATTGAAACTTCCCACTTTCTTCCATCGGACATTCCCAGTATTTCATCCATTGTTTACTCCCACACGAGCTTCGCCACCCCGGTTACCTCATTACCACAGATCTTCAAAGAACCACACTCACCGCTCACACCACTACCCCTCGAACTGAACACCTTACAATTTCCAACTGACAAACCACAGAATCCTCTCGATGCCGTACAAGAACTTCCTCACGCAGCAATACCAATGGCCAACCAACCAAGATATCCACTCCGTGGCGCTCACAGGGCCCCCGCCTTTGACGGAGTACCGACACACCTCAACCGGTACTTCGAGGACATCGACATCGTACTCACCAGCATTAATCCAGATGTTCCGGAAGCCGATTTAATTCGGTACGCAAAGCACTACCTCGACACAGACACATGTCTCCTCTGGGAAACCCTCACACCAGCCCCGGATCTGGAATGGACTTGGGAAACCTTCAAAGTGGCTGTCCGACATCTCTACCCAGGTTCCGATGGCGGCCGTTTGTTTTCTATCGCCGATTTGGACCGTTTCATATCGGACTCGGCCCATAAAGGAGTTTACACGCGCGCAGAACACGGAGAATACTATCGGGACTTTCTCCAGATCACTTCGCACTTGATCACTTCCCAACGTATGTCTACAAACGACAGAAACCGACTTTACATCCTCGGATTTGGGGATCACACAAGACGCCAGATCGAAAGCCGGCTCACTATTATACTACCAAATCACCATCCGGAGGATCCATACCCCATGAACAAGGTACATGCTGCAGCCGAGTTCCTATTCTCCTCGACGTCCCCGCACTCTGCGACAACCGATCAATTCTCCAGACCCGTCCGTTTCACATCCTCAGCCCCCGGGAGAGAAACGAAACCAGTGATCAAGAAGGAAGAATTTGATATGTCCACAGCCTTGGCAACATTCGCCTCCACAATGGCTCGCCTCGAATCAATTTTATCAGCCCAGTCTCTCGAACAGGCAAAATGTTCTGCTCCTCGGACGACGAATTCCCCTGCAGGCCAGATGTGTAATTTCTGTTCGGAACCAGGTCATTTTGTTAGTACTTGTCCGAAAGCTCTCGAATACATCAAGTCCGGTAAATGTATACAGAACACCAAAGGCAGGATTTGCCTTCCCTCCGGACGATACTTGCCCGGGACTATCATAGGAAATAACTTATCCGAGCGCTTTGACAAGTACTATGCTACTTACCAATCCCAGAACACGCAACCGGCGACTACCGCGGTATTTGAAGCACAGCCGACTGGATCATTCGTAAATCCCCCGGATACGGAAGACGATTCGGAAGAAGAAGATGGCGAGAGGATCGCCCTGGAAAATATGGCTCGCACCTTTGCAAACGATGTGGCAAAGAAAATAGACAAGAGCAAAAGGAAAGCGCCTGCACCCCGAAATAACGATCCACAGCCATCTAGGTTACCTCCTCCACCCGCCGTTGTCATTACCTCGCCTCCGGTCACGCGCCCATCGAAGCCGGAAAGAATCGAACGATCTGACGTCCAGTATCATTACCAAGCTCCGATAGAAAATCCGGTAACAGTTCAACAAGTTTTCGATCGCGCACTCGACATTCCGGTCCATGTGACACCCCATGAATTACTCGCCATTTCCGGAGACGTCCGCAAAAAGATGAAGGATATGGTCACTGCCTGCTGCGTCCCGGTCACTGCTTCCGTCATACAGGACACGCTTTACACAAACATTACGGCCCCGGATACCTCCGATCTCGTTGTCGCAGTCGATGCTGCTCCACTCCGCATCATAGAGGGCATTCTAGATGGCCGGATCGCAGCGGAGTGTCTTCTTGACCAGGGTAGCTCTATTGTAGCAATGAGGCGAGATGTTTGGGAAAAGCTCGGCAATCCGTTGCACTCCGAACGCAATAGTCCCAGCTAGTTTAGTATACTAAATATCAGTTAATGTACCAAAATGCTTTGAACTCAAGCCAGCTACAGCTGATCCTACTAATGTCAGCAAATGCTGTGAAGGCAGTATACTTATGTCCAGCTAATGCTGACTATACTATTACAGTACAGTAGAAGTCAACTTAATCCAGCAGCTGCTGGTGAACATAGTATACTAATCTACAGTAATAACAGCTACAGGGTATTTCCAGTTAACTTGATCCAGCAGCTGCTGATTGTTGTAGTATACTATTCAGCAGTAATAGCAGTCATAAAATAACACTAGTTAACTTGGTCCAGTAGCTGCTGGTTAGTATAGTATACTATTCTACAGCAAAAGCAGTGGTAAAAATATTCCAGTTAACTTGATCCAGCAACTGCTGATTGATGTAGTATACTATTCAACAGTAATAGCAGTCATAAAATATTGCCAGTTAACTTGGTCCATAGTGCACTTTTACACAGTAATTTCTGCACACTATGCACAACTTGAGTCTACTATTTGTGAGTGCAGTAGTTACAAGCAGGTTTAATTAACTCAGTTGTAGTACTTGTGAATTGAATCATTAATTTGAGCACAGCACTTGTAATTATGATAATATAAACATGGCAATGTACTGCCACAACTTCAGGAAGTTCATTCAATTTTATATAATGTTTTAATTTGAGGCCATATTCTGATGTTTATATAAGCTGAATTTCAATATAGAGGCATTTGATAAATATTTATCTGTATTTGGGCTTATTTATTTCATGTCAATAAATACACAGCTATTATGTCTAGTTAACTATTTGATAGCAACTACTGCACTAAGTTCACAGCTCAAGTTAATTAAGTGTGATGTCATGCTATACTAGTATAGTCAGCAGTAGCTGGATGTAAGTATACTAGTATAGTCAGCAGTAGCTGGATGTAAGTATACTAGTATAGTCAACAGTAGCTGGATGTAAGTATACTAGTATAGTCAACAGTAGCTGGATGTAAGTATACTAGTATAGTCAACAGTAGCTGGATGTAAGTATACTAGTATAGTCAACAGTAGCTGGATGTAAGTATACTAGTATAGTCAACAGTAGCTGGATGTAAGTATACTAGTATAGTCAACAGTAGCTGGATGTAAGTATACTAGTATAGTCAGCAGTAGCTGGATGTAAGTATACTAGTATAGTCAACAGTAGCTGGATGTAAGTATACTAGTATAGTCAGCAGTAGCTGGATGTAAGTATACTAGTATAGTCAGCAGTAGCTGGATGTAAGTATACTAGTATAGTCAACAGTAGCTGGATGTAAGTATACTAGTATAGTCAGCAGTAGCTGGATGTAAGTATACTAGTATAGTCAGCAGTAGCTGGATGTAAGTATACTACCTTTACAGCATTTGCTGACATTAGTAGGATCAGCTGTAGCTGGCTTGAGTTCAAAGCATTTTGGTACATTAACTGATATTTAGTATACTAAATTAACAGGGACCACTGCCGAACAAGTAATCCATATGGAATCATCCCATGGCACCATCGCTCCGACGCTCGGACTCATCAAAAATTTCCCTTTACAGATCGGTCCGTGCACGTTCCATGTTCAAATGCAAGTGGCAGACACCCTACCCTGCAAGGTCCTCATTGGACGCCCGTTCTTTATGCTTACTGGCTCCCAAACTATCGACCATCCTCATGGTGCCCAAGACCTGATCCTGAACGATCCGAACACTGGAGAAAGGATCATCGTACCGACAAAGGAGCGCATCCCGATCCGGAAAAACCTCAAACTTCAGAAAACGCATCCAGATTTTTAATAGCTGGAGCCCCGGATCACCGCAACATTCCGGAGCCATCTCCAATCAAAGCGGACATGGAAGCTATACACAAACACAAGTCTCCAGCTATTCTATCTACTTCCGTTCGCAATCTCTTATCTCCTTCTCTTGAAAATTTAGTTCCTGTCGATCCCCTTCCTTTTGCCGATATTTCAGGCACTTCATGTGAAGCCTTGGTCAGTGCCGGATACACACCGGTGTACCACGATACTACACACGTAATGTACCCTAATAACTCAGAAACCAATACACCGTCTCCGGACATCGTTATGCCAGTTTACCTTGGAAAGAAATACAAGAAAGTCGCAAACCGTGTCAACCCGATCAAAGCAACTCTACCCGAAGAATTTCGGATTGTCTGATGACAACACCCCGATCCCCTCTCCGATATCCCCACTCTTCCGACACACCCCCCCGATTTCACCCCCGGTCTCTGATATACTCAAGACCGGAAAGAAGCGCATAATGCAAATCCCACTGGATTTTTATGGCCAGAGGAAGAAAAACTCGTTCATTATCTTATTAAAGCCCAGGAAGATGCCTTCGCTTGGACGGAGACCGAAAAAGGACGATTCGACGCAAAATACTTCGATCCCATTATCATCCCGACAGTCGAACATGTCCCTTGGATCTTCAAAAATATACCGATTCCTCCTGGCATCTATGACGAAGTCCTGAAGGTTATCCAAGACAAGATAGCAGCCAGAGTCTACGAAGAATCCAACTCCTCCTATCAGTCCCAGTGGTTTTGCGTGTTAAAGAAGGATGGAAAATCTCTCCGACTTGTACATAATCTCCAGCCATTGAACAAAGTCACTATCAGCAATTCCGCGGTTCCCCCGATAATGGAGGTTTTTGCGGAATCTTTCGCCAGACGCAGATGCTACGGATCTCTTGATCTATTCGTCTCCTTCGATCAATGATCTCTTGACAAATGGAGTCGAGACCTTACCACGTTCCAAACCCCTCTCAGAGCCAAACGGCTCACTTGCGTCCCCATGGGATACACCAACGCGACGCAGATTATGCATGGAGACGTCACGCATATACTACAAGACGAAATTCCGCACGTAACCATCCCATTCGTAGACGATGTAGCGATTAAGGGCCCGGAAACCCGATACGAGCTTCCGGACGGCACTTACAAGACGATCCCGGAGAATCCGCAAATACGGCAGTTCGTTTGGGAGCATTTGAATAACGTCAACCGGGTGCTCCAACGAGTCAAAATAGTCGGAGGAACCTTTAATGGCAAGAAAATGACAATTTGCACCCCCGAAACAATCGTTACCGGACACACGTGCACATATGAAGGGCGAGTTCCGGATGCTTCCAATGTTCAGCGCATTCGAGACTGGCCTCCATGCGAAACACTTACAGATGTATGATCATTTTTAGGCGTCTGCGGACTGCTCCAGATATTCATCAAAAACTACGCCGTACTTGCCTGACCACTTGTCAGCCTAACTCGTAAGGACATTCCATTCAGGTTCGAAGAAGAAGAGCAAAATTCGATGGACCGACTTAAACACGCAATAGTCAACTCATCCGCCATTTGACCGATCGATTACTGCTCTGGACGGCCCGTAATTATGGCCATCGACTTGTCCAACATTGCTGTCGGCTTCGCGCTATTTCAAATCGGACAAGATGGAATCCGATACCCATCCAGATTCGGCTCGATTACCTGGAACGAACACGAGGCCCGATACTCTCAAGCAAAAATCGAATTATACGGACTCTTCCGTGCACTTCGATCGTACCAGATTTACCTTATCGGCCTTCCGAAATTCACCGTTGAAATGGACGCGAAGTTCATTAAGGGTATGCTAAACAATCTGGATGTTCAACCAAACGTTGCCATGAATCGATGGATTGCCAGTATACTACTCTTCGATTTCAACCTTGTTCATATTCCCGCAGATAAACACACCGGAGCCGACGGACTATCACGCCGACGTGCCGCAGATGGTGAAGAATACACTGAGTCCGAAGATCATGAAGACTGGATCGATCGGAGCTACGTATTCGCCATGGAACACATGAATCAAGCACTGGACGCTTCCTACCCATCTGAGACGCCACTCGCCGGCATCACCCACTCTCGCTTCAAAGTTTACACAGGATCGATGCTACTCAATTCGACAGTACCATCCAATGATTCACCGGCTCTGAATGAATCCTCCACCATCCTTATACTGCGACCCGACACAGCAAAGAAAAGGGAAGAACAGATCCGCAAAATCGAATCTTTCCTTCGAAACCCGATCCGTCCTTCCGGCATCGATGCAAACCAGTTCCGACGATTAGTCCGCTCCGCATCCCAGTTTTTCATTCTAAATGACAAGCTATGGCGTCGCCGACCTAACGGATGCCACCAGGTAGTACCTCCAGACCACAAATGGCTCGCAATTATCACAGAGGCACACGATTCACTCGGCCACAAAGGCGTTTACGTTATCCGGACACGTATTCTAAATCGGTTCTGGTGGCCAGTGTTGGATCAAGACGTAAAATGGTTTGTCCGAACTTGTCACCAATGCCAGACTTGGCAAATCCGGAAGATTTTTATTCCACCGACGGTTGCCACACCGGCCGGTCTTTTCCGTCGAGCACACATTGACACCATGTTCCTACCCAGAACTCGCGGTTTCCAACTTCTTGTCCACGCCCGATGTTCATTATCCGCGTATCCAGAAGCAAGACCGCTACGAAATGAGACTGCCCGACTTCTCGGAACCTTCATATTTGAAGACATACTGTGCCGATGGGGAGCAGTAGAAGAGATCATTACGGATAACGGCACCCCATTTATCAAGGCCCTCGACTTCCTCAAGACACGGTACGGAATCTGTCACATCTGTATCTCCGGATATAATTCCTGTGCTAACGGCGTCATCGAACATGCCCACCGATCAGTCTGCGAGTCATTAATCAAAGCAGCAGACAGAGATGAATCGAAATGGCTGGACATCTTACCCTCAGTCATTTGGGCAGAATGAACCACAATCCAATGATCCACCGGTCACTCTCCGTTTTACATCGCACACGGCGTCGAACCGCTTTTCCCTTTCGACATATCCAAAGCAACATATCTAATTCCGACCGCTGATGCCCCGATGACCACTCCGGAACTGATAGCCCTTCGTGCCCGCCAACTGCAAAAACGAGAAAAAGATCTAGCAACAATTGCCGATAAAGTGCTCACTGCCCGCAAACAATCCGTCAAGCAATTTATTGACGCACACTGCAAGTCTATTATTGACTACGACTTCCAACCTGGATCGTTGGTACTGATCCGCAATTCGGCCGTAGAAATGGAATTAAACCGGAAGACAAAACTGCGATTCTTTGGACCGATGATCGTTGTCCGCCGAACTCAATACGGCACATATATTCTCTCGGAACTCGACGGGGCCATCTCCAAAATCCACTACGCAGCTTTCCGCATCATTCCCTACTATCCGCGGTCGCAAACATCGATTCCGGTCACTGCTATCACCGACCAAACGACGGAGATAAACGAGGACGTCCCTCACAATCAAACACACGAGACATCACATAACTCTATCGACACCGAAGATGAGGAAAGCCAGGCGGCCGATCTATCCGATGAATCCGACAATGAGGCCGCCGATACCGACACTCCGGAAACTCGTCCGCAATGCTCCGGAGCAACCCGGAACCTTC
This sequence comes from Clavaria fumosa, assembly GCA_951802425.1. Lineage (NCBI taxonomy): Eukaryota > Fungi > Basidiomycota > Agaricomycetes > Agaricales > Clavariaceae > Clavaria > Clavaria fumosa. The sequence continues at coordinate 271,307 of OX637803.1, read as the reverse complement.
GGCCTTGCCATTAAGCATTTTGTTTCCATCCAATCCTTCACTCCTCCATAATTTACATTGATTTCAATGATCAAAATAAATAAATAAATAAATAAAAATTAGAGAAATTTTGGACAACTCCAAACTTTATATCCAACGTTCTTCACTTTATACCTCAGTCTCACACTTCTCACCTATTTTTCCACTCAGTAACGAAACATAAAATTAAAACAAAAACAAAGAAAATTTCTGTGTATTTAGCAGATGACTAGCCGAGAAGGAGCATCCGGAGAAGCTCCGCCCCAGCCCTCACCTGATCCGCCCCCCTCTCCATCATCTGGAGCGCTCTCTCCAGCGCCTCCTTTCCGGACACCCCTGGCGCCGTCTCCCGCTCCTTTCCCTTCCGGCTAGGACCCGCCTCCGCCTTCCTCCTCTTCGCTGACGGCTCCTCCACCAGCTCCACGCTGTCATCCTCAATTTCATCCTCCTCCTCCTCCTCCTCCGGTGTCGTCTCCTCGCAAAGCGGTACCCGCGTTGCACCTCGCCTCGGCCTTTTGCTCGCGGTCGCTTCCGCCGCCTTCGGACCTACTCCGCTACGTTAGCCGATACAGATCCGGTACTCTCTTGACTTACCTCCGGCACTGGACACCGCGACCTTCTCAGCTTTCACCCCTGAAACACACCTTTTAGATTGATTCATCAAGAAATAAAAAGAATATTACTTACCTCGTACAGCCAAGAGACTGCACGACACCTTATAGTTCCGGCACCACCGGCACGCCACTCCTTCCACTCCGTAGCACGAACGCCTCTTCCGGGCGCACGCCTCACAGGCCGGGTCGTGCTCCTACTCACCGATCAGAAATCTAAGAATCAAAAACTCCAATTGATGACTTACCTTGTCCCCAGGCTGTCGCGCAGCCCGGAGCTCGATGTCCGCCCCCACTCCGACCCTCCGCCCTTGCCCTCGTCCCTCCGTTGCCCATTTTCCAATATCGCCCCACCCCGACATATGGTGAGGGGTCGCAGTCATCCGCGCGCCGACCCGATGCTCCGGAACAGGGGGCACCTCAACCACCACACGGCACCCCCCGATCCTCGCACTGGTCACCCCACCTTCATGACACCGACGGGCGTTACCCCATCGGTCCCCCATATCGTCCGGACGCCGTCTTGATCGCACTCGTCGGCCCCCGCCTTGCTCATGGCACCCGCCATCGGATCCGTTTCTTCGCTCATGCCCGGCTCCACAACGACCGTCGGATCGGTCACGGCCGTGGTCACGGCCGCTGCGTCGGCGACCGGCGTAGCTGTTGCGGCTGCTGCTGCAACCTCCTCTCCCCCCTCTTCGTCGTCCTCGCTCCCGACCATCCGACGCGCCCGGGCAAGGCGCGCCCTCTTCTCGGCAGCTCTCGTCGCCTCCGTCCGCCTCTCCTCCGCCTCCACCTCTGCTGCGGCCCTCTCGGTGGCCGCCCTCTCCTCATCTGCACGTTCCTGTTCGGCTTTGGCCTCCTCCTGTTTCCTTGTCCGCTCGGTGGTCCATTCGTCCCCGCGGAGCCTTCGCCACTTTTTGAGCCTTCGCGCGACGAGGACGAGTCCTTCGTCCACCTCCACATCATCGTCAATTGTGGCAACGTAGCCCGCAAGGAAATCATCCTGAAAACTTGTCAGTGCAAAGTGAAAAAGAAAGAAAGAAACACCACGCACCGCATCACCCCCATACATCTGCACCCACTCCGCGTATTCACTGTCCTGCCCCCGCTCCGGTAATTCCTCACCCGGCGCCATGGTCCGCACCTCCGTCATCGCCTGGGCCGCGTTCTGGAAAACGAGAGCATCGAAGTTTTCCATTTTTTTTGGATGGTTGATGCGTTGCTGTTATTGGAGAAGACACAAGTGCGTGTTTGGACCTATGTGCACCCACACAACGCGTACTTCACGATCAACAAACGATTATTTGGCCTTGTTTGGTTGCAACCGAGGGCGGTTGCATTTTCAGCCCCCGGGAGAATGTAAGGATAATATGCGGTTTAAACATAGAAACATGACAGATACCGATCATCCGGATATTTCGGGATCCAAAGCAATCGCATCCGATACAATCCAATAACAATCCGACACCGTCCGATAACGACCGATACTTATCCGACATCGGACTCTCCAGTCTCCGACTCCCTGTGAAGATCACAGCCCGCAGGTCACACATACCACCTACACCCCTCTATTTCATCACTCCAGCATGGTCAGCACTCGACATACTCACTATTCCATTCCCATTCCTCTATTTCATATACATGCTGTAAATTTCATATTGTGATCCCTTTCAACCATCCGATCATTGAAACGTTTCAAACCCTTTGCAGTGCCTTGTCCATTGTTCCTAGTACCCCTTTGCTGTACCAGTCTCACTCTCCTTGATTTTACGAGCAGTCTGGATGTACACCGATCATCGGACACTTCATTCCTCCAAACCACATAACTCTTTTATGATACATGACCTCTATATGACCTTGCACACGATACCGCATTACCTTCTGTAGCTTCCGGAAACTTCCATAGAACCGGATTTGCTGTACTTACGAAAATGTACTTAAGTATGTACCAGGTTCTATGGTGATCCAGCTTTTTGAACGCCCACATCGTGCTGTGATTTTTAGCAAGCTCACCCTTCGTCGTACCTATTGATCCGCCGGCCTTCGTCATCGCCGGCCCCTCGAACCTTCGATCCAAACATCGGACTCTATCGGATCTGATACCGGATACTCCGGACAACGTATATTTTCACTCTCTGAACCTTTTGCACTCAACCTCTACATCCTCCAAGGTTCTGTCTAGTGTACCCGTTGTGTAATAAGACCCCCTGAAGAACCCGGCCGCGAACATCTATTTGCAGCCAACACCTGTACAGCCTACTACAACGCACCACTCCAAGTCCTGTGAGGTTGAGCCCGATCACTTTGAGCAGTGTCCGTTTTGTGAATTTGTTGACAATAACAAGGATGGCATTATGTCCATGGGAGAGGGGGAGGGGACCAACTATGTCCCATGAGATCACTGACCAGGGACCATCGGGCACCAGATGGGGGTGCAGTGGGGCAGCACGCTTGGTACAGTCGGTGTAAGGATAATATGCAGTTTAAACATAGAAACATGACAGATACCGACCATCTGGATATTTCAGGATCCAAGGCAATCGCGTCCGATACAATCCGATAACAATCCGACACCATCCGATAACGACTGATACTTATCCGACATCAGACTCTCTGGTCTCCGATTCCCCATGAAGATCACAGCCCACAGGTCATACACACTGCCTACACCCCTCTATTTCATCACTCCAACATGGTCAGCGCTCGACATACTCACTATTCCATTCCCATTCCTCTATTTCATATACATGCTGTAAATTTCATATTGTGATCCCTTTCAACCATCCGATCATTGAAATGTTTCAAACCCTTTGCAGTGCTTTATCTGTTGTTCCTAGTACCCCTTTGCTGTACCAGTCTCACTCTCCTTCATTTTACGAGCAGTCCGGATGTACACTGATCATCGGACACTTCATTCCTCCGAACCACATAACTCTTCTATGATCCATGACCTCTATATGACCTTGCACACGATACCGCATTACCTTCTGTAGCTTCCGGAAACCTCCATAGAACCGGATTTGCTGTACTTACGAAAATGTACTTAAGTATGCACCAGGTTCTATGGTAATCCAGCTTTTTGAATGCCCACATCGTGCTGTGATTTTTAGCAAGCTCACCCTTCGTCATACCTATTGATCCGCTGGCCTTCATCATCGCCGGCCCCTCAAACCTTCGATCCGAACATCGGACTCTATCAGATCCGATACCGGATACTCTGGACAACGTATATTCTTATTCTCTGAACTTTTTGCACTCAACCTCTACATCCTCCAAGGTTCTTTCTAGTGTTCCCGTTGTGTAATAAGACCCCCTGAAGAACCCAGCCGCGAACATCTATTTGCAGCCAACACCTGCACAGCCTACTACATCGGGCTTCATCCACTGGCATGTCTCACACCCCTGGGCATACCGATCCGCATCTTTTACCATGTCCGGCTACCAATAACCCTTCACTAGTGCTGCTCTCAACTTCTGGGGCCCAGGGTGTCCAGCAGCGGGGAGGTCATGCTCAAACTCGAGAATGGCCTCACGAGCTCCTAGGGGGACCCAAGTGACTATCCCCTTTCGCCAGAGTCCAGCACGATCTCGTGTCCACTCATCATCAAGCTCCTCCAGCTTCTGTATGTGTACTGCACTATTTTTCTGGAGTAGCGTCTCCATTTCCGATGTGAATGACACACGGACTTCCGTTTCCGGGAAAACCTGCACCAGTGCATCCTCCTCCACCATCTCTCCATAGTCCGGTCTCCAGGAGAGTGCATCTGCCTTTGTATTCGACTTGCCAGTGTGATACTTTATCTCAAAGTCAAAGCACTGGAGCTCTCCAACCCAATGAACCTGCCTTGGCTTCAACTTCTGGGGCTTCCGGAAGTACTGGAGGTTTGCATGGTCCGTCCAGATCTCGATCGTCTCCTCTGCTCCAATGAGGTATGCTTGCCACTCGCAAAGTGCCCGAATCACAGCCAAGAACTCCTTGTCGTACACATTGTAGTTCTTCTCAGCTGCAGTGAGGGCCTTGGAGATATAGTCAACAACTCTCCAGGTTCCATCTGTCTGCTGCTGCGAGAGCACTCCACCAGTTGCCAGGTTGCTTGCATCTGTCTCTACCTTCCATCTCCCTTTGTCCTGAGGCAGAGCCAAGACCAGGGCCGATACAAGTGCCTGGCGGAGATCTCGGAAGGCTGCTTCCTCCTCCTCCTCCCATTTCCATGGAACATTCCCAGTCAGCCAGAAGAGTGGCTTTGCCTGGGCAGAAAGATTCGGGATGTGCCAGCGGAGGTAGTTCAGCATCCCATTGAACCTCTGGACATCCTTCACATTCTTAGGACATGGCCAATCTCGGACTGCCGCACCCTTGGCCGGATCATGCTCTAGTCTGTTGTGGGAGATCTTCATCCCCAGGAAGATGATCTCACTCTTCTCAAACTCGCATTTACTGAGTTTGAGACACAACCCATTCTCTCCAAACTTCCTCAAGACCCAATCCATCCAGTACCGGTGTGCAGCCAAGTCCTCTGCAAACACAATGACATCATCCACATAGGCCCTCACATGTCCTCCTGCAATCTCCTCCCTCAACACATGATTAATGAAGCATTGGAAGGTAGCAGGGGCATTCTGCAGTCCAAACCACATGACAGCTGGTTTGAAGAGTCCATGGGGTGTCAGGAAGGCGCAGCGGTGCTGGTGCTCAGGCCAGACCTGCATAGATGGGAAACCTCCCTTTGCATCAATCTTAGAGTAGATTGATGCTCCTTTAAGCACATCCACTGTGTCTCGGATGCGGGGGAGGGGGTACTTGTCCTTGATCAGGTGTGCATTCAGCCTTGAGTAGTTGATGATTGGCCGCAGTTTGTCCTTCTCATGTTTGAAGAAGAAGGGGCTGGCATACGGGGATTTCGAGGGCCGGATTCATCCAGAAGCAAGCTGCTCATCCACCCAACGGTTCATCTCCACCATCTCCTGCTGTGTCAAAGAATACAGCTTGGAGGAGAGGTGCTCAGGGTCCTTTTTGAACTCGATCTTAATATCGAAGTCTGGTCAGGAGCGGGGAAGTTCATCCCACTTCGCTTCACTAAACACCAAAGGGTAGCGGCTGGGCCAATCGGGGGTAGGGCCAGAGTTGGGAAAACGGGTGTCCAGAATACTTGTGGATGCGAGGGTACTCGTTTTCAGGGGTGCAGAGGCTCAAGGGGATGAGGAACACTGTGGGGGGCAGTGGGTAAGGCTCAGCTCTGCCTTCTGCCAGTTGATATCCGGGTTATGCCACTTGAGCCAGTCATGCCCAAGGATGACCTTGTGGGACTGGGTCTTTCCCAGCAGAAAGTGGATCCGCTCCTGGTGGTCACCAACTCTCACCAGCACCTCTATCCCATACTGGACCTTTCCATTCCTGTTCTGCATCCCATCCACATTATACATGGTGATTGGGTTCAGCAGGAGAGATGGCTCCAGTCCCACTCCTTTTGCCCACTCCAAATCCATGAAGCAGTTGGTGCACCCTGAGTCAACAAGGGCCTTCATTGTGGTCCCTTTGCCAGTGCTGAAAGCCTCCAAGTGCACCTGGATGGCTAGCTCTCGTGGCACATGTTTCCGCACTTCTGGCTGCACTCAGGTTAGGCACTCTGCCAGTCTCACTTCCTCCTTCACCTCAGCCCCAATTTGGGTATGTCTCCGCTGCAAGATGGTATATCAGGGTATACTTGCAGCAGGCACAGGGACAGAAAGGGGCTGGCACACTTCTTCTCCCCAGTGGGAGTCCTCCTCTCTCTCTCACACAGCTCTATGCAGGCTTGGAGCCATGCAATCTCTTTCTCATATCCCTCCGCCATTTGGGGGGCACATGGTGCTGCCTGGGTTTGGGCCCTTGGGACCTGCAGACGTGTATCAGGCAGGGGGCAGAAATGGACAGCATGGCCAGTCTGGTGGCATTGGAAACAACGTCTCTCATCAGCAGGGGCCCATCCTCGGGCCATGGCCACATCCGGAGTACACAGCAGAGGGGTCACAAGAGGTCGCGAAACGGTCACGGCAGGTTGCAGTAGGGTTGCGGTGGGTCACGCGGGGGTTGCAATGGGTTGCGGTGTCCGTTCCATGACTATCATGTCAAATCACCTTTGCTGCACATCCAGTCTTTCTGCCAGCACTTTCCATTCTCCATAAGTCTCTGGCATTGGGGAGACACCATAGATCCTCTCCACCAACCTCCTACTCAAGTTCAACTCCAGCCAATGGACCAGGATTCCTGAGTCCTTTTCTGCACTCACCTCCGCCTGTTGGAACAGCGTCTCGAATCTCGCGAAGAACTCTGGTGCCGTCATGGCACCCTGTTTCAACCCTGCAATATCAGCAAGGGCAGTCGCACAGTTGTTTGGGTCATCAAATGCCCGCTTCGTCTCCTCCACAAACTCCACCCAGGTTCCGGCCTCGCCACTACCCAGGATCTCTTCCACTTTCATATTCGCCCATTCAGCAGCGAATCCATCTCCAGTAATTTTGCTCAAAGCAAAGAGGACCTTCACCAGGTCTGTAGCATAGGTAGTCGGGTTCACCATAAACAAGAGGCAAAGTGATCGGAGGAACGTACAGAAGTTCCTTTTCTGCCCATCAAAGGGGGCAACAGATAGGTCAAGCCTCATAGGTTGGGCTACAGGCGGGGCAACATGGTCTGCCATCACAGGCCCTGGATACTGTAAATAAAGTTCTGGGCCTTGGGCACTCAGGATTTCTTTGATCTCTTAACAGTCCTGTCCTCTTAGGCTGCTCTTCTGTGTACTTATGTACCTATAGAACTCTTATTCTATGAAACTTTTGTTAACGTGGGGCCTGAATGGTGTCCCAGGTGGTCACTCCACAACTCCTAATGAGTTGCCCGTGCGCCCTTCTGACAATGGTCACAGAGCAAGGGCCCTGTCCACTGGACCAGGAAACTACAGAAAGACTATGTAGGGGCCTTTCCTTGCCCTGTACACTACACGATTCACTGGTATGTAGCTGTAAAACAAAGTTCCAGGCCTTGGGCACTCGGTATCACTTGGGGAGGGTCACAGTTGACTTCCTCCTGGTCTGGTCATGTGTATCTACACACAGTAAAAATTTCGCGCAGTTCTGTTACACACCGCGGGCAGGGTAAAGGAGAAGAGGATGATAGGGGCTGAGCTGTGACAACGTGTCACAGTTTGAAATTAAGGGTCCAGGCTAGCCGGGTTAGGACACGGGGCTAGGGCGGACAGGCAGATCTTAGTATTATATCAGACTGGGTCTCACACAACTTAAGCGTAAGGTCATGACGACAATTCTAAGATAAGGGGAAAAGAGTACAAAAAAGGAAAAGCGAAAGTACTTATAGCGAACGCTTCAGCACTTGCCGGCGTTCCCACGCTCGGACCCTCGGATCACGTGATGTGCTCAGGTCCCAGGTCATGTGATCTTACATGATTACATAATCCGACCCAGCCACAGGTCATGTGACCTTCCAACAACCCTCCCCAGTTTCTCCACAACTGCACTTTGGGATGGCTACATAAGTGATCCTAACACAACACTACCAGATTCTGTGACCTCAGGAGAGAGGTCCCCCGCCCACAGCACCATTGACATTAACCTTGATGACCTCAAGGACTACGTGAACTCTGACAATGACGAGCCGATGAACCAACCCACGCACATTTCTGTGGAGGTCCAGACAGAGCTTAGCCTCATCAGAATTGAACAACTCCTCGTCCACCAATACCGACCCATTGACTTCATCTGTCACCCCATCAACCCCATCCCCCTGTCAGACTTAGTCTCATGGTTCACACAACTTAATGTAAGGTCAATGATGATGATACTAACATAAGGGGAAAAGGGTACAAGTTGGAAAAAGACGTAGTATATATAGTGGGAACCCTGGGAGTTACCGGCATTCCCACGCTCGGACCCCGTGAGTCACGTGATGCGTCCAGGCCCGGGTCACGTGACTTCCACATTACGTAATCCACCACCATCCGGGTCACGTGACTTTCCCGTGACCTTCCCGCTTCTCTTTCGTAATCCCAACCTGACCTTCTCATGTGCTTATGTAAGCGATCCTGACACCCCCCCAGCACCACCAGTTCATACTGAACCCCCCATAGACTTTGTGAGTTTAGACGAGCGCCTAGCCCGGCAAGCACCATCACCACCACCACCACCACAGTCACCTGCAACTCCAGAGCCAGAACTGTGACCCCAACCCATGAGTCCATTGCCACCAGAACCCTCGCTGCCGCCCTTGCCTGTACACGAAATGGCCGACGCTGTCCCCGCAGCCCCAATGCTGAGGCTGGACCTAGCCATCTCCCCTTTTGATGGCAACAAGAAGAACTTCAGGACCTTTTTCAGGTCCCTCCAACTACAGTTCCTGGGAAACCAGGGGCTTTATGCTACTGACCTGAACAAGATCCTATATGTGTTGAGTAAGATCACTGGAGAAGGGTTCACAGTGGAGTGGGCGAACATGTGAGCTGATGAGATCCTGAATGCTGGGGTGGCCAGAACCTGGGAGGATTTCGTGGTGGACCTCCGAAGGGCCTTTGATGACCCTAACATCACTGCCACAGCCCTGAATGACATCGCGAAGCTGAAACAGGGTGCACTGGAGGCTGCAGAGTTCTTCGCTCTGTTCGAGACGCTAATGCGCAAGGCGGATCTAGACCCAGTTGGCAACTCCAATGTACTGATCCACTGGCTGGAAACGAATCTCAACCGTAGGCTCACCACACAGGTTTACAACGTGAACCCAATGCCAGTCATGTATGCCAGATGGAAAGGATTGGTGGAGATGCTGGATGCCCAGCAGAGAAGGCTCAATGTGATCATATGTGAGCAAAACGCCACCTGCCCCACCCCTCCACAATTCCAACAGTCGCAACCACTTCCGACACCCCTGCGACCAGCGCCTCACTTCCCCTCCATTCTGCAGCAGCAGCAATGCGCTCCTGCTCCGCAGATCATGCCCCGTCCTGCTGGTGCCAGTGACCAGATGATTGTGGACCAGACGCGAGCCCCTGCAGCAGAACATTGATGCTTCCACTGTGGCCAGGTAGGTCACATCGCCCGCAACTGCCACCTCCCAGACACACGACCCTATGTCCTGAGGCTGCAGGTTTGTGTGATAGCCCCTGGCCCAATGGAAGTGGAAGAGTACAAGAATGAACTCGTGCTGCTCTGTGACAGGCTCACGATATATGAGAGAGAGAGGCAGATGGCTGGTGCCCCACAGGCCCAGCAGCAACAACAACAGCTCCCGCTGGCTCCTACCCAGGAGCAGGGTTTTGGAGAAGAGACACAGTAAGTCTGAACTCATGTCTCTGTAACAGTACAAGCCATGTTCCCACCCCCGCCCCTGTACCTGTAGCAAGTATACCCAAATTCACGATCTTGCAATGGAGACATGCCCGGAGCACAAACAAACTCGAGGACAATAACACAATAAAGGTCGCAGAAGAGAAACCAAGGAAACAGAAGAGAGAACTGACTCTGCCAGTGCACTTTGAGATGCTCACCATGGCACAATGGGGGAGTGCCAAGGTCCTGGTAGACTTGGGATGTACCAACTGTTTCATGGATCTTGACTGGTGCAAGGACCTTGGGCTAGAGCCGGCAGCCTTGCCAATGCCAATCAAGGTGTACAATGTCGATGGTACCACAAATAAGAATGGCCCTATCAAGTATGGAATCGACCTCATCCTGGTGATAGGTGATCACCAGGAATGGATCCATTTCCTGCTTGGCACAACAAAGTCGCACAAGATAATACTATGACATGACTGGCTAATGAGACACAACCCCGACATCGATTGGACCCAGGGGAAGATCTCCTTCAAGCAATGCCCCCAGAGTTGTTCCTGTTCCCCGGACTTAGCCCTAACCACCGCTATACCCAAACCCATGACTATGATAATGCCTTCCAAACTGTTATGGACAACCGTTTCTCTGACACTGTGACCATGCCTGATTGGCCAGCCCTATACCCAATGGTTTTCAGCAAGGCCAAATGGGATGAGCTGCCCAAACCGCGACCTGATTTCAACATAAAGATTGAGTTCCACAAGGACCCGGGCCACTTGTCCTCTAAGTTGTACTTGCTGACAAAGGAAGAAACACTTGAGATGAACTGGTGGATCGACAAGCAGCTGGCTTCAGGAAGGATAAGACCCTCCAAATCCCCCTATGCCAGCCCGTTCTTCTTCAAACAAGAGAAAGACAAGCTCCGACCCATCATCGACTACTCATGCCTCAATTCATTCCTGGTCAAGGACAAGTTCCTGCTGCCACGCATCTGCGACTGTGTAGACAGGCTGCATGGAGTGAAGATCTTCTCCAAGATTGATGCAAAGGGTGGATTTCCATTGATGAGATTGTGGGAGGGCCATCAGGAGAGATGCGCTTCCCTGACCTCATGAGGTTTGTTTGAGCCTACAGTGATGTGGTTTGGGCTCCAGAATGCCCCCGCGACTTTCCAAAGGTTCATGAATCACATCCTGAGAGAAGAGATTGTCGACGGACATGTACTTGCATACATCGATGATGTCATCATCTTTGCTGACAACCTTGCAACCCACCGCTATTGGATGAACCAAGTCCTGCAGAGGTTCCACAACAATGGGCTATGCCTCCAACTGAGCAAATGTGAGTTCGAGAAGGCTGAGGTATTCTACCTTGGACTCAGACTCTCACACAATCGGCTTGAGCATGACCTGGCCAAGGCAGAGGCTATCCAAAACTGGCCAGAGCCCCGAAATGTCAAGGAACTCCAGCGCTTTCTGGGAATGGTCAACCACCTGCGGAGGTTCATCCCTAACTTGTCCTCATGAGCCAAGCCCCTGTTTAAGCTCACCGGTAACATCCCCTGGTGCTGGCAGAGCGAACAGGTTGTGGCCTTCCTGGATGTAAAAAGGGTGCTTGTCTTGGCCCCTGTCCTCGCTCTACCCCAGGACGCGGGTAAGTGGAAAGTAGAAACGGATGCGAGTAACCTCGCTACAGGTGGAGTTCTTTCTCAGCAGCAACCCGATGGGACCTGGAGACCAGTCGACTACATCTCCGAGGCTCTCACAGCAGCTGAGAAAAACTACGACATCTACAACAAGGAGCTCCTCGCAGTCATCAGAGTGCTGAGAGAGTGGAGAGCATACATAGTGGGAGTGGATGAGACCTTCGAAATCTGGACAGATCACACCAACTTACAATACTTCAGGAAGCCCCAGAAACTGAAGCTGCGGCAAATATGCTGGTATGGAGAACTCCAGAGTTTCCATTTTGAAATCAAATATCAGACTGGCAAAAGCAACACCAAGGCCGATACCCTCTCATGAAGGCCCAACTATGGGGAAGCAGCCGAAGAAGATGCTCCCGTCCAGATGCTCCCCTCTGATGTGGACATATGCACCAGCTTTACCTCGGAAATGGAGACGCTCCTCCAGAAAAAGAGTGCGGAACATGTCACAAAACCCGAGGAGATCGATGACAGCTGGACACGGGACCGTTTCGGACTGTGGTGGAAGAACAGTGTTGTATGGATACCCCCAGCTGTGTGCAAGGTAGTGCTCAACTACGAGCACAACCTCCCCATCGTGGGACACCCTGGAAAGAAGAAAATGAAGGCCGCAATGCTCAAGGCCTACTGGTGGCCTGAGATGGTGAAGGACATGGAGAAGTATGTAGCTGGGTGTGAAGGTTGCCAGAGGACCAAGCCCGACCAAACCAAATGCGCTGCACCCCTATACCCACACCCAGTCCTGAATAGCCCATGGTGGGCAATCAGTTGGGACATAGTAGGACCACTACCACAATCCCACAGGTTTGACTCTATCCTCGTGATCGTCGACAAATTCACCAAGCACACCCTCATCAAGGCGATTGGGTTTGACTTGACGAGCCTGGGAGTGGCAAGGATTCTACAAGACCAAGTATTCCGGAACCATGGAATTCCCCAGAAAGTTGTCATGAAGGAGTTCTACCGAATGATTGGGATAAAGGCCTATCCGAGTACCGCCTTCCACCCCCAAACAAACGGGCAAACAGAATGAGTGAACCAGGAGATCAAAACCTACCTACAGGGGTATGTGGATCATCTCCAGGACGACTGGGCAGAGTGGCTGAGCATGGCGGAGTTTGCACTGAACAACCGGGAACATTCCGCGACTGGCTACACGCCCTTCTTCCTGGACTACGGTTGACATCCTTGGAATGGAGGCATCCATCCCTGGATGGAAGTGAACCCAGCTGCCAATGAGTGGATGGTGAAGTTGGAAGAGTTGCGATGGGCTGCCAAAGAGGCTATGGAGAAGGCTGCACTGGCGATGAAGAGGAGCTACAACAGCGGGAAGCGACCCAGCTGTGAGTACGAAAAGGGCAACCTTGTATGGTTAGACATGCATAACCTAAAGATGGACTGCCCAAACAAGAAACTCGACAACAAGTGCACTGGACCCTTTGCCATTGTAGAAAAGGTGGGGCTGGCCAGATATCACCTCAAACTACCCTCAGCCTGGCATATCCATGACATATTTAATGAGATGCTCCTCACCCCATTTGTCCCCCCTTCCTTCGCCTCCCAAGCCTGACCTCCTCCACCCCCTCCGACCATCGACAATGACCATTTGGAATATGACATTGAAGAGATCCTGGATGTGAAGAAAGTGGGGTGAGGAGTGAAGTACCTGGTGAAGTGGCTAGGTTATCCCATTGAGGAAAACACTTGGGAACCCTGCCAGAACCTTACCAATGTCATGATACTCCTCCACAACTTCTTCCTCAAACACCTGGACAAAGCATGACTAGCCGGTCAAGATGCCCAGCCTTGAGGAGGGGGCCATGTCAGGATCGCTTACATAAGCCACCACCACTGAACCCCACGGAGTGCTAGGAACTCACGACGAAGTGTGAGTACAGAGTCACGTGACCTCCGCGACCATAGACGCCCATCCGTGACCTTGGACCCACCACCATGACTCTCTACGGGCATCTACAAGTCCACTATAAGCGCCTGTCACATGCTCCCACCCACGTTCTTTGCATTTTCCCACACTTTGCAATTTGTGATGGAGGTGGATCAGCAATAACAATTCTGACATCCCCCATCAAATAATCTAGCCTAAATGGGACTAATTGAGGTCTCCCCTTGGGCAGCCAAGACCGCACCAAGCATTCTCTCTGTCACCTCCCCTTATCTGTGCCTCGCCGCTACCTTCTCCATTTGGTATTCCCCCTTCCCTATATTGCCTCCCCTATCCCGCACGACTCAGAGTGCGTAGCCTCATTCCCCCTCTTATGACTCACTCTCTGCACAGCCCCCTCCCCTAGTATATATAGTATCCATGTAGTGAGTGTAGATCCTTACGTTGAAATCGAGTTATCCTCCCCTTTCGTTTCTGTGAGGGACCTGAGCTGACAGTTACCAACCATTGCCAGCAGTCCATCCTGCTGCTGGGAATGTGAGTGGTGCTACCTCTGCTACCAGAACCACTGCTACATCTACCTACATCTATGTTACACTATGTCTACATCTACATTACACTATGGGACTATGTCTATGTTATGCTACAGCCTTCAAGAACATGAGTATGTTATATGACATTGTACTATGCTACTCTGTTGCACACTCTACTTCGTATGTCAGCGACCGGCCACCAGCTCAACTGGGGTTGCGGTGCGACTCAGTCTCAGGTACTCGGAGTCGAAGTTGGGGGTAACGAAATCTATAGGCAACTACGGGGAGTCTATACTATAGACAGGAGCTGGTCGGGTATAGACCAGGTCGAAGACAAGGGAACTAAGACGACTGAATGACTGACTACTTATACTAATGGGCCTTATCTCCTTATCATGGTCCATGCGGTACAACACTGCTTCTATATCACAAGGCATGGGAAGATGTGCCCAAGAAGCGTGGTTGCTGACTGTCCGCAGTGCGCACGGACCAGGGTGCCTTCCTAGTGTGGTCTTTCATCAGTCACAGAAGCTGTCTGTGGGAATTCCCTTGTTTATTGTCACTGCCTGTGATCCGGACTTCATGGAAGTCGGTCCGGTCACGTGTAGGCATAAGCGCTGGTCTGGCGCTTATGGTAGTTGCCCTTTTTGGGTGTGCCTAACACTTGGGCTTCTCGGACTAGGTGCCATACCTAGCCGGGCCTCGGCACGATTAAGGACAGGTTAAGTCCAATAGGTGCACGGGTGTTCTATGGTCCGTGTGAGCCATTAGTCACATGGCTTGATGTTCCACGTGGGCGAGCGGCGCTCAAGCCTTGCTTTACTAAGCACCAATTATGCTTAAGTAATACCGGCGCTAATATGGGCGCTTAGAGTCATATTAGCGCGGACCTATTACTAAGCAGTAGCGCACTGGACGGGCGCTTAATCCAGTAGGCGCTCAAAGTGAGCGCTTCGGTTGTGGGCGCTAAATGCCAGGCGCTTCACAGTATAGATTATGTAAGGAAATTCGATTATCCTTACATTACCCCCCTCCCAGGTTCATGTCCACATGAACGCGTCCTTGAGTCCAGTCTTGGACTTCCCCTTTCCAATCGGTGAGATTCTCGTAAGGACGGAAAGATAACTGGGCATGGTCTATTGCCCTAAGTCTCCTTGGTGCCTCTGGGTGTTTATCATGGAAATCTTGGATGGCTTCTTTCGCGTTCCTAAGATTTTCCAAAGGTTCCCATGTAGCTTCTTCTTTGGGGTAACCTTCCCAGAGTACCAAGTATTTTATCTTTTTCGCTTGTCCTTCGAGTTTAGAGTCGATAACTTCCTCGACATTATATTCTGGTTCGTCACCGATGATTTCAGGGGGTGGAGGAGGTTCGCGTTCCTGGCTAGGGAAGGCAGGTGGTACATAGGGTTTTAGGAGCCCTTCCGAAAATACGTCATGTATTTTCCATTGTGGTGGGAGCGTTAGACGATACGCTCCTTCTCCCACTTTGGATTCAATGGGGAAGGGTCCTACTCTCTTCCCTGCCAACTTAGGGGTTAGACCCTTGGGGAGTCTGAGGTTCTTGGCGTCTAGCCAGACCAAATCTCCTTTTTTATATACAAGGGCTGTCTTCCTATGTTGGTCGTACTGGAGCTTCATTTGCTCCGCTGCCTTTTCGAGGGAAAGTCTAGCTTTCTCTCTAGCCTCTAATAAGTCCTCGATGAGTTTATCCACGTGTGGTACGTCGGTGGACTTCTTTGAGATTTCCCCTTTCCAAGGGTGTCTCCCAAAATCTAAATAAAAAGGCGTATACCCCGTCGCAGAGTTCACCTTGTCATTATAGGAGAACTCGGCTGTAGGCAGCCAAGTTGTCCAATCGTCCTGGCGGTGTGTAATGTAGTGTCTCAGGAAGGTCTCGATTTCCTGATTGGTCTGCTCGGACTGTCCGTCTGTCTGCGGACGGTAAGCTGTGGAGGGGTTTGCTTGAATCTCCATGGCTTTATAAAAGGCAGTGATGAGCGCGGAGGTGAACCTCCTGTCTCTGTCACTGATTATCTTTTTAGGGAGTCCATGCTCCCTGAATACTCTATCACGGAGGATGGCCAAGGCCTCGTCTGTGGTGAGTTTCATCTTTACTGCCTGCAGTATGAGGTGCTTAGTGAATCGGTCTACAATTACTAAGATTCCATCATAGGATTTGGACTTAGGAATTGGTCCAATTATGTCCCATGTGATTTCTTCCCACGGTCCAGGTGGGATGGTGTGTGGGTGGAGCGGATTAGCTCGCTTAGTCCGGTCCACTTTATTTCTCTGACACCAGTCGCAGGCATGTGCGTACTTGAGGGTATCCTGGCGGAGTTCCTGCCACCAGTAGTTATGCTCAATTAGCTCACGGGTCCTCTCAGGACCTGGGTGTCCTGCGAGCGGGGTGTCATGATGACTCCGAATTATCCTCTCTCGGAGGGCTGCGTCCGGAGGAATCCACAGTCTGTTTTTGTGCATCCAGAAACCCTCACTGGTTTCCAACCAGTAACGTCCTACCTCAGTAGGGGGGAGTTTCTTGGTTGCGGATTTTATTTGTTTTTCTAGATTGGAATCTGGTCCAATCGAGACTATATTTCGGACTCTCAGATGCTCAGGTTTAATGAGGGTGACATCTTTGTTGTCGTAAAGTCCCTCATCATGTCCAGGCCTTCGGGAAAGAAGATCGGCACAGCTGTTATTCTTTCCTTTTATGTGATGGAGCGTGTAGTTATAGTTTTGGAGCTCCATCATCCATCTGGCCTGTCTACCATTGAGGTTCTGAGGCTTCCAGAAATATAGGAGATTCTGGTGGTCGGTCCAGACCTCGACAGGGTCTGGCGGTGACAAGAGCCACTTGGACCACTCACAAAAAGCTCTGATGATCGACATCAATTCTTTATCGTAAATCTCATAATTCCGCTTGGCGGAGGACATTCCCTTGCTTAAGTAATCTATGGGGTGCCATTTCCCGCTTTCATCTTTTTGCGAAAGGATGGCACCGGTAGCATAGTTACTAGCATCGCACTCGATTCGGAACTGGCCTCTTTCGAGTGGGGAACGGAGCACTGGGGGGTTCATTAAGAGCTTCTTAAGCTCTTCGAAGGCTGCCTGGCGTACGGGCGTCCAGGCCCAAGGCTCCAACCCTGTAAGTTCATGCAAGGGTTTGGCGACCTTCGAGAAGTTGGGGATGAACCTCCTATAATAGTTTAGGAGACCTATGAATTTCTGGAGTTCCTTGAGGTTTTTTGGGATGGGCCAATCCTGGATCCCACTGCACTTTTTTGGTGACAGTTCAATCTTCCCTTTGGATATAATCAATCCAAGGTATGTAGTCCTGTTAACCTCAAATTCACATTTCTCTGGTCTCACGCACAAACTAAATTTTCGCAGTGCTGTGAGGACTCGCCTCACGAGAGAATGGTGGAAATCCTTTTCTGAACTTTTAGTGTGGATAAGTATGTCGTCGACGTATACTTTCACATGTCCAGTAGCGATTTCCTTCTCTAACGCCTTGTTCATCATGCCTTGGAATTGGCTAGGCGCATTGCACATTCCAAACTGCATGACTTTCGGTTTAAAGTTACCGAAAACTGTGCAAAAAGCTGCAAGCAGCTGTGACCATTCATCCATAGGGATATTATGGAATCCCCATAACACATCGAGTAGTGTAAAAAGGTCATCATCGCCGATTCCATCGACAAGGTCCCTTATTAAAGGAAGGGGGTAACTGTTTTTGACAGTTAAGTCGTTTAACTTCGTGTAATCGACTATGGGTCTTAGTCTATAAGATCCATCCCTTTGCATTTCCTTTTTAAAGAAAAAGGGTGATGACCATTCTGTATGTCTACATTCCTCAATGTGTCCCCGTGCGAGAGCCTGATCGAGATACTCTCGGCACTTCTGGGTATGCTCGGGGTTCATAGGGTACAGTTTCGACCTGAAGGGTTGAGCACCAGGCTTCAACTCTATATGCATATCAAAGCCAGGTTGGTTTATAGCTCCCTTTTTGAATATAGCATCGCTAAAAACGGTGGGGAATTCCTTCATTAGGTCTGGAAGGAAATCAACATCAACCACGTTTATTGCGATGGTGGCCACTAAAGAAGAATCCCATCTAGGGAGTGAGATCCAGCGCTCTGGCCAGTTTATTTGGGGGTGGTTATTTTTCAACCAGTCATAGCCCAAATAGACTTTGCTTGAACCAGTATTGAACAGAGGAAATTCCATTTCCTGAACATGATGCTGGCCGATGAGCACTGTAGTTCTTACGGAATTGGTGGCTTCATTTGCACTCCAACTTCCGTCTGCCAGTCTGGCTTTCATGGGTTTAGCCAATGGGGTAGTGACGAGTTTTTGCTCTTTAGCCCATTGCTGGTCCATGATAGAGATGGTACAGCCTGAGTCAATCAGGGCTAGTACTTTGACTGGGGTGGCATTTATCCCTTGCCGAAGGCTGATTTCTACTTCCAGACATTTCCTGCCAGCACAGGGTATTATGTCTGTTTTCGGAGGTTTTACAGGATTTTCGGTTTTTGCACCAGTTTCACCAAGTGTGTGGAAGATGCTACGAATTTCAACTAAATTATTTGGAAGGTAATGATACGTAAAGTAATCCGATTCGCTTTCTTTCCGGAGTGTAGTAATATTCACCATACTCAGGGAGGCATGACTGCCTCTCTTTTCGGCATACTTCTGTACTTCACTATTGCTTTTGTAATTTTCTGTAAGTAAATTGTCTACATTCGAGCTACTTCCAGTACTGTAGTCCATGACACTATGGTGAGTTGGGTATAGGGGGCCAGGCGCCTTTGTGGGTGCGCTCACTTCCTGGCTCCGTGAAAATCCTGTGAGGAGCCTGCTCCTTGTAATTCTCTGACCGCCTGGGTCAGTTGTGCGATTTGTTCCTGAAGGAGCCGTACATGGTCCTTCAGGGCTGCGTTCTGTTCGCAGACTTCTTCAACGTCTATTTCCTCAGCGTATTCGTGCTGAGGGGTTTCATCCTCTTCTTCCTCCTCAGGTTGTTCTTCCTGAGGAGCTCCCTCTGCTTCCTCCTCGATGCCATTGAGGGCGCGCGCTTTTACCCCTCCAGGGGGTCCTGGTACTGGACAGTCCTTGATGAAGTGTCCAGTCTTCCCGCACCTGTGACAAGTGGGTAGCCCTTTCGGGTTTACTGCTTGTTTATAGGTGGGGGGAGCTGCGGGTGCTACCACTGGAGGTGCTGGCCTGCCAGGGGTAGTGTACCTAGGTGGAGGCTTGCTCCACATAGGGGGTTTAGGTGCCACTCTCGTAGGCACGGCAACTTTCCCACTAGGGGCTAGTCGCACTCTCGCTTGTCTCTCGAGTCCTTCAATCTGGGTTTTAAACCGAGTGTCGGACTCGTCGATGTTGGTTATACGCAGTTTGTACTGCGTATAGCTAGTGGGAATCAATCCCATCGCGTAAATTGTTTTTATAATATTGCGAGAGACCTGTCTCTCCAATATTTGTTTTAGGAAAGGGAAATTGACCGTAAGTCCGGGGTCAATGTCTGCGGCAATTGCTAGTTCTTCGAACCTGTCGAAGTACTCTTCCGCTTTTCCAGAACGGAAGTTGAGGTTGCCCAGGGCAATGAAGGCATCCTCCTGGTTGCCCCTGTCCTCAAAGCGGAGCTTAAAATGCTCCAGGAAAAGTCCCCACGATGGCCAGCCATCGTAGTCATACTTATCCTGGATATTTTGAGCCCAGGTTTCTGCAGACCCCTCACTGCAGAGTGACAGAGTCAAGATGACTCTGTTGACAGGGTTCGCAAACTGCACTGCATCAGCTGCGAAGTATAGCTTGAGCCTCCTGAGGAAGCCCTTGAATTTCTTCTTATCTCCATCGAATGGAGATGGCGGTGTGAGTTTTAGCCTCCCTTCACCATTCGTAGGGTGGTGGGGGGCTGGCGCTGGGGTCGGTGAGACCCTCGTTGTATGGGGCGGGGTCCCATACAGGGAACCTGTCCTCATCGACTCTTCGTCGTCGTCGGGAGGAGGAGGGTCCGGCGGCGGCGGTTGTGGCTGTTCTGGCTCTGGGCCGGATCCTTGAGGATCCGGCGGCGGCGGTTGTTCGCCCTGCGATGCCCGTGAGGGGGCGCGGGACGGACGGCGAGAGCGAGGCGGAGGGGGTGGCTCTCGAGGGGGTAAGGGCGGTTGTGGCCCCTCAGGATGCTCCCTCTGCTTCCCCTTGCCTCTGGTGCCTTTGCCAGCACCACCACGTTGACCACCACCTGGACCCATGAAGCTCATCTTGGCTTCTTAGGTCTGGGACTATGTTTATTTGTCCTTGTGAATCTACAATCCACAAGGAACCACGGACGGGGACTTTTATATGTAAATGATCCGGTGGGGAGCACGGAGGATCTACCGTGATTTCGGGTATCTCGGGGAAGTAGTCCAACCACGGACCTTCTTCTTCCCAGAGGTGATTTTGTGTGTGGTGGTCGTGACACTCCTTTTGGAGTTGACCACAAATGGTTTCGACGGCTTTCGCTGTTTCCAGGCGAAAGTCGATGTATTGGAGGACGCCTAGTTTGTTATCTCCTAGCCGGCGTCTCAGCTGGGAGCAGGAGCAGTGTGCTCCTTGTCTTTCCCTTGATAAGGGATAACCTTGTCTTGGGAAAAGAGTAACCTTCCTGGGGCAAGATTTTACGTGTAGGCAATCTTCCAAGAAGGGAAAATTGCCCACAAAGGGTCTGACAAGGAGGTTTTCCGTTTTTTATTTCTTTTGTAATGCGGCTTTACAAAAGTGGGTGCGGAGCAAGGCTCAATGCGATCGCCGGGGGGCAGGTTTTATTCATTATGTAGAGCTGTCTGGTGTATTTCATATAAGGTGGGTGTGGGTGCAGGCTGCAGTTAAGCAGTCCGCGGTGTAATGGGTAATACGGTTCTTGCTGCAACTGCTTGATTACAGTCAAGTTCTTCAGGGGTTCCTGTAAAGCGTTAAAGATTCACCAAACACCCTTGAGGATGTGGAGTATGAGTTCAAAATGTGTGAGAAACAGAAATATACGATGTCCGGGATATTCTGCTATGTGTCCGATAAAATCCGATAAAAGTGGTGCGATAAGACGAAGGGCCGGCAACGACGGAGGCCAGCGGATCGAAGGTTGCGACGACAGGTGAACTTAGGGGAGGTCTCTAAGAGAGAGAGAGGGTCCAGAAAGCTAGATTTAAGAAAAGTCCGAAGTGCGCTTAAGTACAGTTCTGTAAGTACAGCAAATTGGAATGCACGGAAATGTCCGGAAAACATTTGGAACAGCGCCATATCGCGTGAAAGGTTGCATGGAGGAGTTATATCACAAGGGAATTGAGTAGTTCGGAGAAATGCAGTACCCGATAAAAGGGGGTATTTCCGGACCGCTCGTATGAATGAAGGAAGACATAGAGATACAGCATAGGGGTAATGAGGACAATGGGCATAGTACAGCAAAGGGTTTGGAACGCATGAACGACTACAAATTGGAAGGAGTGTAATTTGAAATATACAGCAAAGATATATGAAATAAAGGGGAAATATGAAATCATCATGATCCCGGGCGCTGACCGTGTTGTACTGATGAAATACGAGCGGGCAGGCAGTGCGCATGTCCAGTGAGGAACAAACATCGCGAGATGATCGAATCCGGATAGTCCGATATTTGAATTTATCGGGTCGGCATCGGGTTTCATCGGATAGCACCAGACGGTACTAAGGATTATCGGGTGCGAAGCTGGTGTTCACCACAATCGTCGGATAGTCGGGATTTCTTGTGTTTCCACGTTCAAACCATATGTTATCATTACACCGTTAGCCATTTACCAAACACGACGCCTCCATGCCTGCCAACATTACCATCCGGAAGGACCTAGTTGCCAGTGCAATTGCCTCAGCATGGTCCCCATCAACCCGCGAGCTCTACAACCGGGGCGTATCACGCTTCCTCGCATGGTGCAAAGCTAACGAAGTGGACGCGGAATCGCGCTTCCCGACTCCTGAATCTCTACTTTGTGCATTTGCAGCCTCATCCTTAGGCTTGCGATCCGCGTCTGCAGTGCGTAACGACCTAGCAGGTATCCGTGCCTGGCATATCTTCAATGATCTGCAGTACATGGGTGGTACTCGCCTGCTCTACGTCGTTCGGGGCCTCGAAAACCAAGCACCCACCAACTCCCGGCTACCTGCCCGACCAGCAATCCGCCTCCCTCATATCGTAGCTCTCCATGACGGTCTGGACCTGAGCAACAGCCTGGACGCTGCCGTCTTCGCTTTGGCTACCTGCTCCTTCTGGGGCCAAGCGAGATTGGGTGAGCTGCTGCCAGCAAACGCAAGCACCCCCAGCGGTAACATTGCCCGCTTACGTAACGTGTCCCTGCCCTCATCAAGACTAGGATCTAGGATGATCCATCTTCCATGGACGAAAACGAAGAAAAGTAGGGGCGACTCCATCGCTATATGTCGCCAACGCAGTCCTGCGGATCCCATCTGGGCGCTAGAAAACCACATCACATTAAATGGCCTATTCAGTGCTCCCAACGCCCCCCTTGCCAGCTACCGCAGCTCAAACAGATCCTTATCCCTCCTGTTGAAGCACTCCTTCCTGAAGTGCTGCAATGCAATCCTTGGATCCCTCGGCTATGGGCGCTTCTCCGGCCATTGCTTCAGGATAGGAGGAACGACCGAACTGCTGGTCCGGGGTGTCAACCCTAACATTGTGCGAGTCATGGGACGCTGGTCCTCAGACAGCTTCTTGCGCTACTGGCGGAATATCTCCGACATCGCAGCTCTACACGTCGAACTGATGGATGATGGTGTTCTCTCTGGGTGCCGTTCCGGGGTCGCGGGGTTGCCCGCTGCGGGTGGCTCCCCACCGGCACCCCACAGATAGGAGTTCGCAGGACATGAACACCTCTCTCCCCCGAAATGTAGACACGATCTGTAATTCCATGTGTACTAATCCTACTTCCTGCCACTGCAACTCTACAACTGGCGGGAGGGACGAGATACATTGTTGGCAGCATGTCACATGTCGCCCCTGTCACATGATGTCACATGATCTGCACAGCCACACATGGGGTCACATGATCAGTGTGTCACACCTGTCACAGGTCATGTGACTACATGGGTCACATGGCAACAGGTCATGTGATGGTCAGGTCACATGGCAACAGGTCATGTGATGGTCAGGTCACATGGTTTCACCCAAACCGTGCACTTTCACTGGGAGTTGAACCCTTGACCTTGGGATTGAGTATTATGTGAGGACAGCCACACCAGGCCAACTACTGGTGCTTAAGACCACTCAGCCAAAAGGCCACAATACTCAATCCAGATTGAGTATGCCAGTTGGTCCTTATATAGCACATGTAATGTCACTCTCCCATCCTGTATGGGTCATGACAATAGCCAGTCCACCACACCAAGTACTGCACCTGCCTTCCTCATTTCTGTTTAGCTCTAACAAATTCCACCTCATATTGTGGCTCTCTGTCAACCTCCATGCTCTTGGGGCACTCAGGATGGTCAGGGCCAGGGGTGGAGAGTGTGAGGAGTGATTTGTGGAACACCAGATGTATTCACCAATGTCAGGGCAGCTCGAGTTCATAAGTGGTGGCACCTCATTTTCCGATGACTTTGAAGGGTCCAACTTGCCTCAGCATCAGCTTCTTACATAGGTCTTCCAGCACCAGGTTGCAGCTTTCCAACCAGACCAGAGTCCCTTCTGTCCAGTCTGTTGTATATCCTCCTTGCTTTTCCATGGTTCAGTTAGACTGTTCTACTAGTTCCTTCATTTTTTCCCACATTTTGTAGGCTTTCTTCAAGAAGTCATTGGCAGCAGGGTTGTTTGACTCGTTGAGATGTAAGTTAGGCAGGGCAATGGGGTGTTGGCATAGTCGAGTAAGAAGGGTGTTACATTGGAATTTCCATAGGCATGGTTGTTGAGAGCAAACTCAGTGATGGGGAGCCAAGAGGCCAACCACCACTAACAGCTGATGTGGCATCACTGGCCCCTGATGATGGTGTTAGGTCCGAAATGCCATCAACATGTGGCAATTGCCATGAGGATGGCACCACAATGTGCCAAGTCACTGGCAAGGCACCATTGGTTGGGAAGGCTGGGCCTTCCAAAGGAAAGGGCAAAGAGCCCTTAGAAACTCATGAGAGGTGGTCATGAGACTGCTCAAGCTCACAGGCTCCCTCCAACATCAGAGATGGGTAAACAGTGATAGCACAAGCTAACATTGTAGCCAAGAGACTCTTGGATATTCAGGCAGAGCTCTCCTGCCAGGATGAAGAGTTCAATACTCTCATAAGGGCGATGAAAAATTGCCAGGCCAGTATCTGGCAATGGCTAAGCAAGGAAGCTACCCATGTTAGGTGGGTATTGGACTTGCTGGACAATCAGGAAGCAGTGCTAGCAGCTCCCTTATGGCAGCAATGCCATGAATTGTGGGAGCATGAGGTGGGACAAGTCCCACCTACCCAGGCACTCTTGGGGGTAGCCCCAGAGGCCAGATGGATGGCACCAGCCAACTGTGAGGAAGGGTGGCGAAGGGAGAACTGTGTGGATGGTTCTCAAACCCCTGGCGAACCAGGATTGGAGGGTGGCAGCCCTCAAGAGACAGCAGGGCCAGAACTGCAGCCTACCCCACATTACCTGCAGTTGGGTCAGTGAGAGCCAATGGGTTGAATGGGCCTGTTCAGATGGATGGAACCACCCCAGAAGGAGTGGGAGATTACTTGGGAAGTATCCCCAAGTTCTACCAACTACCAAAGCGATGTGTTACATCACTATCTCGTGATTAAGGGGATCAAGATTGAGCCCCCTGAGCTCTATGATGGATGAGATGACCTTGTTGTCTGGGAATGTTCCCAGGTTGCTGGGTTGTTGATTATCAGGTAATACCTGTATTTATTCTCTGGGAAGTGGTGATTTACCTTGTCAAATTCTGCCTTGAAAATGGGGCAGTTTCTGTCACTTGCGGTATGGCCATAGGTTTTGCAATTCATGCAGAATCTGGTTCTGTCATCTATGGGGCACTCCACTGTTCAGTGGATGCGGCCGCAGATGGTGCAGGTGTCATGGATTTGTGGGCAGTTCACTGCCATGTGTCTGTGTGTGTATCCCTGGCATTTGAGGCAGTGCCTCACCTCTTGGATGTGTTATGGCTCACTGCTTAGTCAGTCCTGGGCAGGCTAGCTGGGCAGGATGTGGACAGGGAGGGTAAATTGAGAATAACAAGACTAGGGAATACAGGTCATCTATCTACCGGTATATATACTAAGTTGGGGGAATAAGGTAGTGAAGCGGATACAATAAGCAGAACGAGAAGGGTAGAGATAGTGGGGAGGCAACAGGCATATCGAGGGGACAATCACATGGTCGCGATGGTGGTGGGGGGTTGCGGTGGTGACAAGAAGGGGAAGGCCAGTCGGCATGGGAATGGAAAGTAGTCAGGGGGAGAACAAGGGTGGCAAGGGGACGGGATAGCGGTAATAATTCAGAGGAACAAGGAGAAGGCCGGATCAGGTATAATGGCAATGATGCCAGGACGACAGGTGTCAGGGTCTGGCAGGATGATGGCATCCCGCCCAGACGTGCCATCACGAATATGGGCTGTCCTCTCGGTAGGGGTCAGGTGGTCGGGCGCTTGTCAGTCACATGATCGTGGGGGCCAATAGACACCGGTCCATGGTCGCGAGTGTGTGGTAATGGTCGTGGATGGGTGCTAAAGGTTGCGATCAGTCACGTGACTGCATACCGTAACATAACCTCCTCCTCAAGATTGCGCTACCTGAGCAATCTCAAAGTCGCGTATAGAGTCCTGCGCATCCTTGAGGTTTTTGGCCAGCTCCCAAGTATCGTCCTCCGGAGGGTAACCTGTCCAACGTACCAGGTACTGTACCTGCCTCCCACGTTTCCATTTTGCCCAGACGAATTCTACCTCATACTGAGGCTCGCCATCAACCTCCATGCTCTCGGGGTGCTGTGGATGGTCGGGTCCTGAGGTCGCGAGTGTGAGAAGTGATTCGTGGAACACTGGATGGATATGCCAATGTTGTGGTAGCTCGAGTTCGTAGGTGGTGGCACCTCATTTCGCGAGAACCTTGAATGGTCCCACTTGTCGTGGCATCAGTTTCTTTCGTAAGTCTTCCAATACCAAGTTTTTGCTTTCCAGCCAGACTAGGGTTCCTTCCTTCCACTCCGTCGTATACCCACCTCGCTTCTCCATGGTTTTGTTTGACAGTTCGACCAATCCCTTCATTTTCCCTTGCATTTCATAGGCCTTCTTCAGGAAGTCGTCAGCTGCAGGGTTGTTAGATTCATTGAGGTGAAGGTCGGGGAGGGCAATGGGATGTCGAGCATAGTCAAGTAGGAAGGGGGTCACGTTAGAGCTACCATAGGCACAGTTGTTGAGGGCAAATTCTGTGATCAAGAGCCAGGAGGCCCAGTCCTCAGGCATCTCACTACAAACATGTTTCAGTAGTGTGAATACTTCCTGATTAGCCCTCTCCATAAGTCCGTCAGTTTGGGGGTGATAGGCGGTGGAGGGGTTCATCTATACACCCAACTGTCCATACACATTCTTGAGGAATTTAGCCACAAAGTTCGAACCGCAGTTGCTCATGACCCTGGAGGGAAGTCCATGACTCGCGTAAACTCTCCGCAGGAATATTCGGGCCGCTCCTTCACTCGTCAGGTCCATGCTGATTGGCTCCAGCAGGGAGGACCTAGTGGCTCGGTCTCGGATGACCAGGACTCCGTCATAACCTTTGGAGGGGTTAAGCGGACCCACGATGTCCCAACTTATCTTGTCCCATGGCTGGAGTGGAGAGGGGAAGGGGTGTAGAGCGGGTCTATTGCTGGTGCGGTTGATCTTGTTCCTCTGGCAATGCCAGCATCGTTGGAGGCGAGCACATACGTCGCTGTCGAGGCCAGGCCAGTCGAAGTTTCGGCGCACGTTTTCGCTGGTCTTCCGGATGCCGGGGTGGCCAGCAGAGGGGGCATCATGGTGGAGGGCCAGGACGTCGTCAGTCAGCGCAGGGAGAACCCAGATCTTGTTCCGATAGTACTTGACTCCATCGGCTTCTTGTACGATGGCGGGGCCATGCGTGGTCTGGGTTTGAGTCTCCTTGATATGGTCCAAGAGGCTCAGGTTGCTGACGGATTTAAAGAGGATGTCGGGAAGCAAGGGGGTGAGGACCGGGGTCGTGGCATCATCGTGGTCAGGTCGCCGAGATAGCACGTCAGCAGCAGTGTTGGTCTTGCCTGGGCGATGTTTGATGTCGAAGTTATAGAGGGCCAGGAGCACTCTCCACCGATTCTGCCATCCATTTAGCGGGTTGGGTTTGCGGAAGTATGCGAGGTTGGCATGGTCGGTTCAAATTTCGAAAGGCTCCAGGGTTGCGATGAGGTACTGGGGCCAGGTTTCAAGGGTGCGGACTATCGCCAGGAGCTCCTTATCGTAGGTATCGTAGTTTTTTTCTGTGTCTTTGAGGGCCTTGGAGAAGCAATCGATCATTGCCCAGTCTCCGTTCTCTTGTTGTTGGTACAGGATCCCGCCTATCATGACATTGGATGCATCAGTTTCGATCTTCCAGTTTCCTTCATCTCTGGGGACCGCGGTTCTCTTCCCATCGAGTAGCTGCTGGATAAGGTGTTCGAAGGAGTTCCTCTCATCTGGGCCCCATTGCCATTCCTTGTTTCCAGTAAGCTGGTGGAGGGGAATTGTGGTCATGGCGAAGTCCGGGATGTGGCGCCTAAAGTAGTTTAGGAATCCAAGGAACTTTTGGACTTCCCTTTTACATTGTGGGACAGGCCACTCTCGGATACCAGCACACAATCGTTCCGATTTCTTGATATGTCCGTGCCAGATATAGTGTCCTAAGAATTCAACCTCGCTCTTCTGGAACTGGCACTTCTCCAATCTTAGGCAGAGTGAGTTTTCTGCAAGCCTGCGGAGGATGGCCCGAGTGATTCTTTGGTGTGTCTCCAAGTCTGGGGTATGGATGAGGATATCATCGATGTAGACATGTACATGGCCTGTGGCTATCTCCTCGCGGAGAATAGCATTCATGAAGTGTTGGAATCTGGCCGGCGCGTTGGTCAGTCCAAAACCCATTACCGTATACTCGAATTGTCCTTCTGGGCAGATGAAGGCGGTCATCCACTCGTCGCCCTCTCAGATCTTAATGTTGTTGAATCCACAGACGACGTCCATCTTGGTGAAGAACAATTTTCCAACAAGGGCATCGAGGATGTCCCGTATAAGGGGGAGCGGGTGCGCATCCTTTTTTGTCACGGTGTTGAGTTCATGGTAGTCGATGATGATTGGGCAGAGTTTCTTCCCTTCTTGTTTGAAGAAGAGGGGCGAGGCCCACAGGGAATTCAAGGGTCGTATTCGTCCACTCTTCAGATTCTCCATGATCCAGGATTTCAGCTCGGGGTAATAGGTGCAGGGTACCGAGTAAATCTTTGATCGTTTAGGGACAGCTCCTTCTCATAACTCGATTGGGTGGTCGATAGCTCCTTGGGATGGCGGTAGGTTAGCAAATTCCTCGATGGAGAAGACCTTCGGAAACTCCTCGTGGTAGGGAGGGACCAGGGTCTCGACGAAGGTTCCTCTCACGAGTGTTGTCTGTACTTGCGGGAACTTGATTGTTCGCTCGATCCAGTCGATCGTGGGATTGTTCTTTCGTAGCCAGTCGTCTCCGAGGTAGAGGTGCGGGGGGTGGAACTGACCAACCAGGAGGGTGACCTTTTGACGGAAGTTCTGTCTGATAGAGATAATCAGATTGGCAGTTTTAGTCACCATTCCTAGAGCATTGGCAGTTCCGTTGGCGTTGATTGAATATAGGGGCTGGGGAAGGTCGTGTAACCTTAACCCTAGGCTCTGGGCATATTTTTTGTCGATGGCGGAGGCCGAACATCCCAAGTCGACAAGGGTGTATCCCAGCTTTCTTCTCCTGTTACTGGGATTTTCCATTGTTATTGGTATTTCCATACAAGGCTTTTCCGGGTTCGCCTTGATTTTCTCTTTCCTCAGGTTCAGTCTGGGGGGCGGAGAAGGGGTCACCAGGACCAGTTTATTTGGCACAATGTCGCGAGGGGGTATATAACTTTTCACTGGCAAAGAGTCTGAACTCAATCTTTGCCATTTCCAAAATCTGCGATTTGTTTATCTCTCACATCAACCAGATCCTTCAACCTCGCAATCTCGGCCTGCATTTCTTCCAGCTCATCGCTCGAGGCGGTCGCGGGTATTGGGGCGATCAGGGCAGGGAGGGAAATGACTCCTCGGACCTGCTGGGTGCGTCACGTAGGTGGGAGCGGGCAATTCTTCGAGATGTGGCCGAAGCCACGACAGTTGTAACACTGTACCTCGGCGGGCTTGGGTCGCAAGCGGTCGATGATCATCGCATCGGGGTGTGGGGTGGTCGCGGGCGCAACAGGGGCGCGAGTTTGCGTAGTCACAGGGCGGGCCGGAGGGGCCGGGGTGTGAGCTTTGCGGAGGGACTTGAATTCTTGCCATAAGTCGTCCATGCCTATGGCCTTGTTCCTCCACCCGATGTAGGTTGCGGGGAGTTCGTCGCTGTTGTATATTTTCTCAACCAGGGGCTGGTTGAGGCTGTTCTTGAGGTACTCAATGAGTACCGATTCGTGGTGGGCAATGGTGAGGTGGGCTTGACGGTAGAGCCGGTCGAATTCCATGAAGAACTCGCAGGCGGTCTTCCCACTCTGCCGGAGCTTCTGGAGGTTGGCGAGGGCATGTGTCTCGTCGGCCGTGTCGGGGAATTCGTCATCTAGGTCATTAATGAAATTTCCCCAGTTACCTGTGGTTTCCATTTCTATGATCCAGTCGACGCAGGCGTTAGCCCATTCCTCCGTGTATCCTAGGCACATCTTATTGAGGACGAAGTAGATTTTCTTTGTGTCAGTTTCGTAGCAGTCAGGCTCACAGGCGAAGAGGAGTGTGAACTGACGTTTGAACGTGCGGTAGCCGGTTTTGCTACCATCGAAGTCTCTGACCGAGAGACCACTACTCGATGTCGGTGTCGAGGTCGTACGGCTCAATTGATGAGATGGATGAGGGGGCTGGGGAGTAGACATCTTCGGTGTTGATGATTGGCTCAACAGGGCCGGGCTGAGATATCTGGATGGTGGATCGGTGTCGGGCAGTGAGTTCTCTGGCAGCGAGAAGGTCGGGGATGTTTGTCGGGGTGACAGTGGTCGTGGGAACGTTAGCAGGGATCTGGGAGCATCGAATAGAAACGGAGGGATAGGGGATATTGGCACGGGGCTTCCAATCCACAATGGATCTGGTGGCGGTATTGATGAGGTACTCGGTACGGTATCCAATGGCTGAGATGAAGCGGTCTGGGGGATGCGTCTGCGTGCACTTGTCGGCGAAAGTGCGGGTGGTGGGTATGGGCGAGGGGGTGCGCGAAGATGCGGGGGCTTCGGTGGAAGTGGGGGTCGGGATATTTTTGATTTGGTCGATGTCGAGGCCTTCTAGGTCCTTGGCGATGTCTCGTTCTTGTTGTTCAACCCAAAGATTGAAAAGTTGTTCGTATAGTAGTCGCAGGAGGTCTTTGACGGTATAGTTCTTGTAAAGTTGCTGGTGCCTGAGAGCTCGTGACGTAAGTAGTCCGGTAGGAATGAATTGTCTTTCAACTCCTCGGTAAACTGTGCTGTGTGGGTAGCGGTGGTATTCAGGGGTATTTGGGCAGGTAATCGCGGTAGGGGTTCGTATGTCAATATATCAGAGTTGGAGTCGTCTCCACGTTTCTCTAGCTTCTGTTAATCCAAGGGGAGCTGGCAGATGTTGGTTGTATTGCCATTGGTGGTATTTGCAGTCGACGGGGTCATTCGTTCGTGTGACGTAGGGTGCGTAGGAATCCAGGGTGAGGTAGAGAAATAACCGGGTCCTGGTAGGAGGCGGTGGTGGTCAGTCTTGTTATTCTCAATTTACCCTCCCTGTCCGCATCCTGCCCAGCTAGCCTGCCCAGGACTGACTAAGCAGTGAGCCATAACAGGATGTCCTTGCGTCTGAAGATCTTCTTGCCCTTGATTATGAGACCTTCCCTTAGTGTTTTGTTGGCTTGTTTTGCAGTTCTGAAGGTTAGTAGAACAAAGGCAGTTTTCTGGTTTGTGGTGCATTTCTTTGGGTCTTTCAGGTACTTAGCTTCTTTGATGGCTCCAGCCAGGAGCTCATTGATGATTTTGATTGTTGTGTTTCCAGTGTTGGGGTCGAAGGACACTGGTACATACTCGCATATAACTCCATATCCCTGTTTCCTTACCTTTATCAGAACCCCATAGTGGTCAGTAAAGCCTCTCTTGACATCTTCTTGTCTTATCCATTCTGCAGCCTCTTTGTTTGCCATGAGGTACAGGACGCATCCATGGGTTAGCTTCTGTGCGCCTATGAATAGTTTGTTGATGGGGGGGCATCCTGGGAAGGTGTCTGCCATTAGGTCTATGGCCATGTTGGCTTTCTCCACCAGGGCCCTTTCCATTGGTGGGTTGTCTGATCATGCCGTGGTATCATCGTTTGTCATGTCTCTTTCAATGATGAACTTTCTCATTCTTCCTTGTGAGTGCACCAATACTTCTTTAAAGGGGATTAATTTCCAAGTTTGACTTAACATTTTGTGCCAGTTTTAACTCCAAATTTGGATTCAGATTTAAATGATTATTTTTATTCAAAGTTTAAGATGGCATTTAAATTGACATTTAGCCAGTTCTAAATACAGAAACCCCTGATGTGTCATGGAATTGGACTCAACCCATAACTGCTGTGTCACCCATTGCACCACAGTCTCCATCTAGAAAATAAGATTTTGTGGCTCAAATTGAGAGGTGTATCACTCAATATCCTCCAGTTTAATTCCAAAATCACCCATCACATCATCTGCTTGAGGATGTCCTGCTTAGCAGAAGATGTGCCAAAGTGGCTGCTAGATGAATGCTTGCTTCCTGAAGCATGAAGGGGAGTTGACTGCAATATGGGAGTTCACAACATGAGGAGACAATTATGGGGGTAGGTGGCACCATATGAACCTTTTCAATAATATGTTCCTCAGGTGTTTCACCAAAAACAATCACAGTTCAAGATGTGAAATTTACCCAGCCAGGCACTTTGGGTAGCATGTGACATTGTTCAATACAAATATCAGCTATTCACATTTGCAAAGAAGGCTAGGGATGTCCAATGGCTATTTGAGCCCCTAGTAAGTCTTATATACCAATGCATAAACACATTTAGAGTTACAAAATACAATAGTATGTGCCAGGTTCCTGGCATGGCCTTGATTATCCCAGATCATTGTGTGCCAAGTCCCATTTGCTGCAGGTCCCAGGTAAGCATGAAGACTGGATGGGAAGTGCTCAGCACTGTTGCACCTAAAATACTTGGGACCTGAGACACCTGGGACACCTGCCTGATACCCTGGGACACCTGAGACCTGGGACACCTGAGACCTGGGACATCTGAGACCTGAGACCTGAGACACCTGAGACACCTGAGACACCTGGGACATGGGGTACATGGGACCTCCCTCAGGTACAGGGGACTTGGGATACCTGAGGCATGGCACCTGGGAGACCTGAAACCTGAGACACCTGGGAGACCTGGGACCTGGGGTATATGGGACCTGGGGTACAGGAGACTGGGATACCTGAGGCATGGCACCTGGGAGACCTGGTACTTAGAATCTGAAATATTGGACTTGGCACACTTGAGGTTCCAGGTAACCCAGATTTCAAGTGTGACAATGTGACAGGTGACAAAGTACTTCAACACAGGTCACACTGTGACATGTCACACCTAAAATTCAATAATGAACAAATTATTGTAGGGTGTCATATACAATGAGGGGACATTTGATATAGGATGTTGGATGCAGAATAATTGTCTGGGCCAAGCTCTTCTTGCTCATGTACATTAATATCTGGTGGTATTAATACAGTATCTGGTAATTTAGATGAATGAGCAGTGCATTAGGGCTGGAAATAATGATATGTGTGCTACCAAATGTAAGGTAGTGATATCAGACCTGGAATGCAGGTTAAAGAATATTATTCTGAGCCAAGCCCTTCATAAGGGGTTATCAAAATCAAATGATCTACCTCCAGAGTTGCTTTCCATGGCTGGGAACATAAGGACAAGAGTGATACCATATGCAGGGATGGAAAATGAGGCAAGATACACCCCAAAGAATACTGACCTGGGCCAAGCCTATTTTAAGGGCACTCTGCATATCAAGTCATCTGAGCCTCTAGTTGCCAATTTTGGGTGACCTGAGATCTGGGCCCACCCTATTATGTAATATCTGGGCCCATGCTCAGCTGGGTCTATAAGATGGCCACCAGTCAAAATGGGCTGGCCCTATAAGATGGGAGTTGGGTATGCTGAAGGGTGTGGTGCAGACCAGTACAGTTATTACCTCCAGGAGGCTGTAGCATCTTGACCAAAGGTATCAGTTGTGTTCACTGTTGGCGCTGAATCTATACTAGCTTGGATTGCCTCTGTGGCCTCCTGGAAGTCATTGAAGCTATACCACACAAGTTATGATAATTGATGATAGTGTATTACAAAATGTTACTGACATGCTTTCTGGATCTGCAGGGAGCACTTCTGAATATCTGGTTACTTCACAATTTAGCACCAAGATTCAGGCAATGCACCAACCAATATTTGAGCTGATGGGGCATGACAGCTGAGATTGCAATTCTGCTGCTCTTTGGGTATCCCTCTGAGAGTTACATCAGCAAACCCACTTTTGTCTCTGTAGAATGAAGGAAATCTATAGCTAGGGTATAGCTTGCCATAGCTTGCCATAGCAGCTTAGTATCTATGCAGTGTGGTGTAGCTCATGGTAGACTACACATACACCTGGAAATCATTGCATACAAATGGAGGAATTCTTGTAGCAACACCTAGATTGCAGGAGGACATGTCTGGGCCTATGTCAATGACGTGATAGTGTTTGCAGAGGACTTGACTACTCACTGGTATTGGATGGATTGGGTCTTGCAGAAGTTTGGAGAGAATGGGCTATGCCTCAGGCTCAGTAAATGCAAGTTTGAGAAGAGTGAGATCATCTTCCTGGGAATGAAGATGTCTCACAACTGCTTGGAACATGACCCAGCAAAAGGCAAAGCAGTGCAGAACTGGCCATGGCCTTGGAACATCAAAGATGTGCAGAAGTTTAACGGAATGCTAAACTACCTCCATTGGCACATTCCGAACCTCTCAGCCCAAGCTAAACCATTATTCTGGCTGACTGGGAAGGTTCCATGGAAATGGGAGGAGGAGGAGGAATTGGCCTTCCAGGATCTTTGCCTGGCACTCATATCGGCCCCAGTCTTGGCTCTACCACAAGACAAAGGGAGATGGAAGGTAGAGATGGATGCAAGTAACTTGGAAACAGGTGGAGTACTCTTGCAGTAGCAGACAGACAGGACCTGGAGAGTCGTAGATTACATCTCCAAGGCCCTCACTGCAGCTGAGAAGAATTATGATGTGTATGACAAGGATTTCCTGGCAGTAATCTGGGCACTATGGGAGTGGTGGGCCTACCTAATTGGTGTGGAGGAGACCATCAAAATCTGGACAGACCATGCTAACCTCCAGTACTTCCAGAAGCCCCAGAAGTTGAAACTGAGACAGGTCCATTGGGTTGGGGAGCTCCAGTGCTTTGACTTTGAGATAAAGTATCGCACTGGAAAGCCGAACATGAAGGCAGATGCACTCTCACAGAGGCCAGACTATGGAGAGATGGTGGAGGAGGATGTGCTGGTGCAAGTCCTCCCAGAAGTGGAGACCCTCAGGCGAAGAGTTTTGGAGAAGAGATCCATTCTGACCTTTGGGGCCCCTCACCAGTCCAAACCTTGAATGGACGATCCTACTACTGCTCCTTCATTGATGATTGCACCCGATGGCTTCACCTGAAGCTCCAGCGAACCAAGGACAAGACTTTTGTGTCCTACAAGGAGTTTGAAGCATGGGCAAAGACTCAGCATGGTGTGGGGATAAAGAGGCTGTGATCTGATTGAGGTGGAGAGTACTTGAGTATAGAATTTTCTGATTATTTGAAAATTCATGGTACTGAGCAAAGGCTTACCACTCATGACACCCCAGAACACAATGGAATCGCTGAACACGTTAACTGTCGACTTCTTGAGAAAGGATGAGCCCTTCTTCACCAGAGCCAGCTGCCAAAATACCTATGGGGAGAAGCCATTACACATGCAGTATGGTTGAAGAATCGCTCCTACACTCGAGTTCTTGGCAGAACACCATTTGAAGCCCTCTCTGGAAAGAAACCCGACCTTGGGGGCCTACCAGAATGGGGATGTCAAGTCTGGGTTCATGATAGAGATAGAACGAAGCTAGATGGAAGGGCAAACCTTGGGAATTGGGTTGGTTTTGATGCAGAGAGTACTCATGCTCACAGAATCTATTGGCCAGGACAGCGAAAAGTGTCTGTGGAACAAGATGTCAAATTTGGTGCTATTGAAATCACTATTCCAGGCCCACTGATCGAGAGAGAAACAGGACGATACTACAGTCATCGATCAGCCAGCCAGCACCCCTAACGACACTCCAATCCATATCTCCACTGAACCAAGGCCTAAACAAGCAATTAAACCATCAGAATATGTCCAACGACTCCAGTCTGGTGAAGGAACCACCAAGGGACACTATAGGAGTGGAAAGCAGGTTGGCACATTGATTCCACATGGAGTACAGACTCTAGAGATGATGGGGGCTTTTGGAGAATGTGTGCAGACTGTGGAAATGGAAGGAACAGATTTTGTGATGATTTCAGGTGCTATTGAGGGACCTGACCCACTCACTTTACACCAAGCCAAGCGACGAGATGACTGGCCAAAGTGGGAGGAGGCTATCCTGAAGGAGCTGAAGGCATTGGAGGCTGCAAAGACTTGGACCCTTGTCAAACGACCACCTGACAAGAATATTATCAGCAGCAAGTGGGTCTTTGTCATTAAATATGGTCCTACAGGCAAGGTTATCAAGTATAAAGCTCGACTCGTCGCTAGAGGCTTCACCCAGATCCATGGAGTTGATTATACTGAGACATTTGCTCCAGTTGCCAAGCTTTCAAGTTTCCGCATGCTCCTAGCCATGGCAGCACGAAGGGATTGGCCTATCGATGTTTTTGACTTCAAC
Source organism: Clavaria fumosa (assembly GCA_951802425.1). Classification (NCBI taxonomy): domain Eukaryota; kingdom Fungi; phylum Basidiomycota; class Agaricomycetes; order Agaricales; family Clavariaceae; genus Clavaria; species Clavaria fumosa. The sequence continues at coordinate 235,020 of OX637803.1, read as the reverse complement.
AGTGCATTTTTGAATGGGAGACTGGAGGAGGGTGAGGAATTATACATGGACCAGCCTCCAGGGTATGAGAAGGGCGAAGGAATGGTCACCAAGCTTCACAGGACCATCTATGGGCTGAAACAAGCTGGTTGGAAGTGGTATGAAACACTGGTTACCACATTAGTTGGTTTTGGGTTTCAACGTGCTGAGTCTGACTTTGGGGTCTTCTACATTTGCCATGCTCATCACTCAGTTGTTCTGGCGATCCATGTTGATGACTGCACCATTACTGGCACATCTGCCATGATCTTGGATGACTACAAGCAGTGCATTGGTGAACAGTTTGGAATCACTGACCTAGGGCCCATACACTGGTTACTAGGGATCCAGGTCACCAGAAATCGATTGGAATGCACCATTTCCCTTTCCCGGCAAAAGTATATCGACTCTATACTCTCCTGTTTCAATCTCGCCGAGGCCCAACTGCTATTTCTTCCATTTGACCCCCATGTTTCATTGTCAAGGTCTCACTGTCCCACAACCCCTGATGACATTTCTTACATGAAGAAAGTGCCATATCACGAGGCCATTGGTTCCCTCATGTATCTGACTCAGCTATTGGGATATCTGACTTGTGGGTTCGATGTGTTGTGCGCCGGGTAGTGGGATGGTCGGATGGTATTGTGTGTTGAGTCATTGGATGGTCAGACGGAGTTGAGTGTCCAGTAGCTGAATGGTCCAACAGTGCGTTGGCCATCACCGCATTTGTATTCGTGGTGATCACACTTGGATTTCTGCAAGGATAGTTTACAAGTCATTATCCAGTATACATCAAGAAGAGGGAATGCACATTGATCCCTTCCTTGCCTCGGCAAGTTTGTTTGTCAAAGTGCTAAGCTTGGCTTGAAGTGCTGCCTTGCGAGCCCAGGTCTCCTGTTCGCGCTTCTACCATGCCTCGTTGTGAGCATGCATCTCTTGTTCACACTGCTACCAAGTCTGTTTGTTAGTGCGCATTTCTTGCTCATGCTGCTGCCAAGCCTGTTCGCGCACTTGCATTTCTTGCTAACACTGCTGCCAAGCCTGTTTGCACGCTTGCATTTCTCGTTCTCACTCCTGCCAGGCCTCATCCCGGACCTGAATTTTCCTGCGATAAGCCTGCTCAGATTCAGCAATTTTCGACTGCACCATGTTCCCAAGTACTGTCAGGATCTGTGGGTCAACCGATGCAAAAAGGTCAGAAGTTGATGAAGAGGACTGTTGATTGTTGGATTCCATGGATGCGGTGAATGCCAGAAAGGTAGCGAAGGTACTGGTAAGCGGAAGAGTGGGCACCCCACGTTGCTAGCATGCAGCACACTGTTCTATACATTAATTAAGTCCATGCTCAGGCGATTCAAGTAAATTAATGCATTAATCTATTGTAATTACAGTAAGTGCGTGATGCATAGAAGACGGTAAGTTTGCGAATGGTGAGGATGCATCACACAAAGGGAGATGATGCATGGTCATAGGGTACATGATGCATGACTCCGAGGGGATGATGCATGGCCATAGGGTACATGATGCATGACTCCTGGAGGGGATGATGCATGGCCATAGGGTACATGATGCATGACTCTTAGGGGATGATGCATAACTCTTGGGTAGACAATGTGTGACCGCAATTTAGATAATACCTGACTGTAGGTAGACAACTGTACTGTAGACAATGCATGACTCTTGTTTGACTGCAGTGTAGACCCTAGGATATACAGTGCCAAAAGGCTAGGTATTGTGTGGAAGTTTGGCCTGGGGAAGACAATGCACATAGGGTGGATGTGCTACTAATATGAAGCAAGTGATGCATCATGGCTGGGAGGATGCATTATCTTATTGTGGGTGAGAATGCGCTACAGGAGACAGGTGATGCATAACCTAGAATGAGAAATCATGCATTAACTTATTGTGGGTGAGAATGCACTACAGGAGACAGGTGATGCATAACCTAGAATGAGAGATCATGCATTACCTTATTCATCAGCAAAACAGATTGGACAGGGCTAGGTATGTACTGGTATATACTTCTCTATACTACATATAGGTGTTGTAAACCACTTAAAACCAGTACATACCTAGCCCCTGTCCAATCTGTGATGTTGTGGGTGAGAATGCACTACAGGACTCAGAGACAGGTGATGCATAACCTAGAATGACTCAGAGAGATCATGCATTGCATGGGTAGTGGCAAGGATGATGCATTACCCTATGGCAGAGGTGTCTGTGCTACGGGACTTGGGAGACAGTTGTGAGGATAGATAGCTGGATCGATGAGCATAAGATAGCGCAGCAGAGCAATGAGAACACATCACAAAGTCCATCTCAAAGAGGTGTACTACAGGTCAACAAACTAAAAATTGTGCTGCTGATGAGAGGTCCTTGATGAGGTGAGGATCCAAGGTAACAGCAGTGCTGTTATCCCAACCAATCTGCGAAACAACAAGGGCAGGAACTTCCTGCCAGAGTGATTTAAATATAGCATGGAGTCCCCGTTGGACGCAGGCTTGACGTTAAGCATATGCCTGTGTACCTTCCATCCAACGATGGAGCAGTTGTCGACTGCCAAGCAACTTGTCGGCAGCACGCTCTGCAGCCCCTACATCACGCCGCAAAAACATTCCATGCCTTTCCCAGAATTTTTTTTTCCACCGCAAGAACTCTAGGACACGCCTCATCTCCTCCAAAAGCAACCGCACCTCTTCTGTCCAGCGGTGAGCGTGTGCTCTGGCCTTGCACCACTCGACTCGTAGTGCTAAAGTCTATGAGTAAAGTTCAGAAGTTGTAGGAATAACACCTACATTCGTGCAGGCTCTCATCCCTGGCTTTCAGTTGCCCATGTCTCCAGATCCACGAAAGGGATCACTTGCCTTCTGACTCCCCATCTTTTCCAATGGCCATGGCACGGACATCTTCACCATGCAATTCTGGCAGCAAGGACATCCAGGATTCGTCCTTTTGGAGGATTGCACAGTATTCATCAACACTTGCATCAATGGACCTTTGGACTTGTGAGATTGTTGAATTAGTGCGGGTATTCGCTTGTTGTCCAGAAATGAAACAGTCCTTATACTTGTATAAGTGAGAACAAAGTTGTAAATTCCTCCGCAGATTGTGGAGAGAATCATTTGCTTGGGCGATGCGAAGCTCCCATTCAAAAGAGTATAGACGACGATCACATGGAACTTTGTCATAGACGGATGATGGAAGCCATAGCGGAATAGTTTGCGGCTGGTCTAAAGCCACACTTGCAGAGTCCCTTCGAAGTGCTTCTAGGCCAGGAATATAACACATCTGAATGGAGCACCAGCTGTCGACCTTGCGCTGGAGCCCGTTTTTTCGCTCTTGCATTTTTGCAAGTTGGGCATCGGTGGGATGTTGGCCAAGTGCGAGTAAATCATCATGCAAGCACTGCCTGGACAATAAGATCAGTTCTGTATCTCATGTAAAACAGTTGTACTACATACTGTTGCCCCTCTAAGTCCAAGCCCATCGAAATAAGAACGCAGGGGGAGATCGTGTGATCGAGAGTAGAAATGGCACCATCCTGAATCTCTTGTGCCTCTTGCTGCAGTAGAGACAGCTTTACAGCTGCAAGCCCAACAGCTACATCGAGCAAGTCAGTACAAAGATCAACTAAGTAAATGGCAACACACTTGTGCCCTTAAACTCGAAGGGATTTGGCTTGGTGCTATCCAGTTCCCATGCCTCGATAGCATCGGTCCATTTAGCTATTGAATCCTTGGGGAGTGAGGTGCTCAGCTCCTGAAATGCTTGGGGAGTGAGGTGCTCAGCTCCTGAAATGCTTGGGTGTGTTCATTCCGTTCTGGAACAGCTGCTTTAATTCTCCGCAATAAAGATGAGCCTGATAGTTTGTCAGCACATTTGGTGTAGGGGAGGAGCTAAAGCTTACCGAGACCACAGATTTTTTTCCAGTTAATGTCACCGAAATGGTCGTCCAGCATATCCCAACAAGATCCAGGTCCCATTTCCTTGGTGCTCGAGCCAAGGGAATTAGTAATGGCCCACCCACGCTCCGGTGCTTCGCCATCAGTCCAGCCAACATGACGAGTAAGGTTAAAAGAGTAAGAGGAATGACATATGGGGCGGTGTGCAGGAAGATGGAATTTGGGGACAAGAAACGTGACCTCGACATTGTCTTGGTCAATACGATAGTCATTGGGGAATGACTGCATGCAGCTCCAGAACTTTCAACTCCATTGGCAGGCAATATCATAAGAGATGACGATGTTTTTCAACTTCAAATTGTGTGGGTGCATGGTATTGAAAAAGATGTAGTCCATATTAACAAATCTGATAGGCAGATATGAATCAATGGTAAGGGTAACGCAAAGATATCCTTACTTCTCACCTTTTTGAAGATCCCCCACTCCATTCGGCCACTTCATCTCATGACGGATACAGTCCACAGTCCCCGCCCCAGTGGCATCCAAAAAGTGAGTGTCTCTTGAACTTGCCCTTGCCATCACGTCATAATTTGAACATGTTGTTTGCTCCTGAGGTAGACCTCCATATTCTTTGAGAAATGCCTTATAGTTCTTTTCCTCAATGAAGTATGCCCAACCACAGCTCAGAGAAGGGTCAGCCATCTCACTTGAAACGTTCTTCCATTTTAATTTAAAGTTTGCATCAATCCCGACAAACAGTGAATAGAGCCAGCGGTAATTTTTGGGCATGTCTTCCCACCCTTCTGGCAAATTTATTCCAGGTTGTGGACATGCGGGACAAAGGAGTGCACATTCTCCTTGAGCTGTTTCAGAGGCCCTGCCATGATCATGACCACGGCCAGCTCGCTTGAGCATCTTAAGATGCCGCCATTCCCTGACCATGCGGAGAAAGGCCCGGTATTGATCCTGTTAAACTAAGATAAGATTCACAGTATGTGGTAGAATGTCGCATTTACCGGAGGGGGTGAAATCACATTATTTGTCAAGCAAGATAACATATTGTGGAATTCGAAGGCAGTAATTTTTGACTCAAAAGACAGAGTTTGGAATTGTCGAAGAGCTTGAAATGTAGCGGCTGATCTTGGGGCCTTTGTCGTGGATGGGAATAAACGACTCCGGAGCATTTGTTCTAAAGTACCAGGGGCAGTTTCACATGCGCAGAAATCAAGAGCGACAACGTGGATCCCATTGGTGTGAATAACGACAAATTTGCTCCCTGCTGCAGGTTGAGGATTAAGACATCGCAAGTTTGTTCCATGACCAAGTTGTATCCGAAGCCCAAGTTCCTTGAGCATGGTCCATTCGAAGAACACGCCATTCCACTTCTAGTGATGATGCATCACCAGATCGACAACATCAGATCAAATCAAAATACTCACCTTGATGAAATGAAATGGGGATCGCTTGTGGTTCGAAACAAGACACAGCCCACAGAATAATTCGTCGCCGAAGCAATCTGAGCAGCGGTAGTTGGCTTTACATGTGCCGCACTAACTAAGCCTACTACGATCGACTTATCAGCACCGAAACCTCGCCATTTACAAGATGTCCAAGTGTATTCAAAGCTGTTCTATGACACAGAGTTGAAACCGATCGTTGAGAGGGAGATTGGCGGTCAAAATCTTTCTCGTGAGAAGCAGATAGCTAAGATTATGGAACTGACGAAGAGAGAATATGATAAAGCAAGTGACGAGGTGAAAGCGAAGGTGAAGGCAAAGAAAGCAGAGCTGTATGAGGAACAGCAGCTGAACCTTGAATCGGGACCGACGGCCAAACAAGCTCAAGCTGGTCTCAACAACTTATCGGACCTGGCTGGCAGGCTTTTCAAGTACATCAAACAAACGACCGGTTGGACTGGATTCCTCGTCGTTGGAGGTCCTCAACCTATTGGAGGGGGACTTAACGTTGCATCGTAAGGACCTCATTTTAAACCCTCGCATTCCTTACTGAGTTGGCTGTGTGGCGAACTGCAGGTACTTCTCAGATGAGGATATGGCCAATGGCCAAACATTCCAGACATTTCACCCTACATATCAACGCGAGGTTGTCGTACCGTTTGGAGAATACCTGCGAATGATCTATTGTGAGTTTCTAATTTGTTGTTGTTCTTTCTTTTGCTTATTCGCAACCAGCCCCCAGCAGCATTACTACGCTGCAAGATTTAACCACAAACTCCGACTTTCACAATGATCCCCATGTGTCCCAGAGCTACTCCAGCATATCAAACGGAGCCAATCTCTCCAGCATTTCCAGCGTCCCCGACTTGATGAGTATTCCTAACATCCCCGATCTTTCCAATCCACCCGATCCACCCGATCTTCCCAATCTACCCGATCCTCCCTACCTTCTCTTTCCACCCGATCCGCCCAACCTTTGCGATCCTCCCGATCTTCCTGGTGAAACCAACACGTCCAATCGTTCCTCCGACCCGCCATTCTCATTCGACGAGGGTCTTGACCCCGGTACAACCAACATGCCCAACTCTTCCTCTGGCCAGCCGTTCTCATTCGATGAGGGCCTTGACCCCGGTTGGATGGCCTCACTTCCCAACAGTTTCTTCGATGCCCTTCCTTGCATCCCTGGTAATGCATCATCGTTTAATCATCCAGGGCAAGTCCTCCCAATGCTCCCAATCCTGACCTCATCCCATCTCAGAATGCCCAACACCCCTACAACTCTTCATGTCATTCTTGGCCCTTCAAATCCTCCTATGTTGAACGGCACTATAACTGACACAAATAATGAAACTTTATTGGACAACATTCCTGCTGTGTTGCCTACTATGTTGCCTACTACTGCCAGTGATGCATCGTTGCCACCACCTTCTGTTTTCGCTGAATCTGAAAACAATCGGCGTCGCTCTGCACGCACTATTATTCCGACAGAGAAGGGCAAAGATATCGACTTTATTTTCATGGCAAGCACTGACAAGGAGAATGAAGCGACTGAAGGTGGACGTAAGCGAGGTGCTGAGGGACGGGATGGTCGAGGTCACAGTCGTGGTCGTGGTCGAGGCCAAGGTCGAGGTCGAGGTCGAGGTCAGGGGGATACAAGGACTGCAAAACGGGTGCGCAGTGAGGCCTAGTGCGGGGAGGGGCAAAGACCAGAACCTGATGGCCCATAATCTTTTTGACATTCGAGTATCATTTTTGTAGTTAGTGTTTGCACAATGCATCCCCACATTTGTCTCGGCTTTTGAAAGTAGTGATGCATCATTTTGCTGTGACACAGTAGGTACATGAGTGGTACTACGAGAAACTCATCCATATGTAAAGTAGAATGTCCGATGATGCTGTGTATTGCGAATCCATAAAAAAGGTGGCAAAGACCCGCCCACAGAAGCTTGTGTAAACGACCCACAAGCCAATGACCTGCATCTCTTCAGCTTGCTTACCACATTCCGATGTAGAGACGTATGTACAACTCTGCAGGGTGCAACGTCCTTATTGCGATTCGCCGCAACCTTGCGGATGTTCGAAGCGGAAGCACATCGAGGTTACGAGGGGGTGCGATGTCAGGAGCTGGGGACAGGGGACAGGGGATGGACAGGGGATGCAATACGGCGGGAGGTGGGGATGATGCAATGTGATGTGGCAGGAGCCTGAGAGATGGGGGTGATGCATACAACGGAGGTGATGCAATGCGACAGGAGATGGTGCGATGCAATGTGACAGGAGCTGGCAAAGCAGGGTGAATTATTTTGCCATGATACTGCAGATCTACAAGAAATCCACCCACCTGTAACGCGGAATAGCTCTGAAGATACCAGCCCATAAAACAAAGGGATGCGATGTGGATGCTAGGGGGACAGGAATCCGTAGGGAAGCGATGCTAGGAGCCGGGGAGATGGGAGACAGGATGATGCAATACGGCGGGAGCTTGGGATGATGCAATGTGCTGGGAGGCAGGGATGATGCATTGAGGAGATGGGGATGATGCAACGCGACGGGAACTGGGGAGGCGAGAGTGATGCAATGCGATGGGAGCTGGGGAGGCGAGGGTGATGCAATGTGATGGGAGCTGGGGAGGTGAGGGTGATGCAATGCGATGGGAGCTGGGGAGGCAAAGTGATGCAATGCGACACGAGCTGGGGAGGCAAGGGTGATGCAACACGATGGGAGCTAGGGAGGCGAGAGTGATGCAATGCCACGGGAGCTGGGGAGGCGAGGGTGATGCAATGTGATGGGAGCTGGGGAGGTGAGGGTGATGCAATGCGATGGGAGCTGGGGAGGCGAGGGTGATGCAACACGACGGGAGCTAGGGAAGCGAGGGTGATGCAATGCGACAGGAGCTGGGGAGGCGAGGGTGATGCAATGCAGTGGCACAGCGACTTACCATCTTCCATGCATAACCAACTAACGGTAATTAGCCTAAATAATGCATCAGATTGCTCACCTCATGTGCCATGCTGCACACAGTGAGGTGCAACGTTTGACGTGACTAGGTGTGACATGTGTGACGTGACAAGTGCGATTGGACAGCTAGCCAACAGGTTAGTGTCAAGGTGAATGGACATGACATGTGGCTGAGTGATTGGACAGCTATTTGTGCACCGTGACACAAAACGTTTGAGATGAAGGAGGAAAATCCTAACTGGGTGATGGGATTTGAAATCATCGAGGACAGACCATCACATCAGGTCACAATATCGCACCGCCAGTACATCGACACCATTCTGAAGCGCTTCGGGATGGAAGACTGCCGGCCACAGTGAACACCGATGGAGACGAAGCAGGTCCTCTCGAAGTTGGATGCTCCGCAAAATGAGCAGGAGACTGAAGAGATGAAAGGGCGCCCATACCGCGAGCTTGTCGGAGCCTTAATCTGGATAGCCCACATCTTGTGCCCAGACATTATATTCGCTGCTCGTCACCTCGCCCAGTTTAATGCAAACCCTGGCCCCAAGCACTGGGCAGCTGCAAAACGCGTGCTACGCTATCTCGCCAGAACCCGCAATACACGACTGGCCCTTGGTGAATCAAACAAGGACCCGGACTGTCTCGTGGGTTACTCGGACTCTGACTGGGCTTGCGACACCAACGACAGACACTCAATCTCTGGCTACGTGTTCCAACTTGGATCATCGAGCATATCCTGGGGCAGTAAGAAACAACCGACTGTCGCTGCCTCATCAACAGAAGGGGAGTACATGGCAATTTCGTACGCAATCAAACAGGGACTATGGGCCTATGGCTATATTCCTTTCTAACCGAAATTGGCCTCAACCCCGATGGGACATCGACGACGCTCCTTGTCGACAATATCGGGGCCATAGAACTTTCAAAGGAAACTTGCCATCACTCGAGAACGAAACATATCGACGTACACCATCATTTCATTCGTAGTCACATCACTAATAAAACTTTTCTCATTTCACACATACCTTCATTAGACCAACTCGCAGACATTTGCACCAAGCCACTCACTTCGGACTCGTTTTCCTACCTACTTTCTTTCATTGGACTCATGCAATCTTGAGGGGGTGTGTTGGAATACAACATCGCACTACAGTACTTACACATTACGTAATATGTATATTTTCTCGTACCACATGCGTCGCCTACCCTCAGTCTTGATACTTGACTGAGGGTAAGTGAGCACAATTCTCTATGACTTTACAGACTACTTACTTTGCTCTTTAGATCTCGATAGGTAGTGTATATCAAATACTAATAGTCTTGATACTTGACTGAGGATCTTGATAGATCTTCTACAGACCTGACCTCTACCCTCACAGCATCACAATGCAAGGAGGTTATCAAACTTTTTAGAGATGGGAACCTCACACGAGGTGGGGCAGCAGCAAAGATCTTTGCATTACTTCTCCAAGCAGGGAGCAGGTTACCAGAAGAACAAATCACATCAGCCTACTAGTCCTATCTCGACACGCTTGAACAACATGAAAGAATCATTTGACTCGCTGCCAACCGAGGGAACAAAGCGCCGCAGCCTAATGGAGCAGATAACGGACCAGGAGGAGCTGGAGAGACCCGCAAAGAGACACAGCAGGGGAAGGGAGGAGAAAGGAGGGGAAGGAGTCACTCACCAGAGTCAGGGAAACGAATACTTCGCAAACTCCCCATCGATGAAGATCTCTACCCCTGGGCACATCAAGCGAGACTTGCAATCGAACACCTTAGCCCGAGCCTCATTATTAATTTCTCCACAGACGTTAAAAATGCAAAGCTTCACCTTTTGACCACACCAGGAGTACCGCAGTTTCCTGACTCCGAGTAGACGAATCTTCTCACCAGAAAATCTGTCAACCTCAACATCATCTTCTCAGGAGCATACGCAGTCAATCTTGAGTCCCAGACTGTCGAACGGATTGGAGATATCAAACTCTGGACTGGACCTGCTAAACTGGCTAAACTTATCAGGACATCCGGAGATTGGGTTTTTGCCTGGCAAAAAGTGGTTGTTGCGACGAGATTCGCCTTCCCACATAGGGAGAAGGAACTTACGAAGTACACCGACTACATCCTTGGCTTATTCGGCTCAAGGCAGCCCTTGTTGCACTCGAGGAGTATCGAAATAGACAAAGCAATTCGGAAATATGTCGCTGAGTCAAATGACCTCGAGCTCTGCAACTTTGCTGCCCTCTGACAATTTGAGTCATGCTACCTTGATCCGGATGGAGTGAACTTTGAGGCAGAAGGGTCACAAAGCAGACCAAAATGACATGCTGAGTGGAACCCAGAAGAACCATGTCGTCAGTATAATGAGAACAGATGCACACATATGAACTGCAAATTCAGACACATTTGCATCCACTGTGGAGGAGGACACAGGAAAGGAGATTGTAAGGAGAGAGCAAAAAAGAGCGCTTGAGCTCAAAGCTAAGCGCCCATGCTATTTTAGAGAGTTCCTGTGGTGAGATGATGATGAGGTGGTGGGGGTAAGGGCAAATTACTCACTCACTGCAGAACCAGTGCCCAGACCCCCAGCTAGAGAATTTGAGACCAGAGATGGATGGAGGACGGTGCAGAAATACCCAAACCTTTTTAAAATCGTCATGCCACTAAAAACTGATGTGTTCGAATGACTCCTCATCAACCACCCTAATCAACCTTATGTGCAGTCAGTCTTGTGGGCACTCCGTAATGGTTTCTGGCCATGGGCGGGAACAGAATGTACTGAATATCCTGGGTCTTGGGAGAACTCAGAGTGACCACCTAAAACTGAAGCAGAGAGGAAGTTCATACAAGAGCAGTTCAGGGTGGAAGAAGAGAAGGGGCGCTTCTCCCCTGCATTTGGAACAGAACTCCTCCCTGGGATGTTCTCGGTTCCAGTCCATGCAGTCCCAAAACCAGAGTCAGACAAACTCCGCTTAGTCGTCAACCATTCTGATGGAGAATTCTCACCTAATTCCAGAATCCTCAAAACAGAAATTGCTGGTGTCAAACTTGATGGGATTAGGTTGCTTGGGACTACAATCCGAGCCCTTCGCAGCAACGACCCGACTGGCGAGCTCATGATTTACAAGATGGATGTAGCTGAGGCTTACCGCCTCTGTCCCATGCACCCTCTGTGGCAGCTCAAACAGATCGTTTCAGTGGGCAGGACCAAACATGTCGTTCACTGCAACAATTTCGGCGGCCGGGCCTCGCAGAAGGTTTACCACTCTGTCTGAGTCTGTTGCATCGCTCATCGTCTGGATCGCAGTCTTTCAGTGCAGATTGGTCAATCTCAAATGCTACGTCGATGACCATTTTGGCGCATCACCAAAGGGGGATGTAGCATGGTATGCCCCCTATGCCAAGAACATGCCAGCTGAACAAGCAAAGCTCCTCCTCCTTTTCGACGAACTTGGTGTTCCCCACGCTGAGCACAAACAGTTGTCAGGGTCCCCTCTCCGTGTCATCGGTTTTGATGTGGACCCTAATGCCATGCAGGTGTCCATGGCCCTGGAGAAGCGCACCAAACTCATGGCTGCTTGCAAACCTTTCGCCAAGGCTGGTGCATGCATCCCACTGCGAGACTTTTGGGCTCTCCAAGGGCATGTCAATTGGGCCCTCAACATCTACCCTCTCCTCCACCCATCCCTCTCTGCCCTATATGCGAAGACCGCTGGCAAGGTCAAACCGCGCGCACTCCTTCATGTCAACACAGATATCATGCATGAAGTGAGATGGCTTGTTGGACACATCGAGCAGTCAACAGGTGTTCACCTCATCAAAGCCTCAGAGTAGACTGTGCATGACGGAGTAGATATGTTGGAAGCGTATTCTGATGCCTCCAGCATAGGCATAGGGCCATTCCCCCCGATGTCATGCCCAACGGGATTTTCTTCTTCGAGGCGCTGGCTGTGTGCTGCGCAGCCCACCTCTCGTGGAATCACGGATGCCCCTGTCGCCTCCTATGCCACACGGACAACTCGAACTCATTTGATATTTTTCACTCCCTCTGTGCTGCCCCCTCACACAACCACATCCTCCTGTCCGCGATCGATGTGAGGATCGAGGACAACCTGGACATGAGAGTTTTATGGATCCCTGGGAGCGAGAACGTCATCGCAGATGCACTCTCCCATTTGGATGACGCGCAAGCACTGGCCCTAGCCCCTTCTTTGTCAATTGTCAAATTTCAACCCCCTTGGGATGCGCTGGGGGCAGCCAAAAAATGACCACCATCTCCGCGACGTCCCGGCAGCCCCAGCGGCCGCTGTGGACGGTTGAGCACTTGCGACGCGAGCACTCGAGAGTGACTCGACCCCTCTATGACCCTTTCCTACACGAGTGCCCTCAATTCCTACCTCTCTTTCTGCAAGACGCATTCCTTTGCCTATGACCCCACCCCAGACACCCTCAGCCTTTATGTCGCTTACCAGTCCTCATTCATCTCACCCGCTTCCATGGACTCCTACCTCTCGGGCATTTGCAGCCAACTCGAGTCCTACTACCCACACGTCCGAGCCAGCCAAGCATCACAACTCGTTGTCAGGACACTCAAAGGTGCATGGCGTCGCCACGTGCGCCTCACCACACGCAAAAGCGCCCTGTTGTGGGACGACATCTCGCTGGTTTCATCCACCTTCCAAACCTCCCTCGACCATGACAACTACTTATTTGTGGCCATTTTTTACACTGCCTTCTTTGTGCTCCTCCATCTGGGAGAAACAACCATGCCAGACAACCCACAATTGTGCGACCCCTCAAAGTACACCTTACGGTCGTCGTTCAACATCCTCGCGAGCGGGTACAGCCTGTGGCTGCCCAGGTTCAAGGGGGACAGCTTTTTCAAGGGCAACCACATTGTAGTGTTACATCGCGAGGGTCGACCAGATCCCCTGGAACCTATGAAGCGATACTTGACATCGCGAGGTGCCCATTTCCCATTACATCCATGGCTTTGGCTACAGGAATCAGGTACAGTGCCCACCCGGTCCTGGTTCATGAAGCGGCTATGACAGCTCTTCCCCCCCTCCATTGCTGGCCACTCACTGCGCGCAGGTGGTGCGACAGCCCTGGTGGATAGTGATGTGCAAAGCCCGGCCCGGCCTGAAAGCCCCAGCTAGGGCCCGGCTTTGGGGGGCTCGGGCTTTGTCAAAATCAAAGCCGGGCCCTGGGCCCAAGCTCAGGCCTGGCCAGGGCCCAGCCCGGCCCAAGCCCCAGCCTCTGTATATGATACATGTATATGTAAAATGTGCAAATTTTATTTTTACAATATATCATCATCCCCATCTGAGTCAACAAGGTCATCCCATCCAGCTATCTCTTCGCCATCCTCTTCACCCTGGGGACTGTCAGTGGCTGCAGTAGTTTCATGCTCCCAAAAGATGAGATCATGGTGGAATACCTTCTCATGATATTGCCAACAAAAGCACTCGACTTCGTCACTGATGTCCGGTCATGCATGACAATAGGTGGGCCGAGCTTCACAGGACGCGTGGAGCATTCACCATTCTGCTTGTTGCCACTGCACTGGACCATGACAGATGCCACAACGAAAGTGGAAAGCGGCGGCGGGACAGACCTGGCAACAGGTTGTGCTGAAGAGGGCCTGGTGGATGGCACATCGACACCAACCTGCGGACACGGCGTGCGAGGGAACATGCTCAGTGCATGCTGCATCGTCAGCGAGATCTGCGGATGGGCATCATGGGGGGTTGCGCATCAGGAAAAAGAACCCCCAGCAGTAGCTATCAGCATAGACTATGTAGACTACACAGACTGTATAGACTGCTGTAGCATATGTAGTGAGAAAAATAGTAATACATAGAAGGTATGGATTACTATATAGCATGCAATAGACTGGGTAGCATATTATGAGTGCATTGTAGTCACGGTAGTAGAGCCTATGTACTATGTTGAGCCTAGTAGCATATTATGAGTGCATTGTAGTCATGGTAGTAGAGCCTATGTACTATGTTGAGCCTAGTAGCATATTATGAGTGCATTGTAGTCATGGTAGTAGAGCCTATGTACTATGTTGAACCTAGTAGCATATTATGAGTGCATTGTAGTCACGGTAGTAGAGCCTATGTACTATGTTGAGCCTAGTAGCATATTATGAGTGCATTGTAGTCATGGTAGTAGAGCCTATGTACTATGTTGAACCTAGTAGCATATTATGAGTGCATTGTAGTCACGGTAGTAGAGCCTATGTACTATGTTGAGCCTAGTAGCATATTATGAGTGCATTGTAGTCATGGTAGTAGAGCCTATGTACTATGTTGAACCTAGTAGCATATTATGAGTGCATTGTAGTCACGGTAGTAGAGCCTATGTACTATGTTGAGCCTAGTAGCATATTATGAGTGCATTGTAGTCATGGTAGTAGAGCCTATGTACTATGTTGAACCTAGTAGCATATTATGAGTGCATTGTAGTCACGGTAGTAGAGCCTATGTACTATGTTGAGCCTAGTAGCATATTATGAGTGCATTGTAGTTACAGTAGTAGAGCCTATGTACTATGTTGAGCCTAGTAGCATATTATGAGTGCATTGTAGTCACAGTAGTAGAGCCTATGTACTATGTTGAGCCTAGTAGCATATTATGAGTGCATTGTAGTCACAGTAGTAGAGCCTATGTACTATGTTGAGCCTAGTAGCATATTATGAGTGCATAGTAGTAATAGTAGTAGAGCCTATGTACTATGTTGAGCCTAGTAGCAACTAGTGATAGTGCTGTTGGGTAGGATAGTAAGCCTTTGTACTACATTGAATTGACAGCACAGATGTTGTCATGATTATGATATAATCAGGAGCTGAGTGGAGGTGAGGTGAATTCCAGTGCAAGGTTGAAGCAATAAACTCATGAGTGTTTCAGCATGCTATAGATTAGGATTAAAATGAACAATTCATGATATTGTGCAGTATATGACAAGTACATAGAGTAGTCTCTTTTTGTTAGGATTGCTTACATAAGCCATCCCAAAGAGGAGTTGTGGAGAAACCTGGGAGGGTTGTTGGAAGGTCACATGACCTGTGGCTGGGGTCAGATTACATAATTGTAAGATCACATGACCTGGAGCCTGGGCATGTCATGTGATCCAAGGGTCTGAGCATGGGAACACAGTATCTTTTCCTCTTTTGTACTCTTTCCCCCTTATGTTAGTATTGTCGTTGTGACCTTACATTTAAGTTGTGTGAGACCCAGTCTGATACTTTTGGACTAAAATTGTTACAAAGATTTGTACTCCATAAATGAATGCATATCAGTATACTTGTTGAGATAAAATTGAGCTGCTGAATCAAGAGCATTATTTCTGGTCCATGAGATAGGTACATCTGCTGATCCAAAGTGAGGAATCAACAGACAACTGTGCCAAATCCTATCAATGCTGACTACTTCAGCATTTGCAGAATTTTGTCAAGTAGACAAAATAATCTGATACATGCCAGTTGCTAGATCAAAGCTTGTAAGTGGTCTGTACCAGTGAACATATGCTAAAGGATGTGGTACTATGCCCAGGCCATCAGCAAAACAGCTTGGCTAAATGTAAGTATGGACTGGTATGGACTGGTGTGTAACACCCCAAGTTGTCTTGGGGTGTTACATACCAGTCCATACCTCTCTACTGTACCATTTCATTCAATCGACCAGGTGGTGTGATGCATTCCTCTGGTCAAATTTTGAATTGACTGAAAGTAGAAGTCAAGTGTCACATGAGGGATAATTGACTGCCCCTCCACCAGTATATATTAGGTAACTGTCACCCAAAAAGGGAATTTCACCTTACAAATTGACCAATTCCTCAAATGATGTGTGACCAGTGTGATTTTTGGCCAATTTGGGGAGGTGCATGATGCATGACAGGTCAATTGAATGAAATGGTACAGTATACTGACAACTCAGCTGAGCTGTTTTGCTGATGAGATGCTTTGGAAGATCAAAAATCTTGCTACATGAAGACCTAGTTGAAGTTGACATCAAATTGTAGACAATTGATAGCCTTAGACTAACCTTTTAATCCATCCTCTTTCCACTGTGATTTGTTTTCAATGATCAAGGTAGTGTCAAAGCATGGTGGAGTTGCTGGCTTGCATGGTCCATTAGAATGGCCAGGCATTCCATGAATCTGATATAATTGTTCATCAGCTTGGGGCTTGGATGGCAACTTGACAGTAATATATTTATACACATCAAATCAATCATGATAGTTTGGATGAATATGATCTCTTCCAAAAGGTTGCTCCAAAAAGGTGTTCAAAGCTTGGATAAAGCTAGGTACCCATTTATTTTGGTAAATTAGTACAGAAAATATCAATTTTTTTTTTTTGACATATCCACATTAATCTACAGATCAAGTAGTGTCTTATGAAAAAAAAAAATCTTGAGAATTGCTTGAGAATTGACTGAGAAATGGGCCAGAACATTTGTGGGTCACTGATTTGGTAAGCTTGCTGTACTTGTGGATGGTAGGAAGTTGCCATCCCAGAAAGTCGTCACATGCTCTGTGTTGAACTTGTCGTTCTCTCTGCCTCCCACCATCACCCTCTCTCCTCCCTTTCTCCCATCCCCAGCAATGACGACAGCGGCGACAGCACCCTCACCCTCTCTCCTCCCTTTCTCCCATCCACAGCAACGACGACAGCGGCGACGGCACCCTCACCCTCACCTCCAGCGATGACGACGACAGCGGCAGCACCCTCACCCTCACCCTCCTCCAGTGATGATGACGACGGCGGCGGTACCCTCACCCTCTCTCTCTCCTCCAGCGATGACGGCGGCGGCGGCGGCACCTCCTCCCTCTCCCTCTCCCTCTCCTTCAGTGACAACCACGGCAGCGGCGGCACCCTCAGCGAGGGGCCACCAGGTGCGCCCTCTCCCTTTTTTCCATGATTCTTTTCATTTTTTTAAATCTACAGGGCGATGGTGAGGGCGGTGGCACTTCTCCGTCTCCTCTCTCTCACTCTCCTCCCTCTCACTCTCCTCCCTCTCCTCCCTCCCTCTCTCCTCCCCCTCCCTCTCTCCTCCAGCAACTACGACGATGGCAGCGGCAGCAGCAACGCAACAGTGGCGACGGCAGCGGCAGCAGCAACGCAACAGCGGCGGCGGCAGTGGCAACAGAGCAACAGCAGCGGCAGCAACGGTGATGGCGGCGGCAGCGACGGTGATGGCGGCAGCAACAGCGACGGCAACAGCGATGGCAACAGCGGCGGCAACAGCGAGGGTGGCAGCGGCGGCAGCAACATCGACGGCAGCAGCAGCAACAATGACGGTGGCGGCGGCAACAACAGCGACGGCGACAGCGGCGGCAATGACAGCAATGGTGGCGGTGGCGGCAACAACAGCAATGGCAGCGACAGCAGTGGCAGCGACGGCGACGGTGGCAGCAACGACAGCAACGGTGGCGGCAATGACAGCAACGGTGGCGGCAACGACAGCGACAGCGGCAGCAGCAGCAACGGCAATGGCGGCGGCAACGACAGCAACGGCAGTGACAGCAGTGGCAGCAACGGCAACGGCGGCAGCAATGACAGCAACAGCGGCGGCAATGGCGGTGGCAACAACAGCAGCGGCAGCAACAACAGCGACGGCGGTGGCAACAACAGCGACAGCGGCGGCAATGACAGCGGCGGCAGCGACAGCAGCGGCAGTGACAGCAACGGCGAGGGCGACGGCAACGACAGCAACAGCGGCGACAGCAGTGGCAGTGATGGCGACGATGGCAGCAACGACAGTGACGGCGGCGGCAATGACAGCGATGGCGGCGGCGGCGGCGATGGTGGCGGCAACGGCGGCAACAGCGGTGGCAATGACGGCGGCAACGACAGTGACGGTGGCGGTGGCGGCGGCGGCAACAACAGCGACAGCAATGGCGGCAATGGCGGTGGCGGCAACGACAGCAACGGCGGCAGCGGCAATGGCGGTGACGGCAGCGACAGTGGTGGCAGCGGCAGCAGCAGCAGCAGCAATGGCCCAGGCCCCCTACTGCAGTCCCAGACTGACAGCAGGGACCTGGGCCATTGATTTTGTGGTGGCTGGTGTGCAGAGGAAGGAAGGAGCAGTGGTGGCAGCAGGAAGCGGCACATAGCACTACCATAGTCTACTGTAGTATCAACCCGGGCTACCATTTGAGACAAGTGAACTACCATGTACCATTGAATCACATTTATGTCCTTTGTATACTCTGGTGCATTGTATGGGATCTACTCAGTGCTACAGAGCAATATATAAGAACTACCATTACTACAGAGCAATATATGGGAACTACTGTTACTACAGAGCAATATATGGGAACTACCATTACTACAGAGCAATATATGGGATCTACTGGGTCTATATAACTCGTTACTAGCTACTGAGCTACTGCTGCTACCATGACTACATAGTACTATATTGTTTGAACTTTTTTTCCTGATGCGGCAGGGGCCCCAGATCGAATCCAGGAGTAGCAGCTTGGTTTGGAGAGACGACACAATCCAGTGCCCGGACAGCAGAGGTGTAGGGGACACACATGAGTCTGGGCAAAAGCCACCAACAAAGTCTGATGTGTCTCGGTGGAAGAGGTGACCGAAAGTCAGGGACCCCACTGACATCTTCATTGTTATCTAGGCTCAAGGTCAGGGACTCGAACGAGTGTCTGAACTGTTCGAGGTTATCAGCCTTGCAACGATGGCAATGGAGGTGGAAGGAAGCGGCACGACCCCAATACGCATGGGGTAGAGAGCACTTGTGATGCCTCTGCATCACCAGGCTGGGACAAATGGTGGCACGGAAGCCATGGCCTGAGCCTGCGGCCCCGGCTTCTGAAACCTTAAGCTGGGCCCCAGGCCCTGCAAAGCCCTATGAAAAGCCCAGCTCGGCCTGGCCAGCCCAGGGCTTGAGGCCGGGCTTTGCACATCACTACTGGCAGAGGACGGCGTGGCCCCCGAACTCATCTGGGCAGCAGGCAGGTGGTCCTCAAATGCTTTCGAGTGCTACATATGAAAAAACCCTTTCTTACTGCACGTGCTCATCCTGGGGAACAAAGTGGATGCCCAGGTTGCTCCAACCAGATCACCTCCATCTCAAATGACTTAATAAAATAAAATAAAAAATTGGTCCACAGCACTCTGTAACCTTTTGCTCATGTACTTCACTTACTCGCGAACGCTCACCGCACGCTCATCAGACGCTAAACTCTCCACGCACAGATGCTAAACTCTCCGCGCACACCTCTGTATAGTCACAGACGCTCATCGGACGCCTTTCTTACCTACTTACATCTTCTCTATCACGTACAGACCTTGTACCCGGACACACCCCAACTTCAGTGTCTCATCTTCGTGCTGTGGATACTCTTTCTGTAGCCTTTTACCATTTGCTTACACGACCTTGCACTTTGAGCCCCCCAGGTGTCTTCAGACGCCGGGGTGGCTGCTTTACCGCTACCTTATTACATCAGCAACAAGCATTTGATTGGATACAATTAAATAAGAATGATCTATACTACAATTTATCTATACTACAATTTAACATTGATCAGGTGACATAAGACAAAAGCACATGATACAAACGACAAACCTCAAGCCTCAAGCCTCATTTTGGTGGGGCCCCCCGAGCACAGTGAGGGTGGGAGGATCCAGGTAGTAAACAACAAATAGTGTAGTGCAGGCTGCAACCGTAGCGTAGCACGGGTTAGCTGCTAGTTAGAAACAAAAAAGGATTGCTGACATAATAGGTAGAAAGTATACTTGCTGCAGACGCGGACCTCGAGAGGACGAGGCAGAAGGAAGAGACGAACCTAGTGTTCATCATCTTCGAAGTAGAGGTTGGCAC
Source organism: Clavaria fumosa (assembly GCA_951802425.1). Taxonomy (NCBI): domain Eukaryota; kingdom Fungi; phylum Basidiomycota; class Agaricomycetes; order Agaricales; family Clavariaceae; genus Clavaria; species Clavaria fumosa. The sequence continues at coordinate 214,830 of OX637803.1, read as the reverse complement.
CAGGGAACTTGGCCTTGATGACGTCCCAGAGCCAGTACATTGGCGAACCAAACGTGATGTCAGAGGAATCGGTTGGTCCTGTGCCACCAGTGAGGAGGGCAACGAACATGCCGCGGGCGTCGACGACGATGGACCCAGAGTCCCCACCCCTGGAGAACGGACCGGAGTCATTGTTATATGGGTAGACTGCTGCTTCCACCGAATTGCGGTTGCCTAGGGCGAAGTAACGGCGAACATGAGACTCAAATCCAGTCAAACAACCGATTGTGGTGAGCGTGGTGAGGCCGCGCTTTATAACGTATCGGATGGGGTCGCCTTTGTGGTCTTTGTTGTTGGGTGTGCGTATCTCTTCGGCGGAGAGAATCCCTCGGAGCTCGAGGAGGCGTTCGGCAGGATAACAGAAATCGGATGGCGCATTGATGCGAGGGTACATCAAGCTGATGAACTTGGCGGCGTCGATCTCAGGGCCTGGAATATGAACAGTTAGATTAGATGCCTTTAGCTAGACGGATCAGCATGCCTAAGTCGAGCACATTCATCCTGAAGTTCTGCAAGAACTTCTTCTCGTCGAGTTTGACGACGCAAACATCCTTCGTATAACTGTGAGGAGCGGTAGAGACACTGACGGGAGGTGCCCAGACGATGTGTCCAATGACCCGGTCCTTCGGCTTCTTCCACTGCCTCTTCATCTTCACGAAGAACTGCTTGAGCTCCTTGATCGCCGTCTGTGTCTCGCTCAGCTGGTCTTGAGTCTTCACCAGCTCGCGTGCCGCCTGCTCAGCGTTAAGGCCACCGCCCTCCGATCTCGCCGTTAATGCTGTAGCCCGCGTCTCCAAGATGATAACCGTGTTGTTCAGGGTGCCGATATGGCCCTGGATGGATGTGAGGAAGTTGTTGAAAGCTCTGGTGCCCATGAGGACAACCTCCTTCTTAGGCCCGGCTTTGTAGGTGCAGTCAAAATTGCGCACATCTTCTCGGGGAAAAGAACGTACCGACGTAGGAATATAGATCATTGCCTTCATTGTCAGGGAACAGGACGTGGCGGGCCGTGACGCCATAAAGATGGGTTCCCACTCTGAAGTAGAAGCCCATGGTTCCCTGGCTGTCGAGCGTCTTCAAGCCAGCGATAGGCAGGCCAAGTGCAGTAGTCACAGGATCGATGACGGCTTTGAGGGGATCGAGATCCGAGACGGGTGCGAACAGTTCGGGACCACTGAAAGGCCTGGCCACCGACTCACGGTACGCAACCTCGACATCGGAAATGCCGTGCTTCTTGAGGAGATCGAGGATGTCGTTGGAAGAGTGGAATGCGACCTCACCGGTGAGAGTATCAGGCAAGACTCCCACCCAAATCGTGACGGGAGTGGTAACGACTGTCCCGTACGGGGCGACCTTGATGTCGACGTCCTCGTCATCCTCTTCATTCTCTTCATCCTCGTTCTCCTCGTCGTCCTTGTTCTCCTCAACCCAGCTGAAACGAACAAGGTCGACGGACGAATGCTTGATGTTTCGCTGGTCGAGGAGTTCAACAACCTTGGAACGAATGTCAGTCCGCAAATTGCTGCGCTTCGAGAAGATCACGAACCTTAGAACGAATGGTAGCCCACAGATCGTCCTTGCCAAGTTCGTCGTGCTCATAGACTGGCCGAAGCTGCATGAGACGAGAATCTTGCTCTGGCCCTGAGGGCGGTGTGAAGACATCCTTGGACGTCCGGAAGATCAACTTGGGACCCCGGCGTCTGGGACCCCGGATACCGAAATAGTAAAGGTATGCCTCGAGCTTGGAGACTTCGTAGCGAGAAAATTCGACGGAAGAAACGCTGAGGTCGGAGTAGTCTGAATCACTGTCGTTGGATGGGGGGGCGTTGGAGTAAATGGCACACTCGTAGTCGAAAGCTGACGACTGGACGTGAAGCTCCAAGGTATCCACTAGAAAAGGGGTCAGTATAGAAGAAGACCAATTAAATGTAAAAGAACTCGCTTGTGGGAGGTTCAGACACTGGGCTAAGAGAGTAGTTGATTGAGGAAGTGCGTTGAGCGAGTTGAGCGAGCTGGGAGAGTGGTATGGCGACCAGACAAAGTGAAGAGTCGGGGAGAAAGAGAAAGGAGAAAGTCCGGGAATCGAACATAAGAACAATGCGCCGCCTTTGCTGCAAATTTGCTGAGCTGGCCTCTCTCGCCTACGTGTTGGGCCTGGCCTTGGTCTCCTCTCCCTTTCCACCGCTGACATGCCCATTCATAACAGTAGCTACAGCAACAGCAATAACAACACCTTCGCCTTGTCCGCTCCTCCTCAGGCCACGCCCGTGAAACATCACCCATCGCCACCATCACCACCGCACCGCCGTCTCTCCTCAACACCAGACGCTGTCTCAGTGATGCCCGCGACGCTGCCTCACCCTTGTGTGTCTCAAAAAAATCATCTTGTTGTACCACTAATGGCTCGTCGCGCTCGGCATCATCGCCGCTGCTTTATCGCATGCGCCGCCGCCTGCGCGAGAGCGCGTGTCGAGAAGGGGAAGGAGTACGAGGATACGGACGCGGGCCTCGGCGGCGGCGACGGCGACGGCGGTGCAAGCCTGGCGAACGGACATGCAGATACAACGGCGTCGCAAAGTTTCTTCACACTGATCCTGCAGGAGGGCCCGCTGACGCCGCAACCGTGCGGCGCGTTGCTGGGCGCGGTGAGCCAGGGACTGACGCGTTCGACACCTTCGTCGCAGCTGCCCTCGCAACTGCTGCACTCGCCGCCGTCGCAGCTGCCCTCGCAACTGCTGCACTCGCCGCCATCGCAGCTGCCCTCGCAACTGCCGCGCTCGCCGCCAGAGCTGCCGATCATGCTGGGCGCACTGTATTAGCTGAGTGGCCACGTCAGACAGCATGCGAGAGTGCTCCAAGGTGCGCTTTCCAGCGCGTGTACTTGCGTCGAGATAAAAATATACTCAATCATGATCGCTTTTTTCTGGGGGAGCAGGTGCACCTCCACCCATCGTGTCTGATTATGCATCAGTGGGAACAATCGCCGCACTGGCGCGGTCGACGATGACGGCGAGGCCGGGGGCAACAGTAGCAAGTCTTGCGATGGCAGCGCCGGTGGTGGTAGTCGCAACAAGATTATGGTGCTGCTGGTGTGTGGAGGAGCAACGGGAGGTTGTTGAGGATGATAGGGACGTGAGACGACGTAGACAGTGAGTAACTCCACATGCACCTCCTCTTATCCCAGTGCCGCAAATCCCACACTTCACCAGACATGCTCTTCGACCACAAAGTGCTCCAGGAGTATATCCTCTACGCCAGCCAGTGTTCCTCTGTATAATCATCTACACTGTGTTTTACATGGGGGGAACGGGGCACCTGAAAGTTAGGGTGACAGATTAGATAATATCCATCATTGCACTGTAGTTTTAATATCTTGAATACTTCTTTCCTTTCACCCCCTCTCTTTCAACCAGTAGGAGCCTGGGACGAATGGAGATGTATGAAGGACTGTTCTGGACAAAAATCAAATGTTTCATAAAATTTGTGAATGCCCATGCATGCCCATGCATGCATTTGTATGCAAAAAAATGCTGAAATGTGCCAGAAAATGTGAAAAGACATGAAAAAATCAATACTATGATTAGTGCTGTGCAGGGCCCAGCCCAGCTCAAATGCCCCAGCTCAGGCTTGGCTTGACCCAGCTCAGGCTTACAGTTGTGGTGAGCCAAGCTGTTGTAGAAGGCTCAGGGCCAGCCTGGGCTCGGCTCAGGCTCAGGCCCCGGCTTTCAGGAGAAATTTGTAAACTAAGTATCTACACATTTTGTATGTATACATCATCACTGTTCTCATCTTGTGGGGAGGGCTGTCTAACAAGGTATGGCTCGCCGGTTATTTGATAAGTCACTGACATGGCCGCAAGACAGTGGAAGCTGGCGAGCTCACTGCAGTGCCCATGATCACATCAGGAAAAAAAGTTCAAACAATATAGTACCATGTAGTCATGGTAGCAGCAGTAGCTCAGTAGCTAGTAACGAGTTATATAGACCCAGTAGATCCCATATATTGCTCTGTAGTAATGGTAGTTCCCATATATTGCTCTGTAGTAACAGTAGTTCCCATATATTGCTCTGTAGTAATGGTAGTTCTGATATATTGCTCTGTAGCACTGAGTAGATCCCATACAATGCACCAGAGTATACAAAGGACATAAATGTGATTCAATGGTACATGGTAGTTCACTTGTCTCAAATGGTAGCCCAGGTTGATACTACAGTAGACTATGGTAGTGCTATGTGCCGCTTCCTGCTGCCACCACTGCTCCTTCCTTCCTCTGCACACCAGCCACCACAAAATCAATGGCCCAGGTCCCCGCTGTCAGTCTGGGACTGCAGTAGGGGGCCTGGGCCATTGCTGCTGCTGCTGCTGCCGCCGCCGTCACCGCCATCGCCGCCGCCGCCGCTGTCACCGCCGTCACCGCCATCGCCGCCGCCGCTGCTGTCGCTGCCGTCACCATCACCGCCGCCGCCATCGCTGTCGTTGCCGCTGTCGTTGCCACTGCCGTCGCCGCCGTCGCTGTTGTTGCCGCCGCCGTCACTGTTGTTGCCGCCATCGTTGCCACCGCTGTCGCCGCCATTGCCGCCATTGCCGCCGCCGCCGTCGCTGTCGTTGCCGCCGCTGTCGCCGCCATCGCCGCCGCCGCCGTCGCTGTCATTGCCGCCGCCGTCACCGTCGTTGCTGCCGCCGTCGCCGTCGCTGCCGCTGCTGTCGCTGCCATTGCTGTCGCCGCCGTTGCTGTCGTTGCCGTCGCCCTCGCCGTTGCTGTCACTGCTGCCGCTGTTGTTGCCGCCGCCGTCGCTGTCATTGCTGCCGCCGTCGCTGTCGCTGCCGCTGCTGTCGTTGCCGCCGCCGTTGCTGCCGCTGTCGCTGTCGTTGCCGCCGCCGTCGCCGTTGCTGTCGTTGCCGCCGCCGTCGCCGTTGCTGCCGCTGCTGTCGCCGCCGTTGCTGTCGTTGCTGCCGCCGCCGCCGTCGCTGTCGTTGCCGCCGCTGTCGCTGTCATTGCTGCCGCCGTCGCCATCGCTGCCACTGCTGTCGCCACCGTTGCTGTCGTTGCCGCCGCCGTTGCTGTCGTTGCCGCCGCCGCCGCCGTCGCTGTTGTTGCCGCCGCCGTCACCGTCACTGTTGTTGCCGCCGCCGTCACCGTCGCTGTTGTTGCCGCCACCGCCGTCGCTGTTGTTGCCGCCGCCGCCACCGTCGTTGTTGCTGCCGCTGCCGTCGATGTTGCTGCCGCCGCTGCCACCCTTGCTGTTGCCGCCGCTGTTGCCGTCGCTGTTGCCGTCGCTGTTGCCGCCGCTGTCACCGTCGCTGCCGCCGCTGTCGCCGTCACCGTCGCTGCCGCCGCTGTCGCTGTCGCCGTCGCTGCCGCCGCTGTTGCGTTGCTGCTGCCGCTGCCATCGTCGTAGTTGCTGGAGGAGAGAGGGAGGGGGAGGAGAGAGGGAGGGAGGAGAGGGAGGAGAGTGAGAGAGAGGAGACGGAGAAGTGCCGCCGCCCTCACCATCGCCCTGTAGATTAAAAAAATGAAAAGAATCATGGAAAAAAGGGAGAGGGCGCACCTGGTGGCCCCTCGCTGAGGGTGCCGCCGCTGCCGTGGTTGTCACTGAAGGAGAGGGAGAGGGAGAGGGAGGAGGTGCCGCCGCCGCCGCCGTCATCGCTGGAGGAGAGAGAGAGGGTGAGGGTACCGCCGCCGTCATCATCATCACTGGAGGAGGGTGAGGGTGAGGGTGCTGCCGCCGTCGTCGTCATCGCTGGAGGTGAGGGTGAGGGTGCCGTCGCCGCTGTCATCGTTGCTGTGGATGGGAGAAAGGGAGGAGAGAGGGTGAGGGCGCCGTCGCCGCTGTCGTCGTTGCTGGGGATGGGAGAAAGGGAGGAGAGAGGGTGATGGTGGGAGGCGAGAGAGAGAACGACAAGTTCAACACAGAGCATGTGACGACTTTCTGGGACGGCAATTCCCACCATGCCACAAGTACAGCAAGCTTACCAAATCAGTGACCCACAAATGTTCTGGCCCATTTCTCAGTCAATTCTCAAGTAATTCTCAAGATTTTTTTTTTTCATAAGACACTACTTGATCTGTAGATTAATGTGGATATGTCAAAAAAAAAATTGATATTTTCTGTACTAATTTACCAAAATAAATGGGTACCTAGCTTTATCCAAGCTTTGAACACCTTTTTGGAGCAATCTTTTGGAAGAGATCATATTCATCCAAACTATCATGATTGATTTGATGTGTATAAATATATTACTGTCAAGTTGCCATCCAAGCCCCAAGCTGATGAACAATTATATCAGATTCATGGAATGCCTGGCCATTCTAATGGACCATGCAAGCCAGCAACTCCACCATGCTTTGACACTACCTTGATCATTGAAAACAAATCACAGTGGAAAGAGGATGGATTAAAAGGTTAGTCTAAGGCTATCAATTGTCTACAATTTGATGTCAACTTCAACTAGGTCTTCATGTAGCAAGATTTTTGATCTTCCAAAGCATCTCATCAGCAAAACAGCTCAGCTGAGTTGTCAGTATACTGTACCATTTCATTCAATTGACCTGTCATGCATCATGCACCTCCCCAAATTGGCCAAAAATCACACTGGTCACACATCATTTGAGGAATTGGTCAATTTGTAAGGTGAAATTCCCTTTTTGGGTGACAGTTACCTAATATATACTGGTGGAGGGGCAGTCAATTATCCCTCATGTGACACTTGACTTCTACTTTCAGTCAATTCAAAATTTGACCAGAGGAATGCATCACACCACCTGGTCGATTGAATGAAATGGTACAGTAGAGAGGTATGGACTGGTATGTAACACCCCAAGACAACTTGGGGTGTTACACACCAGTCCATACCAGTCCATACTTACATTTAGCCAAGCTGTTTTGCTGATGGCCTGGGCATAGTACCACATCCTTTAGCATATGTTCACTGGTACAGACCACTTACAAGCTTTGATCTAGCAACTGGCATGTATCAGATTATTTTGTCTACTTGACAAAATTCTGCAAATGCTGAAGTAGTCAGCATTGATAGGATTTGGCACAGTTGTCTGTTGATTCCTCACTTTGGATCAGCAGATGTACCTATCTCATGGACCAGAAATAATGCTCTTGATTCAGCAGCTCAATTTTATCTCAACAAGTATACAGTCATCAATCAGTCATTGATACAGTCAAATTTATAGTGCTTATTAATGTTCATTACTAACCAACTTCAAAATTCTAAATAGACAGAAGGATGTGCCCTCATATGAAGAATATTTTCCCCAACTCTCTTGGGGAAGATGTTGTAAGAAATGGATGAGCCATGATAAACACTCCCAGAAGCAGCTTTTACAGCAGATGGGTCATTGATACAGTAACAATTAGTCACAATAGTTCCCATTTTAGGACCTCCCATCAATAACACTGCATGACATGGCAGCATGAGCCATTAAGCTATCCTTTATTTCCTGGTTTATCTGGGTCTTCTTTATTTCTGATTTGCTTCGGCCCACCATCATGCATGCTAAAAAATAAAGATTTGCCATGATTAGTCATCATACTTGAATGAGGTGTGACATTAGTCATCATTCTGCCAAATGTGGCAGACTTTTTCAGTTTTGTGTCCTTGGACACTTCAGAGGCCACATCACAGTGCTTACTATGTCAACTAGCCAGTGAATTCATAACAATGAGTATTGCAAAGTGATTGCCAGTAATTTGAGCCCTCCAGAAGGTCAGATAGTTGAGAATTCACAAAGTGTATCAATGACCCATATGTATCAATGACTGATTGATGACTGTACTGATATGCATTCATTTATGGAGTACAAATCTTTGTAACAATTTTAGTCCAAAAGTATCAGACTGGGTCTCACACAACTTAAATGTAAGGTCACAACAACAATACTAACATAAGGGGGAAAGAGTACAAAAGAGGAAAAGATACTGTGTTCCCATGCTCAGACCCTTGGATCACATGACATGCCCAGGCTCCAGGTCATGTGATCTTACAATTATGTAATCTGACCCCAGCCACAGGTCATGTGACCTTCCAACAACCCTCCCCAGTTTCTCCACAACTCCTCTTTGGGATGGCTTATGTAAGCAATCCTAACAAAAAGAGACTACTCTATGTACTTGTCATATACTGCACAATATCATGAATTGTTCATTTTAATCCTAATCTATAGCATGCTGAAACACTCATGAGTTTATTGCTTCAACCTTGCACTGGAATTCACCTCACCTCCACTCAGCTCCTGATTATATCATAATCATGACAACATAATTCAATGTAGTACAAAGGCTTACTATCCTACCCAACAGCACTATCACTAGTTGCTACTAGGCTCAACATAGTACATAGGCTCTACTACTATTACTACTATGCACTCATAATATGCTACTAGGCTCAACATAGTACATAGGCTCTACTACTATTACTACTATGCACTCATAATATGCTACTAGGCTCAACATAGTACATAGGCTCCACTACTGTGACTACAATGCACTCATAATATGCTACTAGGCTCAACATAGTACATAGGCTCTACTACCGTGACTACAATGCACTCATAATATGCTACTAGGTTCAACATAGTACATAGGCTCTACTACCATGACTACAATGCACTCATAATATGCTACTAGGCTCAACATAGTACATAGGCTCTACTACCGTGACTACAATGCACTCATAATATGCTACCCAGTCTATTGCATGCTATATAGTAATCCATACCTTCTATGTATTACTATTTTTCTCACTACATATGCTACAGCAGTCTATACAGTCTGTGAAGTCTACATAGTCTATGCTGATAGCTACTGCTGGGGGTTCTTTTTCCTGATGCAGTCAGCTGGGAAGTGGGTGATAGGTCGCTGTCACGGTATGCTCACTTCTTTGCTGCGTTAATGTGAATGCCAAACGCGTGGCTGAGAGAATGATAGGTAACCTGATCAAGATTTCATTGCTCGACATTCTTCTGATGTGAAGCTCAGGAGGTGAGTGTTTACTCACTACATTTTTCTCAATGAAGAGCTGCTTGGCGAGATAGTCCTGGACTGAGCCCGAGGTCGAGGTCATTGCAAACGATTGAGAAAGATGTGAAGTGGAAAGAAGTCACCTGTAGGTCACGTGCATCAGGGCTCGTGGGCAAGAGGACCGCAGTGGAGCACAGTATGTAGAGTACGATAGCTAGACTGTATCTGAAGCCCGATCTCCGCCAGATCCTGCAGAACAAGGTGTCATTGCATGGTGTTGCTGAGTCACTTCTTCAGCTCACTTGGCCTCGATAGCTGCCCTATGGGATGACAAGGATGGTGCTGCTGAGTTTGATGCATCAAGCAGCCTGCCTGATGCTGTCAGTACCCGTTTTGGGCGAGGCAGCGCTGACGGAACGGTGTTTGTTGCCTAGTTTTGATGGTGGCTGAAGAATGTACAGGACTGATGTGTCATCATTTCAAGCCAGGGCTTGATGGCTTGGCTCAGGCTTTTTGTAGCTTGAGCCGGGCCCTTGAGCCCCACAAGCCTGCATCAATGGCCCAGCTTGGCTTGGGCTCCCAGGGCTCGGCAGCCGGGCCTTGCACAGCACTACCTGTGTGAAAGCTAGTCCTGCATCAATGGTCAATGAGTGTATGCATCCTCCAAATTGATAGTGTGAGACCAGGTCGTGTTCGGCAACCTCATACTATACTCGTTTTGCAATAATTTTGTCGAGAATCTTACCCAGGCATTCTATTAGTTGTATTGGTTGATAGGCTGATGGTAGGCTGTAGTCTTTCTGGGTATGACTGACATGTTAGATTTCTTGAAGGGTGTTGGGTAGTGACTGATCTCTATGCATTTCGAGTAAAGGAAAAATAAGAGATCTGGGGCTGTCTCCCAAGTCCATTTGATCGCTGTGTAGTTGATTCCCGATGGGCCTGGGGCAGTATCTTTCCTTTGGTGTCTTATTGCATGTTCTAGTTCAGAGAGGATTAGTGGGTTGAATGTTCGTTCTGGGCATTGTTTGTCAGTGGGTGAGTATTGTTGAACCGTAGGAGGAGCAGGAAAAAGTTGTTGTGCAAATATGTTTGCTCATTCTTGGTCTGAGGGGGTGGGTATGTTTGATGGGCTTGTGTAGAGTGGGCAGTAGCATTTTCCATTATGTTTGTACCATTTGGTGAATTCCCATACCGTTTTCGAAGTGGTGCCTTCTAGTCACTTGGTGGCCCATGTTCTCTTGGCATGTCTTACCTTGCCACGAAATGCTGCCTGGGTATGCTGGTATTGCTTGATCAGTATTGGGTTCTGTGATATTTTGATTACTTCGCTGAGGTTACGGAGTTTTGTAATGGTCTTTGATAGTTCTTCGTTCCACCAATGCTTCGCATGTATCGAACTTTGGCAGGCAGCTGGCATCATCAGTTGGGTTGTGTTGGTGATGGCATCGATGATTTGTTGACTTAAGTGATTGAGCAGTTGTGGTGTGGCTGAGGAAGATGCTAGGGTGAGTAGGTGTGATAGTGTTGGTTCATCAGCAAAATGTCAAATCACTTAGGGTGACTTATTACACTTATTCTCAAAATAAGCTGATTAAGTTACCTAAGTCACACCACTCGCCTTAATCTTGTCTTAGTTCACATTTTATTAAGTCGTACTAAGTAGTTGTAAGTTGTACCTCTGCTGCCACACCGCTGCCACTGCCGTCGCCACTGCCGCTGCAGCCCACCGCCACTGCTGCCGCCCGCCGCTGCCGCCTGCCGCCACTGCTGCTGCCCGCCGCTGCTGCCCGCCACTGCTGCTGCCCACCGCTGCTGCCCGCCACCGCTGCTGCCCGCCGCTGCTGCCCGCCGCTGCTACTTGCCGCCACCGCCGCCTGCCGCCCGCCGCTGCTGATCGTTGGGTGTTGCTGCCGCCCGCCACTGCCGCCCGCCGCTGCTGGTCGCTGCTGGGTGTTGCTTCCACCCGCCGCTGCTGCTGGATGCTGCCGCCACTGCCACTTGCTGCCGCCACCGCCGCTTGCTGCCGCCGCCCTCGCTGCTAGCGCTGCCGCCATTGCTGCCTGCTGGTCACTGCCACCATGACTGCTAGCCACCGCCGCCGTGGTTGTCGTCTGTCGTTGTTGCTGCTGACGGGTAGAACAAGACAAGGGGCTGAGGCGCGTCGGACTTCAAAGAAATTTCAACATGGGATCACATGATCCCATGTTGATCTTTTTTTGAAGTCCGACACTTGCTCGTTGCCACACTAAGTCCAAAACTCCCTCTCTCTTCCCCATCCTCTCTCGCTGCCCAACCCTCCACCGTCTCGATGTTTGGTCGCGCTCGCTCCCCACCACACCTGAACTGCTTGAAGGCGGCTGCAGCACCCAGCGGCGAGCGGCGGCAGCGACTAGCAGCAAGTGGCGGCGGTGATTGCGACCAGCACCACCACCACCAGCAGCAGCAGCGGCGGCGGCAGCAATAGCAACAGCGGTGGCGGCGGCGGCGGCACCACCAACAGCAACCAGCGGCGGCACCACCAGCAGCAGCAGCGGCAGCAACAGCAACAGCGGCGGTGGCGGCAGCAACAGCAACAGCGGCGGTGGCGGCAGCAACAGCAGCGGCGGCACGACCAACAGCGGCGGCGGCGGCGGCAGCAACCAGCGGCGGCACCACCAGCAGCAGCGGCGGCGGCGGCGGCGTCACCACCAACAGCAACAGTGGCGGCGACGACGGCAGCAACCAGCGGTGGCGGCGGCACCACCAACAGCAACCAGCGGCGGCGGCGGCGGCACTGCCAACAACAGCGGCGGCGGCGGTGGCAGCAATAGCAACAGCGGCGGCAGCGGCACCACCAACAGCAACAGCGGCGGCGGCGGCGGCAGCAGCGACGGCAGCAACCAGCGGCGGCACCAGCAGCAGCAGCGGCGGCGGCTGCGGCACCACCAACAGCAACCAGCGGCGGCGGCGGCAGCACTGCCAACAACAGCGGCAGCGGCACCACCAACAGCACCGGCGGCGGCGGCGGCTGCGGCACCACCAACAGCAACCAGCGGCGGCGGCGGCGGAGGCATCCATGTAGCCCCATTGTAATGTATCCAGTAAATTCCACCCAGATGTGTTACGATGTTTCCTCCCACTTTACACACTAAGAGTGCATTATAATGCCACTGCCTGTCACCTATAAATGCCTCTTGCTTGAGATGGCATTATAATGCCCATGTCATTATAGGCCCTGAGGCCATTATAATGCTCATGTCATTAAAGGCCCTGAGGCTGTTATAATGCCCATGTCATTAAAGGCCCTGAGGCCATTACAATGCACACCCTCTGGCACAATGACATTACAATACCCTCATACTTGACATGGTGGAAAAGCCCAGCCCAACTCAAGCCCCAGCCTGCTATGGTAATATTTGATGAATGTTTGTCTATGTTTGAGCTTATAAGCCCAGCCCAGCTCAAGCCCCAGCCTACTATGGTAATTGAATCTTATATATTGTTTTAATTTGAGGCCATATTTTGATGTTTATATAAGCTGAATTTCAATATAGAGGCATTTGATGAATGTTTGTCTGTGTTTGAGCTTATGATAAATGTTTGTCTGTGTTTGAGCTTATGATGAATATTTGTCTTTGTTTGAGCTTATTATAATGCCATCTCAAGCTAGCTTACTGTAATGTCATTGTGCCAGAGGGTGTGCATTGTAATGGCCTCAGGGCCTTTAATGACATGGGCATTATAATGGCCTCACAAAGCCTTCAATGACATAGGCATTATAATGGCCTCACAAAGCCTTTAAGGACATGGGCATTATAATGGTCTCAGGGCCTTTAATGACATGGGCATTATAATGCCATCTCAAGCTAGAGGCTAGAGGGCAGTAGCATTACAATGCACTCTCAGTGTGAAAAGTGGGAGGCAACATCGTAACGTGTCCAGGTGGAATTTACTGGATACATTACAATGGGGCTACAGGGACTGTTGGGCGGCGGCGGCACCAGCAGCAGCAGCAGCAGTGGCGGCACCAGCAGCAGCAGCAGTGGCGGCGGCACCAGCAGCAGCAGCAGCGGCGGCAGCACCAGCAGCAGCAGCAGCGGCGGTGGCACCAGCAGCAGCAGCAGCGGCGGCGGCACCAGCAGCAGCAGCAGCGGCGGCGGCACCAGCAGCAGCAGCAGCGGCGGCGGCACGACCAACGGCACTGGCGGCGGCGGCAGCAGCAGCAGCAATAGCAACAGCGGCGGCACCACCAACAGCAACAGCGGTGGCGGCAGTGGCGGCAGCAACCAGCGGCAGCGGCGGCACCACCAGCAGCGGTGGCAGCAACCAGCGGCGGCAGCAGCAGCAGCAGTGGCAGGGTAGTCAAAATTAAGGTAATTAAGACTGATTTTAAGGCAAGTTTAAGTAAAATCCATAACTCGAATAGTCTTAATCTAAGTCATGTTGCCTTAATCAAAAATGTCTGAAAATGTCTTAATCTGCTGTTTAAGACAGTTTAAGAGCAGTTTAAGTTGGATTAAGTAGTTTGACGTTTTGCTGATGTTCGATGTTCGTCATCCATTTTTCTTTGAGTTTTTCGGTTAGAGGATGGTGGGATTTGGTATTTTGTGTTTCTGTGAATGTGTATATGTCAAAGGTGATCGGATAGTGGTCAGAGGAAAAGTGTTTTTCGTCTAATACTTGTATGGGGCTGATGTCATAGTTTTCAAAGATGCCCAGGTTCACGATGACTAAGTTGCCTACTTTGGCATATTGGAACTTGTGGCCATGATAGGTAGGCTTGTCTGGGTCATTAAGGACTCTGAATTTGTTGCTGTCGAGCCAGTCCTGGAAAATGTCAGTTCAGTGGTCTGCTCGTTTGACCGTGTTGTCCCAGTCAGGAGAATGAAGGTTGAAGTCTCCGCATAGGATTGTTGGCTCTTCTGGCATTTCGGTATTCTGTAGTAGTGTGGTTGCAGCAAAGGTGGAGGGGGAGTTGTATATGGCAATTAGAGTAATCAGGAAATTCTTGCCTATAGAGATCTGGATGGGTAGAGTGTGTTTAGCAGATGTCTCGTAGTGATGTAGGGGGGTGACTCTGAATCTTGAGTTTTTTCGGTAGTAGATGACGACGTCAGCTTCTTGAATGTTTGTGGGGGTGATGCATTTCCAGTCTGGGTGGTTAACTGTACCTTTTTCTTGAGTTTGAGCACAAATGGTGCTGATCCAGGGTTCAGTGATGATGACGATTTCTGTGTTTGAGTTTGGGCTAGCTTGGGATTGTAGGATTGTGTGAGTAATGTGGTTGGATTGGTGTATGTTGTTACAGAGAACAGAGATTACTGTTTTGGGGTCATTCATGACATGTGTTCTCTTGAGTTGTGTGGTTTGGATTGTGTATTTGAGGGCTTCGCATTCTTATTGGTTTTTTCTCTTATTTTGGGGCATTTGGGGTCGTCCGCACAGTGGTTGTTTTGGTGGCAGTTGGGGCAGCAAAGATGTTGGCATGGGACGGTTGGTTCGGAGGACTTGAGGCAGATCTTGCAGTGTTGGTCATGCTGTTCTTCTGGTCCAGGTTTTTCACACTTCCTGCATCTCTGGAGTATGGATGAGCAGAATTTGATGTTGTGGTTGAGTCTCCAGCATTTGCGGCATTGGGTCTGCTTCACTTTTTCTTTCCATCGATCGACGTTTACTGTAGTGTCGTACATGTAGAAAGGCTTGGTCATTAGTCTGGGAAGGATGGAGTTAGGGAGGTCTATGAAAGCAAACGATACCGCCGAAGCTTCTTTGCCTGCTAGGGCTTCTTCTGGCTGGATCCAGTTGGGAGGTTGTGTGATGTGGACTCCTTGGAGGATTGGGTTGACTCGGATGGCATCTAGTAGGCTTGCCAGCGTGTGTGGGACCTTGTTGTTATCTTGCCTTGGTATGTTGTGGAGGACTACCTTTGCCCACGGTTGATCCCTTGTTACGATTGTGTGGGGGAAACCACTAGCTACTGCTTCAGTGATGAGGTTTTTGTGTTTCTCCACAAGTAGAGGGCAAGATAGGGCGGATATAGTAACGATATAGTTACCGTTGGGGCGTCCCTCAGTCGCTAGTGCAGTTACCTTTCCTTTGGTGTCTTCTGATTGGTTGAATTTTTGGTTGATTGCATTGGTAGCAGCTTCACTGTTGAGATGTTTGTTGGAGATTCAAACCGCCGCCCGTTACTGCGCCTTGCGTAACGGCCCGCCCTCGCGTGTTTGCTTCCGCACCTGAGCATTCTTCCCTTCATCGCTTATTAGCCTAACGCAGTCTTCTCTTCGGCTCCCATCCATTATATAGTCTTGTAGCATAGCCTTCACGCCCTCTCAACGACTCGCGTCGCTTGAGAGGTACGACATATCATTTCCAATCCTTATACCTACTTACTGACTAGCTGAACACCGTAGCTAACCCGGTGTTCGCATTAGGTACTTTCCTTTTAATAAACCAAATGACTCGCGTCGCTTGAGAGCTAACCCGGTGTTCACATTAGATTATGAGACCCGCCTATAGGGACTAACCACACTCACTTCATGATGTCGCTCGCTAACCAAACCAAGTTTTCGAAAACCTTCTCCCTGCCGAAGTTAAAGCCCGATGGATCCAACTGGATTATCTTCCAGGATAGTGTCGAGCTCGAGTGCGCGTCGCACAACCTCGAAGGCCATCTTGATGGGCGAAGGACGAGACCAGTCCGCCCGGCGGCCGCAATCCCTGTGGCAGAGGAGGAAATGTTTGAGCGAGAGATGGCCCGCAGATTCAGCTTCAATCCAAGTCTCACATAAGGCTCTCCAGTCTGCTCCCAGCTTCTCTGAATCCTCAAATCCCAAACCAACCTCATTCGATAACCTCTGCATCATATTTGGCAGGAGACTGGTCATGTAAGTCTTAGCAGATGCTGGCTTAGCTGGCTTGGGCTTGCGATAATGCCTTAATATAATTGAGACATGAGCATGGTGGAAGAAATTGATGCAACAGGCTCACCTCTCAATTACTGCAGCCAGATAATCTGCTGTTGCAGTCAAGACATCCCATGCAGCAAGGTCAATGTCCTGCAAGTATGATGGAAGCTTTCCAGAGAGGTCTTCAGGTTCTGTAAAGAGTACGAAGTGCACATCTCTCAGTGCTAAACCCAGTCCAAGCAGAAGTTCCTCCACATGAGCATGGGACTTCGGTGGATTTTCAGACTCAAAAAGGCCTTTTAAGGAACTAGCAAAGTGATACAGGTTGTCAGGGTGTTCGCTCTTGGCGTAAAATGTCTTGGGGAGCACTGGCTTGTCGAATGTCCAATGGCACCAGGAAGCAGTGATTATATAAGCCAGGGAAATGTGTGGCTATGAGAGTGTGGATAAGGGCTTGATTCGTGAACAGAATGGGGGACATACCACATAGTCCAAGAGTTTGAGAGCATGAGTATATCCTTCATATGTGGAGAGCTTCAACAAATATGCAAGTCAGTCTTCAGCAGCAGCAGGCGAGCCTTCAGCCAGAGCAGGAGAGCCTTCAGCAGGAGCGGGAGGGCCTTCAGCAGGAGTGGGAGAGACTTCAGCAGGAGTGGGAGAGACTTCAGCAGGAGCGGGCGAGCTTAATGAATGCATCCCCTCGCCTATACACTTTTCTTTCCCCTTATTTTTCTCTCTCTCCTCGCTCTGCATGCCAGCCATGCTTTATGAATTGAAGCGGAATTTCTCCATGATTCTGGCAATCCAACCAGTAATCGTATACACCTTCAGCATCCAACTTTGTCATATAGGATGGATCCTTGAGTACACCAGCAGCAGGGATTCCTCGCTCAATAAACTCATGTGGGTTTGCCACCAATTTGGCCCATGGAACAGACGAAGTGCAGCAATCAAGCCCTTCAAAATAATGTAAGTCAAATAATAATTATGGCAGGAGAAGTGTTCATACTGTGAACAGCCTTCACAAATTCACGAATCAACCGATTGAGGTCAGGCAGTGAGGCACCCTGTGGCTGTTCAGGTAGTACAGGGTAGTTGTTGTCAAATGTAAGTGTTGCCCATGCCTTCTTCTCATTGTTATCATCTCCATCATTTTCTTTTGCCAGAAATGGGAGCATGATCAAAAGGACACAATTGTTGCACTAACCGGCTGCAAAGGATGCCCCATACCGACACCAATTCTCCCATATATTGCCTTTTTTCCAGTCTTTGTATTCAGACATAAATCGGCGATCATTATCCTTTGTTTTGAACTTGGGAATCCAAAGTTACTGTAGACACTGCAATTGCTCTCTCACTTTGAGCAAACAGCTTCATCCTCCTCATTCAGGTATGACGTGAACATGACAAGCCGGATGCCCATTTTGCAGTGCATGTCATTTATAAAGGAATTTACAGCTCCAAACAAATCTTTTTCTGCTTTCCTAGTGTTACATTAGTATGAAGATATATTTGTGATAGTAGTTGAATGTACTTGATCTGCAATTCCCTTGGCCATGAGCCAGTATTCCATTTATTGGCTTGTTCAGCACAATTTTCTCGGTCAGCCTCACTAAGACCTTCCAAGACCTTTGTAAGTGCAGGCTGATATGCTGCAAAGGGGGTGAGACCCTCCCCAATAAGCCGCTCCTGTTCCTGCTGAACTCTGTCTTTGTACAACTGCCCAATAACGGTCCTTTTGTTCCATTTCTTCCCCCACATAGACTTCCCTACATCAGCCTCATTCTCTCCTTCATCAACCCCTCCATTTGCTTGGTCCAATCCCTTGGCATCTCGAGGATCTGATTGCTGTTTGATGGGGTTTCCCTTGGACCGAGTATTTTTGAACCAGTTTTGGACAGCCTATGGATTGCAAAGTCAGCATGGTCAAACTCTGATAAGATGGGATATACTTTATTGAGGTCTGCTGGCAATGGCGGGACTGCCTTGCCTTTCACCACAAGTTTGCTATATGCTTGCTGCAGGCGCCTTGCAGTTTTATCTACTCTATCCAGCCTCTCCTTCCCCTTTGCCTGAAGCCATTTATCATATCCATGGGATAAAATAGGTTGATAGACATCTAGTACCCAGACCATTTTTTTTGAGTGCAGCTCTTGTCGAGGAAGGTTGAGGAGAACAAGTTGAACAATCATGTGCCAGGATTCTTACGCAATGCATCGTGTAAAGTCATGTGATTATACACATCCTGGAAAAAAGTTTATTGTCTCTCACATGCTGCAAGTTTGTATTCTGACATTGGCTTTCATATATTAATTACTTATATAATTTATGTTCTCATTATGCATGCAATTGTGTGAGCTTGGCACGCTTTGCTAAGATTATGTAAGCCATCTTTCTAAACTAGGCAAGGGACCTGACGTGTCAGGTCACATGATCATGAGTGTGGGAAGGGACCTGACACATCAGATCACATGATCGTGAGTGTAGGAAGGGACCTGACGCATCAGATCACATGATCGTGAGTGTGGGAACCCATGTTGAAGTTCAAAAACACGGAGTCATCCTTTTTTTCTCGCACCACCCTTTCCCCTCTACCACAATGACCACCCTCATTATCTTTGCACTCCCCTGTCCACGTGAAAGGGGGCTGAAGGAAGGAAAGGGCT
The DNA here is from genome assembly GCA_951802425.1 of Clavaria fumosa. NCBI lineage: Eukaryota > Fungi > Basidiomycota > Agaricomycetes > Agaricales > Clavariaceae > Clavaria > Clavaria fumosa. The sequence goes on along the minus strand of OX637803.1, from coordinate 196,263 downwards.
GGATGCATACAGCCTTTTCCCTCCTCCAGCCCCCCTAGCGACTCAACGCCTTGATGCTGCGGTGTGTCAGGGCATGTGGCCCTCAGTGGCCTTCTCGACTCAACACCCTGATGCCACGGTGCGTCAGGGTGTATGGCTCTCGGCAGCCTTTCTCTCATCAATGCTGCGGTGCATTAGGCAACATGGCCCTCGGCAGCCTTTCTCACGAGTCATTGGTGTACCTTCCATTCTGGAAGGGTGTACTGACTCAGTCTCTTGATGCTGCGGTGCATTAGGTGACATGGCCCTCGGCGGCCTTTCTCTTGTCGACGCTGTGGTGCATTGGGCAACATGGCCCTCGGTGGCCTCTCTCATTGACACTGTGGTGCATTAAGTGACATGGCCCTCGGTGGCCTCTCTCGTTGATGCTGCGGTGCGTTAAGTGACACGGCCCTCGGTGGCCTTTCTCTCGTTGATGCTGTGGTGCATTAGGCGACATGGCCCTCAGTGGCCTTTCTCTCGTTGATGCTGCGGTGCGTTAGGCGACACGGCCCTCGGCGGCCTTTCTCTTGTCGACGCTGTGGTGTGTTGGGCGACATGGCCCTCGGTGGCCTCTCTCGTTGACGCTGCAGTGCGTTAAGCGACATGGCCCTCGGTGGCCTCTCTTGTTGACGCTGCGGTGCGTTAAGCAACACGGCCCTCGGTGGCCTTTCTCTTGTTGATGCTGTGGTGTGTTAGGCAACATGGCCCTCAGTGGCTTTCTCAACACAACTTGACTCTGTGGTGAGTCAGGGTGTGTGGCTCTTGGTGGCCTTCCTCACCAACTTGGTCGGTTCCTACTACCCTTGGGTAGTGACACTCACAAGGTACGCACATCTCACCCTCCTCTCACTTACTGATTTTTGGACCAGCCCAATTCTATGCTTACTACCCATGCAGTCAGCCATTGAGATGGAGAGATTAGGACAAGGTAAGTGTACCACTTCAACATCCCCTTTTTACTTAAGCAATTTCAGGTGACTTTGCGATGTGTGACCAACTACTGGTTTCTGCGTTTTCTCATCTTTTGTAGTCATAGACATCATATTCATGTAAGGTTCATGTGGTGGGGTGCTCCCAATGAGGGCCCGCATTGGGGGTTCCACACCACTGAGCTGCGTAGTTAGGATTTTTTGTTGAGTGAAAAAAAATGTCAATGAATTGCACTTCGTCTTTAAACTGATGTCTATGCTGTGTGTTGTTTACCGCATTCTGCATGATCTTTTAAGTCACGTGATGTGTTCGGCCAACACTGAGAGTTGTGACGCCTTGTCTGCCTTGTCTGTTCACAATCATGGCTAGGACTAAGCAATCTGCTAAGAGGTCATCTGGTGCTCCTGCTATGAGAGCCACCCTGCCTAAGGACTATCCCTAGTCTGCTGATCCTGCACCAGCACACAAGGATCCTGCTCTCATTCTGGTAAGCACTGGTGTGTCTGTCCATTCTGATCATGTTGATCAGGAGATCAGCCTACGGTTCATCCCGCAGACCCAGAGGCAAATGATGAGGTGAGTGGACCCCCTTTGGATTTGCCATTGGATCTGACCTGACTGCCCCATAGTGGTGTTCTGGGTGTGGGAATGGCGGGCTATCTCTAAATTGCGATTACTGTCCACGAACGATGTGTGACAGGTGCTTGAGTATCCCAGGGGGGCAGCACCTGGTTGCCCAGGCAAACACAAAGTTCATGTGTGTGAGTTGCCATATCAGGTCTGATGCTCGGAACAAGCCCTATCATGTATGGTTTTATTTTCATACCTTGCATGGTAGGAACTAAAATTTTGAGCTCTTAGCCCCTTCACCATGATGATCAACCCATCCCACAACTGTTTGGGTTAGTCAAGCCTGCCACACTCTGAGGACACTACGCACGCCAAAACACCGACTCAATCACCCTTGTCAATATTCGCCTCAGCTCCATCACTGAAAGGGGCGATCCTTTCAAGTCTGTGGCGAACATGCTGAGCGGGTGGTACACCCCAGAATCAGAGGGAAAGGAATTCCTCGAATTAGAAGTCAAGCTGGATGTTATTCCATCGGACATCAAGTCGTTGCAGAAGCACCAGTTGATCTTGGTGAAATTTGTAAAACATATTCAACAGTAAGTCTTATTCCTTATTTATAAGTCAATTTCTGATGTTTATTACTATTCTCTTATTCAGAAAGAGAGTTATGTGTCTCCTTGTCTTTTTATACATGCATACCAACCCAGACAGTGGTGATCCCCACTGCACCCCAGGCACAGCCCTTGAAATTGGAGTGGTAAGTCTTTCTTCACATGACTTTTGATATTAGTGATCTGGATACATTCATTTTTAGTTTCTAGAAGCGATTCTTGGGCCAGATCTCACATCGTTTGCCAAGGGTGCGCACTTGATGCTCATTATGGAGGTATGTGGGAGTATGTGGGAGACGGATGCATCCCTCTTTGCAATGCAAAAGTTTGCAAAGTCGTAAGTGGCTTATTTTGAGTTTCTGCCTACTTTCTCAATCACCATCAAAGAAACAAGGCAGAGAGATAAGTCCTGAAGCCTTGGCTTCAATGACTTTGGAATTTGAGACACCAAAAAGTCCTACTCCCAAATGTTTGCAGAAGGGAAAGGTGTGCAAACCAAACACACTGTATGACCATATGTCTTACTCAAAATTATTTAGACTCAAAATGACTTCCTGCAAGAGTAGAAAGAGGATGCGTGCAGTCTTCACCTCTCTGCAATAGTTGGACTTGAGGCTCTCCCACATGACTCTAGTTGTGTGGTTTGTGGTGGACCATTAGCCTTATTTCATTGTCTTGACTGTTGCCAGGGCCAACAAGTTCTTTGTCACAACTGTTGCCTGGTACAACATCAACATCTTCCTTTCGAATGTATACGGAGATGGACAGGGAAGTTCTTTGAGAGAGAGGACCTGGGAAATTTAGGACTCCTTATTCACTTTGGACATGATGGGAAACCTTGCCCAACACTCTTTGCCAGTTCTGTTCACACCCCTGGGGATGACATCTGGGAGGATGATCTTGTTCAAGAGGGAGAATCAGAAGGGGACCACACCGTTCAGTCCAAAAAGGACACTAATATCGTGCCACCCACAAAGTACACCAGTACGTATTTAGCGTTTCGGCCAGCCTCGGCCAAGATAACATAGATTGCACAATAAATATGGCTTGGGGCAACAGAATGTGTAAACGATAATATCACCTTGGCCCAGATGTCAAGTACCACACAATAATTGAATAGGCCAGTTAGTGAAGCCTGCTGACAAGAATATCACATGGGCCAATTGGCTCATTGTAATGATGACCAAGCTTTTCATATCATCTTGGCCAAGATACAATGGAGAAAATATGATTTGGGCCAACATGGATAATATGCTGCAATATTCAGACTGGCCAATACTCATTGACCTGGGACAGTAATTGATTTTGGCCAAGATATCTCCTCAATATCATCGGCCAAGATTCTTGTAATTCGTTTTGGCTAAGACAAGTCATGAATATCGTCTTGGCCAAGCATAGGCAACACAAATATAGTCCTGGCCAACATGCCAGACATGCCGTAATATTAAGACTGGCCAATACCAATAACTGGATTCAGCCAATTTGTTTCGGCCAAGAGATGTCATTAATATACTCTTGGCCCAGCCTAGGCAACACAAATAGAGTACTGGCCAATACCAATAACTGGACTCAGGTAATTCATTTCAGCCAAGATGTGTCATTAATATCATCTTGGCCCAGCCTAGGCAACACAAATAGAGTACTGGCCAATACCAATAACTGGACTCAGGTAATTCATTTCGGCCAAGATGTGTCATTAATATCCTTTTGGCCCAGCCTGGCATACTAATCCATGAATTATCTGATGATGATGAGGAAGATAATAATTTTATTGAATCCCGTGCATCTCTCATCATACCTGGTGAACCAAGTGCTCCTTGGCATAAAGATTTCTTTGGCTATTTGAACTCGACAGATCAACTCGGGAATATGACAATTGTTGAGTGGTGGTACGTGTCTCTCGCATCATGTTTCATGCAATCAGTCTTCTGACTATGGCTTAGTGGAACACTACTCGGTATGACATCTGGGCATCGCTTGCGCGTGATGTGCTCCTGATTATGGCATCATCGGTTTCCAGCGAATGTGCCTTCTCGTCTGCAGGGATCACAATTACTAAGCACCGCAATCGACTCAAACCCGATATCATTGAGGCATTACAGTTCTTAAAATGTGTCTACCATCAGGAACTCCTCTTCCGTGAAGAGCCTAGCACAGTGCTTGAGGTGGAGGAATGCGATGACCTATGTGGTGCGGAACAGGTGGGCTGGGATGGATTGGTTGAGAATCTTGATGATGAGGGTTATGTTGATCACAACACAGATGATATGTTCGTACAAAATTTGTTGTAGACTGGTTCATTTTCACTACAAAGCCTGGGCCTGAGCCTGAGCCTGGCCCGGGCCTGGCCCAAGCCCTCAACCAGGGCCCAGCTCACAATTTATTCAAGCCTGAGCCCAGTCAAGCCGAGCCCAAGCCTGGGCTTTTGAGCCGAGCTGGGCCCTGTACATCACTAGTGATCAGATAAAAGTGGCAGGAACAGGAGAAGTGTAGACTCTGAAGAAGAGGTACATGTAGTGATGTTCTGGCCCAGCTTGGCCTGGCCTCAGAGGGCTCCGGCTTTCAGAATATCTGAGCCTGACGAACAGCATACCCAGATGCCTCGTCCCAACTCACTCGGATCTGCACCTCGCGTGGATCTGTCGTCCTCCCACCACTCTTCTCTTGTACTTTGATTCATTTAGCCTTTAGACTCTTGCTTCATAGTCTCCCTTTTGCCATAAGTACTCCCACAATAGTTTACCAGGAGTTCACACATTACTGCTCTCTTGCACGAACTCCAGGTCCGTATCATCTTGTAATACTTCGCACGGTTAGTAGAACAAAGGCAGTTTTCTGGTTTGTGGTGCATTTCTTTGGGTCTTTCAGGTACTTAGCTTCTTTGATGGCTCCAGCCAGGAGCTCATTGATGATTTCAATTGTTGTGTTTCCTGTGTTGGGGTCGAAGGACACTGGTACATACTCGCATATAACTCCATATCCCTGTTTCCTTACCTTTATCAGAACCCCATAGTGGTCAGTAAAGCCTCTCTTGACATCTTCTTGTCTTATCCATTCTGCAGCCTCTTTGTTTGCCATGAGGTACAGGATACATCCATGGGTTAGCTTCTGTGCGCCTATGAATAGTTTGTTGATGGGGGGGCATCCTGGGAAGGTGTCTCCCATTAGGTCTATGGCCATGTTGGCTTTCTCCACCAGGGCCCTTTCCATTGGTGGGTCATCTGATCATGCCGTGGTATCATCATTTGTCATGTCTCTTTCAATGATAAACTTTCTCATTCTTCCTTGTGAGTGCACCAATACTTCTTTGTGCCCTGGTGTTAGGGTGGCACGGAGCAGCTCCGAAGTTGGCTATGAACTTGGTCAGCTTAGGCACGCTCCAACGAGAAGGGGCACAGTACCGAAGCACAGAAACTGGGTTGGTTGTGATGCTAGGAAAGGATGAGTTGATGCACGGACAGCTGAGAGACGGACTGTACCGGGTGGACTGCATGCACGCGAAGGCTGAGACGGGCACCGAAGCCGCCTTCGTGACCTCCTCAGGCGTGAGTATGTGAACATGGAACCGGCAGATGGGGCACCTACACCTGGAAGGGATTTGCGAGCTTTCACGAAAGGGGATGGTACACGGACTTACCATTTCGTCCAGCGACCACGACCGAGTGTGCGAGGGGTGTGCGATCGGTAAGTCCCACCGATTGCCACTGCCGAAGATAAGCCAGACATGATACAAACGGATGGACCTTGTTGCCGCCAACCTCACAGGACCAATGAAGGTCGAGACCTGGTCTGGCATGTGATATGCCCTGGTCACTGTTGAGGTGAGCTCGCGATACGGGATTGTCCGCCTATTGAAGAGCAAGGATGAGGCCCCAGCCATGCTGAAGGAGGTAATAGCAATGTTAGAAAGACAGTCCGGACGAAAACTAAAGAAACTACGCACTGACAATGGAACTGAACTCGTCAACAACAAAGTAGAGGAACTCTGCAAAAAGAACAGAATAATACACGAGACGACTGTGCCCTATGGGCCTGAGCAAAATGGAATTGCCAAGCGAATGATAGTGACATACTTCGAGATGGTAAGATGTATGTTGCATTCATCAGGTATGGATCTACGTTACTGGGGCGAGGCCCTGGCATACGCAGCGCATATCAGAAACCTCTCACCAACGTCTGCTCTGCCTGGAATGGTACCATATGAGGCATGGAATGGGCGAAAACCAGATGTATCTCACCTTCGGATCTTCGGTTCCATCGCATATGCCAACATTCCGAAGAAGGTATGTGGGGGGAAGCTCAAAGCCATGTCTGTGAAGTGTAGACTGCTAGGATGGTGGGCAGATGAGACGAAAGGGTATCGTTTAGAGAATTTGGAAACTAAAACGCTAATCACCTCACACAACATCTGTTTTGTTGAAGATCTCCCCCCAACAGACTTAGCCATTATCGAAGGGATCGACCCACGACTGCCGAGCAACGCTCCGGACACGACAAAGCACGACAATGTGGGTATGACTAGCGACCCCCTCTCGACTACTGAAGGAGAAGGATCAGATGATGTTGTGGAGGATGTGGTTGCCCCTACCGGACCCAAGGGTGATGCAGCACCTCGCCGAGAGCCGTCCAGACGCCAACGTCGTCCACCGGTTCGTTTTGGGGAAGAAGCGACCACAGAGGAATATGAAGAAGCTGTTAGGGAGGGCATTCATCAGGCGTTCGTTGTCATGGATGGCGATCCTCGCACTTACAAAGAGGCGATGAAGACTGGTCAGGCCAAAGAGTGGGAGAAGGAATCGAGGCCGAGCTCGAACAGCTTCGTTCTTCAGGGACCTTTGAGTGGGTATCCAAGGTTCTGGATGGCTGCAAAGCAGTTGGAAGCCACATAGTCTTTCAAATGAAGAGGGATGGCAATGGAAAGGTGGTCAGATACAAGGCTAGGATAGTCGCGAAGGGGTTCTCACAGGTTCCGGGTCAAGACTTTGAGGTGACATTCGCATCCGTCGCATGTCTGTCGATGCTCCGAACCCTTCTGTCTATGGCTGCGAGGGAGGACTGGACCCTCCACCAGGTCGATGTTGTCTGGGCATATCTGCGAGGCAACTTGAGTGAAGAAATCTACCTGGATCCACCAGACGGAACACATATGAATGAAAAGGACTGGTGAGTCTGGCACTTGTGGAGACCACTCTACAGCCTCAAGCAAGCTGGGAGACAATGGAAAATAAAGCTAGGCGAGACCATGAAACGATTGGGCTTTGCCAGCGGGATGGCAGACAACTGTTTATATGTGAAGCAAGAGGAGAGGAAGGTGAAGATACTTGTACTGGTGTATGTCAACGATATGGTGGTCATGGTGGTGGATGTCCGTGATGTGAAGTGGTTTAAGACAGAGCTGGGAAAAGTCTTTCAATTTACCAACTTGGGAGAGCTGAAACACATTCTAGGAATTCAGGTCCGTCGTGACTGCATGGCCCACACAATCCAATTGGACCAGACAGCATATATTCAGGCACTTCTCACACAGTATGGCATGGAAAATTCCACACCTGTAGCAATGCCAGCTGTTGTCAAGGAGAAATTGTCCGTTTCAGATTGTCCTGCTTCTGATGCTGACCATGCCGCCTATGACGAGTTCACCTGGGGCTTTGGCTACCTCGAATGCCTCGGCGGCGTCCTGTATGCGATGCACACTTGACCGGATATCCAGTACACGACCAACATCTGTGCCCAGTTCGGGGTGAATCCAGGAAGGCCACACCTCATCACTCTGAAGAGAGTTCTTCACTACCTTAAGGGCATGGCTCAGCTTGGTCTAGTATTGGGAGGTAAAAATGATGGTGTTAACCTCGTCAGATGGACAGATTCAGATTGGGCCCAAGATGCTGATGACTGACGCTCGATTGCCGGCTTCGTCTTTGACATTGCTGGTGGCACAGTCTCATGGTCATCGAAGAAACAGCCAACAGTTGCTCTGTCTACTGTCGAAGCCGAGTATATGGCCTCTGCGAACGCGACCAAGGAGGCAGTTTGGCTGTGCTCGCTACTTACTGATCTCAGCTTTACTCCCTTCACCACAACAGTCATCCATGCTGACAACCAAGGCTGTATTGCACTCGCGAAGAATCCCGTCACCCACTTGCATGCAAAACATATAGATATCCGCCACCACTTCGTTCGAGAGTGCATCGCCAGTGCCGAGGTCTCTTTCCAGTACTGCCCGACGATGCAAATGATTGCGGACATCTTGACGAAGCCTCTGCCGTGTGACCTGTTCGAAAAATTCTGGGTTGCTATCGGTGTACTTGAGTAGTGGGAGCTCGGCAAGTGGGAGTGACGAAAAGCATATCCAGATGCCTCGTCCCGACTCACTCGGATCCATCGTTCTCCTGCCGCTCTTCTCTTGTACTTTGATTCATTCAGCCTTTAGACTCTTGCTTCGTAGTCTCTCTTTTGCCATAAGTACTCCCATGATAGTTTACCAGGAGTTCACGCATTACTGCTCTCTCGTGTGAACTCCAAGTCCATATCATCTTGTAATACTTCACACTACATAGTACTAACAATATATGTGTTACTGCTCTCTCACACGAACTCCAGAGTTGCGCTGCTGAGAGAGCCAGGCCAAAGCCCTTTATATTGGCTTGGCTCTGGCTTGGCCTGGCCCAGGCCGGGGCTTTTGTATAGACCAATAATGTACATAGAGGGACAGAGAAAATGATGTAGGATACATACATGATATAGTTGGGATGATGGATGTGAATACAGTGGTTGCACAGCACATCTCTGGATGGGTAGAACAAAAGAGTGTAGCACAGAGTAGGGGCACAGGATGAGGAAGTCACAGTACCAGCCACAGATCAGGACAGAATGCCTCCATGAACGTTCACTTAAAGATGGTGCCAGGGAACTGCAGGCGAGAAGGAGGTCACTGGCTCTAACCACAAGATGAGAGGGAAAGCCAAGCACCAGGAATGCTTGCCTCCACCTCCGCACACTCAATGTGGGTTCGTCTGCCTGTCGTCAATTATGTTGTTTTGCAGTTGTTCTTGCTCCAATTCCAGCCTCGGAGGCTGCAGCCTCACAGCCCAGCTCAGGGCTTGGAAATGTCTGGGCCAGGCCAAAAGCCTCCAGAAGCCGACCAGATGGCCCGGCCTGGCCTGGCCTGGCCCAGCTGACGGCCCAAAGCCGGGCCGTGTCCATCACTAGGTACATGTGTGCGATATTTCGTTTCGACATGGCATTGAGGGTAGCCTGGATGGTGATTAGCCAATTTCCAATCAAGAACCATGGGCAAACCTTGTCCATAGCAGGGCCATTCCTTTGCGCAGCCTTCGCACCTCGACCACCCCGACCTGACCCCGACTCCGACCCGGACCTCCGCCTCTGTTGTGTTTTGTGCCCAGATCATCAATCTTCTGTTGCTTGCTGCTTCCAGGTCTGTCATCACCATCATCACTATCGTCATCTCTAGTGGGATGTTTCTTCTTTCCATTTGTCTGTTCCAGCCTGTCCAGCTTTCTCAGCAGTGCAACTCTGGAGTTTGCACAAGAGAGCAGTAACATGTGTATTGTTAGTACTATGTAGTGTGAAGTCTTACAAGATGATATGGACCTGGAGTTCGTGTGAGAGAGTGGTAATGCATGAACTCCTACAAGACTATCGCAGGAGTACTTAAGGATGAAAGAAGACTATGATGGAAGAGCTAAAGGGGGACTTCCTTTCTAGGCAACCACATCAACACACACAGAAAAACGAGCAGGGAGAAACAAACAACCCATCAAGACTTGGGATGCTGTGGTCCAGTTCAGGGTTCACACTATTCCCCACTGTAGGCCCCAAGTTGGGTGAAAATCACCACACAAAGAACCCTGAAATGTGGTGAATATCTATGGTTTCCTAAGTGAAAATCACCATGACTAGTTGATCAAGTGTTTATTGGGTACAAAGAATGGGTGATTTTCACTACTTTTATGTCCGAATTCACCCACTGTTTTTTGGGTGAATATCACTACAATACAAGTGTATTTTAAACTGATCTCTAATAGATGGATTTCACTCTATCATTGGTGCCTTTTAAGCTGATCTAATAGGTGAATTTCATGTTAGTTTTTGGGTCATCTTAGCCATAATCTTAGGTGTTTTTCACTATCTTTCACCATAAGAAATTGTACAAAATTAATTTATTGATGATATCTCGAAACTGTATTGGTTGATAATCAGGTAAATGAAATGGGTTATTTTTGGCACATATATGACCAAACACACCTGCTGCTCTCCAGGTGAATGTCACTGCTAACAAGCACATTTCAACTTGATATTTTAGGTGGATTTTACATACTTTCAGTGATTTTAACTCTATCTCCAAGTGTTTTTTTAGCCTGTAACTTATGCACTCAGTGGGAGTTGAACCCAAGCACTCATGGAATTGGACTCAACCCACAACTGCTGTGTTACCCATTACACTACAGTCCCCATCTAGACAATAAGATTTTGTGGCTTAATGTCACTCAAATTGGGAGGTGTATCACTCAATATCCTCCAGTTTAATATCACTTAGATTGAGGGGTGTATTGTATCACTCAAAGTCCTCCAGTTTAATCACTCAATATCTTCCAGTTAATCACTCAATATCTTCCAGTTTAATATCACTTAAATTAAGGGGTGCATTGTATCACTCAATATCCTTCAGTTCAATATCACTCAAATTAAATGGGTGTATTGTATCACTCAATATTTTCCAGTTCAATATCACTCAAATTGAGATGTATTATATCACTCAATATCCTTCAATTTAATATCACTCAAATTAATGGGGTGTATTGTATCACTCAATATCCTCCAGCTTAATATCACCCAAATTGGGGGGTGTATTATATAACTCAATCTCATCCTGTTGAATATCCCTTGATGTAAAGAGTGTGTTGTACTACCCAATATCTTCTAGTTGAATATCACCCATACTGGGGGGTGTATTATATAACTCAATCTCATTATGTTGAATATCCCTTGATTTCAAGAGTGTTTTGCACAACCTAAAATCCTCCAGTTTAATATCACCCAAATTGAGGGTGTATTATATAACTCAATCTTATCTAGTAAATATCCCTTGATTTTCATGGTGATTAGAAATCACCCATCACCTGTTTTGCACTGATTTTTGGGTGAAACTCATAAATCATCTGACCAGATGGTGATAACAACCTTCTATTGGGTCCATAGTGCCCAATAAAATACCAAATTTGGGCCAGATCCAAATTGTAGTCAGTACTTAATGTTTTGATTCACATTTAGGCACAATGACACCCCCTTCAGCACACCCACCCCCTATCCAAAAGGCCTAGCCAATTTTGACTGATGCTCTTTTTATAGGCCCAGCTAATTGTCGGCCGAGATATAGTCATATAGGCTTGGCCGATCAACTTGATATACCAAAGTCATGTTATACATACACAGATCTCATGGTACTAATGATGCCCTTTCAAAAGAGCTAGCCAATGAACATTTTAGGAACCAGTGAAGAGGGCCTGAAGCACCCTATTCAAAACACTTCTCTCCTTACATGACAAAGAGGCTGGGAATGAAGCATATATAGAGTTTATGAAGCAAGAGATCAGATATGCTATTTGACAGGAACATAAATTACAAGGTCATCATCATCTGAGACTGCATTAGTGTTAAATGAGACCATACACCTTAATACAGCAGGGTGAAATCAAAACCAATATGCCTTATAATAGGCTTCCAATAGGTTGGAGCAAACTCAACCTCCAAACATGCAATAGAGCCACTGTGAACTTAGGATGAAATGTGGTCTGTCAACTGAATCAGGAACGTTGCAAGATGATGTTCTTTAGAAAAGGATGGACCTTTTGAATACCATGCAGCAAGCACTGTCTAGAACCTGATATGCATTTGAATAGACTAAAAAATGGTTAGTTTAGATGGCAAATTTGGACATAAAATTGAGCCATTATGATCTGTAATTGAATGTGGCAAGTGATGCAGGCAGTATCATTATCTGTTATTCCACAATTCATCATAAAAGGCCCCAAATATGCCATCCATCAGGGCATACTCCTTGTGATTATCTGGTATCCCTTAAAAAGGGCTAAACTATTGCACTACATGAGCACAGATTACAAAGAATTATTAGAATCTGGAGAGACTGACATCCTGCACAATATGCACATTTAGATATTCCATGCTATGAATATGATCCATACTGAATAAAGATATGCTTCACTGTCTTATTGGGAGATGATTGTCAAACAGCTGTAAAATGGAACCTGTTCACATTTTACTGCACTACTGAGATCTATTTTCAACCATTCCTCCTTGGTCGCAGTACCCGTTTCTTTGCATCCATGGAGGCCCTCTGTCTGGCCCTGGTCCTATATAGTGACTTGGACCTTTCCTCATCCTTTTCACCCCCCACCCGTCTCCTTTTCTGTAGGCTGGGTTCTGCCTCATTATGGATCTCAACTACCACATGAGTGGCAGGATGATCACCACTTTCTACCCCAACCCCCTCAGCACCATCACACTGTTCAATATCCACCTGCTTCCACAGACTGGATTCTTCTGCATCGGTGGTTGGGGGAACAGAAGCATTGACCCTATCATCATCCCCATCATCACTCTGCCCATCATTATCTGACTCCTGTGAGCCAGATTCCTCACTTTATACAATTAAAAAGTGCATTGATGATAATGATGACATGAAAACACTCACTCAGTACTGATATAGACACAATCTTCTTGTGCCTTCCCCTTCTTGAGAGACAGCCTCTTCACCCTGTTGTCAGATGACAATGAAGGTTCTTCTTCAGATCCTTGGTGATGGCTGACCAGTGGCCTTGATGCCTTCCCTCTTAGATGCTGTGGAAGGACATGCTGAAACTGGAATATCTTTTGGCCAAGCGTCTGACGATGACAGAGAAAATCACAGAGGTGCCTGACATCCACATAGTGCATGTTTGAAGGCTCCCGGATCCACAAGCCATCTGGAAGATATTCCTTTGCAATGAATTTGTGTGGCTGATCAGCTATCAGAAGCCAAGGAACAGCAACCTTCTTGTTTTTGGTTGTGTTGCCTGTATTTTTAAGGCTTTATTTCAAAAATGGACTAAAATGAGGTGCAAGAGAGACATACAATAAGTGATGGTCAAAAATGACCTCAAGATGACTTTGATGTTGGTCTCGCATGTGATACCAACCTTCCTTTGTAGTATAGATGTGCTTCTGCTCAGCATCATGCTGTGCATGTGCTCGGAGTGAGACATTAGTCATTGTCAATGCCCATCCCCCAAATGTGGTGGGCTCATATTGGTTGTATCCCAAAAGGCATCAATATGGCAGGGAACCTGGTATGCAATGAATGCACATATTCTGTGCATAGACTTGTTTCCTAGTTCAATCCTACAAAGTATGGGAAAAACTTTGGGCTGTTGAAAGCTTTGCTAACACCATTGTCCTTGTCACTCGTCTTTATCTTCTGCAAGCGTCTCAATGGTTTCCTTGACAGACCACCGGAGCTCATTACCATCCATTTCAATTGGAGTAAGCAATGGTTTTTAAGTTGCTTCACTGTGATGGGGAAACATTGTCAATCTGAATTGCTCCTTGGAGTGTGTTGTGTACCCGGGTATTTTGTTTTCAGACCATGCATTTGCTGATTCCTCAGCCCTTATGACATTATTGACACTTGAATTTAGCTTATCATGCAGACTACATACCCCATGAATCCCCATGAGTCTCCAGGAAAGTTTGCTTTCACAGACAGAACAAAAGCCTCATACTGTTGCCTACTCCAGTAATTGGAGTCTTGATCAAACAGCAGATAGAGTTGCTGAAAGAATGCATGTCCTAGACATATTATTTTTAGATCATGACAGGAAAAGGTGCATAGGGTACATACCTTCTTCAGTCTTTCCCAAGAAATTTGACACATGCGATTGCATTGGGCAAACAAGATTCACATCCAAAAGCATTACAATGTGATGCCCTTTCGTATCTGGGTGGCTCATCTAATATGATCAGCAGTTGAAATGTAGTGGCTTGTGAAGACTGACTTTACATGCATATGCATCCCTTTCCAAGCACAGCATTACCTGTGGGAATCCAACTCCTGTCAAAGTCACAGACTCACGTGAAGCAAGTTGCGCTTTGCCTCCTCACATGACACACGCCGCTTCTCTTTCGACATTTGATCCCCACTATTTCACTGCTGAAACAACCCCACCAGCTTGGAAAATGACACATTGGACCACCCAAGAATATACCAAGATACTCACAGACAGCCTTGCAGGCTACAAAGAAGCAAACTCAAAAGGCAGAGCACGTATTGTCAAAGAAATCAAAGCAAAAATCAGGGATGCAGCCCAGAATGATCACAAGAACATTCCAGATGACCTAACCACAGTAACATAGAACCATTTTACCCATCTCCTTGCTTGATTTTTGATTTTGTGTCATCCTAGAAAATTCGCAACTGGCTACATAACAATTGTAGAGCTGTGGCCAGAGAAGAAGGCTCTTCTGATTCAGGAGGTGATTACTACCAAGGGCTCCAGTTCAGCAACAGAAAGAGGTGGACCCTCCAAAGCATTGTGGAACATCATGAGAAGGAGAAAATCAACAACAGGGCAGAGGAGCTTTCGAATGCTGAAAGAGGATCAGCCCAATTCCTTGGCTCATACCGTCATGCTAGGACTGAGATTTGCAACAGCCTAAGCCAGCAGGACCATCAATGATACTTGGCATTGGTGGGTAAATGGAACACAGAGCCTGTTCCAGTCAAGGTGCAGAGAGAGTCAGTGTCTCAATTGTTGCCCTATCAACCACAGTGGCTCAGCCTCTTCTGGAAGATTGGCTTCAAGCAAGTTCATGCAGCAGGCTCTCAACTTTGTGCGATTTGCAAAGGAACAGATGGGTGCTGAAGTCTTTATGTTGGCTGGCTGGCAAGATGAAAGGGGAAATATCAAGAAGGCAAAGTGGGTCTCAGAGATCTGCCTATGCAACTATTTAATTAATACAATCCTGCTCTAGGATTCAGACTCCTGGGCCTGTGACTGGTAGCTTCAAGGATCAATTCAATAAGGTTGGAGTTGAGGTTTGGCAGGAGTGGGATAAGTATCTGGCTGAGACATGGAATGGTAAGCAATCATCCTGAGCCACAGTTGCAAATTTTACTAACAGGGATTCAGATGAGGGAGGAAGGGGGCATCACATTGATCAGGAGGAGATGCTTTCAAAAAAGCAAACAGATGCCAGCATACCATGGAATCTGCCCACTGATGATGAGGGATGGCCTGTTCTCCCTTTGGAACTGAATCTACCATTGCCCCAACTGAAAGAAATCTTGAGGTCATTTTTGACCATCACTTATTGTATGTCTCTCTTGCACCTCATTTTAGTCCATTTTTGAAATAAAGCCTTAAAAATACAGGCAACACAACCAAAAACAAGAAGGTTGCTGTTCCTTGGCTTCTGATAGCTGATCAGCCACACAAATTCATTGCAAAGGAATATCTTCCAGATGGCTTGTGGATCCGGGAGCCTTCAAACATGCACTATGTGGATGTCAGGCACCTCTGTGATTTTCTCTGTCATCGTCAGACGCTTGGCCAAAAGATATTCCAGTTTCAGCATGTCCTTCCACAGCATCTAAGAGGGAAGGCATCAAGGCCACTGGTCAGCCATCACCAAGGATCTGAAGAAGAACCTTCATTGTCATCTGACAACAGGGTGAAGAGGCTGTCTCTCAAGAAGGGGAAGGCACAAGAAGATTGTGTCTATATCAGTACTGAGTGAGTGTTTTCATGTCATCATTATCATCAATGCACTTTTTAATTGTATAAAGTGAGGAATCTGGCTCACAGGAGTCAGATAATGATGGGCAGAGTGATGATGGGGATGATGATAGGGTCAATGCTTCTGTTCCCCCAACCACCGATGCAGAAGAATCCAGTCTGTGGAAGCAGGTGGATATTGAACAGTGTGATGGTGCTGAGGGGGTTGGGGTAGAAAGTGGTGATCATCCTGCCACTCATGTGGTAGTTGAGATCCATAATGAGGCAGAACCCAGCCTACAGAAAAGGAGACGGGTGGGGGGTGAAAAGGATGAGGAAAGGTCCAAGTCACTATATAGGACCAGGGCCAGACAGAGGGCCTCCATGGATGCAAAGAAACGGGTACTGCGACCAAGGAGGAATGGTTGAAAATAGATCTCAGTAGTGCAGTAAAATGTGAACAGGTTCCATTTTACAGCTGTTTGACAATCATCTCCCAATAAGACAGTGAAGCATATCTTTATTCAGTATGGATCATATTCATAGCATGGAATATCTAAATGTGCATATTGTGCAGGATGTCAGTCTCTCCAGATTCTAATAATTCTTTGTAATCTGTGCTCATGTAGTGCAATAGTTTAGCCCTTTTTAAGGGATACCAGATAATCACAAGGAGTATGCCCTGATGGATGGCATATTTGGGGCCTTTTATGATGAATTGTGGAATAACAGATAATGATACTGCCTGCATCACTTGCCACATTCAATTACAGATCATAATGGCTCAATTTTATGTCCAAATTTGCCATCTAAACTAACCATTTTTTAGTCTATTCAAATGCATATCAGGTTCTAGACAGTGCTTGCTGCATGGTATTCAAAAGGTCCATCCTTTTCTAAAGAACATCATCTTGCAACGTTCCTGATTCAGTTGACAGACCACATTTCATCCTAAGTTCACAGTGGCTCTATTGCATGTTTGGAGGTTGAGTTTGCTCCAACCTATTGGAAGCCTATTATAAGGCATATTGGTTTTGATTTCACCCTGCTGTATTAAGGTGTATGGTCTCATTTAACACTAATGCAGTCTCAGATGATGATGACCTTGTAATTTATGTTCCTGTCAAATAGCATATCTGATCTCTTGCTTCATAAACTCTATATATGCTTCATCCCCAGCCTCTTTGTCATGTAAGGAGAGAAGTGTTTTGAATAGGGTGCTTCAGGCCCTCTTCACTGGTTCCTAAAATGTTCATTGGCTAGCTCTTTTGAAAGGGCATCATTAGTACCATGAGATCTGTGTATGTATAACATGACTTTGGTATATCAAGTTGATCGGCCAAGCCTATACGACTATATCTCAGCCAATGATTGGCTGGGCCTATAAAAAGGGCATCAGTCAAAATTGGCTAGGCCTTTTGGATAGGGGGTGGGTGTGCTGAAGGGGGTGACAATGATTACTTGAAAATTAGATTGACATTTAAATCTTATTGTAAATTCCAAATTCAGACCAAGTCTAAACTCATTGCCCCGATCAAAGGGCAATGAGTGGACAATGGGTGGGCAATGAGTGGGCAATGAGTGGGCAATGAGTGGGCGACTGCATGGGCAAATGCATGGTTGAATGTATCAGGAAAAGGTCAAACTGATTCGAGTGGTCTTAGACTGGCTTCAATTCAACTTTAAAGATATTTTATGCTGATTAAATTTTCATGATAGAGAACAACCCTGTTTATTACACTGGTGCCTTGTGCCCGGAAACCAAATCTCAGCAAGTAGACCCAGACCCAGCCTCCCAATCTCGCTAAGCACAGGCTGCCTGTTCAACACCACGACATTTTTCTGCTTGTTCTTCTTGTCCTTGGGCTAGGGTACACATTGTGGGTAAAAAGCAAGGCACCTTTCAGTCAACTCCAAATGCATCAGAAACCGGCTCTAACCTTGGCTTGTGGGCAAGCTGGAGAACCCATTGAAGACTTTGAATACCTGAGGCATTTTCACCTGTGTGTCCCACATGGTGCCGAACGTGTCCCCACCCGCAGGGTCGTAGAAAAAGTGCAATGGCAAAGACATACATTTCTTATGCTCTTGTAGTCCCTTCCGGTATGACAGCGGTGGCAGCGGCAGGACAGCAGTGGCAGCGGGTGTGACGATGGTGGCAGCGAACACGACAGCAGTGGCAGTGGCAGCGAACATGACAGTGGCAGCAGCAAGCACGACAGCGGTGGCAGCGAGCAATGAGAGCAAGTGGCAGTGAACATGACAGTGGCGGCAGCAGCGAGGGCGATAGCAGCTGCAGCAGTGGGTAGTCTTTGCTGCCGCACACCGATGAGAGGGGGTCATCGAGATGGCATTTTGTATTCATACTGATATGCGCGTCGCTCTGCAAGAAATGTCGCGTGACTGCCTGCTGTGGAGTGGCGACGACCAAACAGTCACAAGATCAAGGTGATGCTTGTCCGCAACCTCGATCTTTATGCCTGTCGCACCCGTCGCACCTGTCCCGACCCGAGTCGAGTGAGTCTCTGTGGTTATACCGCAGAAACTCTCCTCTGTCTTCGTGTCTGAGGACCTCTTCTCACCAAAGTTGAAACATCACACTTGGTTAGTTTCTATCTTGTTATTGCCCTACTGACTCTTGCATTGATCTACAGACCCACAGATCCATTGTCTCTGTGTGCCCTCATAGGAATCATCATGCGTACCCCCGTTTTTTCGTTTTTGCGCCCTTGTCTCTGTGTGTGCCAAGTCTCCACATACCCCGCCCCTGTCTCTGCGTGGGGGCCGGGGCACGCAGATGGGGGAAACGGGGGCACAGAGATGGGGGCCGGGCACACAGAGACGGGGACCAGGGCACGCGGAGATGGGGACCAGGGCACACAGAGATGGGGGCTGGGGTACTGGAGACGGGGGCACATGCAGAGACGGGGGCCGGGGCATGCGGAGATGGGGGAAACAGGAGCACCCAGAGATGGGGGCCAGGGCACGTGGAGTCGGGGACTGGGGCACACGGAGATGGGGGAAATGGGGGCACGCAGAGACGGGGGCTGGGGTATGTGGAGATGGGGGCAGACGCAGAGACGAGGGCCGGGGCACGCAGAGACGGGGACCAGGGCACGCAGAGATGGGGGCTGGGGCACACAGAGTCGGGGACCGGGGCACTCGGAGATGGGGGAAACAGGGGTATGCAGAGACAGGGGCTGGGGTACTGGAGATGGGGGCACATGCAGAGACGGGGGCGGGGTATGTGGAGACTTGGCACACACAGAGACGAGGGCCAGGACACAGAGACAAGGGCGCAAAAACAAAAAAAAGGGGGTACGCATGACGATTCCTACAAGGGCACACAGAGACAATGGATCTGTGTGTCACGGTCCTAACAAGGTTAGCGGCGAAGGGGTTAGCGGAGCGGAGCGGAGATATTCTATCGGAGTCCGGTCGGAGTCCGATATCGGAGAAACGGAGAAGTAAACACGAGGAAGAGAGACTTATGGGACTGCGGCCTCAACGTATGTGTTGTGCCACTGCGTATATACATGTCCCTATTTATCAAACAAGAACAATACCTAAGGGAGGATCAGAACACAAGTCAAAACTCCGAAGTTGATCGGAGTCCGTCGGAGTTGGTCAGAGTTGATCGGATGACGTGGAGAACGTCGAGGATGATGAGGACGAAAGCTCAGAGATGTTTTTAGGATCAAGAGACGTTAATATTCCAACTGAGGAGCAGGGAGATACAGGTGGAAACTTATACTGCAAGGACAGAGTATAGGAGTAATGTGAAACAATGTACATATCAAATTACTAGGAGAGTTTCACCACTTGTGCCTGTGCAATTTTCTTGGAACAAAGAAACAACAACAAAAGCGACTCCCATGGGTCAAGGGTATCCTTTCAGTAGTGAACAGAATGAGGGGATGGAGGGAGAAGGTTCTAGAACGAAGTCCGAATGGTCCAAAGGTCGGCGGAGTAAAGTCCGATGAAGATGCGGAGCGGGGCGTACGGAGTTACGGCGGAGCGGATCGGAGTTGGTACAGAACTCGGAGTCCGGGGCGGGGATAGTGCTTATGCAAGCGGATGGGGTCGTAACACTGTGGGTCTGTAGATCAATGCAAGAGTCAGTAGGGCAATAACAAGATAGAAACTAACCAAGTGTGATGTTTCAACTTTGGTGAGAAGAGGTCCTCAGACACGAAGATGGAGGAGAGTTTCTGCGGTATAACCACAGAGACTCACTCGACTCGGGTCGGGACGGGCGTAAAGATCGAAGTTGCGGACAAGCGTCACCTTGATCTTGTGACTGTTTGGTCATTGCCACTCCACAGCAGGCAGTCAGCGACATTTCTTGCAGAGTGACGTGCATATCAGTATGAATACGAAATGCCATCTCGACGACCCCCTCTCATTGGTGTGCGGCAGCAAAGACTACCCGCTGCTGCGCTCGCTGCTGCAGCTGCTATCGCGCTCGCTGCTGCCGCGGTCATGCTCGCTGCCGCTGCTGTCATGTTTGCTGCCACTTGCTCTCGTTAGTCGCTGCCACCACCGTCACACCTGCTGCCACCGCTGTCATGCTCGCTGCTGCCGCTGTCATGTTCACTGCCACTGCTCTCATTGCTCGCTGCCGCCGCTGTCATGTTCACTGCCACTGCTCTCATTGCTCGCTGCCGCCGCTGTCATGTTTGCTGCCACTTGCTCTTGTTGCTCGCTGCCACCACTGTCACACCCGCTGCCACCACTGTCGTGCTCGCTGCCGCTGCTGTTGCGCTCGCTGCCACCGCTGTTGCGCTCGCTGCTGCCGCTGTCATGTTCACTGCCACTGCTCTCATTGCTCGCTGCCGCTGCTGTCATGTTTGCTGCCACTTGCTCTCGTTGCTCGCTGCCACCGCTGTCGTGCTCGCTGCCACTGCTGTTGCGCTCGCTGCCGCCGCTGTCATGTTCACTGCCACTGCTCTCGTTGCTCGCTGTCGCACTCACTGCTGCCACTGTCGTGTTCGCTGCCACCATCGTCACACCCGCTGCCACCGCTGTCCTGCTGCTGCCACTGTTGTCACACCGGAAGGGACTACAAGAGCATAAGAAATGTACGTCTTGGCCAACGCGTCTGACAGCTTACATGCTGTATTAGGTTTTGCATGCACTGACTATGGTGGACCTGCCCTGACAGATTTGGTCGATGTAGGTCAAGCCTACAGCTCTTCTTGGACTCAGCACGCTCTGCAACACCTTTACTGATCACTCTGGATCTGTCCCTCTGGCAGAGGAACAGCGGCCCTGTGTGGCGCAGTTGCTGGCTTCCCGTTTCCCCAATCCCTACTTCTCTCCCTCTTTTTTTGCTATTTTGTTCTTTTTTTTTCTTTCTATTTACAGGTCAAGGACAACGGTGACGACGGCGGCTCTCCTCTCCCTCTTTTCTCTCTCCATATCCCCCTCACCTCCCTCTGTCATCTCTCTCTTCCCCCCTTCCCCCACGCTATGACTTTGATGACAACAGCGGTGGCAATGGCGGCGGCAGCAACAGCGGTGATGGCAGCAACAGTGGCGGCGGCAACACTAGGTGCACCCTCCCCGTCTTTTTCATTTTCATTCCATTTTTTCACTTTCATTTCACTATTTACAGGGCAATGGACAGCAGAGATGGCAGCAGTGGCGGCACCCTCACACTCTCTCACCACTCCTCCCTCTCCCTCTCCTTCAGCGGCAGTGGCAGCGCGACGACGGCAATGACGATGACGATGATGACAGCGGCAGTGGTGGCACCCACACCCTCCCCCCCCTTGCTCCCTCTCCTTCAGTAGTGCTTCCCCTCTCCTCTCTCTTCTCCCACCCCTCAGAGACGATAACGGTGGCGACGGGTGGAAACCACCAGGTGCGCTGTCCCCCCGCCTTTTTTTCGTTTTCATTTCATTTTTTTATTAATAATAAAACAAATACCATTTACAAGGCAACAGACGACGGCGGACAACGACGGTCAGCAACGACGGCAACGATAGCGGCGCCTCTCCCTCTCCCTTTCCTTCAGAGGCGGCAGCAGCGGCGACGACGGTGGTGACGGGGCAATGACGACAACAGCGGTGGCACTCTCACCCTCCCCCCACCCTCTCCCCTCTCTTCTTCTCCCCCTCCCACTCTCCTCCCTCTCCTCCCTCTCCCTCTCCCTCCTCCAGCAATAACGATGCTGTATTAGATTTTGCATGCACCGACTATGGTGGACCTTGCCCTGACAGATTTGGTCGACGTAGGTCAAGCCTATGGCTCTTCTTGGACTCAGCATGCTCTGCAACGCCTTTACTGAGCACGTAATCAAGACGACGGTCAAGCTCAATAAAGCCCAATTATCTTTCCCCTGTCCAATCTGGTTTCACTCAGCGAGGTCAACTTCCCAGACATGGTAGGGTAGCAGCGGCGGCAGCAGCAACTGCGACGGCAGCGGCAGCAGCAACTGCGACGGCAGCGGCAGCAGCAGCAACTGCGACGGTGGCGGCGGCAGCAGCAACTGCGACGGTGGCAGTGGCAGCAGCAACTGCGATGGTGGCAGTGGCAGCAGCAACTGCGACGGTGGCAGTGGTAGCAGCAACGGCGGCAGTGATGGCAGCAGTAGCAACAGCGATGGCAGCAGCGGCAACAGCAGCGGCAGCAACAGGGCAACAGACAATGGCGGACAACGACGGACAGCAACGACGGCAACGATGGCGGCAGCTCTCCCTTCTCCCTCTTTTCCCTCTCTCTCTCCTGCAGAGGCGGCGGCAGCGGCGATGACGGTGGCGACGGGGCAACGACGACAACAGCGGCGGCACTCTCTCCCCTCTTCTTCTCCCCTCTCTTCTTCTCCCCTCTCTTCTTCTCCCCCCTCTCCTCCCCCCCCTCTCGCTCTCCCTCTTGCTCTCCCTCCTCCATCACCAATGACGACGGCGGTGACACCCCTAGCGAGGGGCCACCAGGTGCGTCCTCTCCTGTTTGTTGTCATTTTATTTTATTTTATTTTATTAATTTACAGGGCAATAGTGAGGGCGGCGGCGGCACTTCTCCCTCTCCTCTTTCTCCCTCTCCTCCATCCCTCTCTCCTCTCTCCTCCCTCTCTCCCCTCTCCTCCCTCTTCCTTTCTCTCCCTCCTCCAGCAATGACGATGAAGACGACAGCGGCAGCAGCAGCGGCAAAGCAACAGCGGCAGCGGCGGCGGTGGCGGCAGCAGCAACAACAGCAGCAGTCGCGGCAGGGTGGCGTCACCAATAGCAGCAGCGGCGGCGGCAGTAAAGCAACAGCGACGGCGGCGACGGTGGCAGCAACAGCAATGGCATCGGTGGCAGCAGCAACACTGACAGCAGCGGCGGCAGCAGCGACAGTGACGGCGGCGGCAGCAGTAGCAACAGTGACTGGGCAACGGACGACAGCGGACAACGACAGACAGCAACGACCGCAACGATGGCGGCAGCTCTCCCTCTCCCCCTTTTCCCTCTCCTTCAGAGGCGGCGGCAGCGGCGACGATAGTGGCGACGGGGCAACGACGACAACGGCGGCGGCACCCTCCCCTCTCTTCTTCTCCCCCCTCTCCTCCTCCCTCTTGCTCTCCCTCTTGCTCTCCCTCTTCCAGCACCAATGACGATGACGGTGACACCTTCAGGGAGGGGCCACCAGGTGTATCCTCTCCCGTTTTTTGACATTTTTTAAAAATTTACAGGGCAATGGTGAGGGTGGCGGCAGCACTTCTCCCTCTCCTCTTTCTCCCCCTCATCCATCCCTCCATTTCCTTTCTCTCCCTCCTCCAGCAAATACGGCGGCGGCGGCGGTAGCAGCAGCGGCAAAGCAACAGCGGCAGCAGCGGTGGTGATGGCGGCAGCAGCAACAGCGACGGCGGTGATGGCAGCAGCAGCAACAGCGACAGCGGCGGCAACAGCAACCGTGACGGCGGCGGCGGCAGCAGCGGATGACGGCAGCGGTGGCGGCGGACGACAGCTAGGCAGCATCAGCAGTAGCAGTGGATGATGACAGACGAGTGGCGATGGTGATGCAGCAACGGCCCAGGTCCCCCACTGCGGTCACAGACCGACGACGGGGACATGGGCCGTTGATTTGTAGTGGCTGGTGTGCAGAGGAAGGGAAGGGTGGTGGTAGCAGGCAGGGAGTGGCATCTGCATAGATCTACATAGCACTGCCACAATCTACTGTACAATCAACCCCAGTTTGCTGATGTTAATGAGAAATTTAAGTCTACATAAGGCAGATTCAGTAATTTCCCTTCTTCCCATGCTTGAGCCAAGCAGATTTCTGACCATTCACATCTTTCACTGATGCATGTTCATGGATATCCCTCAGGCATGGGAAGCAGACATAGCCTGAAGTTCCTTCTTCCCAATCCTAAAAGAATTTTCATGGTGCAAATACTGTACATGTGATTCTTCTATATCTGAGGCTAGATCTGAAAATGTTGACAAATGAATTACAAAAGAATCAGTGGACTGTTGTAACTTACCCAAGAGAGTGAATCAATCACTACCAATCCAGGAGACATGGGATATCTAGCAATGTGACTGAGGACCCACTCTGGGCGTATGTTTTCTGCCTCATCTCCTAACAGAGCAGAATAGACTTTCATTGCAAGGTGGGGAAAGTGCTGAAAAGGGTCCACAGTCCCAGTGTGAGCAAGCAACTGATGGTGAACTATGAAAAAATGTTCATTCCTTTGACTGTAGATGGTCTCAATTTGACCAACTACTGGATCCAAGGCTGCATCACCGCCCGGATGAAATTGTATAAGACTGTTACCGAGGTGGCAGGAGGACCTCGCATAAATAAGACCATTGTGTCGAAATCTGGCATGTGTAACTCTACCTGGAGCATCTTGGATGTCAACAGGTGTATTGTGTCCAGAGTCATTTGCATTGTAGGGGAATAGTTTGTCAAAAAGCTTCTTGCATTGCATGATTGCAGGGGGGCAATTGGGCCTTTCCAGCCAAGATCTCAGTCGTGCAGCCTTGATAAATGTCTGAGTCATGGATGATTCCATCTCAGCTATGCCATATGTTAAAGGATGTGACTGTTCAATGCTAGGATGACTCACAAGATTTGTGATTGCTTGGAAGCCATTGAAGCATCCCTACCAACTGTTCAAATGGATAACACCACAAAGATTGGACAGGCCCAAAGAGGCGGAGAAATTCGTGCAGGTGTTGTGCCATATGATGGCTGGGGCGACAGCGACCATGAGGGTAAAGTTCGCGAAGATCCCTCACATAAGATGTAATATGTGTACGATATGCTTCCATGTGTGAGGTTGTCATGGTTCGCAAACATGCTATTCGAATGGCAGAGAAAAGACTCATAGTATTGTTGAGCAGATGACCAAGTTGCCTTGCTGTCTCTTGTGAATCATGTGCAGAACCTTTTCCCCAATGTGATAAGGGCAAGGGGCAAATAAAGTGAGGCCATGGACTGCCACTCATGAGCTTTCAGAGTGCCAGCTCGAGCAGACCCAAAGTCCTGAGGCACAGAGTCGACCCATGATGGGGTAACCGTAAGCTTGATGACCTCTCTAACATGCTTCAGAACTGCATGCCTATCAAAACTGGGTGGTTGGTCTTCCGCTATCAGTGGCTTTGTTTTGTGCTAGATACTATGTCAGTAAAGTGGGCATAAGAACCAAATATCTAGACTGACCCACTCAAGCAATGCATCAGCTAGGTCTCTCTTTGAAAGTCGTTGTTGAAGATCCTGTGGTGCATTTACAAGTTCCTTGCTGCATACAAAGGCCAGAGCACTGCGGTTCCGTTGGAGAAGCCTCCTTCATAGAAGGTCAAATGAATTTGTTTTGTCAGTGATAGATGTTGCATCAGCACTGTCCACAGTTGTAGCATCATTGTCGAAGGCCTCTGCAGAAGGATCATCAATTGGCCCTGTCAAAAGAGCATGAATTTGAGAGATCTGTTTGATATCCTTCTCCTTCAACATTGTGGTATGTGCATCGTACTCCTGGAATTCATGGGTAAAAGCTGGTGGTGTTTTGACTGAGTCCGATTTCTCTGTCAGCTGCAATAATCCGCGGATATGGTATTGGACAAGGTTTTCAAAGAGGCAATGCATTGAATCAACGACTAGCTGACGATATGTCAAACACCATAATTCAGACCAGCGAACTCCATGCATGGCAAAAAACTTTTTGCGTTGTGCTTGCATAGGGGCATTCTTCCACTCTTCTGCATGCTGACGCATCTCATCAACATTTCGGTGCACCTAATTTTCAATATCAGTTCTTCCAACTGTTGACAACTGAGAGCATTGGCACACAGAGCAGTAGAAGTGACTGTTGACAGAAGCCAATTGAGATGTCTTCCGAGCCCCTAGAAGATCACAGACAACAGTGGCGATTGCACTGCGGCAGAGTCGGCCTGTTTGCGATGACGCCGTGCGACTGAATTGCAGCCCTCTTTCCCAAGATATCACCAGGTCATCAATGAGAGGACGAAGATAGTGGTTGAGATCAGTCAAAGGTGGTTCGTGAGGTCCAGGTATCACCCCTGCAAGATACAAGTTTTCAGGCTTGTAACGTATGTTCACAGGAAGGTTTAGACAAGCCATTGAAATGATACCACAAGATACAGTGGCTGAATGGATGCTGATACCCTTGGGATGAAAAAAATCGACATTCAAAGCAAACACAAAACGTCCTTCCCCAGATGGCCATCTAAAAACAAGTGTTTGCCTGAAGGGCCACGAAAGGTTTTCAAGAATTCCCCTCCAAAAATGTCATGCACTGGGTCAATAGATGCGGTATTGCCATCCCCCATTGGATCATCGCCATCTGCACAGACATCATGATCCTCTATGATCATCTCTGCCAGTGAATCCCAGAAAGTTTCACAAGATTTGTCCATCATTGCCTCAATATTAGGTCGTGCGAGCAGACCGGCCAAATAATCACTGAATTCATGATAAACAAACTTTTTGATTGGTTTTTGGGATACTCCAGAAGTAAGTAGACTCTCTCCACAGACTTCAGCATCAGGATAGGGCTGGTTGGTGCATAGTTGGGGATAATGGCTAGGGCCCAACATGATCCGAGGACTGTAAGTACAATGGCAGGAAGGGCAGACAGCATAAATGGTGGTGCAGCCATCAAGATTGAATTGAGCTAATGCTGTGGCAATGGTCTTAGGGACCCGCCTTCGGAATTCAGTCAGTGCTTGGGCTTGGCGCTGTGATGTGAGATTGATGATGATGTCAATAAGTCCCATGATAAGATCCCCGAAGGATAGGCTCATGCCAGCAATGACACAGCATAATACACCAAGGAATAGCGACACCTGTGTTAATTCATCGCAGCTGTCTATCTTTGCACTGTAGTAATGGTCTAGACAACAGTTAAGTGAAGTCCCAAATGAGAATAGGACTGACTTCATACCTGTATTAAAGTGAATGGGGCAGTTGCCAGCATCTTGCTGATTGGAATGGCAAAGCTCTCCCAATGCCCTCAGTCGATCAGTAAGTTCTTCTGCTGCGCCTATGCAGTGCATCCGACGCTGCAACATTTTGAGTGCTATATGCAGACGTGCAATCTGTGTCTCCTGCTGCAACATTTCCTCTTGTGACAATGGATGGGCAAATGCATATTCTAATTCTGTGATTTTTGTTGATATGTTGTTGATGATGTGCTCTGCACGCTGTACCTCAATCCGTTTACGCTTGGGGGGAGGAATCGAATTATGAGATGACAGGTGTGCCGGATGTGGAAACAATGCTGCATTGGCCAATGCTATTGGTTGAGACGAGGAAGAGTTGCAGGATCCATCAACAATGAGGCTGACCTCCACAGCAAAGTCATGCAAAGGAAGGGATGAAAGTCGAGGTGTGTGGTTTGTCGTGTATTGCTGGAAATCAGACCTTGAAGTCCAAAGTCTGCTTTGATTCTCAAGATTGGGGCCAGCATCAGTAACAGTCAAGGTAAACAGTTCAGCATCAGCCTGAGATGCATCCACCAAGCCTTGATCCAAGTTTCGCTCAGTGGCTAGAATACGGGCTTGATGACCAGCAAATTGAGACCGTTCAATCCAGACACCCTTGGGATTCCTTGAGAGACATTGGGACAATGGCAATGTTTTTGTGCATGCCATTCTGACATGATAATTCACTGGGCAAGAATCTGCAAGCTGGGTTTAGGGGACAGGCTAAGTTTGCAGCAATGATGCCCACAGATAGTTAGAAACCAACCTTGTAACCTTGTAAAGACAACGTGTACTCACAACAGATATACAGAGATGAGGATGAGCAGAGACAAGGGCATGCACAGACGAGGGCACACAGAGATGGGGGCTGGGGTACTGGAGACGGGGGCACACGCAGAGACGGCGGCCGGGGCACGCGGAGATGGGGGAAACAGGAGCACACAGAGATGGGGGCTGGGGCACGCGGAGTCGGGGACTGGGGCATGCGGAGATGGGGGCCGGGGCATGCAGAGATGGGGGAAATGGGAGCATGCAGAGACGGGGGCTGGGGTATGTGGAGATGGGGGCAGACGCAGAGACGGGGGCCGGGGCACACAGAGACGGGGACCAGGGCACGCAGAGATGGGGGCCGGGGCACGCAGAGTCGGGGACTGGGGCACTCGGAGATGGGGGAAACGGGGGTACGCAGAGACGGGGGCTGGGGTACTGGAGACGGGGGCACACGCAGAGACGGGGGCGGGGTATGTGGAGACTTGGCACACACAGAGACAAGGGCACAAAAACAAAAAAATGGGGGTACGCGTGACGATTCCTATGAGGGCACACAGAGACAATGGATCTGTGGGTCTGTAGATCAATGCAAGAGTCAGTAGGGAAATAACAAGATAGAAACTAACCAAGTGTGATGTTTCAACTTTGGTGAGAAGAGGTCCTCAGACACGAAGACGGAGGAGAGTTTCTGCGGTATAACCACAGAGACTCACTCGACTTGGGTTGGGACAGGTGTGACGGGCGCGACGGGCATAAAGATCGAGGTTGTGGACAAGCGTCACCTTGATCTTGTGACTGTTTGGTCGTCGCCACTCCACAGCAGGCAGTCAGCGACGTTTCTTGCAGAGCGACGCGCATATCAGTATGAATACGAAATGCCATCTCGATGACCCCCTCTCATCGGTGTGCGGCAGCAAAGACTACCCGCTGCTGCGCTCGCTGCTGCAGCTGCTATCGCGCTCGCTGCTGCCGCTGTCATGTTCGCTGCCACTTGCTCTTGTTGCTTGCTGCCACCGCTGTCGTGTTTGCTGCCACCACCGTCACACCCGCTGCCACCGCTGTCGTGTTTGCTGCCACCACTGTCACACCCGCTGCCACCGCTGTCGTGCTCGCTGCCGCTGCTGTTGCGCTCGCTGCCGCTGCTGTTGCGCTCGCTGCCGCTGCTGTTGTGCTCGCTGCCGCCGCTGTCATGTTCACTGCCACTGCTCTCATTGCTCGCTGCCGCCACTGTCGCGCTCACTGCCGCCACTGTTGTGTTCGCTGCCACCATTGTCACACCTGCTGCCACCGCTGTCCTGCCGCTGCCGCCGCTGTCACACTGGAAGGGACTACAAGAGCATAAGAAATGTATGTCTTTGCCAACACGTCTGACAGCTTACATGCTGTATTAGGTTTTGCACGCACCGACTATGGTGGACCTGCCCTGACGAATTTGGTTGACGTAGGTCAAGCCTACAGCTCTTCTTGGACTCAGCACGCTCTGCAACACCTTTACTGATCACTCTGGATCCGTCCCTCTGACAGAGGAACAGCGGCCCTGTGTGGTGCAGTTGCTGGCTTCCCATTTCTCCAACCTCTACTTCTCTCCCTCTTTTTTGCTTTTTTGTTCTTTTTTCTTTCTTTCTATTTACAGGTCAAGGACGACGGTGATGACGGCGGCTCTCCTCTCCCTCTTTTCTCTCTCCCTCTCCCCCTCACCTCCCTCTGTCACCTCTCTCTTCCCCCCTTCCCCCACACTATGATGGTGATGACAACAGTGGTGGCAATAGCGGTGGCGGCAACAGCGGCGGCAGCAACAGCGATGGTGGCAATGGCGGCGGTGGCAACACTAGGTGCACCCTCCTCGTCTTTTTCATTTTCATTCCATTTTTTCATTTTCGTTTCACTATTTGCAGGGCAATGGACAGCAGAGACAACGGCGGCGGCACCCTCACACACTCTCACCACCCCTCCCACTTTCTCCTCCCACCTTCTCCTCCCTCTCTCTTCTCCCTCTCCCTCTCCTTCAGCAGCAGCGGCGCGACGACGGCGATGACGATGATGACGGTGGCAGTGGTGGCACCCACACCCCCCCCCCCCTCGCTCCCTCTCCTTCAGCAGTGATGGCGGCGGCGGCACCCTCTCTCATCTCTCCCTCTCCCTCTCCCTCTCTCCTTCCCCTCTCCTCTTTCTTCTCCCACCCCCCAGAGACAATAACGGCGGCGATGGGTGGAAACGACAGGTGCACCCTCCCCCCACCTTTTTTTTTCATTTTTTAAATAAAACAAATACTATTTACAAGGCAACGGACGACGGCGGACAACGACGGACAGCAACGACGGCAACGATGGCGGCGGCTCTCCCTCTCCCTCTTTTCCTTCTCCCTCTCCTTCAGAGGCAGCAGCAGCAGCGACGATGGTGGCGACGGGGCAATGACGACAACAGCGGTGGCACCCTCACCCTCCCCCCTCTCTCTCCCCTCTCTTCTTTTACCCTCTCCCCCCTCCCTCTCTCCTCCCTCTCGCTCTCCCTCCTCCAGCAACAATGACGACGGCAGTGACACCCTCAGCGAGGGGCCTCCAGGTGCGTCCTCTCCCTTTTTTGACATGTTTTTTGACATTTTTAAAAAATTTACAGGGCAATGGTGAGGGCTGCGGTGGCACTTCCCCTCTCCTCTTTCTCCCTCTCCTCCCTCCCCCTCTCCTCTCTCCTCCCTCTTCCTTTCTCTCCCTCCTCCAGCAATAACAACGACGACGAGGGCGGCAGCAGCAGTGGCAAAGCAACATCGGCAGCGACGGCGGTGGCGGCGGCAGCAACAGCAGCAGCAGTGGCGGCAGGGTGGCGGCAGCAACAGCAGCGGCAGTAAAGCAACAGCAACAGTGACGATGGCGGCAGTAGCAACAGCAACGGCGGCGGCAGCAGCAGTAACAGCAACGGCGGCAGCAGCAGCAATGGCGATGTCGGTGGCAGCAGCAGCAATAGCGACGGGACAACGACGGACGGCAACAACGGCAATGATGGCGGCGGCTCTCCCTCTCCCTTTTTTCCCTCTCCCTCTCCTTCAGAGGCGGCGGCAGCGGCCACGACGGTGGCAACGGGGCAACGACGACAACAGCGGTGGCACCCTCACCCTCCCCCCTCTGTCTCCCCTCTCTTCTTTTACCCTCTCCCCCCTCCCTCTCTCTTCCCTTTTGCTCTCTCTCCTCCAGCAACAATGACGACGGCGGTGACACCCTCAGCGAGGGGCCACCAGGTGCGTCCTCTCCCATTTTTTGTCTTTTTGTTGGTCTTTTTTTTTTATAAAAAATTTACAGGGCAATGGTGAGGGTGGCGGCAGCACTTCTCCCTCTCCTCTTTCTCCCTCTCCTCCATCCCTCTGTCCTCTGTCTTCTCCGTTGCAGGTTTAGCACGTGAGTTCTTTGTTCTTTAAAAGACTTTTTATTTTCTCCCACTGATGTGAGCACTCCTCACGCAGCCCCTCGCCGCCACTAAGGTATCTCTCTGCCCCGCCCACTCTGGATCTGTCCCTCTGACAGAGGAACAGCTGCCCCGCGTGGCGCACTGCTGGCTTCCCGTTTCCCCAATCCCTACTTCTGTTTTCTCCGCCTTCC
Source organism: Clavaria fumosa (assembly GCA_951802425.1). Classification (NCBI taxonomy): domain Eukaryota; kingdom Fungi; phylum Basidiomycota; class Agaricomycetes; order Agaricales; family Clavariaceae; genus Clavaria; species Clavaria fumosa. Next base: position 164,542 of record OX637803.1, on the reverse strand, counting down.
GGCTTGGATATCCAGTCTATCGCAAATGTTGATGACACTTTCGCAAAGTTTATACCTCGTTTGGACCAACTATAAGCTCATGTACGACAAAGCGCTATGATTGTCAGAGTTCTATAACTTCTGGGGCATGGATCACATGTCGAACTCTTGTCCTCACTCTTTCCTCTGTTCTGCCATGACATTCCTCCCCGACATCTCCCTCCTCAATTTTGCATGCATGTTCCTTCCACCATTCTGCCCATTTGTCCATCTCATTGTCGGCATTGCTAGGACCATATTCAGGAGTTATCTGCCCTTGTGCCTTCATTGGCACAGCGTCATCTGCCAAATTTACCTCCCATGTGGCCCCAAATTTATCGTGGCCACCTCTGTGCCACCCCCTCTCTATCGAGCATCTCCCTATTTGTACCCACTCTAAGCCGCGCTGGAAGTGGATATTGTCAGTCCCATGATTAGGACAACAGCAAGCTGAAACTGACGCCGTAGTTCTGGTACAGAAAAGTCATTGTTGCGGCCAACATGGCACCATGCACAAAGAGCGCTACAAGAAAGGAGATTTTTGGGGCTTCGGCGGCGGTGGATTGCCTCACTGGCGTTGACCTTGGCTTGCGTATTTCTCGCACCCAAATCGAGATACTTGTCTTCGCACTGCGACCTGATGAGGCAGCTGTGATGATGCTCTGTCGTTCATCTTCGTGTGTCTGGTCTAGGTCAGCTAACATTCTATTTGTAAATTATACAATTGCTCACCGCGATTGTCTGCAAGAGGCCTTCATCTTGGTGCCGCAGAGCCTCCAACAGAAGTCCTGACTTGCAATCCCAGACGTACACAACGCCATGATCGCTGCCTCCTACCACGAGTTTCTCATCTTCTATGAAATGCACCTGTTTCGGTAAGCGCCACGTAGGTTGACCCACACTCAGGGTTCTGATGTATTGACTACTGTCTAGTCGATGCAAATCGAAGCCGTCCGCCGCATTATCCACCACAAATTGATTGCGAGCGGTGCTGATTGCCACACATCCTCTTCTCAGCCATGTAAGTATCCTTGTTAATCGGAACATCATAGAACTCACATCACTTTATTAAGGTCCTGCAATTGCTTGATTTTCCCATCAACTCCGGAGAGGATGTGCCTACGCATCATATATCAGTTTTGGTGGGTGCTATCGTGGGTCACATACCACATGCCACCATATAATCCAAATGCATAGACGTCTGCTCCGGGGTGATCAGTGAAACCAATGGTCTTGGGAATTAAATGGAGTTGAGCGCTCCAGATTGAGTGAATCTCCTTTCCGTTAAAACTCCATAACTGCATGCAACCATCGCGCATCCCATTTGCCACGCGCAAGGTTGCCTCGTTGCTCGAATCCCATGCGAGGCATGTTATCTCTTTGCCATGGGCGACTCGTCGTCAGTAACATTCTTCGAACTGGTCGTGATCCTATGCAACACAATTAATCAAATTTTGCATTAAAAGCACCTCGCTCTCACCGTCTGATGCCACAAGACCAAATACCCAAGCCCTGTGCCAAAAGCTAAAATGTTTTGCAATTCATCTCGATGCCTGACCCAGAGCATGCAGCTAGCTGGACCCCGTAATACATAACCATGTTCAGGTGAAGCCAACTCTGTTTGTGTCATGATGTCCCACAGGCGGACACAATCAATGCCTTTGTTTTATCAGACTAGTTAGGCAAATGAAGATGACAGAAGTGAAGACGACGGGCCTCCACTCACAAGCAATCTGCTTTCTGTTGAAATCGCAAGGGCTAGGATGGCGTCTGTATGCCCATTAAGTATCGCCTTTAGCCAGTACTGGTTTCTGGCAGGGGTGAGGGGCATTTCAAACGTATTTGCGAAGGGTGCAACTGGTGTGTATTTATCATCGCCTGGGGTTTGACATTGACTATTCCTGTAGAATTGAGCCAGTTTGCCCGTTCGCCAGGAACACAACATGTTAGTTACCGGACTACAAAAACGCTGTCTGCGGGTCTCAATCTCATTATCATGTCCCCCGCCTCTCTGGCCGATTTGCCCCAGCATGTGGAACCATTCTTCATGGGCGATATACCTCCCCTTGCCACTGCCCCTCTTGACTGCGCAGACAGACCTCTTGTTCAACATTTTGCCTCTTTGTCCTTTGCTTGCACAGCAGGAGCTCCGTTCACCCTTTCCACATTCTCATCCACGCACTGCAAGGCGCAGCACACCATATTCAAACGTAGCGCACGTCAAGTTTGCAGACCCATTGCGTGACATGTCAGCCCTATCAGACTTGTCAGACTCAGCTGAGTCTCTGGCACTTGGGAACCGCAAAATCCCCAAGCCATCTGGTGAGGCAGGTCGTCCAGGTTGTGGTGGATACAAGCTCGAAACTGTGCTGGGTTGGGAACCAGAAATTTTCAATAAATTGAAGGTGGGTTCTAGTTGCACCTCACCAGCAATTGTCCTTATTCGAACAGAAATTTATGGCTAATGAGATTGAGAGATCTCTTAACGAAGGCCAGAGCTATAAAAATCAAGCTCCGCATCTCGTTGGTGCCATTTGTGATGCTGTAGGTTGTTTATTATATTTAATGAGAGATGACTCAATCGCACACAGGCAAGGAACAAATTTCCGCTGCTTGAGAACTATGTCGATTCATGGCCCACTCTCGACATGATAAAATTACAGCTTCACTATACATCTACGTCTTCAAGAAGGAAAGCAGCACTAATAAGAATGTCAAGTTCAAAGGATAGCGTTGTGTCCACAGGCATGAGGGAGGGGCCCCAAACGCGAGGGAAACATGGATGAAGTCTATGCAGAACCATACGTAGTGCAATTTGCCAGTAATTTATTTGCTGCTTCCCTGCCCTATTCCTATCAGAAATTGCCACCCAGTATTTGCTGCTTCCTTGCCCTATTCCTATCAGAAGCGGCGACTCAATCTTCGATCAGAACTTGCCACCCAATATTTACCGCTTCCATGCCCTATTCCTATCAGAAGTTGCCAGCCAGTATTCCCCGCTTCCTTGCCCTATTCCTATCAGAAGCCGCCACTCAGTATTCCCCTGCCCTATTCCTATCAGAAGTTGCTGCTCACTGCTTTGCTTCTGTCTATGACATGCTTAGTTTCACCGCTCAGTATTTGTCATTCCCCTGCCCTATTCCTATCGTCACTGCTTAATGTTTACTTCTCTCCTGTCCCGTTCCAATCGTCACCACTTAATGTTTACTTCTCTCCTGACCTGTTCCAATCAGAAGTCACCACTCATGGTTTGCTCTTTCAATGTGTCAGGGCTCTCTTTCCTTCTATTGTCCTTATTTATTTATTTTCTTTCTAGCCCCTAGTTACATTGCTTGTTATCCAGGTAAGGCTGCTTCTCCGTCTCTGTCAATGGTCTGCTCAGTATAAAATGTGCTTTCTAATCTGCTCCCAGTGTAATACCCTCAGGTCGTTCAATATCTAAACATGGTCAATCGCCGAATTACCCTTCCTCGCAGCTCTCTTAGGGTGAGTCAGTACTATTTGCTATTTCCACAATTGATTTGGTTCCTATAGCTCAGGGATATTTGCCTTGGTGGCTGGCTATATCCAATCTCTGGACTGCCGTGTCCCATTTCTGTCACGACTCACATCAACATCGCCACAAACCACTGTTATCCACTTGTAGAAAGTTATCTCTCTGAGCCAAGAATACAGCCCTACATCCACGACTGCATTGTGACTTTCAGCCCTGACAACATCAAATTCCGACTGTTTTTCAAGAATCACATTGGGCTAGAGTCAAATCGCTGCTGGGCTCCACGTGGCGAAGTGCCAGTAATGTGTGGAGACCTTCTCATTATGAAGATTGGTGTCAGAGGTCAGCTGGTCAATCTTCAGGGAGGATATTCCCACTTGGCTGATCTAGTCGCAGAGAGGTGGGTAATTCTCTCCTGCGACTCCACATCAATCTGCCTTAGTAATGCATTTCTCCAGTTTTGCCACAGTGGTATACGTGAGAGCGAGGGTGACATGACAGTTCACTATTTATAGATAGTAACTGTAGATGACCTTTGTGATTTTGTTTACATATGGCACATTCAATTTATGTCACATCATTATATTAAGCTGCTTCAGAAAAAGCAGGTGTCCGCACTTCCTCTCCAGATGGCTCTCCAGATGGCTCGTCAAGGAGTTCTCGGGGTAAACCCTGAGAACTCATCGGAAATAAGGTCTATTGGCACGGAAAGTAGACCGGGCAGTCCGGCGAGTAGCGACAATGCCGAGGAGATCGAAGTCGCCTTAATTGTCTCAGGTAGTGACAGTAACATGGATGAAGAGGATATGGGTGGAGTTGTGGATGGGGGTTTGGAAGGGGGCATGGGTGCGGACAAGAGTGTAGATGCAGATGGGGGTATGGGCATGGGGAAGGATGCAAGTGAGGATGCAGACATGGATGCAGGTACCTTGGACACTAAGAGAAAGCTCACAGATCAAGATATCGCAGATGGCTTGGATGAAGATGTTGCCACAGACCGTACAGGTTTTACATCTCAAGAGGGTGAAGGACCCTCATCTACACAGGTAACGATGCCCAACTTTGTCCAGAGAGGCATGTAGCTCACAAGATGTAGAAATGACAACACAGGAATTATGACAGGGATTACAGTGGGAATGTGTGCCTTGACCTCCGAACTGCATGGAGAAACATTGAGGATAGAGAGATCATACAACGCAGACTCCAGGTGACTTGTTTGCACTTTTGCCAAGCAGTCGAGTGTTGATATCAAGACAAGGAGCGGTCAAAGCAAGCAAAATTATGCCAGAATGTGGCAACTGCCCAGTCAGAGACAATAACACAGCTCAGGCACAACTCTCAGCTGCTCAGCAATCGGCTGACAACTCTTGAGAGCAGTTCCCAATGCCAGGCGGATGAGAGAGTACGTGACATTGAGCTAGACATGCGAAGCAAATTTGAACTTCAAGTGTCAAAGATTGAGCAAGATTCGCAAGCTAAAATCAACGCACACATTGCAAGATTTGAGTGCGAATCACAATGCAAACACGAAACTGAAACCTCAAGGCTCAATCATTTACACGATGCTGAAATCTCAAGACTCCAATGCGAACACAATGCTGATACTTTGAGGCTCAAACATGCGAATGCTCATCTGCAGGGTGTATTGAATCAGACCAAAAATCCCAATGTCCAACTGCAGTCAAGGGGAAAGGCACACCAAAAGGACGGGATGGAGGAACAGCTGGTTCAAGACCCAATGGATAATATTCATGATTGGGCTCAACAGCTGAAGCCAACAACGAGAAGAAAGAAGATGACTTTGACTGCATATGCGACTCATGTGAGTTGGAATTGTGTTGGATTTGTAATGCCAAGTAATTGAACAGGCTCAACAGGGTGATGGGCCAGCTAGACAGCATGCACCTGACGAAGAAGAGACTGAAGAGGCTGAAAATCCTGCCAGTGGACCAGCGGGTCATGTAACGGAACAGCCACTTGGACAAGACTGCAGTACTTTACGACTTGACCATGAGGAACTTGTCGAAATTGTGGAAGCTGCTTGCAAGCGGATACTTGGCCAGGGGAATGCCATCCCAAGAAGAGGTCGCCATTGTAAAGAGGAAGAAATCTTCCAAGAAGAGGGGTATGAGCATTTAGAACAACTTGTGAGTTTTCAGTTCTTTACCCATTAGCTTTGATTCACATTTTCCAGAACTTCACTTGTGACCTTTTCAAAGAGGTGTTTGGCATCTCTCAGGATGAAGAATTTATTGGCCACAGGGGGGCACCACCTAAAGAAGAGCATGAGTTTCTGTATGAAGATGGAGAAGGTCCAGACCAGGACAACCTTGCCTTCAACTTCAAAGGTCGTTACAACAATGCATGGAACCGAGGTGTAATCGCCATTCTGGCTGATAAATTTGAGGAAAGACGCCTTTGCCACCCTGCGCTGCCTAGACTTCCACCACGGCCAAGATTCTATGTTGAGAAGATGCTGATGGCAAAATTCAAGCGCATCAGAGTCTATTGGGCTAGTGCAATGCGGAAGATTACAGATGCTGGTGACTGGGAGACATCAGCTGATGTTGAAGAGTGCCTAACTATAACAAAGCAAGACACATTGAAGATTCAGCAAGCTAATACACATCGCACAAATGTAAGTGAACGCTCACCATTGCGTCAGTATCCACACTAATGGTCATAGAAATACTTGCGGCGCAGGCAAATCATCGACAGTAAGATTGCAGAAAACACGAACAAGGACGAAGGGGCTGTGTGGGAGTGGCTAGGCAAGGTCGTCAATGCCTTGGGCCATGAAGGCATGAGTTCTGAGGAGAGTGGCATCGAAGACGATGTGGACGTTGTTCTTCGCATCAAAAACATGCTTTGGCGATGAAACATTGATAAAGAGTTGTGCATTGTTGACTCTGCACGACTCCAGGAACCAATGGCCTTCGGGAAGCAGGGATCAAAACCTCTGAAAAGACGACGTGACAGTGACAATCCAGTCAGCACACGCCAAGCAGTGAAGGGCTTACCACGAGTACTCTATAACAGTGATTGGCTCAAAAAGGAGCAGCGCCAGGAATCAACACTAGAGATTTCCAGGATGCCATTCGAGTGGATGACAATTATGGTTGGTGATTAGGGCAGGCAATGGCGGAAGGAATGTGCATGAATAACAGAGGAAAGGAACTTTGGGTCAAAAAGTGGTGCATGACCATGTGCACGAATTAAGGCAAGCATGTCTTTAGCTTAAATGACAGTATAAAAGTGGCTTTATTATCGGATACCAACCAGTCAACATGATCTACAGAGGCAGGCCTGTAGAGTTGATCCAAATGAGGCATCTCGACACAGAGACAGGGGCACATAGAGACATGGGCCCATGGCAATGAAGTTCATCAAGGGTGCACAGAGGCGGGGGCTGGGGTACGTGAAGACGGGGGCCAGGGCGCGTGGAGATGGGGGAAACGGGGGCACACAGAGACAGGGGCCAGGGCACAAGGAGAGGGGAAATGTGAGCACATGGAGACTTGGGCAAATGGAGAGATGGGGGCCAGGGCATGCAGAGACAACGAGGGCATACGGAGATGAGGGCATAGAAACGGGGAAATGGGGGCGTGCGGAGACGATTTCTACAAGGGCACACAGAGATGATGTGGATCTGAGGGTCTGTAGATCAATGCAAGAGAGTCAGTAGGGCAACAAGAAGAAGATAGAAACTAACCACAGAGTATACACTAGATGACAGTGAGGTGGGTCCATAGAGTTGCTCCAAACAAGGCGTTTCAACGAGGTATCGCCTTGGTGGGAAGAGGCAACCTCAGATGCGAAGATGAAGAGAGTTTCCGCAGTATAACCACAGAGACTCGTGATCGACTCAGGTCAGGACAGGCGCAACGGACGCAATGGGCGCAACGGGCGCAATGGCGCGACGCATAAAGATTGCGGACAAGTGTCACTTGATCTTGTGACTGTTTGGTTGTCACAACTCCACAGTGGGCCCTCACTGGTACTCACCACTCATGCGATGACCAGCGGACAACGCAACGCCGCGACGTCCCCACCCAGCACGCCGAGCGCTGCATAGCCCGGGTGCCTTTCAGTCGACACCCTCATGTACTCGCTTCTTTCGTGCTGTAGTTGGGCTGAGTCAGGTCTCAACAACTTATATGCCGCACCATCACCATCGGAGGAGCGCGATGGATGAGACATGAGGGGTTCGAGGGAGCACATCTAGGCATCCGCAGAGCCACTTGCAAAGCCAGCTAAGTCGGCTTTCAACTGCATATGGCTGTCGATTCACGTAGTTCAGTTGGATATTCCAGTATACAACGGGATACCAGACACTGCAAATCCACTGTATATAACGGGGTACCAGATTCCACCAGAGATATCTGATTTTCTAGTAATATATGTGGCCGGCAGAGGATATCCTTGCCAGGATAACCATGGGTTCAGCAAATTAAATAGGATATTCTTGACTGGATAACCTCAGGTCCAGCAAAATTAGATAGGGTATCCGTGACAGGATTGAATCCAGGCCACCAAATTAAATAGGATATCCTTAACTGGATTGAATCCAAGCAACCATAATAAATAGGATATCCATGACTGAAGAAAATCCAGGCCACCAAGTTAAATGGGATATCCTTGACTAGTTTGAATCCAGGCTACCAAAGTAAATAGGATATCCTTGACTAGTTCCAATCTAGGCTACCAAAGGAAATAGGATATCCTTGACTAGTTTGAATCCAGGCTACCAAAATAAATGGGATATCCTTGACTAGTTTGAATCCAGGCTACCAAAATAAATGGGATATCCTTGACTAGTGCGAATCAAGGCTACCAAAATAAATAGGATATCCTTGACTGGTTGTAATCCAAGCTGCCAAAGTCAATAGGATATCCGTGACTGGTTTGAATCCAAGCCACTACATTAAATAGGATATCATTGGAGATATTGGGATATCCATGTCCTGTATGACACCAGTCCAGCAGAGATATTCCTACACTTCACAGTAGACCTATCAACTGCACTATGAAGAAGGCTCATTAGATTGGCTCCAGTTGACAACTACTTCTAAAAATCTTCCTTGCATGTCCTTCAAATCTTTCCCATACCACCTCCTGCTTGTGAGCATAACATGCCAGCCCACTCCTTACATTTCTTTCATTCATTGCTATTTGCTCCCATTGATCTTTCTTGCGCTTGAAAAATGCGGTTGTCCACTTCATTTCCTGCTGAAGCAAAGTGACTTCCTCATCCCAGTGATTGAACCTTGCACTTGCTCTCAACCAAACCACTCTGTAGACTAATCATTTGTCAATTTTTCATTCATGACATACCACACCATCCACTCACATTCCTTCATTCTCTCACTGCATTCTCCTTTGTTCATCCCACTATCCAACCTCCACAACCAGGATAGTTTCTCTGATTGCTGACCAATCCTGTTTTCTTCGATCACATCCCCAGGCATTTTCAAGTCATCTTTTGAGATGTCCTGATACTTTGGATCCAGGGACCCCAGTCTCTGGGCTGCAGCTCAAGCCCTTTTATATTCCCTGACTGCCTGCTGTACCTGTGACTCCATGGAGTGCACTTGACTCCAAGCTCTGATAGCAAGTTGTTGACTCTTGCACTTCTGGACCTGAACAATTGATATCTCAGTGCTGGTATTAAAATGATCAATGAGCCCACCTTTTCTTTGAATATAAGAGACTTCTCCCCCAAGGCAATCCTAAGTTTTTCAAGGGAATCATTCATTTGTCCAACCCAGAGTTTCGCTTCACATGCAGCCATGTCTTCCAAACCACTTTCCATGTGATTCTCGCCACCCATGTTTGATGGAAGGAATATAGTCATCGCCTCAGGGAGAAGCCCATTGCTGTCATCCTCCCACTCATCAGCTGTGCCCAGATCATTGTCCTCGATCTCGCTTTCATTCTCCTGGTACAATAGATGGTTTTCTCCCAAGTCAATAGCCTTGCCCATGAAGAGAGTCAAGTCAGACCAGCATTTCTCATATTTTGTAATCCTGATTTGAAGGTGCCTTCTTTTCTCCTCAAGCTCTCTTTGCTGGGATGTTGAAGGTTTTCTCAGTGTCTTTGTATATGCTGCTAATGATGCTCTAGTGGTATGTGAATGTAAATCGCAAAGAAATACACATCATAATGAGAACTTACTGTTCATTTTCCAACTGTATGCCTAAAGCTAGAAGACTGGCACCACCAGATAAATCACCTGCATTCTGTTCCTTCTGTGATAGCTCTAGTTCAATTTCTGCACAGCTAGGGGCTTCAAAGCACTTCACTCAAAAGCAAAAAGGGGTAAGAAATGGCCGACCATTTGTTTTTGCAACATCATATATTCTGAGCAAATCTCCTCGCTCAGTCATTGCTCTTTCCTCCAATTGCCTCCACTCTGATACCCATGTATGCCTGATTCTAGCTGTCAATTCATTCAGAGCTGATTTATTTTCTGCCTGTTGCTGTTGTGCATTCTTCCACTTCGTAAGGATTGAATGTGCTTGTTTTAAACACATCAAAAAAATATCTATGACCATAAGAACACATACTTACATGCTTTGATCATCTTCTTCCAGTTAGAATCATTCATGTGGTTGTCGAGAACCTCCTGTCGATGAGCTTGAGACATTCCTCTGGTATGGCTGGCTGCTTTGCCAAGGGTTGACCAGAGACTTTCCAAAATCTCGCCATCCAATTGCCCCACACCTTGAACAAAGTTCAAGGAGAAAAGTGCAAAGCACTCCTTGATATGTGCTCCCAAGTGAAATTTCCCTACTGTTGTGATAATCTTCAGGCCATCATCAAGATGCAGGTATTTGCTTGCTTCAACTTGGTCCCGAAAGTGTCTTCCCCATTCACATCCTATGTCATAGACAAAAAGCACCTTCTTGATGACATTTACTCTCTGAAGGGCTTGGCAAAGTGAATAATCAATGTTTGTCTGCCTGAAAAAACAAAACTTAGCCCAGACACCTTGAAGATTATAAGTCTTACTTCTCTCCCTTCTGAAAATCAACAAAGCTGTGTGGATAAAAGCATCCATGACGTGCACAAGCACATACTCCGCCTCCAGTTGCTCGTAGGTGATCTCGTTTTCGTCCACTGTGACCATTCACCTGGGTAATTGCTCGATGATTGTGACATCTTGGTTTCTATAGAATGTTGTCAACAAATATCCTGAATGGTGTCCAACTTGAAGGGTCACCTGTTTTACTTCGACAGATGCAGCAATGTGAGCTTGGTAGGGTTTATCCTGGACCATAAAACCTCTTCCATCACTTAAGGAGACATCACCCTCAGAGCATTTCGACTTCACATGCTCCAGTTTAAAATTTCCATCAGCTACGATAGATCGGTGATAAATGCTACTGTAATTTTTAATCAATTTCTGCATTTGGAAAAAAAATTAATGAACTTACGGATTCATGGATTCTTTCACCTCTTCAACTGCCACATATATTCCAGGTTGAGGGCAGGTAGGGCAAAAAAGTGCAAGGTCACCAGGTGTCTGCTCTTGCTCAGGATGATGTGCAAATCCTGCCCTCTTAAGCATTTCCAGATGCCTCCACTGTCTTGAGACCCTCATGAGTTCACGGTAACGACCCTGAAAACCTTTGGGGTTAGGATGTTGTATCTAATCAGGAGGTTTTGCTACTTACTGGGATCGAAGAGGGAAATCCACTATTAGTCATTCTCTGCAGCTTTGAGTAGAAGCTTCATGCAGCAGTTTTGCACTCCATAACATCAATATGAAACAACTTGAGGACATCAAATGTGAATGCAGTTGAGGGCCTCTGAAGACTGGCAGGGAAAAAGCGCATCCAAAGCAGCTGGAGATGATTAGATGGTGCATTTGGACAGATGCACCATTTCACTGGACACTTGAAAACACCAGAGCTGGTTATGAATGTTATTCCATGAGTCTGTTGAAAGCTGTCCACCCCTGGCAGCAGTTCTTCCAGAGATTCATCATCATCAGACTCATCCCCATCCCAGATTCTTCGTTCATCAATCACAGTGTGAGGAAGTTCAGCATGGTATCCAGGGCACAAATTGCCGCCATGGCCAAGATTGATGGAAAGCCCCATATCTCCAAGGTCGCTCCTGTCAAAAAATGTTCCTGTCCATTTTTTGATTTGATGGAATGGATGGCATTGATGTTGCAGAAGGCAGCAATCAAGGCAGACGAGTTGGGTGCTGTACAAACAGTCAAAACACCAGTATAAAGCCACGGGTTTGTGACAGAGCATGCAGTTCTGGTTTTCAGGAGGAGCTTCAAACTCCATTAATTCAGAGAGATGCAGATTGCATGCATTGTCCTTCCATTCTTGAAGGAAATCATTTTGTGTCTGCAGAATGTCAATGTAAATCAAAATTGGTCAGAATTAATTCAACTACCTTCCCCTTTCTTGGCCTTTTTGAATTTGAATCTGAACTTTCCTGTCCAGGCAGTATGTCTTCCTTCCCAAAATCCAAATTTTCATACAGATGGCTGGGCTCCCTTGCTCGTTTTTTAGGTTGAGATGAGGGTTGAGAACCTGCTCTAGTGTTATGAGTGATCTGCTGATCTTTTTTCCTGACCTTCCTCCCCCTTGAGAGCTTTTTTACTGTGTATGTTCTCTCTACTGCTCGTCCTTCTTTCCCAATGACTGACCGCATCTTGAGTGACGTTCAGAATACTGTCAGTGTCACATGATGTGCTCTCAACATCTCAACATGTGATCAGTCACATGATTTTGTGTCTCGTGCTTAAAGAGATGACAGTCTCATCCTTCCCACCAGTTGAAGGATTGTGGGAGTAGGATGTAATAAGGACTATTAAGTGCACAATAGGAATTGATTGTGTCTACATTTTGGGGGAGAGAGGCATCCGCGTCTTGCGAACTCCTATCTGTGGTGTGCCGGAGGGGGAGCCACCCAACGACAAAGACACAATCAAAGGGAGAGGAGGGAGGGTTCGAATTAAGAGTAAAAGGTATCACATCACACTACTGGTGTTACAGGAATGGTAGTGGTAGGAGAGAGAGGAAGTGTGGAATGGATTATGTTCGAGTTTGTTTGGCTTTGTCCGAGATGTCGGACTCTTACTTTCTGTTTCGAGTCCGTGCATCTCATCCTTCCCGCCAGTTGAAGGATTGTGGGAGTAGGATGTAATAAGGACTATTAAGTGCACAATAGGAATTGATTGTGTCTACATTTCGGGGGAGAGAGGTGTCCACGTCTTGCGAACTCCTATCTGTGGTGTGCTGGAGGGGGAGCCACCCACAGCGGGCACCCCCGCGACCCCGGAACGGCGCCCAGACAGGAGTTCATTATCCATCATTTTGACATGGAGAGTTGTGATGTCCGAGACACTATGCCAGTATCACAAAGGCTGCCAGATGACCAGCACCAGTGCCCAGTAATTCAGTTGTACCTCCCAAGCAGAAAACTGCATCTGGTGCAATGACATCACACTGACTTGAGAAGGAATAAATTCTCAGGGATACGGACTTTGAGACAATCCCGAGATGACTGGAGAAGGGACCCAAGTTTGTGATCAAGCTCAAGCATAAGGCTTGGAGGCCATGTGGGTGCCACAGAAGCCCAATATTCCAAACTAGGGTTGGGTGTAGGGTGGAACAGTTGTGCAGGGTCACGAAATTTTACAGTGACATGAAAGCAAGGAGAAGGGGGCAGTGCGATGAAGACTCAAAACGGAAGTAAGATGGAGTGATGCAACACATGTCCACAATGAAGTAGGGGTGGCGTACTTCTGAAGCGAAGTGTTGCACAGCAGAAAATAATGGAGAGGAGGCCCCTGCAGAAAGTGCAGAATGTACAGACTTTGCTAAACCACTAAAACCCTTGATGGATTTACTCGCACCTCGGTAAAGCTGAATACAGAGTCTTTTCACCTCAGTTCGCAGGACGGCCTTCAGCACTTCAGCAGCTGCAGTTGCCTTATCAAGAAGAAACCAACGGCGTTGGCAATTGGGATGTTGGCAACAACCATTGTCTAATGACTGGCAAGAGACCCCAGCCGAGCTTGCACCATCTCAGGTAGATAGGGCATGTAAGTGGCATACCAGGCAGTATTCTCTACTAGAATTACACAAATTACAGGTGGCACGAACCGCTTGTTACAAGCAGGAGTCGCAGACAAGGCACCCGAGGAGGCTGCGGGGGCAGGCAGTACTGTACACGGTGCAGGACTCGAAGGAGGATGTGCGGGTAAGGGTACAGAGGACAGATTCTCAGGGTAGAACAGACGAAGGGGCTGCTGGTAAGGGTACTGAGGACAGATTCTCAGGGTAGAACAGACGAATGGGCTGTCGCAAAATGGTAGGTTGCGCAGCAGACTCCGTTACAGGCAGAATCACTGGGATAGGCAAAGGGCCGCAGTAGAATGGTTCCTGGGACAGGCAAAAGGGCCACAGTAGGACCGGAGGTGTGAAGATATGTAGGCACTAATATATTTGCACCAATTTCATGGGGACAGATTAATTGATGGGGACCTGCAGCCTGCAGGCACCTAACTCCTTGGCTCAAGAGTTGAATCTGCCCTTACCCTAGGAGTCATATCTGATTTTGAGAGCATTAAAGAGACGCTCTGAGAGGGTGTCCAAGGGATCAAAGACAGCCAAAGGGCTGCGACACTGGCAGGCATGTATTGCTAGCCAAAAGGGGCCGCAACAGGTCCAAATTGCTGGGATAGCCCAAGGGGTGCGAGATCAGAGGTGTGGAGGCACATAGGAACCTGATGCACACGTCCTCCTTTCCGACAGAGCATGGGGACGGACCAACGCACGATCAGCTGATGCCAGGGACATAGAGAGGACACACGGTCTCAGACTCTCAGGGCAACTAACCCCCGGCTCGAGAGCCTTCTCGCACTCGCTAAGGGGAGGTATGGAGGTATTTGCTGAGCAGCCGAAGGCCCACTACCTGATGCAGCAGGGCCTGTCCACACGAAGGTGGAAGCAGACAACCTCAGCAACTGAGGAAGCCGATGATCAAATCCGGGCAACCGAGGTACCAGAATAGCGGTCAGAGTTGCCAGAGGTGTTAAGCTGCCACCTCTGGCTGCGGAGAACCAGGCTGAAAGGCCATCGATCCAAAACATAGTACAGCAGGGCCGGCCACACAAAGGCAGAGGCCGACAACCCGGAAAAGTCCACAGGCAGCATTAGTCGCAGTGGCAGGAGTGCCAAGTAGTGGCACCTCCTTGAGAGGGGCGGATAACAAGTTAAAGACAAGGTAGGACCAGGCAGAAATGCCAAAGAGTCGCAAACCCAGGCAATTGAGGTCCCAAAACATCGGTCACAGCGGCAGGATCACGTCGGATGTGCCACTCCCTGGCAATCTCGAAACGGGCCCAAAGAGTGATGAACTTTCTGAGGGGGCAAATAACGAGCCAACGCCAGGTGCAGGACCCTGCTCCCGTAAAATACCGGACAATAGTGCCCCCGCATTGCCCTTATAGATCATCTAGGGGATAATGAATCATCAGATAGCCAACAACAACGCCGCAGTCAGATGCCAACTGTCATTTGTGCAAGGTATGAAGACTGCTCCAGCCCTCAACAGAGTAAACTGCTCGCACACTGCGCGCGTGCCATGCATGTCCATCAGTCAAGTTTGACGGTGAAAAATACGGATCTACATCATCCATATGTGTGCTGCCAACATGTATCGGCCGAATCCATTGGGGAACACGGAGAGG
The DNA here is from genome assembly GCA_951802425.1 of Clavaria fumosa. Classification (NCBI taxonomy): domain Eukaryota; kingdom Fungi; phylum Basidiomycota; class Agaricomycetes; order Agaricales; family Clavariaceae; genus Clavaria; species Clavaria fumosa. The sequence goes on along the minus strand of OX637803.1, from coordinate 149,306 downwards.
TGTCACAGAGTCGCAAATACAGGCAGGGAAGCCAAAGAGACACAAATACACGCAACTGGGGTGCCAGAACAGGCGGGAGTGCCTGATGGCATGGTAGAACCACTTCCTGACTAGGGATGCCACGGTTTGGTTCTGAACTTTGGTTCGAACCTGAACTGGACTGGACCGAACCGAAAATGAGGTTCAGGTTCAGCCAAGTGGGTGAACCGAACCAAAATTTCGGTTCAGAAGCCCAAATTTGGGCGAACCATTACCTTATTTAGTAAAAGTCCGGTCCAACGAACCGGACTTGGACCGAACTCAGGTTTAAGGTTCGGAATTTGGCCTGAACCGGACCTAAAGTCCGGTTCTGGGTTCGAAAAATTCAGCCCTGAACCGGACTTAACCGGACCGTGGCATCCCTATTCCTGACATGCCAGGATCTGGCAGTAGAAGGGTGGGAGTTGCTGGCTCCGATAGGTTCGAAGGGAGAGGATCCACTCCCTGGTAGCACAGCAAGGAGGCAGATACCACTAAGCCTGTCCTCTTGGCATACCACAATCTGGCAGCGCATGGGAAGCCAAGGCAGGAGGGCCACGCAGAGGTGCCCAACTGCCAGCCCTGTAGGAGGACCAGGCTGAAGAGCCAAGGGTCCATGTCCGGTACGGCGGGGCTTGGCCGCACAAGGGCAGCGAATGGGAAGTTAAGGCAGAAGGGTCCACGTCCGGTACGCAACAGAAGTGCCAGAGCTATGGATGCCATGGCAGGAGCACTGGGTTGAAGGGCAGAGGAGCCACTCCTTGGCAATGCTCCGAGAGGGGCAAGCCTTGTAAGCCAGAATCTGGCAGTAGAAGGGTGCTGGCCCCGATAAGTCCAAAGGACAGGAGCAGTGTCCAAAGGGACAGGAGCAGCGCCCAAAAGGACAGGAGCAGCTGGCTCCGAAAAGTCCAAAGGGATGGTAGGACTAGCCGGAGGAAGTAAGGTTCCCCGATGGCATAGTAGACCCACTTACTGATATGCCAGGATCTGGCAAAGGGACAGGCACAGCTGGCTCTGATGAGTCCAAAGGGACAGTAGGACCGACTGGAGGAAGTAAGGTTCCTCCCGCAGTTATGCTGGATGGAAAACGGCTGCAGCTAGGCCAAGTGGGCCAGTAGGACCAGAATCTCGAGAAAAATCACTCTCTGACAGGTCCAAAGGGACAGGAGCAACTGGCTCAGCTCTGACAAGTCCAAAGGGACAGGAGCAACTGGCTCTGACAAGTCCTAAGGGACAGGAGCAACTGGCTCAGCTCCGACAAGTCCAAAGGGATGGTAGGGCTAGCCGGAGGAAGTAAGGTTCCTCCTGAGAGCATGATAGATCCACTTCCTGACATGCCAGGATCTGGCAGTGGAAGGGTGGGAGCAGCTGGCTCCAATAAGTCCAAAGGGACAGGCGCAGCTGGCTCTGATAAGTCCAAAGGGACAGGCGCAGCTGGCTCCAATAAGTCCAAAGGGACAGGCGCAGCTGGCTCCGATAAGTCCAAAGGGACAGGCACAGCTGGCTCCAATAAGTCCAAGGGGACAGTAGGACCAGCCGGAGGGGATATGGTAAGTGTGGGAGCAGCAGCCTCCAATAATCCCAAAGGGACAGGAGCAGCAGGCTTCGATAAGTCCAAAGGGACAGTAGGACCGACTGGAGGAAGTAAGGTTCCTCCCGCGGTTATGCCGGATGGAGAACGGCTGCGGTTATGCCATGCGGGCCAGTAGGACCAGAATCTCGAGAACAAATCACTCCCCGGCACACCAGGAGCTGGAGGCGTAGGAGCAATGAGCGGAGCAAAGTCCACTGTAGCACCTCCCAACGTGCCAGGACCTGGCAGCATAGGTACGGCCCAACGGGGCAACGGCATCGAATCTGGCAGCGTAGGTGCATCCGATGGGACAACAGCACCCGAAATGGTGGGCTCAGGAGTCTCAGAGAGACCACCCCCCGACATGCCAGAACCTGGTAGCGATGGTACGACGAGTGGGGCAACGGCCACTGCGCCTGATGACCAGGTGCAACCCACAGAGCCGAGGTCACTATATTTGAATACCCTGGAAGACCACTCAGATGAAATGGGGGCATCAAGGAATAACTCATCCATGCGCTACCACCCGCTGCTCCTCCAGGCCGTGTGCTCAACGAGAGAGTGCCGGCTCAACGAGAGAGTGCCGGTATCTTGGCGGCGATGGTGCATCCAGCTGGCCAACGGCTGCTGTTCCTGATGAACCTGGATCTCTCATCAGTACTCCTCCCAACAAGCCAGGACCTGGCAGTGCAGGTGCGTCCAACGGGGCCGAGGCTGCTATATTAGAAGATCCATGGTAGCTGCAAGTCCAACCATAGCTGTGTCCCTGCAAGGAACCCAGAGAGAACAGCTTCGAATTAAGAGTAAAAGGTATCACATCACACTACTGGTGTTACAGGAATGGTAGTGGTAGGAGAGAGAGGAAGTGTGGAATGGATTATGTTCGAGTTTGTTTGGCTTTGTCCGAGATGTCGGACTCTTACTTTCTGTTTCGAGTCCGTGCAGTGTGTTCATGTTTGTGTTTGTGTACTCCTGCATGTCATCCTTGGTGCTGACTGTGCAAGTCAGAGTTCGTGTGTGAGGTAGGTGCGGTGCAGGCTGTTTTCATCCTGTTCCATATTGTCTGCCGTTTCATGTGTTCAACGTCCCGTACTGTTCGGAGGTCATTCAGTTGTTGCCTAATGCCATGTTGTAGTCCATTTTGTGATGTAGTGTGTCTTTCGTAACATGAGACGCTGCGTTTTTTACATAGAGCAGGCCTGCGTCCTCCTTCCCCAAAGATGATGTGACCTCCTAATCTGCCTACGTAGTGGTGAACATAGCACTACTAATGTAATGTATATAATACAGGACTTCAGATTATTAGAAAACTGCTGGATAAATAGAAAACTGCCAGAGTGAAGCGATGGCCTATCTTGTTTTCACTGAAGGTGATCTTGGAATTGCGTAGGTAGACACGGGTAGCATTGGAATTTCGTAGGTAGACATGGGTAGCATGGAGGCAAACAAGACAAACTTGTACATGGCTCAGACAATATTATACATCAAATGTGGCAACTTCCATATACCATCCACAATGGCCAGAGTTCCGTACAACAGGCGAGTGGCCCATCCCATCGGGCCCTTTGGCAAGGTTGCGTCACCCAAGCCAGAGGGTTTCTTGTCAGCCCAACCACAAGGACAACTTGCCTGGTAACTGCCTGATTTGCTGTCAAGTAGCTATTCTGGTTTCAGAAAAAGGTTATTTATCTTGGCTCTAATCGTTGCACATGCAAACCACGTGTGTCCAGTCAGCTCAAATGCTAATAGCTCAAGGACAGCAACGCTTCAGCTCGACTCAACTAGACGGTGTTAACAGTAGAAGCGACTCAATTTAACCGTAGAAAGATGAAGGACCCATTCATGCTTGTCATTCTTCAAGAAATAATAAACATACAGTAGCGTATTGGCGTATATTAGTGGGGACGGTTTCACACAGCCACAACATTGGTCACAATGTCTTCCCGACCACCACCAGGATTTATTCGCCTCGTTTTATTGTCTCAAGAAAATCCGTTTTACCTCGAAATTCCTACCGCAATTGTCGCCACAGTCTGCTTGAGCCCACGAAAGTACCTACGTTATCTTGGATGGTGCGTCCTCGGTGACATTGGAGATTTGATGGATGAGCAAGGGAACGAGATTTCGGTGAATGGCGAGTTGCTTGATCAGGGCATCTACCATTACACTGTGCCAGGTGGAAACGTTCTCACCCACGCCGTTGACCTTGAGGTCATCAAGCAACGCACCCAAGTTCCGTCCGAATCTACGGGAACCCGCGGAGACTTTCGCGAAGAGCTTTTAAAGCGCGATGGTCGTTGCGTCTGGACCGGTCTGGCAGGCATGGGGATGCATATCATCCCATACGCACGCGGCGACGAGGCATGTTCATATTACTCTTGCCCTGGTTTGCGAGCTAAATTCAGTATATTACTCCAGTGGCTCCAACGTATCATTGTCAGCCGGCCACATGAAGAAAATCTTGACACACTCACTATAAACAATATTCGGAATGGCTTCTATGCTGTTGATAATCTTCATAACCATTATTTTGACCCACGACACGTCGTTGTTCTCAAAGTTTGTCCGCCCTTTTCTTCAGAGCGATCAACACTAAACATCACGTCAGACACCGAATCCTATCCTCCAAACCACCGACATCCCGGATAGGTGCCAGCGCGATATAGACACGAATGTCAGTTACCCAACAAACTCCCGATATACGCTCCAATGGATCGTTACGCCAGACAGATTTGTCCTGCGCCTATTCCCAAACAACAACGATGCCACTTTCATGGACCAGCAATTGCCCAAGCCTGCAGACCTCTTATTGCACTATAATCATGGTGCCGCAGCTGTGAAGCAATGGGGCAAAAATACCAGTGTTCTGAGCGATCGTCCCGATATCCCTCGCCCACCTGTACCTGTACCGGCACCGATAGGACCAATAAGGGTCAAGCATGATCACACCATTGCTATTCAAAAGCGGGCTGCTGCTACGAGCCAAGGAGGACAGGGTGCCGGGAGTAGAAGAAATACGAATGAGGAGGCAGATGCAGACTTCGAGGTGCAGGACAGATGGGATGAGGATGACGTCATGTTATTTTTCTGGGGCAACTCAAAGGCGGCTATGGAAAGGCATGCTCAGAAGAAGCAGGAGCGCACAGCGTACTTGGAGGATTGGAGGGCTACAGTTACGGGAGACCCATTCATTGCATAAGCGCATCTACATATTATAGTGGTTTGCAAATGCGAGCACCAGAGTCCGGTCCATATCCCAACGACGCCGCCACTCTCAGAACCACCACTTGCTTCAAATTCAAGAGTGGAGTTGCACACCATCGTCTTCGGCGAAACTGGTTTGGCAAAAGTTTGTCAAGCTTGTTCCCTCGCGCCCATTTTCAGCGGAGCGGCACGTTTTCCAGCGAGCGCTATCTTGTGGATTCTCTACTTCTCAGCAACATATTGTAAATGGTAGAAACCAGCGTTGAAATGTGGTTGGGCACATTGCTCTCTGCAGGTACAGTCATCAATCAGTCATTGATACATATGGGTCATTGATACACTTTGTGAATTCTCAACTATCTGACCTTCTGGAGGGCTCAAATTACTGGCAATCACTTTGCAATACTCATTGTTATGAATTCACTGGCTAGTTGACATAGTAAGCACTGTGATGTGGCCTCTGAAGTGTCCAAGGACACAAAACTGAAAAAGTCTGCCACATTTGGCAGAATGATGACTAATGTCACACCTCATTCAAGTATGATGACTAATCATGGCAAATCTTTATTTTTTAGCATGCATGATGGTGGGCCGAAGCAAATCAGAAATAAAGAAGACCCAGATAAACCAGGAAATAAAGGATAGCTTAATGGCTCATGCTGCCATGTCATGCAGTGTTATTGATGGGAGGTCCTAAAATGGGAACTATTGTGACTAATTGTGACTGTATCAATGACCCATCTGCTGTAAAAGCTGCTTCTGGGAGTGTTTATCATGGCTCATCCATTTCTTACAACATCTTCCCCAAGAGAGTTGGGGAAAATATTCTTCATATGAGGGCACATCCTTCTGTCTATTTAGAATTTTGAAGTTGGTTAGTAATGAACATTAATAAGCACTATAAATTTGACTGTATCAATGACTGATTGATGACTGTACATGCTTCTGTTTGTAACGCTATAGGGCACCTGAGATGTGCGTCTGCATCAATTCCCGCACTGCTTTTGTGGATTCTGCGTACTCAACTTCATACATATGGCCTCCGGATTTCATGGGCTTCCCCTTGGTCATCGCCACACACGCGTGTCCATCGAAGGTCATCTTGTGCTCTGTGAATTCATCCTTATTCGTCTCCCACCACAGCAAAATTCTAGTCTAAGCAGTTGTCTTCGTGGCGGCAACTCATTATAAAGCTGCTCGTCAAGCGAAAGCACCAAAGTCATACCTGCAGTCTCAGCCCCCATCTACCCCATCGTCGCAGTCGCAGGAGGCTCTTCTCTCTCGAGGTACTTTTCCACAGCGACCAGCCAACCAGGAGGATCTGGACTTGTTTCGCATTATCGTTCATTTCTGGAAATCTGTCAGTCATCCATCTCGGGTCGCGGAATCGCAATTAAGAAGTCCTTCGTACTTGGTAGGTCTCAATTACGACGCCCACCCTTAGCATGATTGGCGATGCCATCGCGCCTCTTGTCGCACTCATGAACCACACGTGAGTCCTGAATGCGGTCGTCGTCTTCCCCGCTCTGCGTAGCGGTATGCAAGATGTCATGCACGTCGTCGCGCTCCAGGAGGTGCATCTGTTAGTTCCTTTTGGGCCCGACTATAACTAAAATCTGTAATATCTCGTATAGATATTGCTCTCGTACGTCGATACGACGCTCCCGCGTGCAGCGCGCCTCGCCGCGCTACGGGAGACGTACAACTTCACGTGCACTTGCGCGTTGTGCAAAGCCCCAACTCGGGTGCACCTGCGTGAAGCTGTCGAGTGTTGAAAGTGCTGTGGCGTTGCGTGCCCACTGCCAGGTCAGCAGCCCCTTCTTCAACTTTTCTCGCTTGATTCACCTTTGCTCACCACGCAAAATGTGGATGCATCGAATGCCTTACTTAGAGGGGAGGTTGGCAACAATGCGGTGCACGCTATGCGGCGTCGTAGTGGAGGTGGAGGGTGAGACGATGGTAGATGCCATTAGAGTCGCGCGGGAGGCGCTGGGCAAGGCGAAGAGGTTACAGTTTGCCGGTCAGTCTGTCTTATGTCCTGCATAACCCTGCCATATATATCCAGATTTTGTTGGCCTGTCAGAGCCTGAGGGAGCGCTTGTCCTCGCGACAGACGCGCTGGCGGTGCTCTGTTCGCAAGACGTGTGCGTGCTGGCGACAAGCCATCCACAGCTGGCGCTCACAAGGCTGATTGTCGGCTTGCGCATCATGACGAGGTTCCGACGCACGCCATCATCGAGCACCTCTGCCACATGCAGCACAGTACCTCCAATAGTCATGGTGATGACGGACGCAGACAATGCGAAACGAGAGATCCAGACAGGCCTGGATGAGATGATCTGCATGCGACGACAACTGCGCACGCGCTGGAGGGGTTGCTCGTGCGCGGCCACCCGTCATGCGGCATTGCGTGGGTGGTGGTTGGATGGCTGTGTGCAGTAGACGAACTGTGCCCTTCTCCAAAATAGCACCAAAGGGATTTTACAGTAAGTTATGTTTTGGACTTTGCAGTGTTTGTTGGTAAGTTGCAGAGTGCAAATGCAAGGATTGGGAGGTGACAGCAAGGCTAATAATACCCAAGATATTGGCATGGGGTTTTGTGCACCTAATAGAGAATATTATTCTGCACCTGTCCCACTGGTGCTACCCATACTGCTCACCTACTCACCTCACTTGCACTGCCTGCCAACTCACCTCAATTGAAAATGCACCACTTGGCTTACCTCACTTGCACCTCCTGCCTCACTTGTGCCACCCACCTCATTCACCATGCACTAACCACACTCACACACCACCTGTGCTGCTCACTCTTATTGCACCAACTCCTGAGGTCTCTCAGTCTGCTCCCACCTGTCCCCAGTGATCTCAGATCTTCCTTCAGAGTCCACAGCCAGCAAGTCACCCTGCCACAGCCAACAAGTCACAGCCAGAAGACAAAGCCCTGTCTACCTACTCACCTACATCTACTATCCAAAGTCCAGTGATGACAGCCCCAAACTCAAGGAGGCCAATGTCTTCACAGGTAAGCAGCCAGCATCAGGATTGCTTACATAAGCAGGCTGGAAAGGCCAAGAAAGGATTGCAAAAGAGTTTTGCAGATGGGTCACATGACCTGAATGGGTGGCAGATTATGTAATGGGAAAATCACATGACCCGGGCCTGAGCGCATCACGTGATGCACAGGTCCGAGTGTGGGAATGCCGGCAACTCCTGAAGCACTCGCTATATATACTGTGTCCTTTTCTTACTTGTGCCCTTTTCCCCTTATGTTAGTATTGTCATCATTGACCTTACGTTAAGTTGTGTGAGTGTGAGACTAAGTCTGACACAATACATCCCACCCAATCCACCCTAGCCCTGTGTCCTAACCCGGCTAGCCTGGACCCCTATCTCAAACTGTCACACTCTGTCACAGCTTATCCCCCTCATCCTCTTCTTCTTTACCCTGCCTGCGGTGTGTAACAGAACTGCACAAAATTTTTACTGTGTGTAGATACATGTGACCAGACCCAGAGGAAGTCTACTGTGACCCTCCCCAAGTGATACCGAGTGCCCAAGGCCCAGATCTTTGTTTTACAGCTACGTACCTGTCACGGTTGATCCTAAATCTGGAGCTCAAAGGTCGCGGTGAGGTCGCAACAAGGTCGCAAGGGTCATGTGAATAGCTGACATGAAGGCTCAACGAGGAAGTAGAAAGAGGCGATTTCTGGAGAATATCAAAGTCTGGGGAATACATGCCAAGTATCTACTTGTATATATACTGGAGTCCAAGACCATGGAAACGATATTAGTACAAGGTAGTAAGAGGAGATGTACAATGGAAGTGACGGTAGGGAGGAAATGAAAGTATCCGGGTGACGATCGCGAAGTTGCCATGGTCCCAAGAAGGGAAGCGTCGGTTGGCGGGGGAACGGGATAGCGGTGCAAGGATGCCAGGGGGACAGGAAGCCACTGTGGGAAGGAGATGGGGATGCCAAGGGGATGGGATAATGGTAAAGGCGGGGCGCGGGAGAAAACAAGGTCGTGTTAGGGATGGTCGCTTGATGGGCAACGTCAAGTGTCAGCCTGCTGACAGGGTGATGGCATCCCGCTTGATGTGCCATCACACATTTGGGCCATACTGTCGGTGGTGGTCACGTGAGTCCTGTGACTTACTGATCATGTGACAGGTCACGTGTCCACGGCCTTTGCGAGTCATGTGATGTCGCCGTGACATATTCCCCTTCCTAAGATTTGTTCTCCTGGACAAACTCCACAATGGCCTCCTTCGTGCATGTGAGGTTCTCCAGGGGCTCCCAAGTATTCTCCTCGGGTGGATAGCCAACCCAGCTTACCAGATATTGTACTTTCCCCCTCCTCTTCCTCTTGGCTACGACTCGCTCGATGTCGTACTGTTCCCCTCCTTCTACGAGCTCAGGTGGTGGTCGGATGGACGATGGGTCTCCTCGGAAGGGTTTGAGCAAGGTCTCGTTGAAGACCGGGTGGATTCGCCAGCTCGGGGGAAGGGTAAGGCGGTAGGCCAAGGTTCCTACCTTCTCTTCCACAGGGAAGGGACCGACGAACTTAGGCCCAAGCTTCTTGGAGGGAAGTTTGAGGGGGAGGTTCCGCGAATCTAAATATACCAGGCCACCTTTCCTATAGATCTCCGGTTCTTGCAAGTGGTCATCGTAAGTTGCGGAGTCAGTCGCTTGTCCCTTCTGCAAGACATCCCAGAGGCGGTCGCAGGCAGCGGAAATTCGTGCAAGGAACTCGTCGGTGGCGGGTATATCGAAGCTGGCGGGGAAATCAGGGATCGGGGTGGGGTCGAAGCCGTGGAGAGCCGAAAAGGGAGTGATGTCCAAGTCGCGAATGGGTCGCGAGTTGAGAGTGAACTGGGCAAGGGGGAGTACGGCAGCCCAATCAGCCTGGTCTTCCTTGGTCAGTGTGTAAAGGACTACTTCTACCTCCTGATTGGCCCTCTCCACCTGTCCGTCTGTCTGCGGGTGGTAGGCAGTGGAAGCAGCGGACTTGATGCCCAGTTTGTCGTAGACCTCACGCATAAATTTGGAGATAAACTGTCCTCCCTGGTCAGATACTACCTTTTCGGGGAGTCCGTAGTAGGCATATATCTTCTCGAGGAGGAGTGAGGCTGCTCCCTCTGACGTGAGTTCCTGGACAGTCAGGGCAAGGACAATGGTCTTGGTTAGGTAGTCCTTGATCACCAGGATCATATCATAACCTGCAGATTCCGAGACGGGGCCAATTAAGTCCCAACCAATGACTTGCCAAGGTCGCGAGGAGATTGGGAGAGGGTGGAGGGGTGCCGGTTTCCATCCGCACCGAGGTTTTATTCTCGGGCAGACATCACAGGTGATGACGTAGGTGCGGGTGTCCTTCTTAAGTGTGGGCCAGTACCAATACTTTGCGACCGCGACCTGGGTTTTTGAAATTCCCAGGTGTACGGTGGTCCGAGCCGAGTGATGGAGGTCGAGGATGTCCTTTACGAGCGATGTCGGGACCCAGAGCTTCTCGTGCACCCAGAGATATCCTTCCTCATCCTTCTCTGCCTCTTCTGGAGGGGTCTCCAGGGCTTGCTCAATCCTTAGCTTCTCCATTAGGGACAGGGTCTCGTTGACCCAGAAGAAATGGTCCAGTAACAGAACTTGGGCAGGGTGGGGAGGATGGTCGTCATAATCGGGGTGGCGGGAAAGAGCATCGGCTGCGGCATTCGACTTCCTGGAGCGAGGAACAATCTTGAACCAGAAGAGTGATAGAAATTGCCTCCACCGGTTCTGGCGTCCATTGAGCGGGTTTGGCTTTCGGAAATACGAGAGGTTCTTGTGGTCCGTATGGACCTCGAAGTCCTGGCCAAGGAGATAGTGTTGCCACTCCTCAAGCGCTCTTACCACTGCGAGGAGTTCCAGGTCATAGACGTCGTAATTTAGCTGAGCGTCCCAAAGCTTCGTTGATAGGCAGTCCACCATTCTCCATACCCCGTCCTGTTGCTGGTACAGGATAGCCGAGGTCGTGATCTCACTGGCATCTGTCTCAACCTTCCACAGCATTCCATCCTGTGGGATCGCGACTTGGACCGAATTCCGGATTGCGTCCTGGATGTTGTAGAATGACTTTAGCGCGGCATCCATTAAATTAAATTCACCTTTGCTGGTGCAGGCATGGAGAGGGGCAGCAATTCTGGCATAATTCGGGATATACCGTCAGTAGTAACTTCCGAGGGCCGTGTACCTGCGTGCGTCCTTGGCGGATTTTGGAATTGGCCAGTTGTCGATTGCTGAGCACCTCTTTTCGCTTTTCTTGATGGTCCCCTGTTGGATCTTGTTTCCAAGGAAAGTCACCTCCGTTCGTTCAAACTCGCACTTTGTGGGTTTGACGGTTAGATGGTTTTCTTGGAGAACCTGGAAAACACGCACGGTAAGGTCACGGAGTTCCTCGCGGGTATCGGAGCAGATGAGGATGCCATCAATATAAACGAAGACCTGGCCGGTGGCCACCAGATCCTTCAGGATACTGTCCATAAAACCCTGAAAGATTGCGGGGGCATTAGTCACTCTGAAAGGCATGACTCGACAGAGGAATTGACCGTATTCGCATATGAACGCCAACAGTCTCTCGCTCTCCTCCGATGCCCGGATATTGTTGAACCCAATCCGGATATCAATTTTCGAGTAGTAGCGGAACTTCTGCAGGTGATCATAGATGTTCTGGATGAGAGGGAGAGGGTAGGCATTCTTGACCGTAACTTTGTTTAGCCGTTTGTAATCGACCACGGGCCGGAGCTTGTCCCCTTCATTCTTAAAGAAGAGAGGGCTAGCCCAGGGCGACTGACCTGGATAAATTCGTCCAGTCACAAGGTTCTCGTCTAACCACTTCCGGAGCTCTGCGCGGTAGGCCTTGGGTGTTGGGTGGGAAGAGGGTCGGCCAATCGGGGGAATCGTTTGCGATGACACGGACTGCAGCACTGCAGGGAAGGTCGCGGCAATGTCGGAATTCAAGGGAGCGAGTCCGCCAGTCAATAGTGGGATTGTGCTTCCAGAGCCAATCATCGCCTAGCACAAGGTCGAAGTCAGGATAGTCGCCCAGGTAGCACTCGATAATCTCACGGTGTCCAAGACCGAATTCGACCGTGACCTTGGTGAGATGCGTGATGGGTCCTCGCGAGTTCGGGGTACCGTCTGCATTCCTTGTGATCATTGGAGATGGGAGTTGCTCCATGGGGAAACAGTTCTGATTGGCGAAACTGTGGTCCATGACTGAGGTCGTACTGCCGCTGTCGATAAGCACTTTCCCATGCATGGCTCTACTTGGGAAGGTGGGAGGGGAGATTCAAACTCTGAATTCAAGTTGGGCTGTTTCTTGGCAGCCCACTATTTTCGTCATCCTTAGAAGCAGTTTGGGAGACGAGTCAGAGACTGGCATTGTCGTGGTACTAGTACAGGGGGGACTTAGGCAGGGAAGCTGCTTCCTTCATTCCTCGCCTGCGGGAAAATCTGCCTTCGCCTCTTTCAGCGCCCCAAGTTCCTTATCCTTCACCTCGATGGTGTCGCGAAGCTGGGCCACCAGGGCCTCAAGCTCATCGGCAGTCACGGTTGAGGTGTCGTTGGCCCAGACGTTGATCCGGGCTTGCGAGGGAGTGGGCAGTTGCGTGCGAGGTGGCCAGGCTGCTGACAATTGTAGCAATTGCCACGCGACAGGATCCGGTCAACCTGCATCGCATTCGGGTCGTGCTGGGGGGGCACAGAGGGTTGCGGGGCCGGGTGATCAGGTGGTTTGGCGTAGATGATCTGCTGGGCGGGGCGCATGGCGTCGCAACTTTCGAGCATCATATCGATGGCGAGGGCCTTCCTCTTCCAGGCAGAATAGTTGGGTGGGAGGGCGGCAGCAGCATAGATGCGATCGGTAATATTGTAATTGAGGGCAGGCTCGAGGAGGGTAATGATGAGGTCTCCGTGAGTTCCCTCAGAGAGTTCGGCCTTCGCGACTAGCTGGTTGAACTCTGTCAGGAACTCATTTACTGGGCATTTACCTTGCTTAAGCTTCCCAAGCTTAAGGTAGGCGTTCTCCTTCTCTACCAAGTCCGAAAACTCGGCATCCATCCTTTCCCTGAAGACAGCCCAGGTGGGGCATGAGGCAGGGGCTGCAACTATCTTCTCAACCACCGAATTTGCCCAGTCTCCTGCATATCCTCCACGCATCTGGTTCAGGGCAAACAAAATTCGTTTTAGGTCTGTATTGAACCTCTCTGGCTCTGCGAGGAAGAAAACATTAAGCTGCCAGACAAAGGTTCAGTAGGCAACCTTATTCCCATCGAAGGGGGCGATAGAGAATCCGCTAGACATCGTATCCGTGGAGTTCCTTGTCAATGTCCGGGAGTTCCGTTGAGTCGGAGGCGAAGAAGACAGAGGAGACTGAGGAGGGAGAGGGAGTCCGAGGTAACGGGGGATTGAGTCGAATGGGGAGGGCAAGGTTCGTGGGTGGTGGCGAGGGTGCTCTGCTGGCCGAGGGCGTCCTGAAGACTTCTTCGGATATCTGAAGCAGGCCGAGGCCAGGCACTAGGATACGCTCGGGGGTTGATGGGTGCCCAAGTGGCGAGTCGGGGTGGGTGGTGGCTGGTGTCGATGAGGAGCCAAGCATTGGCTGTGCGTGCTTGTAGGAAACGCTTGGGGGCGGGTTCGGGCTCAGGGGCGTTGGTCTGAACCGAGGTGGTGGCGTAGGTAAGGGGTCGTGGGGTAGGAGCAGGCGAGGGCGTTCTCGGCGGGGACTCAATGTTTTCGATGTCCTCGATTGTCAGGCCTTCGGTAGCCTGACAGAATATTTCTTGGTTAAGGGTGGCGGTAAGTAGCGCGGGGAACTCTCTGGGAAAGTAGCCTGGGTGGAGCTTCTGCTCACGAATCTCTCTCGAGGACCAAGGTCTGGGTTTGATAAACTGTCGTTCGACTGAGCGATAAACAGTGCTCTGCGGCGGTCATCCGTCCGGGGAGTTGCAGCGAGTGATGGGTACTGGTGTACGGCGATCGATGTAGCGAAGGGTGAAAAAGTGGTGTTGCTTCTGTCAGTCGGTGAGACCCAAGGGTTCTGGCAAGTTCTTCTTTCTCAGCATTTGAGAATCCAGTTTGGCGAATAGCGAGGGTTGCGGCTTTCCAAGTACGTTAGGAGGGCCAGGCAAGTTTGGTTTGGGTTGGTTGTCGATGTCGGGACGTCGCGGACGTCGAGTTAGGACGAGGGACGGGGTTCAGACTTTGATATTATGTCGCGGTCGATCCTAAATCTGGAGCTCAAAGGTCGCGGTGAGGTCGTGACAAGGTCGCAAGGGTCATGTGAATAGCTGACGTAAAGGCTCAACGAGGAAGTAGAAAGAGGTGATTTCTGGAGAATATCAAAGTCTGGGGAATACATGCCAAGTATCTACTTGTATATATACTGGAGTCCAAGACCATGGAAATGATATTAGTACAAGGTAGTAAGAGGAGACGTACAACGGAAGTGACGGTAGGGAGGAAATGAAAGTATCCAGGTGACGATCGCAAAGTTGCCATGGTCCCAAGAAGGGAAGCGTCGGTTGGCGGGGGAACGGGATAGCAGTGCAAGGATGCCAGGGGGACAGGAAGCCACCATGGGAAGGAGATGGGGACGCCAAGGGGATGGGATAATGGTAAAGGTGGGGCACGGGAGAAAACAAGGTCGCGTTAGGGATGGTCGCTTGATGGGCAACGTCAAGTGTCAGCCTGCTGACAGGGTGATGGCATCCCGCTTGATGTGCCATCACACATTTGGGCCATACTGTTGGTGGTGGTCATGTGAGTCCTGTGACTTACTGATCATGTGACAGGTCACGTGTCCGCGGCCTTTGCGAGTCACGTGATGTCGCCGCGACAGTACCAGTGAATCGTGTAGTGTACAGGGCAAGGAAAGGCCCTCTACATAGTCTTTCTGTAGTTTCCTGGTCCAGTGGACAGGGCCCTTGCTCTGTGACCATTGTCAGAAGGGCACATGGGCAACTCATTAGGAGTTGTGGAGTGACCACCTGGGACACCATTTGGGCCCCACGCTAGCAACAGCTTTATAGAATAAGAGTTCGATAAGTACCTAAGTACCTAGAGAGCAGCCTGAGAGGACAGGACTGCTAAGAGATCAAAGAAATCCTGAGTGCCCAAGGCCCAGAATTTTATTTACAGCATCTACGACCAAGACCGGGTCGAGCCCAGCTCCCCCCCGATTCCCCCGTTACTGATGTCCCCGAAACCCCATCACCACCACCAGGGTCTGTGATGGCTGACCACATTGCCCCACCTGAAGTCCATGCCACGAGGCTGGATTTAGTTGTCACCCCATTCGATGGGCAAAAAAGAAATTTCTGTACATTCCTCCAGTCACTCTGCCTCCTGTTTATGGTGAATCTAATAATGTATGCCACAGACCTGGCAAAGGTCCTCTACACTCTCAGCAAAATTGCTGGAGATGGGTTTGCCACAGAATGGGCAAATATGAAGGGAGAGGAAATCCTGGGTAACAACGAGGCTGGAACCTGGGCAGAATTTGTGGAGGAGATGAAGTGAGCGTTCGATGACCCGAATGACCATGCGACTGCCCTTGCAGACATTGTGAGGTTGAAACAGGGTGTTATGATAGCACCAGAGTTCTTTGCAAAGTTTGAAACGATGTTCCGAAGAGCGGGGATGACAGAAGTGGCCGATTTGGACATCCTGGTCCATTGGCTGGAGTCGAACTTGAGCAGGAGGCTAGTGGGAAAGGTCTATGGTGTTTCGCCAATGCCAGAGACCTACGTGCAGTGGAAGGCACTCGCAGAAAGGCTAGATGCTCAGCAGCATCACCTCGATGGAGTCATTGTGCAGCAGAACTCTGTGTGTCCTGCTCTGCCTACAACCAGCCACCCCCTCCCTCAACAAACCCGCTTTGCCCCAGCCCCCCACCCCTTCCTGGCCCAGCCACTGGCCCACACCCCTGCCCCTCCCACCATGCCGCATCCCACCAACACCGGTGATGCCATGGTGGTGGATCATGCCCATGCCCCTGGAGTATTGCACACCTGCTTCCGATGTGGCCAAGCTGGTCACATGGTGAGAGATTGCCTGCTCCAGGACATGCGCCCACAGATCCTGAGGCTGCAGGTCTGCACCATGGAAAGCCAGGTATGTAGTGCAGAGGACTATGAGAACGAGATCGCACTGCTCCAAGACCGCCTGGAGTTGCTTGAGAGAGAGAAGAGGGCTCCTGTTGAGGAGCCGGATTTTGGAGATGAGGCCCAGTGAGTCTGAACTGGAGTCTCAGGAGTAGATATCCCAGCCCCCCTCCCATCCCTGTACCCACAGCTAGTATCCCGAAATACACTATCTTGCAGCAGAGACACACCCGGATTGGGGCTGAGGTGAAGGACAAAGCGGAAATGGAAACTGCTAAGAGTGAAATACCAAAAAGAGAAAAGGGGACTAGCAGCAAAGTGGAGCTGACGAAGCACCTTGCAGAGGTGCTGAAGAACACCCTATTGCATATGCCCCGAGAGCTCTCCATCCAGGTGCACCTGGAGGCTCTCAGCACTGGCAAAGGGGCAACTACAAAAGCCCTTGTCAACTCAGGCTGCACCAACTGCTTTACGGACTTGGAGTGGGCAAAAAAAGTGGGACTGGAACCATCTCCCTTGCTGAATCCAATCACCATGTATAATGTGGATGGAACACAGAACAGGGATGGTAAGATCCAGTATGAGATGGAGCTGCTTGTGATGGTTGGTGACCACCAGGAGTGGATCCACTTCCTGCTAGGGAAGACCCAGTCCCACATGGTGATCCTTGGGCATGATTGGCTAAAGCATCATAACCCAGAGATTGACTGGGTGAAAGCTGAAGTAAGGCTCACCCACTGCCCCAACACCTGTGCCTCCTCCCCACACAGCCACCGGCCCCCTGCCCAACCCTTGGTTCCACCAAAAGCAAGTACCCTGGCCTTGGCCAGTATCCCAGACACCCATTTTCCCAACACTGGCCCTACCCCTGATTGGCCCAGCCACTACCCTTTGGTTTTTAGTGAAGCAAAGTGGGATGAGCTTCCCTGCTCCCACCCTGACTTTGATATCAAAATTGAGTTTAAAACAGACCCTGGACACCTCTCCTCTAGGCTATACTCTCTAACACAAGAAGAGATGGTGGAGATGAATCACTGGGTGGATGAGCAGCTAGCTTCTGGACGAATCCAACCTTCGAAGTCCCTGTACGTGAGCCCCTTCTTCTTCAAATGTGAGAAGGACAAGCTGCAGCCAATTATCATTTACTCTAGGCTGAACTTGCATCTAATCAAAGACAAGTACCCCCTCCCCCTCATCCGAGACACTGTGGATGTGTTAAAGGGGGCAACCATCTATTCCAAGATTGATGCGAAGGGAGGTTTCCCATCAATGCAGGTCTGGCCAGAACATCAGCACTGCTGCGCTTTCCTAATGCCTCGTGGACTCTTTGAACTGGCAGTTATGTGGTTTGGGCTACAGAATGCGCCTGCAACCTTCCAGCGCTTCATGAACCATGTGTTGAGGGAAGAGATTGCAGGGGGGCATGTCTGAGCCTATGTCGGCGATGTTATAGTGTTTGCAGAGGATTTGGCTACACACTGGTATTGGATGGATTGGGTCTTGAGGAAGTTTGGGGAGAATGGGCTGTGTCTCAGACTCAGCAAGTGCGAGTTCGAGAAGAGTGAGGTCTTCTTCCTGGGGATGAAGATCTCCCACAACTGTCTGGAGCATGACCCAGCTAAAGGCATGGCGATCTGTAACTGGCCCAGACTGAAGAATGTGAAAGAGGTACAAAGATTCAACAGGATGCTGAACTACCTCTGCCGGCACATCCTGAACCTCTCTGCCTGGGCAAAGCCACTCTTCCGGCTGACAGGGAAGGTCCCATGGAGATGGGAGGAGGAGGAGGAAGCAGCCTTCCGAGATCTCCACCTGGCACTAGTATCAGCCCCAGTCTTGGCTCTACCACAAGACAAAGGGAGATGGAAGGTAGAAACGGATGCGAGCAACTTGGCGACTGGAGGAGTTCTCTCGCAGCAGCAGGTGGATGGGACTTGGAGAGTTGTAGACTATATCTCCAAAGCCCTCACCACAGCTGAGAAGAATTATGATGTGTACGACAAGGAGTTCCTGGCTGTAATCCGGGCACTACATGAGTGGTGGGCTTACCTGATTGGAGTGGAAGAGACTATTGAAATCTGGATGGACCATGCTAACCTCCAGTACTTCCGGAAGCCCCAGAAGTTGAAACTGAGGCAGGTCCGTTGGGTTGGAGAGCTCCAGTGCTTTGACTTTGAGATCAAGTACCGTACTGGGAAGTCAAACACGAAAGCTGATGCACTCTCATGCAGGCCAGATTATGGAGAGATGGTGGAGGAGGATGCACCAGTACAGGTCTTCCCAGAAGCTGAGACCCAGACATCATTCACATCGGAGATGGAGACACTACTCCAGAAAAACAGCGCAGTACATGTGCAGAAGCCAGAGGAGCTTGATGATGAGTGGACAAGAGATTGGATGGGACTCTGGCAGAAGGCAGAAATCACATGGGTGCCCCCAGAAGCATGTGAGGCAGTGCTCACCTTTGAGCATGACCTCCCCATTGCAGGGCACCCTGGTCCATGGAAGCTGAGGGTGGCTCTGTTGAGGTCCTACTGGTGGGTGGGCATGGTGAAGGATTCCAATCAGTATGCAGGTGGATGCAAGACATGCCAACGAATCAAGCCTGATCGTACCAGGCATGCTGCTCCACTCCATCTGCACCCTGTCCCTGAGAGCCCCTGGGCAGTCATCTCTTGGGACATTGTTGGGCCTTTTCCCCTCTCACATGGTCACAATGTGATCCTTGTCATTGTCGACAAGTTTACAAAATGAACTCTCATTGAAGCTATTGGCCTTGACCTCACAGGACTTGGTGCTGCTCGGATCCTTCGAGACCGGGTCTTCTGTGACCATGGAGTCCCGCAGAAAGTTGTGAGTGACCGGGGAACCCAATTCGTGTCCAGATTCATGAGGGAGTTCTATAACAACACCATAAAAAAGGAGACTTCGGATATTCCCAAGTCCCCGAGCACTTCCGGCGCTAATACCAAGTCCGAGAAACCCTCGGATAAGCGTCCGGTGAACTCCGGTTCGACTTCTGGGAACTCCGTTCCAAAGGTCGCTGAGGGCTCCGCTAACTCCGGTAGCTCCAGCGACACAAAGAAGGCCCATCTGGGTCAGGATGGAAAACTGACTCCAGAGGAACTCCAACGGCGTTTTGATAATAATCTGTGCCTCTTCTGTGGAATAGCGGGCCACAAAGCCAACGAGTGTCGTAAGCGGACCTCGCGGGCCAGTGCCAGCGCTGCACGAATCACCTCCGAGGGAGGTGACTCCGTGCCAAAAAAAGATTGAGCAGCCCAGAGAGCATAGTATGACTCTCCGGCTGCTCCGACTCCGATCGTACGGAACCGATACTCGATACCCTTTCCCCCCATCGTTCTCTTTCCCTTCTTGCCTCCTCTCCTTCTATTTCGTCTCCGTTCAAAGCTATGATAGA
Source organism: Clavaria fumosa (assembly GCA_951802425.1). NCBI lineage: Eukaryota > Fungi > Basidiomycota > Agaricomycetes > Agaricales > Clavariaceae > Clavaria > Clavaria fumosa. Next base: position 129,953 of record OX637803.1, on the reverse strand, counting down.
CTCCGGCACTGAACTTTGTTTCATTGACGCCAAATTTGCTTCTCGCTTCCGTCTTCTGAAAACTCCGGTGACCCCTCGGGAGGTCGTTTTTATTAATGGGACCACCTCCGTATGGGTTACCGAAGCGGTCTGGTTATCCATTCGGCTCTCCGCCATGGATCCGACCGACGTCTTGTGTGTAGTTACCAATCTTGATCCCTCTAGTGATGTGATCTTGGGAATGAATTGGCTGTTCCAAAACAACCCGCTGGTTGACTGGATTACTGGCCAGATAAAGCCCAGACCATCTACGAAAGAGGAGAAAACTCCGAAATCTGATCCAGAGGGTGCACCGGCCAGCACTCTCTACTCTGTCCCTCTGTCCACCTCTGTCCCTCTGTCTGTCTCCGCTCCGTGTGCTCCGGTTCAAATGTCGTCTGCAGCGACTCCGAACCAGACCCGGACTCCGTCTCCATCTCTGCCTCTGACCTTTCCGTCTACTCCGTCTCTCCAGGAGACACCCAAAGTTTCTTTTGTGAATGCTGCCGCATTCATCACGGCTTGTGGACTTCGCGGGTCCCAAGTCTTTGGCATGACGTTGTCGAGCGAGTCCGTGCGCGCGGCCTCCGCTTCGTTCAATGTCCCCGACACCACCCCCCAGGACCTCCTCTCCGTTCCAGAGGAGTACAAGGACTTCCCAGATGTCTTCAGTAAAAAGAAGGCAGATACCCTTGCTCTGCATCGACCGTATGATTTAAAGATCAACCTGCTGGATGGCCAATCCCCTACGCCAGGTGCGGTCTACTCTCTGTCGCAGTCCGAACTCAGCGAACTCCGCGAGTTTTTGGACGAGCACCTCCGCATCGGATTTATCCATCCAAGCCGTTCTCCGCACGGAGCACCTGTGCTCTTTGTCCGGAAGAAGAACGGAACGCTCCGATTATGCGTTGATTTCCGTGGTCTCAATAAATTGACCAAAAAAGACCGTTATCCGCTCCCGCTGACTAAAGATCTTCTCGACGTTCCAGGAAAAGCCCGAATCTATACAAAACTTGACCTCCGACACGCGTATCACCTGGTCCGTATCGCTGAGGGTGACGAATGGAAGACCGCATTCCGCACCCGATACGGATCCTTTGAATGGTGTGTGATGCCTTTCGGGCTCACAAACGCGCCCGCCACATTCCAGCACTTTATGAACGACATATTCTCCGACCTTCTCGACACGTTCATGGTCGTCTACCTCGACGACATCCTAATTTACTCCGAGGATCCGAAACAACACGTTGAGCACGTCCGAGAGGTACTCCGAAGGCTCCGGGAGCACGGTCTCTTCCTGAACCCGGCTAAGTGTGAATTTCACGCTGAAACCGTGGAGTATCTCGGATTTGTTTTATCTCCGTCCGGACTTTCTATGGACACGGCTAAAGTGAAAACTATACAGGATTGGCCGACTCCGCGGAAGGTCAAGGATGTCCAGTCCTTCCTCGGGTTCGCCAATTTCTACCGCCGCTTCGTCCATGGCTATTCTGAGATCGTCGCTCCGATGAACCACTTGACGCATAAAAACATCGAGTGGCAGTGGTCCGACGATTGCCAGTCCGCGTTTGACTATCTAAAAACCACGTTCTCCACGGCTCCGATCCTCTCGCACTTCATACCTGGAGCTCCGCTGATAGTCGAAACGGACGCCTCGGACTACGCTGTCGCCGCGATACTTTCTACGGTTGCCTCCGACGGTGAAGTCCACCCTATCGCTTTTCATTCCCGCACCCTAGGCGTCTCCGAACTGAACTATGACACCCACGATAAGGAACTTCTCGCTATATTTGAGGCGTTTACCGCTTGGAGACACTATCTCGAAGGTTCTGAAGTTCCGGTCGACGTTGTTACCGACCACAAGAACCTAGAGTACTTCTCCACGGTCCGCCTGCTCACCCGGCGTCAAGCCAGGTGGTCGGAGTTCCTTTCCCAGTTCAATTTCGTGATCCGATTCCGCCCCGGGCGCCTCGGAATGAAACCCGATGCGTTGACTAGACGTTGGGACGTCTATCCTAAAGAGGGGGATAGCGACTATGCCCGCGTCAATCCGCAAAACCTCCGGCCGATGTTCTCCGGCGAACAATTGATATCGTCTCTCCGAGCTTCGTCGCTTTACGTACCCGCACTCCGCGCGTCGTTTGTGATTGATGATCATCAACTCCGAGAGGACATCCGGTCTGGACTCTTGCTCGATCCTGTGATCGTCCTGATCCTAGAAGACCTCCGCTCGAACTCCGTGGACCCTAAGTGGTCCATGGACGACGACGGACTTCTCCGCGAGCGCGGACGGATTTATGTACCGGACGTCAATGACCTCCGACTCCGCGTTTTATGCGCGAGAAATGATCACCCGCTCGCCAGACATTTCGGTCGGACCAAGACTACGGCCTTGGTCTTCAGGGATTATACCTGGCCGAAACTCCGAGGATTCGTATCGGACTTTTGCAAGTCTTGCATGACTTGTGGTAGGGCGAAAGCCCCTCGGCATAAGCCATATGGAACGCTCAAGCAGCTACCCATACCCGAGAAACCGTGGAATTCCATTTCGATGGATTTCATCGAGCAACTCCCTGAGAGCTCCGGTTTTACCGCAATATTGGTGGTTGTTGATAGGTTTACAAAGCAGGGAATCTTCATCCTGATGACCGACGAAGTGAACTCCGCGGAGTTGGCCCGTCTATTCGTATTCCACGTCTTCTCAAAACATGGAGTTCCATCGCATGTCACCTCCGATCGCGGCTCCGAGTTCGTTTCCCGTTTTTTTCGCTCGTTGGGTAAAGTCCTGGACATGACTTTACACTTCACCTCCGGATATCATCCGGAGGGCGACGGACAGACGGAGCGGACTAACCAGACGTTGGAACAATACCTCCGTTGTTACTGCAATTACCAGCAGGACAACTGGTCGCAGCTTCTACCCCTCGCCGAGTTTGCCTACAACAATGCCCCGAGCGCCACCACTGGGGTTTCTCCGTTCTTCGCGAACAAGGGTTATCATCCAAATATCTCGGTATTTCCCGAACGCGAAGTAACTTCGGTCCATGCCCGAGAGCTCGCTGTAGACTTGGATCAGCTGCACCAAGAACTCCGTAACCAAATCGCCGAAGCGCAGAGTCTCTATCAGGGTCCGGCGGACAAATGTCGGACTCCGGCACTGGAGTTTAAGGTCGGAAACCGAGTATACGTAAAGGCGAAGTTTTTCCGTACGACCAGACCCTCCAAAAAACTCTCCAACAAGTTCCTCGGACCTTTCGAGATCATCGGAGAGGCCGGTTCGCACTCCTTCGTACTCCGACTCCCCGAGGCCATGTGAGCCGTCCACCCCGTCTTCCACATTTCCATGCTGGAGCCAGTCACTCCGAATACAATTCCGAATCGTACCATCACCCCGCCTCCTCCGGTAGAGATCGATGGAGACTTAGAGCCCGAAATCTCCGAAGTGCTCGACTCCAAGATCGACAAACGCTGCACCTGCAAACTCCTATACCTGGTGCGGTGGTCCGGATACGAAGGAACCGATGAGGAAACATCCTGGCTTCCCGCTACGGAACTTGTCCACGCCTCCGAGGCCGTTTCGGATTTCCACCAAGCTTATCCGAACAAGCCCGGACCTCTCAATACCCTCTAGACCTTTCTCCGTTCACTCCGATACCCTGAAATCTCTCTTATGCTCCTACTTACGTACATTTTCTGTTCTATACTACTCCATCTCTCGCTTCTCCGTCTTCTCCAAAAAAAAAAAAAAATCCGTATTTCTGTCTCTCTGTCTCTCTGTCTCTCTGTCTCTCTCTCTGTTCCTGCCTCCGAAAACTCCGAAAACTCTAAAAAACCTCCTTTCTTCTTATTCCTTTTCTCCGTAAACTCCGAACCTTTGATTTTTTCTCCCAAGTCCGACTCCGAACCTCTCTTTGTCTTCTCCGTATTGTCTTACTTTATTTTCCTTTCACTCCGCTTACTTTTCACTCGAGTTCAAAGATAAAAAACAAAAAAAAATTATAGAAAAGAAAAGAAAAAAGAAACAATAAATACAAGTATATAAAATTTTTATTTTTTATTTAGGCGGAGGGGGGCGAGCCGGGCGACGCCTGCAAAATTCCTTCGGGCTCCTTAAGCCCGGACTCCGCTCCCACTTCTCCTACCTCCGCCTCTGCCTCCGCCTCTTCCTCCGCCTCTTTCTCCGACCCCACCTCCTTCGCCTTTCCCTTCTCCTTCTCCTTCCCCGTCACCTCCACCACCATGTCCTCTGCCTCCGCTTCCTCCGCCTCCGCCCTCAGAACCTCCGCCTTCTCCTTCCTCACCTCCTCCGCTGCCTCCGCCTTCTCCGCCACCTCCATCCTTTTCCCCCACTTCTCCAAAATCCTGCGGAGAATCTTCCGATCCTCCGCCGCGGCCTTCCGCTCCGCTGCGGCCTCCGCCCTCCACTCCTCCATCGCAAACACCCCCCTCAGGACCACGCTATGCGTGGCCTGCATCAAATTTTTAATCTCCTCCTCCATCCGCCAACCCCGCGGCACCCACATCTCCGCCCTATCCTCCTCCGACTCCGCGGACTGCTTGGTCCACGTCCCCTTCGCCTTTTTCCGCTCCGGCCTCTCCGCCTCTCCTCCTCCGCACTTCTGCTTCGCCCCCGCACAGGCGTTGCAGGCCGTCCCCCGCCCCCCACTCGGCCACACACAGGCCACCCCCAACCTATGGCATCGCGCGCACTCCGCACGATCCGCCTCCATCTCCGGTGTCGGAGACTGCTTCCTCCCCACCCCTTGCTCCTGCGCCACCTCCGCCGCCCTCCGCTTCGCTTCCACCGCCTTCGCCCTCTCCAGCTCCTCCCGCCGCACCCTATCCGCTACCTCCCTCGCTTTCCGCTCCTCCTCCTCCCGCCTCCGTCGCTCCTCCTCCTCCCTCGCCCTTTTCTCCCTCAACGCGTTAATTTTCTTCGTGAGGGCAGCGATCTCGGGGTCCTCGTCCACTGCGCGAGGTTGCGTGGGGGCGGCGACGACGGGTCGTGGGCGAGGGCGGGAGGGGCGACTGGGCCTGGCTCCGGGCGTCGATTGCGTGTTGGACATGATAAGTTTTTTGAAAGGAATTGCCCGTGTTAGGGGCGAGTGGTGGGAGTGATGAGTTAAGGAAGAGAAAGCGGAGTGCGACGCACACAATCGTTTTAACCCCCAAAAAAATTTCGGACTCCGATCGAAGCGCTGCGAAACTCCGGTGCTAACTTGATATGGGAGCCACGTGTTCACGCGGACTTTGGCCACAGGGTCTCAGGGGTTCGACCCTAAGAGGGGAATACTGTTACGACCCCATCCGCTTGCATAAGCACTATCCCCGCCCCGGACTCCGAACTCCGTACCAACTCCGATCTGCTCCGCCGTAACTCCGTACGCCCCGCTCCGCATCTTCATCGGACTTTACTCCGCCGACCTCCGGACCATTCGGACTTCGTTCTAGAACCTTCTCCCTCCATCCCCTCATTCTGTTCACTACTGAGAGGATACCCTTGACCCATGGGAGTCGCTTTTGTTGTTGTTTCTTTGTTCCAAGAAAATTGCACAGGCACAAGTGGTGAAACTCTCCTAGTAATTTGATAAGTACATTGTTTCACATTACTCCTATACTCTGCCCTTGCAGTATAAGTTTCCACCTGTATCTCCCTGCTCCTCAGTTCGAATATTAACATCTCTTGATCCTAAAAACATCTCTGAGCTTTCGTCCTCATCGTCCTCGACGTTCTCCACGTCATCCGATCAACTCCGACCAACTCTGACGGACTCCGATCAACTTCGGAGTTTTGACTTGTGTTCTAATCCTCCTTTAGGTATTGTTCTTGTTTGATAAATAGGGACACGTATATACGCGGTGGCACAACACATACGTTGAGGCCACAGTCCCATAAGTCTCTCTTCTTGTGTTTACTTCTCCGTTTCTCCGATATCGGACTCCAACCGGACTCCGATAGAATATCTCCGCTCCGCTCCGCTAACCCCTTCGCCGCTAACCTTGTTAGGACCTTGACAATCCCGGACATCTTGCCCGAGCACCGGACCTGAAGTCCCGAATCCTGTAACTCCGAAATATGGGACACCCAGGACTCAGTAAGGGCGTCGTTTCAATACGTTCGCCAAAGTCCCACCCGAACCCCGAAGTCCAACTCCGGACCTCCGGACCTCCCGGACCCGAAATCCGAACTCCGACCGGACTTCATCCTGACCCTCCGAGCACGCACGTAACAGTAACATGATCTGGAGGTTACCATAAATGGATGCAGATATCTGTGTGCCATTTCCTGCATTCCTCAGCCACTTTTGAGCTTAGCTTTAGTGAGAGATATTGTTTCTATGTATGTGGTCTATATTCCCCAGCAATCAGAATATTTTTACAATTTTTATCTCACCCAATATATGCAATTTGGTGTTGTACTCATCATTTTCACCTTTCTGGCCTCTCTATTGAGTTTGGCAATTCATTCTAGTGAGATAAAACAATCCTAGAATTATTTTAAACAGATTGATGGGACCCGGCAATTCCCACACAAAAGCCGTGCCACAAGTACAGCCACAAACTTGCCAAATGAGTGACCCACAAATGTTCTTGCCCATTTCTCAGTCAATTCTCAAGCAATTCTCAAGAATTTTTTTTTGATAAGACACTATTTGATCTGTAGATTAATGTGGAAATGTCAAAAGAAAATATTAACTGATATTTTCTGTACTAATCCACCAAAATAAAATGGGTCTCAATTTAAATAGTGACATTTCATGTATCCAAATGATGGCTTGTCCAATCTTGATTTCCAAGGCTCTGGAAATAATACTGGAGTGCTTATGGGTCTATGTGACTCACATTTCATGCAAAATTTTAAAATTCTGAATATGCTGAGTACTCTGTTCCTTCAGAACATTGCTAATGCAGTGGCATAGTTGGAACCATTATTAAAATAGTTCAGAAATGATGCAGTTGAGCTAATACAAATATTACACACATCAGGATTCAGGACAGGCAATGGAAAAGCTGGCATAGTCATCAATTCTCCAAATCTATCTGTGCCGGAGTGGTTGCATAGCCACAATTACCTAATTAGTCCACTCACATCCCATACTCCCCATACCCGGTGTTTTGGCTTCCACAGCATGATTCAAGCTTCGTTTTGGTGAGACAAAATGTTCCTATAATATATTTGAGACAATCCTTCAAGATAGATTTTCTTTATTTGGCCTCATTGTTGAGATATGGCATGTACATAGGGCATATCTCAAGAATGAAGCAAAATTTAAAAATTTGAGCTTAAAGGATTTGCTTAAATAATTATTTGGAACACTTTTTATACTCAAAGTCTTTTTGTATCTGGTCTGTGGAAGGCAGAACACCAGGTAGTGGAAGTGGGTCAGTAATTTGGCAGGGCGATTGTAGTTGCCAGGCAAAGTTTTGTGAACCGTCTGATGTTTGTAACTTCAATCTTGGCTGTCGTGTGTTTGGTTGTCCTCTGTACTGTCTGCAAGTGGTGTACAGTATCATGTCTGTGGGTTCCTTTCATTACTTTTCTGGTTCATAAGGATTTGCGCAACAGCCCATTCATGCCAAAGCCTGTTCCTTCTTACTCCACAAGTCAAGAAACTGTCAATGGGAATGCACGGGCTTCAAGTTCTAGACTGAAAGATAAAAGGGCAGCAAAAGGAACTAACTATGGAGGTAAGAAGAGAACGAAGGGGACAAGAATGGCATCTGAGTATTAAAAAGTTTGGTCTTGAGCCATGAACATTAAAGAGCAGAAGCTCTGGGTTGTAATGTGGTGAAAGATTATTATCTTTGCCTGTGTGTGATGACTCTGCATTAATTGAGAGTGTGGGTTAAGGAGCAAGGTTCCTGGAGGCGCTGCATGCACTGGCAGCGACGCTCGCTAGTTATATAATCGTGTTGAACCTCCCGCACGCGGCCTCTGCAACACCATCACACCTTTCATCCCGAACAATGGATATCAACTTCTCCAACCCTTTCAAATCTACCCTGACGTCGGCGATGACAGAAGGCGTAAAATTGTATGCGCGCTATCAGGGAATCGCGAACGATCAGGATGAGCAGGCGGCGTACGACGCAACGAATCATGACGTGTGGGATGAAGGAGAGAAATGGCTACAGACAACCAAGGAACTCATGGTGGGTGATGACCATCACTATCGGTGATCGGTTAAATTATATATTTTTAACAGAACAAATCGGCCACCATCTGTGATCCGGCAAGATCTGTGGGATGCAAACCGGACACCGACGACTTGACGGCTGAGATAGAGGGCATGGTAAACGGGGTGATATCGAAGATGGAAGAACTGAGGAAAAGGGCATCGGTATGGGAGGCAGGACGAGAGGAACGTGAAAAAGCGGCGCGGTTGGCGGAAGAGAAAGCAAGGGAGGAGAGAGAAGCTAGAGAGGCAGAAGAGAGGGCGAGGGAGGAGAGGGAGGCTAGGGAGGCAGAAGAGAGGGCAAGGGCAGCGAGAGAGGCTATGGAGGCGGAGGAAAAGAGGAGGGAAGCGCTTCGCGAAATACAAGAAGAGACGGAAGCGGCAAGACTGGCGCAAGTGAGACCAGAGGGGGGGGATAGGCAATTGCCGGAGACACAGGCAAAGGTACGGAATCCAATTAATCTTGATGCGAAAGAACTGAAATTTCTTGTACAATAGAAGTGTTCTCGATGCGCCGCCAGAGACGAGATATGTGTCATTCATCGAGACAACCGCGCCTGCGATCGATGCAAGGCGAACCGACAGTCTTGCAACCTGTCGAGTGGTCCCTGGGCGACAAAATACAGGGCTGTCGCGAAATCGGGTCAAGATAAGCCGACGTCGAGAATCAGTGCGACCGCAAGGGATGTACCGACTGTCGTCATCCCGGCGTATACGAGCCGTGCGTCAGGCTCTCGAGCGAGGGCGACAAATCCCCTCTCTGGAAAACGATCGAGATTTGCGCCTAACGACAACAATGCGGATGACAACGACAACGATGACAACGACAACGACGATAACGATAATGACAATGACAACAACAACAACAACGACAACAACAATAGGGACGGGGACATGACCGACCTGGGTGTCGCCATCCGTGCAACCGCGGCAGCAATCCGGAAAATAAAAAGGGTCGAAGGTGAAGTGGAGGCGGAAGAGGAGAAGCGGATGAAGGCGATGGAGGAAGTCATGTTACGAGAGAGGGAAAGGATGACAGCGTGGAAGGCGAGAAAAAACGCTCTTGCAGCCGCCGACGAAGCATTCCGAAGGATCGCAACAGCGTGGGACAACCATGCACGACAAACACGAACTTAACTCTCGCCACCCCCTTCGCCTAGACTCGATGCCTCTCTCTAGCTTCTCTCTCCTCCCTCGCTTTCTCTTCCGCCAACCGTGCCGCTTTTTCACGTTCCTCTCGTCCTGCCTCCCATACCGATGCCCTTTTCCCCAGTTCTTCCATCTTCGATATCACCCCGTTTACCATGCCGCGAGAAACTGCTGCCGAACGGGCCCCTAGGCCGCCCTTTGTCCTCACGCTGGATCCTCCTCCCCCTGTCGCAGGGCCTTCCGATATGTACTGGTGAGTAGCACCTCGCTTCTTGCATTCACCCCCGACTCAGCCCCACCCAAAATAGTCTTATCGGCAACCTGGAGCCGCCGCCGCCGCCGCCACCCCAAACCTCAGACTGCCACCACAGCCGCTCCCCGAGCACACTCCGTCCAGGCTGGCGCCCCGGTACCCAACAGTGGACTCCGCGCTCCCCAGTACCCAGAGGACAATATCAAACCAGCCCTTGTTCGATGTTCGTCTGGCGCCTCAGCGCCGTGTATCCCCCGGTCCGGAGTACGACACCATCCAGCCGCTGCGTCCATCGCCGCCTAGCGGCAGCGGCGACCACACGGATCCGTACCCGCTATCGTTCTCGCCCTCGCGGGTGGAAGCAACACCCAGCAGTGACCAGCAGCGGCGGGCGGCAGTGGCGGGCGGCAGCAACACCCAACGATCAGCAGCGGCGGACGGCAGGCGGCGGCGGCGGCAGGTAGCAGCGGTGGGCAGCGGCGGGCAGCAGCAGCGGGCGGCGGCAGCAGCAGCGGGCAGCAGTGGCGGGCAGCAGCGGCGGGCAGCAGCGGCAACCAGCGGCGGCGGCGGCGGCACCAGCAGCAGCAGCGGCGGCGGCGGCGGCGGCAGCAACAGCCACAGCGGCGGCGGCAGCACCACCAGCAGCAACAGCAGCGGCGGCGGCAGCAACCAGCAGTGGCACCAGCAGCAGCAGCGGCGGCGGTGGCGGCACCACCAGCAGCAACAGCGGCGGCGGCAGCAACCAGCAGTGGCACCACCAACACCAGCGCGTCGACGCAGGCTCCCTCGCGCCGCCGCCGTCGCTCATCTCAGCGGGGCTCACTTCATCCTCGCACTCGCGCTCGCATCCGCCACCACCCTCTTCCAGCGCCCGCGCCCGCATGCACTGCAAGACGTATTTAAACGCACCGTCCTGGCGTTCTGTCGTCCAAACCAACCCACACATCGTCAACCCCGAGGAGATTGACATCTCCCACTTCCCCGCACGGTCCCGCAACGGGTGCGCGCATCTGCACGGGGCTCATCGCGGCCATCTACCAGAAGGCACTCATTCTATCTAATGACGAGCGCGGCAGCCGGCAGACGGGCACCATTGTGAACCTTATGTCTGTCGATGCTACACGTCTGCAGGACTTCTGCACGTATGGCCTCATCACGATCTCAGGGCCCTTCCAGGTGCCACATTTCATTCTTGCTGTGGCTCTCGCTCATATATCTCTTTGCTTTGTGTGCTATTTCATTTGACAGATTGTGTTGGCCCTAGTGCCTCTGTACAACTTGATTGGACCAGCTATGTTCCCGGGTGTGGCGATGTTGCTGTTCTTCATCCCAATCAACGGCTGGATTGCGAACCTGGTAAAGAAGATGAACGAGGAGCAGATGAAGAACAGGGACAAGCGCACACGGCTTATGAACGAGTTTATGGCGAACATAAAAGGGTACGGTTGCCGACCTCCTAATTGGGGTGACATCTGACCTTGTCTTGTTTTGGGGGAACAAAGTATCAAGCTGTACGTGTGGGAGTTTGCGTTCATGAGGCGCGTCCTGGCTGTGCGGAACGACCTGGAGCTGAAGATGCTTAAGAAGATTGGTCTCTCCATGCACATCTTCGATAGAGTGTGTTTATTTGCGACGCTATATTCTGCAATTTTAATTCTTGGCAGAGTAAACTTTTGACCCCTCGTATGATCCAAGCGCATTGCATTTTCCTAGATTCGAATGAATTGGAATGCCTACTGTCTCGCGGTACATCAGTAGCTCACTGCCCGCTATCCAACGCCTACTTTTCTTCAAGACCGTTCGCGCTGCGCGAGGCTCTACGTGCCGGAGTTAAGGTAGGCCTTGGGACGGACGTCGCCGGTGGCTACAGTTTGGACATAATGTCTGTCATGCGACAGGCTGTTGCCGTTTCGAGGATGCGAGAGGGACCAGCTAAGATGACCGCAGGCTGTTGCCGTTTCGAGGATGCGAGAGGGACCAGCTAAGATGACCGCAGGCTGTTGCCGTTTCGAGGATGCGAGAGGGACCAGCTAAGATGACCGCATCGCCGAGAGATGGGACGAGCGACTGTGGCTGACAATTTCGCCATCGACTGGCTGTATCTCGCGACTCGGGGTAGGGCCGCCGCTCTTGGTGACGTGAGCTATCACAGCCTATTCGAGATTGGAGCGGCTTTCGATGCTCAATGGAGGGAGTGGAGGCGTTTTCTTCATGACGTCTTTGTCCCTGTTGACCCCTTTCCAAGTCGAATTATTTGGCTCAGGTTCCCAGTGCGGTATTGGCGCATTGGATTTCTTTAGCGCTGACGATACTAGCAACCCTTGGGTGGCATCGACACTGGGAGCAGACCGTGGACCATCTCTTGCTCAGGAAGGTCTTGCCGACAATATGCGCGTTTTGGAGAGCGCTGTTACTCGTCTTCTTTGTCTGACTCAGAGTCGCCATGGGCACTGTTTATCCAGGCGGGTCTATGTACGGCATGAACGTGTGTACCAGAACACACCTGATGTATACCATTTGGCGCAAGTGGGAGGATTGCCTATGGTTTCAAGAGAACCTGCGAATGGAGTATCGCAAAATGGCCAGGGAGAAACGCAACAAGCTAGGTAGGTCGCCACTCCAATGCGTCATCCATGTTCCTCCTCTTAAGCGGTCGTCCTCTCCGTAAGCCTCAGGGAAGAGTGGGAAGAAGAGTGGCATGTACATGCATAGCACTGCTGCGTCTTTCGAGTCACTACCTTCCGGTCCCGACCCGACCAGCGTCACGCGCGAAAAATACACCCCATGATCCCCAAGCTGACGAAGAAGAGTATCCTGTTCTGCCCAAGCCAGAGCACGATCGACAAGCGCGTCAAGGAGCTGCAGACGTTCATGGACACATTCCTCGGACGTGACAGCGGGGACGGTGAAGAGGAAGACGCCCACGCGTCGAGCCTCGTGCGCGGGCTGCGCACGGGCCACGCCATCGTCCCCGAGTTCTTCGGCTACTGGTGCCACGACCACGAGCTCGACGCCAAGGAGAAGAGCAAGAAGGAGCGCAAGGCGCGCCTCCTGCGTACCTCCATCTGGAGCAGCGTCTTCTCCCCTGTACTTCCACCCGCCATCGTAGTACTTGGGCACCCGTTCTGCCTCGTTCTGTCTCTCGCTTTCACTGCCCTCGTTTTGACATCAATGGAAGCCAGGAGTTCTCCGTAGGCCGTAGATGTAATTTGAGAGTCGGGGTTTAGGTATTCGCCACGAATAGGTCATGCCGGCGGTGGGTGGTCTCGGAAGCGTCAGCGTGAGTAGGAGGTTGCAAATAACTTGAGTTTTCGTCCAATGGCTCGGAGAGCTTCCGACGCTTTCCCGTGACGCTTGTGGTGGAGGTTGTTACTGGTATGCGCAGAACTTGAGGGAGGCATTCTTTTTTCATCTCCCCCGGTAGAGGCTGGCGCTGCCAAGCTATGTCCATGGGGAGGCGCATCCTCATATCCCGCGGTAGGTGGCACTGCCATGCTACGTGTATGTGGTGTTTGAGGACCTGAATCATCTGAATGGAACGATGAGCTGGGGACTCGATGGTCTATCCACCATTGAGTGAAGGGCACGGAATTTGTCCACAGGCGATTAAAGTGTTGGCGATAGTCAGGGCCATTCCGCCGAATGACTCGGGAGAACCCAACTAACCAGAAACAGTCTTCGAGGCGCGTGCAATCAAGAAGTATATCAGCGACTTTCGTCCACTTTAAGCTCCACCTTGAGTTAGATGAAAGATTGCTGGATATCGGAATCGCAATTACTTGGAAGAATTCCACATCTTTGCCAGCCATTGTAAATAGGAGAGCTGCGGGTGATGGCTCACCCAGTGAGATTTGGTGGTATATAGACGCTGATCCTGCAACCAGTACTTGCCGTGTGGCTTCCGTGCGGCTTGATGCTTTGGTTTCGCCAATACATTCACACCAAGCCGGTCGTCCGCTAGTCGAAATCGTGGCATGAGGATCGGTGTTACCATGGAATATCAGCCAGGGGTAATCCGGTTTCTGAAATGTGGAGTTGAACTGTGCAGAATTCTGTGGGTTTCCCCAGCAGGCATTCGGCATTTTGATCTTTGCGCTGATTACGGAGGTGAACAGCTAAAATCTTGTAAGATTGTAAATTAGGCACTTACGGCGATGGTTCCCATTGGCCTTGCTGCTGGAGATCTCTACTGCAAGCATTGAGGAGATTCAAGTACTGGGCACTCCAAGCATTCTCGTTTATGCTGGATTCCGTAAACAGGGACCCCATCGCACGAAAGGCATTCAAGACCGAAACTAATCCAAACACATCTACAACTTCGTTCTGGAATGTGTTAAGGGCGGGAACAGGGTCAGTTTGAATGAAATGATGGAATTCCTCTGATTCGTGTTCAGTCAGAGCTAGCGCAGCTATAACAGGAGCTCGCATTTGCCGCTAGAGGACATGAGAAAATAAAACAGATATTACTAGAGCTAATCTCACCAGTGAACTGCGTATGACGTTGTGCTCATCGTCAACCAGGGTAAAGATACGTCGTATGGAAGCATGGAGGTGGGAACGAGGGGTGTTTGGCCCTGAAGATGACAGGTCCATGGCATTACACCATTGCGAAAATTTATCTCTAGAGCGTCCAATGCTAGGAGGTCCAGGATCAACCAAGGATATACAATGCCATTGAATTAGACTCACGAGCTTGCGGCATTGCTCCTGACGGTGAGGGCCTGACTGGAAAGTGAAAGAGTCACCATTGGCGGGACCGACTATGATGGTTGCGCCGAGATAACGCAGTGGCGTGGCTTCAACAGAGACACGTGATAAGATTTGGTGATATTTGGTCCCTTGCTCGTACTGCACCTGCACTGACTTTTTCCACTCCAGTCTACTACTCCCCCTTGAGATTGTGCTGGCCTTGCCTGGTAGCACACTTAAGCGGATGTGGATTTGCTTCCAATGCAATTATGTTTAAGGGAGAACATCGAGCTTTGGCACAAAGCATCGAAGGCAAGGTTGCCAAGCTCCACAGGAGCTACAATTGTCAGAAACGTCGCATAGACCAGCCAATCCTTGCCATCAGGATCGACTTTGCCCAATAAAATACGGAAATGGATTTGTATTATTGTTTATAGTTTTAGTCTTTCGCTCTCCTCACGCTATCCTCGCTTTCATTCTCGCAGTCATATCGCTTTCCCTATCCTCATCGCTATCACTTCTCCCGCTTTCGTCGTCTTCGCTATCCTTGGTCGCAAGCTTTCACTATTGCCGCAGTCCGCTATTCATGTGTTGGCTACCGCACACGTGATCATGCTTTCGCTATCCTCATTGCCCGCTGTTGGGTTCAGCAGCAGTATGTTGGTTCTTGGCATGCCAAGATGTCTCGCTATCATGCACATCGGTATTGCCTGCTATTGTGGTTAGCAGTATGTCGGTTCTTGGCACGTTATCTCGCTATCATGCACATCGGTATTTCCCGCCAGTGTGTTTAGCGGTATGCATGCCGAGATATCTCGCTATCACGCACGTCGGTATTGCCCGCTATTGGCTTTAGCGGTATGTCGGGTCTGGGCAAACCATATATCTCGCTATCACGCACGTCGGTCATGCCCGCTATTGTGTTTAGCGATAGACATGTCGGTTCTCGGCACACTATCTCACTATCATGCACGTCGGTATTGCCCGCTATTGTGTTTAGCGGTATGTCGGTTCTTGGCATGCCGAGATATCTCGCTATCACGCACGTCGGTAGAGTGCACATCGGTATTGCCCGCTATCGTGTTCAGCGGTATGTCGGTTTTCCGCAAGCCGGTGTTACCCGTCACATCGGTATCACCCATTACTGTGTTTATTGGTATTGTATACCCAGGCATCACCTGCTATTGCTTGCAATAATCAACGAGCTTAGCCACAAGACAACTTACACTGGAATGCATCTTCCCTTAAATATAAGAATTAGAGAATCAGGGACGTTTTCTGACACTCTCGATGGTCAACCATGGTCGGGCGCTGTTTTCCAATACAACTTGGTCAGGTCTGTCGAAATTCCAAGGAAAAGTTCTTACAAGACTCCATCCAATACCGGTCACGAACGTAGGTTCTTGACAAATGAAAAAGAATGAAATAATCATAATAACTTTTAGAAGAATCGCCAGGCACCGGGAGTCTAATTGCTAGCGTACCGCCTGCGAGAAGCAATGCCGACCTTCCAACCGATGCCGCCGTACTGGACAGCAACAGGATGGGAAATGGGAAATATGCATGTATTAAAAAAAGTACAGTATACAAGCACGCAAATGCCACAGACGAACCCCAGGTCTACCAGGTCTCCCCGATCCTACCAGTCAGCTCAGACTGGGTAGAAACAGAGAGAGGAAGCCCAGAAGAAGTGCGGGTTCCATCCCCAGCAGTCAGCGCAGACCGCATAGGATGGTGACCCCGACAAACGAAGGTAGAGTGGGTGGTGGAAGTGCAGAAGAAGGGGTTCCGTCTCCAGCAGTCAACTCAGACCGCGTAGGACGGAGACCCCGACGAACGAAGAGTGGGTGGTCGTGGGAGAAGATGAAGGGGTTCCGTCTCCAGCAGTCAACTCAGACCGCGTAGGACGGAGACCCTGACGAACGAAGAGTGGGTGGTCGTGGGAGAAGATGAAGGGGTTCCGTCTCCAGCAGTCAACTCAGACCGCGTAGGACGGAGACCCCGACGAACAAAGAGTGGGTGGTCGTGGGAGAAGATGAAAAAAAAAAAAAAGTGAACAAACATGACACAAACATTCACGTGACTCATTTCGCACAAGGCACATGATCGGGTTTCAAAGTGACACGTGCACTTTGGCCACATGATGATTAGATAAGGTGCTTGAGGAACTCGAGGAGTGGGAAACGACTCGGATTAGCTAATACTCATCAGATTACATAACCCCCCCCCGGCAAAAGCATGACGAACAACTGATGCCCTGCAGTCTGAGTTGGCTAGTGACAAGGGGCGACTGGGAAACTTCTATCCGGGTTCACGCTAGAGGTGCTCTCCCTGATCTCTAGCCTGAGTTGGCTGGCGGTAGGGGGACTGGGAAACTCCTACATTGTGTGGTCGTCTAACTTCATGCTAGTGCACTCGCACCTGATCCCCTGGCCTCCAGGCTGAGTTGGCTGGCGGCAAGGGGCGACAGAGACACTTCTACGTTGCGCGGTCTAACATGGCACTCGCACCTGATCCCACATCCTTGGCTATCCGCCCACTGACATTAAACTATAGGGTAAAAATAAAAAATAAAAAATAATGAGTACCGACAGGAAAGCATCATCAGACTCAGTGGGATGTGGCGACTGGAAACTTTTTGAAGAAAAGGGAGACGTATTGATAAACCTCCTCTCCGGCCAACGCAAAAGCGACCTGCTCCAACAAGTCTTTCGCGTTCTTTTCCAAGTCCCTCCAGGGAATCCTCACGAACCCGTCATTGTATTCATTCACTCCATGTTCGTCTTCACGTGCTCTCTCGTCCTTCACTCCTCTGACAACCATATCGCGTATAGTCGGTGGATCGATGGCGGAGCCGATCAACATCCCACAAAGGATCGAGCAACAAGGCGGGTCCAAACTACGTTGTAATATGTGAGTGCCCACATTCTTATAATAATAATTCCTTTTTTAGAAAAAAAAAAAAGAGAGACGCACCGTCTTGTATAAATGAAGCAACCGATTACGTCTAGTTACCGTTTCTTGGTTGGCGCGCATCCACTCTTTATACTCGACCGAAAGCTCCTTCTTTTTCTCTTCTTTTTGGGCCGTCTTCAAGGTGGCAAATTGGTGCCGATATGGCTCTGTTTCCTGGAAGACAAGGCGATTGAAATTCGTCTTCCAGCACAGTCCTCCACGGCCCTGTGATTGCCGCTCGATATCGATGGTCAGCTCTAGAGTGTTCATCTGCATTAGCATCATCTCAATATAGCTGTCCCTGACGTGGCTAAACTCCTGTTTCGTCAAATACTACCAGGCACATTACATCCAAAACAAACAAAAATAGAAGGCAACAAACGCACCAGATGCCTATTCCGAAGCTGGTCATTGGCTCGGCCATGCTTCCCTTGATCTAGCCAGGTGCGGCAAATCTTCCTGATGTCACCATGCCCACATTTATATGGCTTAAATGCATCAGTCTAGCGACTCACACTGGTTCAGAAAAGACACAAAGACTAATTTAGAACTTACAAATGCCACATTCTTCCTCGTCGGTGCTATCGACCGCCATATAACCACGAATTAAGCGCTTGAAACTCTCGTTCTCCATATCGGCCAGGGTACCAACGACGGGATTCAGCATGATGTCGATGGCCTGGACTGGTAGCAATGGAGCGCTTGCAAACGATGAGAGTATCAAGTTTGCCCGATTCAATACTCGTACGCTTTTTCGACCACTTTGCGCAACAACAACAGTGCTGTTCTAATCGGGATAAGGGAATCGATATCCAAATGGGATAGGGGGGAGAACTTTGGCTAGTTACCACAGGGCTTGCCGACTCATCGTCTCGGTTGCTGTCGGATTCGCTCTCCACACCGTCGACCTTCTTGCCATCGACCTTACCGCCGTCGACCTCCTCACCATCATCTTGGCTGTCGTCGGATTCACCCTCGACATCATCAGCCTTCTTGCCATCGCCCGTCTCGCCATCACCTCGGCCCTCGTCGGAATCACTCTCCATCCCGTCGGCCTGCTTGCCGTCGTCCTTCTCTCCCTCGCCTCGGCAATCGTTGGATTCACTCTCCACATCGTCCACCTTCTTGCCGTCGTCCTTCTCTCCCTCGCCACACCGGCCGTTGTCAGATTCACGTTCCTCATCGCTGACCTTGCTGTTGTCCTTTTCCTTGTCACCTTGCCCCCCGCGGTCCCCTTCATCATCGCAGTCGTCATCATTGGCCTTCTCG
This sequence comes from Clavaria fumosa, assembly GCA_951802425.1. Classification (NCBI taxonomy): domain Eukaryota; kingdom Fungi; phylum Basidiomycota; class Agaricomycetes; order Agaricales; family Clavariaceae; genus Clavaria; species Clavaria fumosa. The sequence goes on along the minus strand of OX637803.1, from coordinate 111,443 downwards.
CCGTCGTCCTCGTCGTCGTCATCGTCCTCGTCGTCGTCCTCGTCCTCGTCCTCGTCCTTGTCGTCCTTGTCGTCCTTGTCGTCCTTGTCGTCCTTGTCGTCCTTGTCATCCTCGTCGTCCTCGTCGTCCTCATCGTCCTTACCGTCATCTTGGTTCTCTTCAATGCCAACATTCCCACCGACGTTGTCATTGTATTCCACGTCGGCGTCATTATCTACATCTCCGACGGATTTATGCACGCCACAGACGAGCTTGTACGATGGCTGACACTCACCAGACACAGAAGCATCATTATCATCATCATCATCAACCTTATGTTTCCGATGTTCCGGAATCTCGTCGCCGTCAGGATTCTCGTCGCTGTCTGACACGACGAGTCGCTTCCGCTTGCGCTGGATCTTCGATTCGTTTGAGATTGGCATAGACGGTTCCGGTGTCCTGGTGAGGATATCGGCAACTATATTTGCCTCCGTCGGCAGTTCTGGTGTCCTAACGAGGATCTCCACTACATCGTTGGCTTTTTCCCACAGGATTTCGACGCATTGGAAAAGCTCCTTTGGCATTTCAATCTGCCCTGTCAATAACGGCTCCAACAACAGCCATCACTGCTCGAGATCGGCCAGGGTGTCATGGGCGCTTCGAAGCATTGCAAAGCATTCGCGAATAGAAGCCAACTCCTGGTTATATGCGCATCAAAATAAAAATCACTATCGCACGCATGTACACGAAACTTACCGTCAATTCTGCAACATCAGTGTCAGAAGATATTTGGCCGTGCACCTGTCCAGCAGAGACGGAGAATGTCTAGGTCAAGGATAGAGTGATGGGGAAGACGGGGAAAGCGTGGAAAGGATCTGAACCACCCCGGCGTCCGAAGACACCCGGGGGGCTCAAATCGCAAGGTCATGTAAGGCAAACGGTGGACTAAGTACAGGGAGTGGAGGGCGGGTGCTCGCAAACACAGTATACTAGTAAGCAAGTGAGGGAGAACTAAGTGAGATACTAACGAAAGGGCAACAGGAAGAGAGAACACACCTAGTGGGCGAGGAGAGAGGACGAAGAGTCCCCTTTCCTCAGCGCGCACTAGGTAGTGTAGCGGGTAGCGGGAAGTCCATAGAACGTTTGTCTCGGGACTGGCGCGGCGTGCTTGGCAAGGCGGGAGGACACCTCACCCAAGCGCGGGTCTGCGGAGGTGGCCGGAGGGCTTGCCTCGCCCAGCGGGGCATGCGGAGGCGCGAGCGACGCTTGTCGCTGGGAGCGTGGGCTGTAACCCGCAAAAGATTGGACTACTGTAAATATTCTATTTAAACACGACCAATCAAAATGCTTCTCGCTGACGTAATAAGATAGCGGTAAAGCAACCACCCCGGCGTCCGAAGACACCCGGGGGGCTCAAATCGCAAGGTCGTGTAAGGCAAACGGTAAGAGGCTATAGAAGAAAGAGTATCCACGGCACAAAGTTGAGTAACTAGAGCTGGAGTGTGTTCGGGTACAAGGTCTGGTCTGTAGGTGACAGAAAGGATACAAGCAGATAAGAAAAGCGTCCGATGAGTGTCTGTGACTGCAGATAAGAAAAGCATCCGATGAGCGTCCGTGACTGTACAGTGTGTGTGCGAAGAGGTAAGCGTCTGACGAGCGAGCGGTCAGCGTTCACGAGTAGCTGAAGTACATGAAGGGGATACACAGTGTCATGGACCGAAGATTTTTTTATTTTTTATTTATTTAACTAAACCATTTGAGACGGAGGCGATGTGGCTGGAGCGACCTGGGCATCTGTTTGGTTCCCCAGGATTAAGACGTGCAGCAAGAAGGGGTTTTTTCGTATGTAGCGTTCGAATGCGTTCGACGACCACCTTCCTGCAGCTCGGATGAGTTCGGGTGCCACGCCGTCTTCTGCCAGGGCCGTCGCACCGCCGGCACGTAGCGAGTGGCCAGCGATGGAGGGGGGGAAGAGCCGTCATAACCGCTTCACGAACCAGGACCGTGTGGGCACTGTGCCCGACTCCCGTAGCCATAGCCACGGATGTAACGGGAAACGGCCATTCCGTGATGTTAAGTATCGCTTCATAGGTTCCAGCGGATCTGGACGACCCTCGCGCCGTAATACTACGACACGGTTGCCTTCAAAAAACGTGTCCCCCTTGAATCTGGGCAACCACAGGCTGTACCCGCTCCCCAGGAAGTTGACCGACGACCGCAGGGTGTACTTCGAGGGGTCACGCAGTTGCGGGTTGTCCAGCATAGTCGCTTCGCCTAGTTGCAGGAGGGCAAAGAAGGCGGTGTAAAAAATCGCGACGAACAGATAGTCGTCGTGGTCGAGAGACTGTTGGAAGGTGGATGAAACCAGCGAGACGTCCTCCCACGACAGGGCACTCTTGCGTGTGGTGACACGTGCGTGGCGACGCCGTGCCCCTTTCAGTGTTTTCACGACGAGCTGTGATGCGCGGCTGGCCTGGACATGCGGGTAGTAGGCTTCGAGTTGGCTGCAAATGCCTGAGAGGTAGGAGTCCACTGAAGCAGGTGAGATGAACGAGGACTGGTAGGCGACGTAGAGGCTGAGGGTGTCTGGGGTTGGGTCGTAGGCAAACGAATGCGTCTTGCAGAAGGAGAGGTAAGAATTGAGGGCACTCGTGTAGGAGAGGGTGGTAGAGGGGTCCAGTGCTAGCCCCATGAGGGTCGCGCGCTCGCCTCGCAAGTGCTCGACCGTCCACAGCGGCCGATGGGGCTGCCGGGACGTGGCGGAGATGCTGGTCATTTTTTGGCTGCCCCCAGCGCGTCTCGAGGGGGTTGAAACTTTATAATTGACAAGGTAGGGGCGAGGGCCAGTGCGCGTGCATCGTCCAAACGGGAGAGTGCGTCTGCCACGACATTCTCACTCCCAGGGATCCATAAAACTCTCATGTCCAGCTTGTCCTCGATCCTCACGTCCACCGTGGAGAGGAGGATGCGGTTGTGGGAGGGGGCGGCGTGGAGGGAGTGGAAAATGTCGAACGAGTTGGAGTTATCTGTATGGCATAGGAGCCGACGGGGGCGTCCGTGATTCCGTGAGAGGTGGGCTGCACAGCACACAGCGAGCGCTTCGAAGAAGAAAATCCCATTGGGTGTGACGTCGGCCGGAATGCCCCACTGGTAGCCGACATGCTCACCAGGGAACCAGACTCCTACGCCTATGCCGGAGGCATCAGAATACGCTTCCAGCGTGTCCACTCCATCATGCACAGTCCATTCAGAGGCCTCGATGAGGTGAACACCTGTCGACCGCTCGATGTGTCCGACAAGCCATGTCACCTCGCGCACGATGTCGGTGTTTACTCGAAGAAGTGCACGCGGCTTGGTCTTGCCAGCGGTCTTGGCATATAGGGCGGAGAGGGATGGGCGGAGGAGGGGGTAGACGTTCAGGGCCCAGTTAACGTGGCCCTGGAGAGCCCAGAAGTCTCGCAGTGGGATGCGTGCGCCCGGCTTGGTGAATGGTTTGCAAGCGGCCACGAGTTTGGCCCGCTTCTCCAGGGCCATGCACACCCGCATGGTGTTAGGGTCCACATCAAATCCGATGACACGGAGTGGGGACCCTGACAACTGTTTGTGCTCAGCGTGGGGAACGCCAAGTTCGTCAAAAAGGAGGAGGAGCTTCGCCTGTTCGGCCGGCATGTGCTTGGCGTAGGGAGCGTACCATGCGACGTCCCCCTTTGGCGACGCACCAAAGTGGTCATCGACGTAGCACTTGAGATTGACCAACCCGCGCTGGAAGACTGCGATCCAGACGATGAGCGATGCGACGGAGTGGTAGACCTTCTGTGAGGCTCGTCCTCCGAAATTGTTGCACCGGTCGACATGTTTGGTCCCATCCACCGAGACGATTTGTTTGAGTTGCCACAGAGGGTGCATGGGGCAGAGACGATAAGCCTCAGCTACATCCGTCTTGTAGATGATGAGTTCGCCGTCTGGGTCCTTCCTGCGAAGGGTCCGGATTGTAGTCCCAAGCGACCGGATCCCATCGAGTTTGACGCCGGCGATCTCCGCTTTGAGGATTCTGGAATTAGGCGAGAATTCGCCATCAGAATGGTCGACGACTAAGCGGAGTTTGTCCGACTCTGGTTTTGGCACCGCATGGACTGGAACCGAGAACATCCCAGGGAGGAGTTCTGTCCCAAATGCCGGCGAGAAGCGCTCCTTCTCTTCTTCAACCTTGAACTGCTCTCATATGAAGTTCCTCTCTGCTTCAGTTTTTGGAGGTCGCTCTGAGTTGTCCCAGGATTCTGGAAACTCTACAGATCCTGTCCCCGCCCATGGCCAGAACCCATTGCGGAGCGCCCACAAGACTGAGTGCACGTAGGGTTGATTAGGGTGGTCGACAAGGAGTCGTTCGAACGCATCAGCTTTTAGCGGTGTGACGATTTTGAAAAGGTTCGGGTATTTCTGCACTGTCCTCCACCCGTCCCCGGTCTCGAATTCTCTAGCTGGCGGTTTCGGCACAGGTTCTGCGGTGAGCGAGTAACTTGCCGTCACCCCTACCACCTCATCATCGTCTCGCCACAGGAACTCTCTAAGATATCGCGGGCGCTTAGCTTTAAGCTCAAGCGCTCTTCTTCGTTCTCTCTTTACAATCTCCCTTCCTGTGTCCTCCTCCACAGTAGATGCATACGTGTCTGAATTTGCAGTTCGTTCGAGCGCATCTGTTCTCGTTGTACTGACGACACGGCTCTTCCGGGTTCCACTCAGCACGCCGTTTTGGTCTCCCCCGCGATCCTTCTGGTTCAAAATTCGCTCCGTCCGGATCAAGGAAGCAGGACTCGAATTGTCGGAGGGCCGAGACGTCGCAAAGTTCGAGGTCATTGGACTCAGCGACATATTTGCGAATCGCTTTGTCCATTTCGATAATCCTGGTGTGCGATGAGGCCCGCCTCGAGCCGAATAGGCCAAGGATGTAGTCGGTGTACTTTGTAAGCTCCTTCTCCCTATGCGGGAAAGCAAATTTGGTTGCAACGACGGTTTTCTGCCAGGCAAAGACCCAATCTCCAGACGTCCTGATAAGTTTGGCTGGTTTGGCAGGTCCAGTTCGGAGTTCAATGTCTCCGATTCGTTCGACGGTCTGCGATTCAGTACTAACTGCGTATGCTCCTGAGAAGACGACATCAAGGTTGACAGACTTCCCGGTGAGCACATTCGTCCACTCGGTGTCGGGAAAGCGTGGCACCCCTGGGGTGGTCGAAAGGTGAAGCTTCGCATTTTTAATGTCTGTGGAGAAATTGATGATGAGTCGTCTAGTGAGTTCGAGACTCGGACTAAGGTGTTCGATTGCGAGTCTCCCTTGATGGACCCAGGGGTAGAGTTCTTCATCAACAGGGAGTTTGCGAAGAATACGTTCTCCCGACTCAGGTGAGTGACTCCTTGCCCGCCTTTCTCTTCCCTTTCCCTGCTGTGTCTCTTTGTGGGTCTCTCCAGCTCCTCCTGGTCTGTTATCCGCTCCATCAGGCTGCGGCGCTTCGTTCCCTCGGTTGGCGGCGAGTCGGAGGATTCTCTCATGTTGTTCAAGCGTGTCGAGATAGGACTCATAGGCCGATGTAATTTGTTCTTCGGGTAACGCGCTCCCTGCTTGGAGAAGCAATGCGAAGATTTTAGCTGCTGCCCCACCTCGTGTGAGCTGCCCATCTCTAAAGAGTTTGATAACCTCCTCGCATTGCGACGCTGCGAGGGTAGAGGTCGGGTCCTGCGACGGTGACTGGGAGGTAGTTTGACTGTCATCAACCGCAGGAGTCATCAGACCGATGGACTAAACGAAGTGGTCTATACTGCTCGCAAACACAGTATACTAGTAAGCAAGTGAGGGAGAACTAAGTGAGATACTAACGAAAGGGCAACAGGAAGAGAGAACACACCTAGTGGGCGAGGAGAGAGGACGAAGAGTCCCCTTTCCTCAGCGCGCACTAGGTAGTGTAGCGGGTAGCAGGAAGTCCATAGAACGTTTGTCTCGGGACTGGCGCGGCGTGCTTGGCAAGGTGGGAGGACACCTCACCCAAGCGCGGGTCTGCGGAGGTGGCCGGAGGGCATGCGGAGGCGCAAGCGACGCTTGTCGCTGGGAGCGTGGGCTGTAACCCGCAAAAGATTGGACTACTGTAAATATTCTATTTAAACATGATAAAATATGCGATAAAAGTGATAAATATGAGATCACGTGGACGTCTCGGCAAAGTCGGGATCGGGCAATGGCGTCACATTAAAAAATGGAAATGAACTGGGAGATAGCAAAAACGAAGCGGATTGACAACGACGAGTTTAATCAACACGACTGCGCCGACAATCCCAATATCGTATCATTGAAGCCTGACATGCCTGACATGCCGAGTCTTAATTAAATGTCAAGGCGTACTTCTCCCAGTGAGCCCCTATCGAACGACCCGTGTCACTTCTCTGGCGCCTCTCAAATCGAGTATATATTGAGGGCTTTCTAGCCTGCGTACCACCGCCAACCCCTCCACCTGAACCATACGCTCCCACACTTCTGCCATTGTTGTTCCCAATAATGTCCGAATCTTCAACGTGAGTGATAAGGTGCTAGTATCAGCATAAACAAAAATACAACCGCATTACAGTTCCCCATCCGTCCGCTCACCCCAAACCCAAGCCGAATCTTCCGATCACTCCCAAAAATGCGACTACTGCCCACAGATCGTAAAGCCTGGACATTTGCTGTCACACATGTCCCGAAATCACAACTACAGGTGTCGGCATTGTCGCGTTCGCTACAACACCAGCACCACCGTTGCCAAACGTTGCCATGTCTCTCCCATAGCAGAAAGGGTGGCAGTGGCAGCACCACCACCGCTGACACCCCCAGCGCCCAGCATCATCCCCATCTCCCCATCAAATGGGAAGTCCTCCGCGCTCGAGGAGCATCTACGACGGATTCCCTGGTATCATCCAAAGGAAAGTGCTCGCGATCACCGTCGCCCCCACCGCCGTCATCGCGGTGGGCATCGCCAGCATCGCCGCGGTCACGCCAGTGTCGTGGAAGTTGCTGCCCGTCTGCCGCCGTGGTCCGCCGCTACACCCTCAGGACCTGCGTCGCCACGCGGCGCAGCATCCTCAATCCTGGGAGGCGGCGCCGAGTCCGCCATCGCGGGCGCTCGCCGAGTCCTGCCGCACCGATAGAAGCGCTCGCAGGAAGGAGCTGTACAGCGCGGGCGTGTGGTGCTGGTTCACCGCCACACCTGCGAGCACGTCCGCGACGTCCCCCACGAGTCGCAGCGTCTGCGCCTCGCCCTCTGCGCGCAGCTCGCGCTCGCACATCTTCAACCGCGTACGACTGAAGACGAAGTGCAAGTCCGGCGAGTACCTGAGAAACCCCGCTGGCCCGAGCCCGTCCCGGATGATCAGCGCACACGCCTTCGCCGACGCGTGGCACCGTGCGAAAAAGTGCCCCAGGTTCCTCGGTGCGCACTCGCGCGCATTCTGCAGCCCGAATGAATTGATCACCAGCATCGCGTACTCGAAGTAGAACTGCGTGACCAGCCGCTTGTAGTGCAGGTCCAGCGCCGGTTCGTCTGGCAGGAAGGATATTTTGAGCCATTTTGGTGATTAGGGATGGAACAGAAAACATACCATCTGCTTGGGACCGATAAGAGAACCACTTATCCCGCCACGCAAGGAACTGCGACTCGAGCGTTTCAATGACCAGCAAATGATCGCACTGCAACTGCAGCCCAGACGGATTGCTCGTCCCTGCATACAGCAAATTGAGACTCTGCGAGAGCAGCTGTTGGAGGCCCTAAAACAACAGAAAGCGCCGTCAACACCGCACCTGAAACGAAAAAAAGGGGAGCAGAGCGCACAACATAGGCAGCGATCGACGAGTCCGTCGGCTGCGCAATAGGTGAGCGGAACCATGTATCCGCATTGCGAATGATATAACTAAGACACATGCGAAAGAAGCATCAGCGCCGTCCACAACACCAAAAAAACCCGCCTCACTCTTTTTTAATGGTATGAGGCTTGTCCATCTGCGCACTCAGCCTCCGGTCGAGGCAGAAACACAGCAACCACGTCTTCTCCCGATTATGCACCTCCCGGTCGCGCGCGAGGCCCTCGGGCATGTTCTGTGTCGGCACCGCCGTCTTCCGGTGCAGGTTCAGGTCCGTCGCCATGCGTATCGCCATCCCGAGCAGCAGCCACGTCTTGTCCTGCTCGTAGCGCTCGACCGCCCCGCACCCCCACAGTGATAGCAGCAGGTACGCCTGCACGATCTCGACCGACTTGTACCCAGCCGCCGGCACGCTGAACGCGAGCTTCTTCGCCAGCTCCTGCAGCGGCGCCTGCAGCTCCGGACACGGCTCATAGAACTTGGCGGAGATCGAACAGACTGGGGGGGGGGCAACCATCCAATCAGCCACCTGACGGGTAAAGGGGAGAGGGCGCTTACTGGTTGTCAGGAGGAATTGGGACCGAGAGCAGATTAGAGAGGGCATGTGGAAATTGGGATCTAGGAGACTGCAATGCATCTGGATAAAGCAGTTGCCCATCTAAGTCCCCAAAAAAAGGGAATCCCACCACAGGAGGTCACTCACAGTAAGCCCAGAGAGAAAGTCAACAGAGAAAGAAGGAAGAAATGCACCCAGCTTATTGCTGTTTTCAGTGCACTTGGCGGACTGCACATAACACACAAATTTACGCTAATTTAAAAGATGAATCTGAGGTAAGGCTTATATGGACAATCTTAAAGTATATCATTAGGGCTACACAGCCACATTTCTACATTGCAAAATATGTTATATTGGGGGAGATATAGGTGAATCTTCATTTTTGGTTACACAAACATATGTGATAAATAACTCAGGAACAAGGCATCTGATAGGCATGGTTATGAGAGCAAAAATGGTGTAGATTAGGAGGGCTAGGCAGCCCCATATGTATAAAAAAGGATTAGTGACAAATAAGTACAAATATATGCATAACAAAATGGTGCAGATTTTGTTATGCATATATTTGTACTTATTTGTCACTAATCCTTTTTTATACATATGGGGCTGCCTAGCCCTCCTAATCTACACCATTTTTGCTCTCATAACCATGCCTATCAGATGCCTTGTTCCTGAGTTATTTATCACATATGTTTGTGTAACCAAAAATGAAGATTCACCTATATCTCCCCCAATATAACATATTTTGCAATGTAGAAATGTGGCTGTGTAGCCCTAATGATATACTTTAAGATTGTCCATATAAGCCTTACCTCAGATTCATCTTTTAAATTAGCATAAATTTGTGCATTATGTGCAGTCTGCCAAGTGCACTGAAAACAGCAATAAAATAATTATTATTCGCCACACCCAACATCTGGCCCTCCTCCGCAGCACTGCTCCAACCCGCGCCCTCCGCGGAGACCGGAGCCAACAGCGTCGCGTTCGAAGACGCCGAAGACGTCGGCGGGGTTCCCGCCTCCAGGCTCCGCCTTACATCCCCGTTCTGCTGGCCACATTGCTGGTGCTGGTGGTGCTGGTGGCGGTTCTGCACACGGCGGTTCACCAGACTGGCCTCAACCAGCAGACCGAGCGGGTTCAGCGAGTTGTCCTGAAGCGAGTGCAGGATGGGCGATCCGGACGAGGCGTTCTGCTCGCTCGATGGCCCTGGTGCCCCCCCAGGGAGAGCGCACATGAGAGCATCTCCGAGGCGATTTGGGGGGTTTTGATTGAGTTCAGGTTCAGTGTGGTGTAGATTTTTTTCCGCAGCGAGCTCGTCAGGATGTCGCATTTCCTTGGGAAAGGGGGAGAAGGGAAGGTAAGAGAAATTTTCTTCACCGATGACACAGAGGAACCACGTGAAAGGTCATGAAATGGATGGCTCACTTTCTCGGCCGCTTCCCGCGGTTGGATTCCTTGAATATTCGAGGTAATTGTGGGTTCTGGAGGTAAGGAACAATTTCTGAGGCCTCCGCCCCAGCACACAAGCGACACATTTACCTGTGTCCCATGATCGCCAGTGCCTTGCCACTGCCTCCGCTGTCGCGCCGTCTCGGCATTTGTGCTATGGCCTTGTAGCGGACACTCGCTGAGACAGGACCGTGCGCACGGCTCCACCCCCTTTCCGCACTGCTTGCCCTCGCCCCTTCAGCTCGAGGCATCCCAGTGTCGGTATGCACTCTGTGCCCATGCTCAGCCGAAAACGCTGACCCCCAGCACCTTACTAGACACGCTTTGACTCTTTCGGTTCTCACCTAGCTCGTCATTCGCGTGTCCCTAGTAAGTGCCTCTTATGCGCTATGCTGTTCTGCATCTCGCGCCTCAACTCAACATTGCGTTCACTCTTTTTCTAGACCTATCAAGCTCTTCGGCCCTCCCACCTCTCCCTCGTTTGTGATTGCTCGCTGTGTTTCCATAGTTCTGTTCTGTTCCTACGTAGCCCTTCTCGCATCTCTAAAAAAGCCTGGGGTGCCCGGTTGGGCACTCCGTTTGCCCTAAACAAGTGTGCGACGAAAGCAGAGGGCACTCGTGATTACCAGCGAGACAGCGTTTGCACGGCAGACCTTGCTCCGCGCTGACACATTTCATTTTAAAACGGCGGCACACTGTGCATGCCCTGAGAGAAAAACAAAAGCAACCATGTCAGCTAGAATGCACCACGCTTTTTTTGTTGACACCATCGAGCACACACGCACCGTGGGCCCCTCATCTTCTTGTCAGGTTCCATGCCAATAGGCGTCGCGCCCCCGTCGCCTTCTGACTTACGCTTTTTGTTGTTGGTGAGTCGGAGGACACTCCCGGCGCTCCCCGATGTGGTAGGGGAGGAACATTCCCCGTTCGTGTTGGTGTTGGTGTTGGAACCCTGGGAAGTGGGCGCGGGGTAAGTGAGAGGAAGAATATGGAGGAGTGGTTGTACGAGAGGCGACGGCTCCCGTTGCTGGGACTGAGGTTGCTGCTGCAGCTGGATGTGCTGCAGGTGAGTGTTGATGTATTGGGGCTGTTGGAAGTAGTGGGGGAATAGGTTGAGGGAAGAGTCGATGGGGATTGGGGGAGATGAGGGCTGGTGGTGATCGTGTGCATAGGAGGGGTGAGAGTAGGGTGACAAGACGGGTAAGTGAGAGTAGGGTGACAAGACGGGTAAGTGAGAGATTGGGGAGTGGGTGAGTAGGAACTGTGAGGGGTCATCGAAAGACATGCGACGAATTGGGATGGCCATCGAGAGAGAGAGAGAGAGAGTAGAATGCGGGGGTGTGAGTGAAATAGAGCAGAGTAGAGATAGACGTATAGGGATGATAAAAGTAACGGCGGCGATTCGGGGATGATGCATGTCCTCCTGAGCGAGTAGGCATGGTGTATTGCTTCATGAATCGCAACGATTAAAAGATCCACATCAGGATCTATGGCTCCCATATTGGGAGAAGATATTTATCTGAAATGAATCTCGGCTTGGAGCAATTGGGTTGAGGTTCATCGGACGGAGTTCTGAGGTTCTTTGGCTGCCCCATTTTAGAGACATACATGACTGGGCAGCATGGACAATGACAATAATATCACTGTTTCTGGAAGCTGTACCTTTCAGGATGCCAAATCTGATCTGTAAACTATGAAGGTCCAAACCAGACAATATTGTTAAGTGTGTCATTTTTTGGTCATAATTTTTATGCACACTTGTGTGCATAAGTGTGCATAAGTGTGCATAAGTGTGCATAAGTGTGCATAAGTGTGCATAAGTGCACATAAGTGTGCACAACTGTGCACAACTTGCACAAGTGTGCATAAGTGCACACTAATGCACACAAGTGTGCATAAAAATTATGACCAAAAAATGACACACTTAACAATATTGTCTGGTTTGGACCTTCATAGTAAACCCATTTAGCCAAATGGGTTTGTCTTTATCGAGCACATACTAGATCAAATCTGGTAGGAGACCTGAGAGGCCGGCCAGATCAGACTTTGTATACACTCGATATAGCAGAAGGCCTTGCCCCTTCCTTGCTTCAGCGGTGCCATTCCCTTCAATTGTCATTCCTGTTCCAACTCTCCATTTATAGCATAGTTCACCATGGGCGAAATATCCATGTGCTAAGCGGTAATGCTTTGAGACGACTCGTTCTGGCCAGATGCAGCAGCTTCCAGGTCGTCGAGCGCGCCTTGTGTACCTGAATTAAATTCCAAGTCGTCAGCCGCGCTCTGTTGATCCTGTTCTTGGTCATCCATCTCATCGAGGAGGTGGTCCCAATGGGTTTTGGCTAGCGTTCCAACGCCTCGTTGCGTCTTCGGTTGACGGAAACTCCAACGACCTTCGTCTTTCAGACGTTCAATACACTCAATAGTACGCATCAGCCTAAGTTCCCGGATGGAAATCTAACAATCTGGCGATCAGGAAACCGAAAGGAAGCCGTATATATGGCTGAGAACGCACATTCCAGTCATGAGTGCTCAAGCACTTCGTCGCGCGAGCGATCCTCGGATATAAAGGGTTGGCCCGAACCATGGCACCCCATCTGTTCAAACCCATCGGAACCCAGTCGTCCTTTGCCTCTTTTTTCCCCTCAGCTTTGTCAGAACATATTTCGCACTCTTTCTCCTTCTCTCGCTTGCGTTGCTTGCTCGGTTTCCCGTTCCGATTGAATTCAACGGGGAGCGACTTGAGCGGAGGGAGCGTGTAAGTTTGCGTATAATGATCATTGTAGAGGGGGCATCGAGTGCTTTTAGGGGACGCTTCAGGCGGCTTGTCCGGTTCGGTTGTGGTTGCGCTGAAAGAGTACATAGGTGAAATGGCGATGGGCGACCTCGGAGCTAGGACAACTGGCGCCAGTCGGCGAGCGGCCTGCTGCGTGGTCACGAGCGGAAGAGGGCCCTCATGCAGAGAAATGTCCCGCATTGAGGCATCGCTGTCTTCCCTACTATCATGTGTGAGCTGAGGCGCAGACGGGAAATCAAGAGCCAAAGTTGGACTTCTTCCTGACTTCGTCTTCACGAGCGCGTCTGCAACAGCAGGTCCGTATTCGGGGTATTCGGGGTGGACAGGCCAAGAGTCCAGGGCTCCTGACGCTTCTTGCCCGCTTTCTTTACGTGGTGACGCGTATACCTGCAAGTCCTGTGCGACGTCGGTCATGATATCCTTCTCATGCGATCTCCGTAGCTCGGATGGATGCAACTTGTGCCCGTGCTCGTGGTCCTCATCCACCTGCATGAGATCTTCTTTTTTCACCACTCCTCTACCCGCTTCTTCCTTTCACGCTCCCTCTCCCTCTTCTCACTCTCCCTCCTCCTCCTCCTCCTCTACTTCCTCCTCTTCCTCTTTCCATAAGACCGCGGCATGAACAGCCTCAAGAGAATCTACTGTCTCAGTCTTGCCTAAACCAGCCGGAGGGCCCAGGCGAGGGGACGTCCCCGGCAGAGCAGGTGACGGAGGCGGAGGAGAACTGACTAGATCGATAACAATTCTCTCCCGTTCGGCCTTGGCGCCGCCGTCGTCGCCATTGTGCGCAGCGCTCGATGCGGCCCGAGGGGATAGAGGGAAGGCACCGATGGCACCGCAGCCGTCGACGGCTGCGCCACCACAGCCGGTGTGTCCTTCGGCTCCATTTTGTCTTCCTGCGGCCGAGGCTCGAAGTCAGCGACAGCGGCAGACGGTGGCTGCGCCGAGTCGTCGTGCTCCTCGATATCGGATTTCGTGGATTCTGTGGTGGGTGGGGCGGAGGCGGGTTTGTTCCCTCCCGTGGGCCAGGTGGTGGGTGGACTAGGAGATGCGGAAAAGGCTCAAGGCTGAGGGCTCTGCAGAGAGCCATGCTCATGCAAAGCAGGCTTCGGATCGGTGTCGCGCACTTTTAAATGACTTCCACGAGGAGGAGCTAGCAGCCACAGCAGTTCTGGAAACGGCAGGTTGACGATGCTGCCTGATTCTGGGCTTTGAAAGTAGAGCGTATGGAGTTAACATGTGTTAAGACAAGAATCCGGGACCACACTCACTCATTCTGCATGTCGAATCTATTCAGAAAAAGCTGCAGGTCGTCTTTGCCTTCATCTTGGCTTTGCCACAGAGATGTGCTCCAAACGTCTCTTCTGGAAGGACTCTTTTGGCAACAACCACGTGGCACCACGACCAGGACTCAAAAATCCAACCCACAACACCTAGTCGAACCGCCTGCGCAGTTGCTAGCTACACCTTGCACAAATAACTACGCCCTACGTACATACTACTGAAATCTCCAAAAAAAAAAAAAAAAAGAAAGAACAAGGTAACATGCCCGAGGAGGGGCAAACGAACGACAGGCAGGGAGACGGTGCAACCCGGACCTCCAGACCCAGCGCCAGGCAGGCCGAGAAGGCCATGGCCAACATCAGAGGTAGCCAGACTAACCTCACCCCAGAGCTTGCGAGAACGCACCTAGAGAAAAGCGGATACATGGCGGAGGACGATGAAGCCGATACCAACACGCTTGCAACCATCCTCAAGCAAATAGCGCTATGCTCAGGAAAGCTCCCAAAGGCCACAACGGACAGCATCCGAGCTGTTGCCACCCTACTTGAGCAAATCCAGACCAACAAGCTGGTTGAGAACACGGCAAACAAGATCCTGGATGCCCTCTCCGCCACCATCGACAGGATCGTAGGCAGCTCAGAGGAAGTGAAAGCGGCAGCGACAGACTTAAGGGAACAGGTGAGCTCGAGACCCAACTCACAAGGACCAACACAGGAGCCACAGGATGGCGGGGACAACGGGGCCACACCGAACCGGAAGACGACATATGCCACCATCACCCAGATACACGTCGCACCCCAACATAGTGTGGTCATGGCCAGATCACAGGGGAAAGAGAAACAAGTGTTGATCGAGAGTGAACCGGGGGTAAGCACAGAAGAATTGCAAAAACTGACAGAGCGACAGCTTGTTGCAAAAGCAAACATGGCGGTCGAACTGATGGGAGAAGACGCTACTGACAAACCAGAACAGGGACACATCTTCATGGGGGCTCAAAAACTACAGCGGGGTGGTATACTCTATCTCATGAAGACGGCAGAAGCAGCAGCCTGGATGAAGAGACAGAAGACCAAGGAATCCTTCGCCCGGCACTACGGCGGCACAATGCGCATTGCAGAAAGGGGACATGATGTGGTGGTTGAGTACATCCCCATAGATTTTAACCCGGAATCACTGACCACACTCCGAGCGGTGGAGGAAGAGAACCAGCTACAAGCAAGGGAGATCCTGGCAGCCAGGTACCTGAAGAAAGCGAACCAGCGACGACCGGGACAACTAACTGCCTTTGCCATGCTCACACTCAGGACAGCCATTACAGCTAACAAAATCATACAGGAGGGGATCATAATCGAAGGCAAGAGGGTCTTCGGACGAAAGAACATCCAGGAGGCGAGACGCTGTCTCAAATGCCAAGGATACCAGGGGAACCACTTTGCGGCACAATGCAAGCAAATACACGACACATGTGCGAAATGTGGAGCCCTCCACCGCACCTCAGAATGCACAGCCAACCCGGACTTTCAACACTGCGCCAACTGCAAGGAGGACGGACACACAGCAAGCGACAGGAGATGCCCTACATTCAGAAAGGAATGCGAAAGAATACTAACAAACTTCCCAGAGAACAAATACCGCTTCTTCCCGGTCGCAGAGGACCCTGCAACCTGGGAGCTGCTCTCCCAACCTGAGGAAGCGACAGAGACACCAACACCAAGCGGCGAATGGCACACAGTAGGCCGACCAAAGGCAAGCAAGCACAGGGCCGGCATCCAACAACCGTGGAACTTAGGGGGACTACGGAACACAGGTACAACCTCACTAACAGGGAGGGGTTACCCACCACAAAGGGACAATGGCTGGCCCACAAGGGGGTTCATCACGGCCCGGGAAGCCCTGCGGGGACCGAACAGAGGTGCGCAAGGACACCTAGATAGACCTAACGCCACAGCGGGCCCCTCCCACCTACATAATCAAAACCAAACCACGTCCCCCCCCTCCCATGCGCCCCCACCCACGCCGACACCCGCCACCACCCAAACGCCAGCCCACCCCCACGCAATTACGCCTGGGCCTACACCTGCCCCCTCACAAGGAACCCGAACCGCAGCAGTACCAGCTATCCTCAGGCCCAGCGGGACCGGGCGCACAAGGCCCAACACGGCCGTACCGCCAACCCAGTCAACACTCGATGCCTTCTACCAACCAGCCTCACAGGCAACGCCAGGAAGTGGTCACCAACCCCATAATGCCTGAACAACTAGAAACTGCCCCAACAACCCGACAGCTCAAAATCTGGCAGCAGAATTGCCGCAAATCGGCCACGAACCAACAACATGTAATAAACAGCCTCAACCCTGACCATTTTGACCTCTGCTTAATCCAGGAACCCTACATCGACTTCCTTAAGAACACGCGTGCCCCGACAGGATGGAGAGTGGTCTACCCCCCCACCCGGTATGCTGAAAACGGCCCCCAAACACGCGCAGTAACACTAGTCAGCCCACGGCTGAGCACAGCAGACTGGAGCGACCTCCGCATTGAGTCCCCTGATGTAGTAGGTATACAACTGCGAGGCGAATATGGGACCACAACGATCTTCAACATCTATAATGACTGTCTCCACTCCCGGAGCATAGAAACAGTAAGAAACTGGTACAGAGACTGGACACTAACTACTAATGGCAGAGACGACCGCATACGCAACACAACATGCGCAATATGGCTCGGGGACTTCAACAGGCACCACCCACTCTGGGAGGAAGAACGGAACAATCAGCTATTCACTGCAGCTGCGCTCCGACAAGCCCAACCGCTCATAGAACTGGCGTCCGCGCACGGAATGCAGATGATGCTACCCAAAGGCCTACCAACACTCGAACAGTCGCGCACAGGCAACTGGACAAGGCCTGACAATGTATTCGCATCGGCAGCCCTCGCAGAGGCGTTTATCAGATGCGAAACTGACCCAGCACGGCGACCCCCTAAAGCTGACCACCTGCCCATAATCAGCATCATACAGGTAGGACTTGGTAAGACCATGGTAACACCAAGGCGAAAGTGGAGAGCCACTGATTGGAAAGCGTTCCGTGAGAAACTGACAGAGAACCTTACAGAACTAGGGGAACCAAGGAGCCCTACCACCGCCTCGGAGCTGGAGGCCAGTGCACAGGCACTTGAAGACTGCATCAGAAAGACCGTGGAAGACACGATCCCACTAGCTAGGCCTGCCCCACACACAAAACGATGGTGGACCAACGAGCTCAGCGACATGCGTAAGCAGTCCCAAAGGCTAATGCACCAGTCCTACAGACGGCGCCTCAACCCTGAACACCCAACCCACGAAGCCTGCCGCCGGACAAGAAACAACTACTCAGAACTCATCAAGAAAACTAAGGAGGAACACTGGAAGCAATGGCTGGAAAGCGCCGCTGATGACGTGCTATGGGATATCCACAAACTGACCAACCGGCCCTCCACAGACGGCGGGGGAACTCGAATTCCAAACCTGAAAGAAAAAACTAATGGTAGGGTAAAGGAACTGACAACTAATGATGAGAAGGTCAGAGCCTTCCACCGGAGCTTCTTTCCACCACCGCCGGCAACAAACAGGGACGAGACGACGGAGGAAGCCCCGGAGGGAGCAACAGGACGGACGGCCACCGGCAGCTACCGCCCAATCACTGACCTGCAAATTAGCAGGGCAATTGACAGGCTTAAACCCTTCAAAGCAGTCATGGCAGATGACATAGCTAACGTCGTACTAAAACAAGCTAAGGACTTACTGACACCCTACCTAGGCCCTATCTACCGAGCAACCTTCGAACTGGGAGCGTACCCATCTGCGTGGAAAACCTATGACACAGTGGTACTCAGAAAAGCGGGCCGCGCTGACTACGCACAGGTCAAAGCCTACCGGCCGATCGTGCTACTGAAGACTATTGCAAAGCCCCTCTCCATGGCTGTCGCAGAGGACCTGTCCTTCATTGTCGAGAAATACCAGCTCACCGCCAGGAACCACTTTGGAGGGAGGCCAGGTAGAACCACAACTGACGCGATCCACTACCTAACCAAGTGGATACATGATGCATGGAGAGCAGGCAAGGAAGTGTCGGCGCTGTTCCTAGATGTCAAAGGTGCCTTCCCGAGTGTAGACATCCACACCCTCACACAAGAAATGGAAAGGCGGGGAATACCCGAAGAATACTCAAACTGGCTAAAGGTAAAACTAGATGGCCGAAGGACAACAATCAACTTCGACGACCACCGCTCCCAACCTCTCCAAATACTCGCAGGCCTGGACCAAGGCTGCCCCTTATCAGTCGTACTCTATAACATCTACAACTCACCGCTTCTGGAAATCGCTAACACACCTAGGGAGAACACTGCAACTGGCTTCATCGATGACGTTGCCCTCCTAGTCAAGGCTGAGAGCCTCCAGGAGGCAAATAGAAAGCTGGAAACACTGGCAGAGGTTGCGCTACGATGGGCAGGACGGGCCAACTGTGAGTTTGAGATTGATAAATTTGCCCTGATGGGGTTCACTAGGAGACTGGTGCCGAGGCCATTCGAGCCCAGAAAACGACGACCGGCACCAAGGTTCAGCATCACAGTAGGTGGCCACACAATCAAACCAACCCCCTCGACGAAGTATCTGGGAGTAAGGATCCAGCAAAACCTCGGCTGGGCAGAACAGGTCGCAGCAGCAATGGCCAAGGGGACAGCCTGGGCCATGCAGTGTAAACGGATAGCGAAGACCACTAGCGGGATTACAGCGAAGTATGCACGAAGACTCTACCTAACTGTTGGCATCCCAAGGATGCTATATGCCGTGGACGTCTGGGGGGCCCCAGGGCCACTCGAAAACAGTGCGGAAAGAAGGAAAAGGATTGGAGGAAGCATTGGGAAACTAGCGACGACCCAGAGGCAAGCATTGCTGATGCTAGGCGGTATGGGAACATCGGCCACAGATACACTCGAAGCACATGCCAACCTCCTACCCTTCCACCTACTCCTTGATAAGTTGCGATACCGAGCACTCCTCCGAATGGCAACACTCCCAGAGACGCACCCACTACATCAACACCTTACGAGAGCGATACGTATTCACACTAAAAGACACCGCTCTCCATTACACAAACTACTGACAACCTACAGGGAGATCAAACCACGCCTAATAGAAGAAATCAAGGCAACCAGGCACAGCCCGAAATGGAGGCCCAGAATCAAGACAACCATAGAAGCGGACAAGCAAAGCGCCAAAGAGAACTTCGAGGCCAGCCAACCGGACATCAAAATATTCACAGATGGCTCCGGCTATAGAGGGGGGACAGGTGCAGCAGCAGTTCTATGCAGGCAAGACGGCGGGACACGAACCCTCAAATACCACCTGGGACAACTAACGAGGCAAACCGTACACGGTGGGGAGGTTACCGCCCTACTACTTGGCGCAGAACTACTCCGCACAGAGACGACTCACTTTGACACGGTAATCTTCGGCACTGACAACCAAGCAGCAATCCTAGGGACCAGGAATCATAAACCTGGGCCTGGGCACCACATCATGGACCTCTTCTGTAAGAAACTAACCAAAGCACAGCAGGTAAGGGGCCCGTTTAAATGTGGGATACACTGGATCCCAGGACACGCGGACATCGCTGGCAACGAGGAAGCGGACAAGCTAGCGAAAGAGGCAGCCGAGGGCGACTCATCACCCAGAAAACAACTGCCAGCCGAACTGCGAAATACCTTGCCCTACAGCAAAGCAGCACTCCAACAGGCCTACATGGCAAAGCTCAAGAAGCGGGCCCAACAATTCTGGGAGAAGTCACCACGGTACACACAGATAAACAGAATAGACGAGTCACTCCCCTCTAACAAATTCATGGAACTGACGCAAGAGATGACGAAAGCGCAGGCCAGCCTAATCCTACAGCTGCGCACTGGACATGTGCCACTAAACAAACACCTCCACCGAATCAAGAAAGCACCAACACCGATATGCCCAGCATGCGGAGAAGGCGACGAGACGGTTTTCCACTTTGTTAAGGGTTGCCCCGCATATGCGTCACACCGAATGGAGATTAACACGGAACTACCACGACCTCATAACGACATCGCGGCCCTACTTTCTACACCCAAGGGAGTAAAACTCCTCCTACGATACATCCGACGCACCGGAAGACTCAGGGAAGGCCCGAAACGCAGAAGCAGCGAACCCGGGGGCAACAGCGACCGACGCGACGAAGCAGCAGAGAGGGGTCTGGCCCAGTCGTAGGCGGGGGCCGTTTTTTTCCCTACCATGCCGGCAGGGTTTTTTTTTACGCCCCGCTGAGCCAAGGACATGGAGAAAGTGGAGGAAGATAACCAGAGAATGAACAACCGACCGGGGACAGCACACCGAGCAACCACCTACTTACACTACAGCACCTATTACGCAGAAACCTGCGAAGGCGGAGCGCAGCTTGCCCTAGCACATAGCAGAGGAGGACAGGGGAGAAGTGACGCAGGCAGAACTACTCTGTACATATCTCGACCATAGGGCTATGCCCCAACAGAGAATAAATGAGGAAAAAAAAAAAAAAAAAAAAAAAAACGTCTCTTCTACGGGCTGTTGGCATTGCGGAAAGCCAAACAGTAAGTTGGCTGGGCTGGCGAGCCTCGAACTTGCTTTCGTATTAGTTTTTTTTTTTGTTGAATGGATTATGTGCGATTTTTGCTCGAATTGTTGGCAAACAAGTCGAGAGGCGAAACGGACGTAAGTGCGAGGTTCTTCCTGTGCTCTCGTCTTCGGGCTCGTCCAGCTACTTCACGTGATAAATGCCCATTCGCATGATAAGGCGGCCGGCAGGCGCGATGAGCAATAAACAACTTTCATCCCGCAGCTATGATGCTGTTGTCTATTGTATGAGTCGTTGCGGCATCCTGCGACCGGGAGTCGGATCGGCAGGATAGGGATGAGCCGTCACACAAACGCCACAAGGCTTCCCAGGATCAATGGTTTTGTGGTGGATGTTGACCCTCGTAGGGACATTATCAGCACAGGAGTAAAAATAAAGGTATACAGCAAACCTGGAATAGCGGTTGTGAACGCATTGCTCTCACCATTTGCTCTGTCGTCATTTGGACACCTGAAGGGACGGGGAAATATATGTTTTGTGGAGGGCGCGACAGGGCATTGCCACCGGGCTGATTCCCTGAAACCAAAACCGTTGCTTGTTGCTGAGCGAAGGGAGGGCGAGAAGGATGGTTTGGGGCTACTGAAGCACCCGAGCTATGAGGGGGAGAGACTTGTTGCAGACCAGGAGAAGAACTAGAACCTCGCGGCACATATGGGGGGGAAAGATGGAATTAGAAATGCCGCTAAGATTGCCGATTGGAGTCTGTCCAGGTTGCACTTGTGGCTGACCCTGTAAATGTGCTTGACTTTGTGCGTGCGCGGCCATTGCTTGCGCTTGCGCTTGAGCATGTGCTTGTGCTTGCGCTTGAGAAGCTCGAACCTGAGCCATCGCACGCACTTGAGCTTGAAGGATTTGCTGCCGTTGCAAACGAGCGTTTCCTGCAGCGATAGGTGCCGTAGGGGCCTAAGGCGTTGGAATTCGTTGCTGCTGTGATATGTTGACCTGGCTCCGGATTTGCGTGACCACTTGAGCAGCCGGAAGTGATGCTCCTGTTGGTCTGGGTGCACCGTTTTGCTGCTGGTGTGAGAGCATGTGGGACTGCCAGACGAGGTCAGTAGCATATTCATATGTGCAGAAAGCGAGCGTCCGAACATTGGTTGCGTTTGCTGAGCGCTGAGCCTGCTCCTGCATATGTCGAGTCCTTGCTAGCATATACGCTTGATGGTCCTTTTCTGCCTTCATTCGACTAAGATCTGCGGGCATGAGCTTGCTCGGCTTCATGTATTGAGTGTGAGTGTCATGAATAGCGGACGGCTTTCGCTGACTCGCTGTTCGGATACCGGTCAGTAGCAGAACCAAGGGGACAAAGGGCTCTATATTTACACACGGATTTTTGAGTTGCTTCCCTCTTCTTGACAGCTTTGCGAATGGCCTCCTGCATGAGGTTACGACGACGACGTTTCCGAGCGTCGGCGGCCGATGTGGCTGCAGACGATGGCATCGCATTATTAGCAAGCGACCGCTTAACGCCTCGCGTTGTCATTTGGCCGACGGACAGTAGGGTTGGGGTCGCAGGTGACGATAGAGCCCCTTCCCCAGAAGGGCCACCCACATTTCGACTCTCGGATGCCCATCGAGCGGACCAGCGGTCCTCGCAATCCTTCGCCGTCCTTTTGTCTGTGGAAATAAGAACGCGTATGGAGTTGAATGTTTCAGCGATGAGTCCCCAATTTCTCGGGTATTTCTCACCAAGATTCTTGAGACAAAGGTTGTCATCATTGGTCCAAACATGCTCGATTATTCGCTTCTTTGAGTCTTTGTCTTGGGCTCTGATATCCCTGATCTTTCTCGCTCTTTACAAAGAAAAGAGGAGTTAGTGGAGAAGTGCTTGGGTAAAGGTCTATTGGTGATATGAGTAAGACGCGCGGCATGCTTTGAGCTATACCCACCGCATACGACGTCTTCGCCAGGCCGGACAATGGGACTTTCGTAGTCCACGGTAACTGCAGCCCCTTCCAGATGGACCCAACGATTAGATCTCCAGGATTTGGACGGTTGGAGGGCTCCCAGGAGAGTCGGTTTGCAGTGCATGAACCTTCCTATCGGTGATAGATGAGCGCAATGCCGCACATCAGGAAAAACCTCTTTTCCTAAATTATAATAATATGCACAGATTATTTAAGATGTGCAAAATTATTTCTAATTCATGTAATTAGAAAGAATGTTAAGTAATTATATGAGATGTGAGGTAATTAATTGTAGTTTATCACATTTATCACTTGATTAAATCTAATTATTAAGATATTGCCTCACATTAGCTCACATTATCTTAAACAAACACAATTATGTGAAGGTAATCTTCCATTAGCTATTGTAGTCCTAATTATACTAATTTACATCATTAAAACATAATTATGTCCTTATTATCTCTTTTTTCTCATATGTGACTTGGAGTTCCTATACACCACTGACAGCCACATGAATCCCAGTCACATAAACAAACTAGGCTGATACTACAGTAGACTGTGGCAGTGCTATGTAGTTCTATATAGACTCATAGAAGGCATAGATCACTTCCTGCCTGCCACTACCACCACCACCCCTCCCTTCCCCCATACATTAACTGCTGCAAACTAATGGCCTAAGTCCCCACTGTCAGTCTGTGACTACAGTTGGGGGCCTGGGCCATTGCTGCCACATCATGCTGCTGAAAAAGGGTAAGACAACACAACAAAGAATGATGATGTGATTAAATGAGGGGGTATGTGGCAGTACAATACAAATGTGCAAGGTAGCAAATTAGGTAATCTATATAAAATACATACAGATCAAGCTTGAATTCCAACACATCTCCCCAGGCAAAGATCTGTACATCTCTTGAAGCTTACTAGGACTCACAGATTTCATCCAAGATTGCAACATTAGTGAGGAAGCAGGGACAGCAGTTGTGGAGGTGGTGGTAATTGTAAAATTGGTTTGTTTCAGTGCACAGCTTCATTTGATTTAGTTTTGATCCAAGTACACAGTCAATGATGTGACCTTGACAGATGACTTTTGGTTCAATTCAGTAGATGCACCCTCAGCAGATGGCTTTTGGTTTGATTTGATTGGTGTGCCCTTGGTGGGTAGAGTCTCAGTGCCCTCAACAACATCTCAGAGATTTTTCTTTGATTTTAAACATTTCTCCCATAATAAAACAAGTGGATTCAGCCCCACAAAGGTGGTAACAGACAATGAGTGGCCCCACAAGGCAAGTGAAAATGATGACAATAGTGAGATTCAGCCCTCACAAGGTGAATGATGATGGTGAGAATGGTGAAAATTAGCCCTTGTGATAATATGGCCCTTTCAAGGCAAACAATGATTGGTTTTTGGCTCCCAGATGGCCAAATTGATACAGGCAGACTTTGGCCTCTGTAGGCAGTGCAGTTTTTGGCTATGTCCAACCATAGGGTCATGTGTTTGAAGGAAAAAGGGTAAGATGACATAATAAGGAATAACAGTGCAATTAAAGGAGGGGGTATGCAATGGTATGATACAAACATGCAAGGTAGCAAAATTAGGTAATCTATATATATGTAAAATACATACAGATTAAGTTTGAATTCCAACACACTGCACAACATCTGTGACTGCAGTGGGGGGCTGGTGATCATTATCATCCAGCATTCATTATCCATCATTATCAACAGTTGTCATCATCTGTCATTTCCCATTCTTGTTGTTGTATCATTATTGCCTGTCATCATTGTCTGTCACCATTGTCTGTCTTTGTCATCCATTGTCATCATCTGTTGTCATTGTCCATTATCCACTGCCCACTGTCATCATCATCATTGTCTGCTATTGTCATTATTATCATCATCCATTGTTGTTGTTGTTGCCAACTGTTGTCACATTGTCTGCCATCATCATCATCATCATCATCATCATCTGCTGTCATTGTTGTTGCCTGCTGCCATCATTGTCATCCATTGTCATCATAATCATCATCCATCATTGTCATAATCATCATCCACTGCCATTACCATCATGTTCCAGAGCTTAATAAAACTGAGGACACTGGGGTCTTTGAACACATCTGGGAGGGAAATTCAGTATCCTACACTGCTTCCCCAGCAACAGCTCAAGATGCCACTATCTAAAATTGAAAGAATTATGGGGCAACCTACTTTCAGGAAGCATTATCCTTGCCTCACTCACCCTGGCAACCCTCAGGATACTGCCATACCCAGCCCTATTAAAAGAGAGGGGCTGTGAGAACTGAATGCTGACAAATAAATCTGTGTAATCTTCACTCAAAAAGGAAAAAATGACTCATAGCTCAACAACATCAGCAAACCCACTTTTGTCTCTGTAGAATGAAGGAAATCTATAGCTAGGGTACTGTATAACTTGTCATAGCTTGCCATAGCAGCTTAGTATCTATGCAGTGTGGTGTAGCTCATGGTAGACTACACATACACCTGGAAATCATTGCATAGAAATGGAGGAATTCTTGTAGCAACACCTAGATCTTATAGGGATCACATAGCAAGGGGTAGGAAGTTCTGTTTTCATCTTGTTTCCACATTTGCCACACTGGCCAATGTCCATGCCTGAAGACCTTCTCCCAGCTCACTCATTTTGCTTATGTTGGGGATGGGCAATCCCCACTAAGAGCACGTGACGCTTACATAAGCAAAAATGCGCCTAAGCCCTTGATTTCATTGACCCAAAGATATTTTACTCTCTCCTCAGTCAATTCTGAAGCATTTGGCATGGGATTTTTTGTAAACACAGACTCTTTTATATGTAGATTACAGGAAAAATACAGACATAATTCAAAACATCTCCACTCATGTACAATTACAGCAGAAACATAAGGGGTCATGACATAAAACCTTGTACCTATCACACGGCATACTTCTAGTCCTCCAGATTGTCTGTCCCTCCAATAACAAAGTCTTCACTTGTGAAAATGGTATAATAGTGGTTACCTAGGTGTTGCAAAGCTCCAAATTCTTCCCCCCAGGTACACACAGTCCCCTAAGGTGACAGAAGGATGAAATTGGCCTGAAATGCAGAGAAAACAGTAAATTAAATGATAAGATAGGTAAATATGAAGTTTGGGAGGCTTACTTTGTAACCTAGATTGCACACAAAGTGCACACAGGGTGTTTGAAAGTGGGGGGAGAATGAGAGCCAGAGAATGAGGCTGCAGGAAACCTTGCAGTGTGTGCGCACAGCCACTGATTACATAAGCGCACAAGTCCGGCAGTGCCAAATCTGTGGGCCTCATAGAGCCTTATACACACATTTTGGAACTTACTTTACTGAGAGGAAATGTTCAGAAATATTATTTAAACATTTTCTTCAAGATGGAATTTTTTTAAATGTCTTTGTTGTATAGATAGCAACAATATCTCAATAAATAGGGCCTTTTTCAATAATCCATCTTGAACAAAAGTTTTTAAATTTAATTTCAGACATCTTTTACACTCAAAGATGTTTTGTAGCTGTTGTGTGGAAGGCTCTATACTGAGATGTGTTTTTCGTTCTCATTTCTTTTTTTTTTTTCATACTATTCACAGTGCAACCTACCTTGTTCACAGTGCAACGGACAACGGCAGGCAACGCAGATGGTGACGACGGTGACAACGACGGCCGCGGCACCTTCACCTTCACCCCTCACTCTCACCCCTCCCTCTTTCTCCTCCCTCTCTCCCTCTCATCTCTCCCTCTCCCTCTCATCTCTCCCTCTCACTCTCTCCTCCCTCTCTCCTCTCTCTTCTCTCTTCTCCCACCCCCCAGAGACGACAACGGCGGCGACGGGTGGGAACCACCAGGTGCGCCCTCCCCCCATCTGTCTTTTCTTTTTCATTTCATTTTTCAATTTACTATTTACAGCAACGGACGACGGCGGACAACGACAGACGGCAACGACGCGGCGGCTGTCCCTCTCCCTCTTTTCCCTCTCCCTCCCCCTCCCCTCCCCTCCCCTTTCCCTCTCCCTCATCACCGCCCACTGCCCCGCACACAGCAATTTTGCCGCCTCCTCTAGCCTGCCACCCTGCCACCCTGCTGCCTACCCCACTGCCCCATCGCCTCACTGGCCCGCTGCGCCGCCGCCCCACTGGCCCGCTGCTCCGCCGCCCCACTGGCCCGCTGCTCCGCTGCTCCGCCGCCCCACTGGCCCGCTGCTCCGCCGCCCCCGCTCCGCCCCGTTGCCACGCTGTCCCCGCGCCACCCCGCTGCCCTGCCGCCCCCACGCCGCCCCGTTGTCCTGCCGCCCCCACGCCGCTCCGTTGTCCTGCCCGTTGCCCTGCCCCACCGCCCTGCTGCCGTGCTGCCGTGCTGCCTCGTTGCCCTGCTCCACCGCCATGCCACCCTGCCGCCCCGCCGCCCTGTTGCCCTATTGCCCCACCACCCTGCCACGCTGCCGCCTCGCCATCCCGCTGCCCAGCCGCTCCACTGGCCCGCCGCCCCACTGGCCCACCGCCCTGCCACCCCCGCTCCGCCCCGTTGCCTTGCCGCCTCTGCGCCGCCTCGTTGCCCTGCCCCACCACCATGTCACCCTGCCGCCCCACCGCCCTGCTGCCCCGCTTCCCCGCCGCTCCGTCGCCCCGCTGCCCTGCTGCCCTGCTGCCCCGCAGACCCACTGCCCTGCCGACCCGCCACACTGCTGCTGCCACCGCAACGTTGCCCTGCTCTGCTGCCCTACTGCTCTGCCGGCCCACTGCCCTGCCACCCTGCCACTCTGCTGCCCTTGTCCTGCCACCCTCCCTCTGGCTCTGGCTCTGGCTCTGGCTCTGCCCATCTTGTTGGACACTCTTAGCTCTCTTCTTATATGATTGTAATTACTGTTGTGATGCCTGTAGGCCCTTACTGTTATTACTGCAATCTTATGATGTTTGACCAATATTATATGGTGCTTGATATTTCTAATCACTGATAATTATGACTAATTTGGGATAATTTGGTGACAATTGGTGATAATCAGGGATAATTTAGTGATAATTGGTGATAAATCAGGGATATTTTAGTGATAATTGGTGATAATCAAGGATAATTTAGTGATAATCTAGTGATAATTGGTGATAACTGGGGATAATTAGTGATAATTCACATTATTATATGGACATTATCAAGGGACTGATCTGATTGTCAATAATTATGAGTCACAATAATTACCTCTAATTAGCACTTATTATCATTGTTATTGCTAATTATGGAAGTAGGTTTTCCCTGATGCCATCGAGCGAACCAGCGGTCCTCGCAATCCTTCGCCGTCCTTCGCCGTCCTTTTGTCTGCAGGTCTGTCTGGCCCTCGCCAGGAGGCTCACGCGCACTGGATTGTGGGCAAGCGAATGAAGTAGGAACGTAACAGAAATCACGTGCAAATCTAAAGTCAAATCATAATTCGGGCCCTATCAAGATCGAGCGAGCAAGCAGACTTCATACGTTAGCGGCTGCGAGAACCCAGTGTTGGGACCATCTACAGATAGCTGGGGTGCGAGTTAAGAACTGTTTGATAGACAGATTGTGAATCATTGTGAGGGGGGGAGGCCACGTAGAGAAACAGGTCAGGGCTTGAGAAATAGGACGGCGGGGAGTGTGGAGGGTTTGTATCTAGGAAGGACATGAGTGAGCAGAAGACAAAGCCGAGATTTGTATGACATACCAGAATGTGTGGGGAGAGGACTGCGGTGCCAACTAGGTGGACAGATGTGCTCAGCGAGAGAAATACCATGAGAAGGCTCTTGCTCCATGAAGGCATGCGACGACGGATCCTGGGCGGACTCGGCCATCCTGTAGTTTGCCGAGTCGGGCGTGCGTGGCAGCAGGCCAAACTGGAGCGCCATCCAGGGAGTAGGACCAGGGAGATGGGACGTCGGGCCCACGCCTCTGCTACCAGAGTAGGTCGGGCCGCTGCTGCCAGAGTGGGCAGGGGAGGCTCGTGTTTGGCAGTGCACCTCCTCTTCAGACCTGCGAGCCACCGCTGACGTCCCTGCCGCTGACGAGCCGGCTTCGCGAGACGGTTGCTCGGGCAGCGACGGAGCGGTTGGCGGGAGCGGCGAAGTGAGGGAGAGCCCGTTCGCAGCGGCCTCAATGGCGCGGATCTTCTGTTCTTTCGAGGCCTGCGAGGAGATAGTCGGGTGCCGGCCGCCGCCGCCACCCGCTTTGCGGCGCGGCGGTTCCGCAGATGATGTGGAACTCGAATTTTGTAGAGCTACCTTGACGCGTCGGCCCACGAGAGGTTGAACGGAGGACCTTGAGCAGGCTGAGCGACTTCTTGGACTTTTTGCCATCCCCCGATTACGCCTTGTCCCTCCCGGGGGGCGAGGACGAGGACGATAGCGGGTACGGATCCGTGTGGTCGCCGCTGCCGCTAGGCGGCGATGGGAGCAGGTTCGTTAGCAGCGACATCGTGTAGAAGTACTGCAGCAGCGATGGCGTCACGGCGTACGACTCGCCCATCTTAAACGCTCGCGTGGTTATGCGGGAATCCAGTTTCTTGTCCACCGAAGCAGAGGCAGCGAGCGATAGCGCCGTTTCTCCTCCTCCTTCTGCTGATGCGTAGACACCGTTACAAGGAGCGGAGGAGACAGGCAGAATCCCCATCGCCAGCTTCGCCTTCTCAAGGAGGAAGGTCATCCGCGGGCGTAGTGTTGCCACGGTTCGGTTAATTTCAGTTAACCGATCTCAAACCGATCTCAAATAAAATCTGTAAAATCGCAGAAAAATTAGAGTAGGTTTATTGTCATTTTCACGAAAGCTTATAAATCACAAAACACGTGACTTTCTGCACTCTGATATCAGCTTCGCAATATCTTGACAATGACTGAAGCAATTTGCATAAAAAATAGTGCAAAATCATCGCACAGATCAGCGCTACCCCGTAAAATTAGAGCGACATAGAAATTTGACTGTTTTTTACTGTCTTTTTCAGGAAACCTTATATACCATAAAACACGTGACTATTCTGTGGTCAGATGTCGGCACTGCGATATCTCGACAACAACAACAACCAAATTTTTATGTCGCTTTAATTTTACAGGGTAGTGCTGATCTGTGCGATTATTTTGCACTATTTTTTATGCAAATAGCTTCAGTCGTTGTCAAGATATTGCGAAGCCGATGTCAGAGCACAGAAAGTCATGTGTTTTTTGATTTATAAGCTTTCCTGAAAAGGACAATAATCATGGATGACAGAGAGGATGGGACTCATTGGTGAACTTTCCAATGTGTTAGGCATGGATGATTCATCCAAGTGTAGGAAATCAACATATTTGTGATACATTATGGCAGACTGTCAATCACTTATTGCACTACTATTCATGCTTTGCAGTGGAGGGTTAAGTGAGTTGCTTCACCATTTGGATCTGATGCCAGACAAATTTGGTGGTGGGCCTGGGGCATGTGTTGGGAAGAAATAGAGGGATGAGGTCAAACAGCTGCTTGATGAGCTGCATCTCTGCCTCATGTGGCATGACTGTGGAGGCTGCCATGGACACCATGTCAAGGATGTCCATGCAGCACCTGGAGGCCATGCAGCACCCTCAGCCACATGTGTACATTGTCAGTTTTGTCAGCATTGCTGGCACTCCTGCCTCTTCTCATTAGGGTTGTCCACACTGTTGGAGATGGCACTGGCAATTGGCAGGCATCAGTGGCCAGGCATGCAGTGCACTGCTGCCATTGTTGCCCACACAGAAGACAGCATTGTGGCTGTCAACCTTTACACCCTGAACCTGACATCCACCTTGCACCAATGCTCATCCATCATCACATGCCATTGCCTTGGCCACCCTCTCTGTACTCTAGCTCACCACAGTTTCTTGAGGACTCACCTGTGCATATCAAGAGGTTCCTCCTTTCCTTTCCCAAGATAAACATCTCAAAAACATGCATGGCCAAATACCCCTCCTTGTGTGGAGACCTTTCCTCCTTCCTCACACAGGTGGCACAGGTAGCATAGTGTTGTACCAGGCTGTGTAGGGAAGTGCCAGGTGGTGTGGCAGAGTGCAAAGTGGTGTGGGCAGTAACCAGGGGGGGATCCAGGCAGTGTTAACAGTGAGCAGGGTGCCAGCAGTGCCAGCATCAGCACTTTTACAGATGTCTTGTTGCCTTTTTAACCTTTTTCATGACTTTTTCAACCTTTTTAATGACTTGTCTGCCTTGAACAAGTAGGTCCCATTTCTTGTACAAGGTAATCAAGGTGATGGGACCACCAAAAGTAGCATAAAAATTCTCAACAAGGCAACAAGTCCTCAACAAGTCAATCCACAAGACACTTGTACAAGTACTGATGAGCACCACATCCTGTAGTTTTGATATATCATATGCACCAAATTGATGCATTTGCGTGATGAACAATTAGCATCAATTGGTGCATGCACCTGATGTATCACTTTGGAGCATCTGATGCATTACCTCATTGAGTGTGGATGGGTACATCTGATATATCATGATGCATCTGCCATAGCCATAGACAGTGAATGTATCATGCACACATAATGTTGATGTATCAGCATGTCAGCATCTGATGTATTGTTGAAGCTGTTCTGGAAATTTGGCACTTCTGATATAACATGGACATCCAATACATCACTGCCAATGCTTATCCAAAAATGAATAAAAAAGCGAATTTATTATCATCAAACTTAAACTTATTACTGTATTACAGTAATGACTAATATTAGGTCTATTTCTATTTAAATTCTATTTATTCACACTCTATCTCAAGTCCCAAAGTTGGGAGAAAGTGGGGGGGGAAGCAGGGCAAGTTGCTGTACTTATATGCCGCACTTTGTGGCTGTGCAAACGCGTGACATGGTAACACCTAATCAACGTTACCATGTCACGCGTTTGCACAGCCACAAAGTGCGGCATATAAGTACAGCAACTTGCCCTGCTTCCCCCCCCACTTTCTCCCAACTTTGGGACTTGAGATAGAGTGTGAATAAATAGAATTTAAATAGAAATAGACCTAATATTAGTCATTACTGTAATACAGTAATAAGTTTAAGTTTGATGATAATAAATTCGCTTTTTTATTCATTTTTGGATAAGCATTGGCAGTGATGTATTGGATGTCCATGTTATATCAGAAGTGCCAAATTTCCAGAACAGCTTCAACAATACATCAGATGCTGACATGCTGATACATCAACATTATGTGTGCATGATACATTCACTGTCTATGGCTATGGCAGATGCATCATGATATATCAGATGTACCCATCCACACTCAATGAGGTAATGCATCAGATGCTCCAAAGTGATACATCAGGTGCATGCACCAATTGATGCTAATTGTTCATCACGCAAATGCATCAATTTGGTGCATATGATACATCAAAACTACAGGATCGCCTGTGATGAGGTGGCATTGGCAGCAAGCAGGTGGTGCCAGGCAGCATGGTTAGCATGCAGGGGATGCCAGATGGTGGGGTGGGGTGCAAGCTGGTGTGGGTGGCAGGGTAAGACATGAGAAAATGAAGATTAGACTAACATCAAAGGATAGGAAGGGAGGGAGGGGTAGGACAAGTCTAACCAGTCTAACCTAATTAACACAAAGGAAGGGAGGAAAGCAGAAAAGGAAGGTAGGACATGAGGAAAGGAAGGTAGGACATGACATAAGCAAGGTAGGACAGCAGAAAAAGGAGGGAGGACAGCAGAAAAGGAAGGTAGGACATGAAGAAAGGAAGGTAGGACAGCAGAAAAGGAAGTTAGGACATGACATAAGCAAGGTAGGACACCAAGAAAGGAAGGTAGGACATGACATAGGCAAGGTAGGACAGCAGAAAAGGAAGGTAGAACATGACATAAGCAAGGTAGGACAGCAGAAAAGGAAGGTAGGACATGACATAAGCAAGGTAGGACACCAGAAAAGGAAGGTAGGACACCAGAAAAGGAAGGTAGGACACCAGAAAAGGAAGGTAGGACACCAGAAAAGGAAGGTAGGACACCAGGAAAGGAAGGTAGGACACCAGGAAAGGAAGGTAGGACATGACATAAGCAAGGTAGGACAGCAGACAAGGAAGGTAGGACATGACATAAGCAAGATAGGACAGAGACAGTTCCATAAAAGGAAGGTAGGACAGACCAGATTTCCTTATAAGGAAGGTAGGACAGACCAGATTTCCTTATAAGGAAGGTAGGACACCCGAAAAAGGAAGGTAGGACAAGGTGGCTTCCTAATAAGGAAGGTAGGACAGACAAGATTTCCATATTAGGAAGGTAGGACAGGCCCCCCACCCAATTAGGAAGGTAGGACAGACAGAGTTCCCAAATAGGAAGGTAGGACAGACAGCACAGCCGTAAATCCAGACAGGATCGCAGGAAGTAGATTATTAATTTTGTGCATACCCCTGCTGATCAAGGCCATGTCAATTGGGCCCTCGATGTCTACCCATCACTGCATCCATCCCTGTCTGCCCTGTATGCCAAGACTGCTGGCAAGAGCAAAGCGCGTGCACTCCTCCGGGTGAACACTGATATCATGCGACAGGTGATGTGGCTTGTTCACCACGTTGAGCGATCGACGGGCGTCCACCTCATCGAGGCATCCGAGTGGACCGTCCACGATGGATTGGACACCCTGGAGGCATACTCAGATGCCTCCGCTGTCGGGATAGGCATCTGGTTCCCTGGTGAGCACGTTGGCTACCAGTGGGCCATCCCGCCGGACATCACGCTGAGTGGCATCTTTTTCTTCGAGGCGCTGGCTGTCTGCTGCGCAGCCCACCTATCTCGGAATCATGGCCACCCCCGCCGACTCCTATGCCACACAGACAACTCGAATTCTTTGGACATATTTCACTCACTGCGCGCTGGCCCTGCCCACAACCGGCTCCTCCTCTCCACCATTGATGTGCGGCTCGCCGACGCCCTCGACATGAGGGTGCTGTGGATTCCTGGGAGTGAGAATATGGTGGCAGACGCACTCTCCTGCCTGGGCGACGCGAGAGCGCTCTCGCTGGTGCCAAAGTTGTCCATTGTTAAGTTTCAACCCCCTCGAGACGCGCTGGGGGCAGCCAAAAAATGATCACCATCTTGGCAAACTCCCGGCAGCCGCCCCAGCCGCTGTGGAGTCCTGAGCACTTGCAACACGAGCGCGCAACACTTATGGGGTTTGTGCTTGACCCCTCCGCCACCCTCTGCTACACGAGCGCCGTCAACTCCTACCTCACCTTTTGCAGAATGCACTCCCTGTCCTGCGATCCCACTGCCAACACCCTAAGCCTATACATTGCCTACCAATCTTCCTTCATTGCCCCCGCATCTGTCGATTCCTACTTGTCCGGCATTTGCAGCCAGCTAGAACCCTACTACTCGGACGTCCGTGTAAACCGCGCATCCCAACTCGTCGTTAGGACACTCGAGGGGGCACGGCGCCGTCACGCCCGCCTGACCACGCGAAAGAGCGCACTGTCTTGGGACGACGTGTCCCTAGTTTCTTCAACCTACGCAGCCTCGACAGACCATGACGACCGCCTATTCGTCGCTGTCTTCTACACAGCCTTCTTCGGACTCCTTCGATTAGGAGAAGCCACCATGCCTGATAATCCGCAGCTGCGAGACCCCTCGAAGTTCACACTACGGTCATCACTGAGCCTTCTGGCTACTGGCTACAGCCTGTGGCTGCCCAGGTTCAAATGGGACAGTTTGTTCGAAGGGAACCGGGTGGTAATTCTACGACGCGAAGGCCGACCAGACCCCCTGCTACCCATGACGCAATACCTGGCCTCCCACGACACCCGCTTTCCGCTACACCCGTGGCTCTGGTTGCGGCAGTCGGGGACGGTTCCTACTCGCCAGTGGTTCATGAAAAGACTGCGCCTACTCTTCCCATTGTCCATCGCTGGCCACTCCCTACGGGCGGGGGGTGCGACCGCACTAGCGGAGGATGGTGTAGCCCCCGACCTCATCCGCGCTGCAGGACGATGGTCTTCGGATGCTTTCGAGCGCTACATACGCAAGAACCCGTTCCTCCTGCACATGCTGATTCTGGCGAACAGAGCAGGTCGCGCCAGCCAGATCGCCTACGACTCAGACTGTCCAGACTTAAATAAAATAAAATAACAAACATATCTCTTTGTCCCCATTTGTCTCTGTGTATTTTTCCTTCATCTCTAGTCCCCCCACTCTTGATAGACGCTCTACGGACGCTTAATTCGCTTCTAGTTTCCCCCCACTCCCCATAGACACTCTCCACTCCATAGACGCTCATCAGACGCTCGTCCCTCACTCCCTATGTTCCCTAGCAGTTGACTGACAGTCAGCAGACACTTTCCCCAACCGTACCCGGACACACCTCTGTATGACTGATTCGCTTCCTTGTGCCATGGATACTTCCATCTCTTGTAACCTTGTACCGTTTGCTTTACACGACCTGGCGATTTGAGCCCCCCGGGCGTCTTCGGACGCACGCCGCGGAGGCTGCTTCCACCAGACCCTGGTAGCAGCATGTATGAATTGGTTCTCATTACCATTTTCCAGTGTCGTATGTATTCCTCTGATTTAGAACACCTAGAATGATATATGGCCAATTGTAATCACAAGGTAGCCACTCTACTTGTCCCATACATTAGCACCTCTGTTCACTGGCTGATTGCATGGTACATTGACTGCTCTAATTGTCCCATACATTGGCATCTCTGATGACTGGCTGGCTGCATGATACATTAAGTCTTCTAATTATGCCATGCATTGACCCCTCTGATTCAATGGCTAATACATGGCCATCTCTAGTTGTATGATACATTGACTGCTCTGGTCAAATAGCCAATATATTGACTGCTCTAATTGTCCCATACATTGGCATCTCTGGTTGACTGACTCATTGTATGATACATTAAGTCTTCAAATCATACCATGCATTGACTCCTCTGATTCAATGGCTAATACATGGCCACCTCTAGTTGTATGATATATTGACCACTCTAGTCAAACAGCCAATATATTAACTGCTCTAATTGTCCCATACATGAACACCTCTGATTCACTGGCTGATTGCATGATACATTGACTGCTCTAATTGTCCCATACATTGGCATCTCTGGTTGACTGACTCATTGTATGACACATTACTGTTGTTTTCACGAAAGCTTATAAATCATAAAACACGTGACTTTCTGCGCTCTGATATCGGCTTCGCAATATCTTGACAACGACTGAAGCAATTTGTATAAAAATTAGTGCAGAATCATCGCACAGATTAGCGCTACCCAGTAAAATTAGAGCGACATAGAAATTTCATTGTTGTTGTCGAGATATCGCAGTGCCGACATCTGACCCCAGAATAGTCACGTGTTTTATGGTTTATAAGGTTTCTTGAAAAAGACAGTAAAAAACGATCAAATTTCTATGTCGCTCTAATTTTACTGGGTAGCGCTAATCTGTGCGATGATTCTGCACTAATTTTTATACAAATTGCTTCAGTCGTTGTCAAGATATTGCGAAGCCGATATCAGAGCGCAGAAAGTCACGTGTTTTATGATTTATAAGCTTTCGTGAAAACGACAGTAAGTCTTCTAATCATACCATGCATTGACTCTTCTGATTCAATGGCTAATAGATGGCCACCTCTAGTTGTATGATATATTGACCACTCTAGTATTTGACAAATAGCCAATATATTGACTGCTCTGATTGTCCCATACATGAACACCTCTGATTCACTGGCTGATTGCATGATACATTGACTGCTTGAATTGTTCCATACATTGGCACATTCAGCCAGTCAGCCAGAATAGGAATGCCAGTCAAACATTGGCAAACAAAATATGCTAAAAACAAAGACCACAACTTGAAATTGAGCAGCCCTGTGCCTGGTCCCTCAGGCACAGGTTACCAATCAGGCATAGCTGCTTTTGGTAAGCTGCTATGACCATGGGAAAATTTTTGCACAGCTTGCAAAATATGACTTTTTATACGCCAAGAAATCAGCAAAAATCAGGGGATTCCAAATCTGGACACCCCACATTTGTATCTGCCTTGGTTCAGTGTCAATTTGCAAAATACACAGAAAATAATCATTTTCCCACAATTCTGCAGTACCCTAGCTTGAAAATTGATAGCTAGAAGATACACACACTACCTGTGGACATATGGGGAGGGTGTGGATTAGTTTAACAACCCACCCACCATCTCTGTCACCTCCCTGGAATCTGTTACTAGGAATTAGGGTGTTATTGGCCTGGGAGCATGGCTATTTGTTATATTGCAAATTCCAGCCATCAGACTACACCTTATGACATCTAATACAATCATACAAAAGCCCATAATATTTGGTGCAGAACTACAGATTCCCCATGTCTATTTTCCCAAATTTTTCAAAATCTCTCCCCAGACAGTCCCCTTTGTCAAATCACATATTCCTGTGGTCTGATAGCTGACAAGGTATGCATGAATACATCTTCAAAGTTTGGTGAAGTTAGGCCAAGTTCTCAGGAAGATAGCTCAGAATGTGTGTTTTGGAGGACAGTCTAAAGTGAACAGGCAATACTCAGATGCCATTCTTGTCCCCTTCGTTCTCTTCTTACCTCCATAGATAGTTCCTTTTGCTGCCCTTTTATCTTTCAGTCTAGAACTTGAAGCCCGTGCATTCCCATTGACAGTTTCTTGACTTGTGGAGTGAGAAGGAACAGGCTTTGGCATGAATGGGCTGTTGCGCAAATTCTTATGAACCAGAAAAGGAATGAAAGGAACCCACAGACATGATACAGTACACCACTTGCAGACAGTACAGAGGACAACCAAACACACGACAGCCAAGATTGAAGTTACAAACATCAGATGGTTCACAAAACTTTGCCTGGCAACTACAATCGTCCTCTGCTCATTTCAACAAGCATCATCAGTGGTAGACAGTAATACACAGTGACTTGTGAAGTCTTAAGTAACATAGACCTTGCAGGAGCAAGGTTTATGCTGGTGACGCTTGTGACGCTTGTGACGCTCGCGAGCCAGAGACTTGCTCCTGAACTCGGTACCATGCCCTAACCACTAAACAACCCTCTCTCGTGCTTTGGACCATATATACAGCTATTACCCCTTCCTTGGTCAATAAATGTCAGTAGCGACGAAGAATAGAAATATTAACTGTGAACAAAAAGATGATCTTGGCCACGATGTAGCGATTCTAGACATAATAGCGATACCTATGCCGTAGAAATAGCGATAGCGACAGCAACGTGAAGGAATAGCAAAATAGAGCGAAATAGTTTTCTTTTTGCACTGCTAGAAATACAACGTTTTTAACTATCTAAATTGATTTCCTGGTTCCTACGCGTCTCTCAGTAAATCACAATTAGCTCGTGTATGTTAACAAGGGCGGCGGTACATACCTTGCGATATAATTTGTGCCTACGGCAAGTCGGGAGAGGATGGTATGACAGAGTGGGAGGCACCCCCTTCAGCACACCCACCCCCTATCCAAAAGGCCCAGCCGATTTTGACTGATGCCCTTTTTATGGGCCCAGCCGATCGTCGGCCGAGATATAGCTTTATAGGCTTGGCCGATCAACTTGATATACCAAAATCCTGCCAGGCATACAGGGATCCCATGGTAATGATGATACCCTTTCAAAAGGGCTGGCTGACACCCATTTTAGGAACCAGTGTAGAGGGTCTGAAGCACCCTATTCAAACATTTCTCTCACTTACATGACAAATTAGATCAAAAAAGCTGGGGATAAAGCATATGCACAAGATTAGGAAGCAAAGATCAGATGTGCTATTTGATAGACATGTAAATTACAAGGTCATCTGCATCATTTGAGACTCCTTATCATCTGAGACTCCTCCATGACAACTTAACATAGTTGGGTGAGATGAAAACCAATATGCCTTCCAATAGGTCTTCAAAGGGTAGAAGCAAATGTACCAATCAAATATGCAATGGAGCCATTATAAACTAGAGTGAAATGTGGTTGTCAACTGAGTCAGGATATTCTTTGGAAAAGGATGGGCCTTAATATCCTTTCTGAAGAGTATTCAAATCCACTTTGAATATGTGTTCTAAAGGAGAATGTATTGTTATTGTTCAAATATTCTTGCAATGTAGAAGTTGTGCATGTGAGTCTGTTATCACACCTTGTGATTATATCATTCTGTGGCTGTGCCCGGGATCCCGGGTATGACAGTCACACTGTGACCAACTCTGCATATTAGTATTGTTCAGATATCCTTGCATTGTAGAAGTTGTGCATGTGAGTCTGTTATCTCACCTTGGGATTATATCATTTTGTGGCTGTGCCCGGAATCCCGGGTGTGACAGTCACACTGTGACCAACTCTGCATATTAGTATTGCTCAGATATTCTTGCATTGTAGAAGTTGTGCATGTGAGTCTGTCATCTCACCTTGGGATTATATCATTTTGTGGCTGTGCCTGGGATCCCGGGTGTGACAGTCACACTGTGACCACAACTCTGGATCTGCAACTCATATCCATAACTACCAGGGCAGGGCAAGTACAATGATTGGACAGAGGGGAACAAGGTGTGAAGACATGTTCAGAGAAGGAAGGACTACTGTATCTGTAACTACAAGGGCACAACAAGAACATATCCAAGGCTGGGGAAGGCATCTCAGAGAGGGTGATGAGTGTTGAGAAGGGGTGGTGTCAGCACTGACAGAGCCATCACACTCAAACATTCTTTCATTTACTTGTGTCTATAGTAGTCTCTTTGTGTTTACCTGCCCTCCTCTCCTTGTATTTACCTACCAGTTTCTACATCATATACACCCTGGGGCTCTTGAGCATGAGCCAGGGATCACTTTATGACTTATTGCACATGGACAGCAGAACATAGGATGATTTGACACTTGAGATTATTTGAAAGGATGCTGCTGGCCCACTTAGGGTTAGGGTTAGGGTAGATAAACTGCAATAGATTCAGGGTGATCTCTTATACCATATTCATTTGTCAAAGCTAATCCACAAGTACAAATTAATTACAACAAATCAAAAGAAAAACATGTCTGGCATTTACATCAGAGGATGGGTGGCCAAATCCACCTCTGACAAGCCATTCATATGATAATATGTGCTTCATTGCAAAGGGGGCACTGCAATCTAGGCAAGCCCCACTTCACCAAAGCAAGAGTCCCCAGTCTCAAGTAGATAAGATGATCTGTAAGAAACTAGGGTGGGAGGACGCTAACCACATGGCAGTCAGCAGTCCATCCCAGAGCCCATATGGCAACCCCAAGGTATGAGCAGCAGATAGCACAAAAAAACTTACAAAGATGGGGTTGGGGGAGGTTGTCTTGCATAATAGACCACACTCACATCCTTGGCCCATTTGGCCACCCCAGGTGCAGGTATGAATGAGGGTTGGTTGGGGCCAGCCTGCATATAAGCTGCCACCAAACCAAAAGGCCCATACGGCCACCCTCTTCACATAACATTCTGAAAAGCAACATCAACGAGCACCATACCAGTAAAAAGTGTGAATAGTAATAAAACCCACATACCTCTGCAGGTGTCAAGCTCATACAGACACCTGAAGGCAGACAAGAGCAGCATTCCCTGTATGGCACTGCAGTTGCCACACAGAGAATGCTGCCCTTGTCTGCCACAAACCATAAGGTGGACATGGCAGCACAGGAAGGGCGGTGGGCGGCGGGGCAGCAGGCAGGGCAGCAGGTGGGCAGGGTGGGGCAGCAGGTGGGCAGGCGAGGCAGCGGGCAGGCGGGGCGGGGCAGCAGGCAGGCAGGCAAGGCAACTGGCGGCAGGGCGGGGCAGCGGGTGGGAAGGCGGGGCAGCCGGTGGGCAGGCGGGGCTGCGGGTGGGCAGGCAGGGCTGCGGGCAGGGTGGGGTTGCGGGCGAGCAGGCGGGGCAGCGGCCAGGTAGGGCGGGGCAGCGGGCGGGCAGGCGGGGCTGCAGGAGGGCAGGGCAGCAGGCAGCGGGCAGTGGGCAGGCAGGCGAGGCTGCGGGTGGGCAGGCAGGGCAGCGGGCAGGCAGGGCGGGGCAGCGGGCAGGCAGGCAAGGCAGCGGGCGGCAGGGCGGGGCAGCGGGTGGGAAGGCGGGGCTGCTGGTGGGCAGGCGGGGCGGGGCAGCAGGCAGGCGGGGCGGGGCAGCAGTCAGGCAGGCGAGGCAGCGGGTGGGCAGGCGGGGCAGCGGGCAGGCGGGGCAGGGCAGCGGGCAGGCAGGGCGGGGCAGCAGGCAGCAGGCAGGCAGGGCAGCGGGTGGGCAGCGGGTGGGCAGTGCGGGCCAGCAGGCAGGCGGGGCAGCGAGCAGGCGGGGCAACGGGTGTAGAGGCGGGGCAGCGGGCGGCCAGGCGGGGCTGCAGGAGGGCAGGGCGGGGCAGCGGGCAGGCAGGCGGGGCTGCAGGAGGGCAGGGCAGGGCAGGGCGGGGCGGCGGGTGGGCAGGGCTGCGGGGCTGCGAGGCAGCGGGTGGGCAGGGCTGCGGGGCTGCGGGCGAGCAGGGCTGCGGGGCAGCGGGCGGGCAGGCGGGGCTGCAGGAGGGCAGGGCGGGGCAGGGCGGGGCGGCGGGTGGGCAGGGCTGCGGGGCTGCGATGCAGCGGGTGGGCAGGCGGGGCAGCCAGTGGGCAGGCGGGGCTGCGGGCAGGCAGGCGAGGCAGCGGGTGGGCAGGGTGGGGCAGGCGAGGCAGCGGGTGGGCAGCGGGCAGGCAGGCGAGGCAGCAGGTGGGCAGCGGGCGGGCAGGCGAGGCAGCGGGTGGGCAGGGCGGGGCAGGGCGGGGCTGCGAGGCAGCGGGTGGGCAGGCGGGGCAGCCGGTGGGCAGGCGGGGCTGCGGGCAGGCGAGGCAGCGGGTGGGCAGGGTGGGGCAGGCGGGGCTGCGAGGCAGCGGAGTGGGGCGTCAGGGCAGCAGGGTGGCGGGCAGCGGGGCAGCGGAGCAGCGGAGCAGGGGCAGCTTGGCAGGAGGGGAGGGCGGGATGCCGGGAAAGCGGGGTGGTGGGGCAACAGGGCTGTGAGGCAGCGGATGGGCAGGCGCAGCAGAGGACGTTCCACCATGTTTGTTTGGTGCTCACTGTTTAAAGTGTTTCAACATTTGGCTCTGTTTGTTCATGTTGATATGTCATGTGACTGTGCCCAATGACACAATCACAAGCCTTTTCTTGGCCCTGTACTCAGGCCAGGCTAGAATGGGAGGATTTTATGTACTAGGTT
Source organism: Clavaria fumosa (assembly GCA_951802425.1). Lineage (NCBI taxonomy): Eukaryota > Fungi > Basidiomycota > Agaricomycetes > Agaricales > Clavariaceae > Clavaria > Clavaria fumosa. The sequence continues at coordinate 69,755 of OX637803.1, read as the reverse complement.
CTATATGATGTGATAAGCTAGAGTCTAGATGTGGGTGCCAAGAGAGGATGATACAAACAAAGGCCCAGAGCTGCTTTTGGTAAGCTGCTATGACTGTGGGAAGAAAATTGCATGGCTTGCGAAATATGACTTTTTATACACCAAAAAATCGGCAAAAATCAGGAGATTCTGAATCTGGATACCCCACATTTGTACCTGCCTTTGTTCAGTGTCAATTCGCAAAATACACAGAAAATATTCATTTTCCACAATTCTGCAGTACTCTGCAGTACTCTGGCTTGAAAATGGTTAGTGGAGGATACACACATTACCTGTAGACATATGGGGAGGGTGTAGATTAGTTTAACAACCCACCCACAATCTCTGTCACCTCCCTGGAATCCATTACTAGGAATTAGGGTTATTGGCCTGGGAGCATGGCTATTTGTTGTATTGCAAATTCCAGCCATCAGACTACACCCTATGACATCTAATACAATCATACAAAAGCCCATAATATTTGGTGCAGAACTACAGATTCCCCATGTCTATTTTCCCAAAATTCTCAAAATCTCTCCCCAGATAGCCCCCTTTGTCAAATCACATATTCCTGTTAGCAAATAGTTCACAATGTGTACATGAAGACATGTTCAAAGTTTGGTGAAGTTGGGCCAAGTTCTCAGGAAGATAGCTCAGAATATGTCTTCTGGAGGACAGTTTAAAGTGAAGTCAAAGATGAAGGCGAGGATAAGGAAGACCTTGACAGTCTCCCAAAAGTCTCATTCTGAGCTATCTTCCTGAGAACTTGGCCCAACTTCACCAAACTTTGAACATGTCTTCATGTACACATTGTGAACTATTTGCTAACAGGAATATGTGATTTGACAAAGGGGGCTATCTGGGGAGAGATTTTGAGAATTTTGGGAAAATAGACATGGGGAATCTGTAGTTCTGCACCAAATATTATGGGCTTTTGTATGATTGTATTAGATGTCATAGGGTGTAGTCTGATGGCTGGAATTTGCAATATAACAAATAGCCATGCTCCCAGGCCAATAACCCTAATTCCTAGTAATGGATTCCAGGGAGGTGACAGAGATTGTGGGTGGGTTGTTAAACTAATCTACACCCTCCCCATATGTCTACAGGTAATGTGTGTATCCTCCACTAACCATTTTCAAGCCAGAGTACTGCAGAGTACTGCAGAATTGTGGAAAATGAATATTTTCTGTGTATTTTGCGAATTGACACTGAACAAAGGCAGGTACAAATGTGGGGTATCCAGATTCAGAATCTCCTGATTTTTGCCGATTTTTTGGTGTATAAAAAGTCATATTTCGCAAGCCATGCAATTTTCTTCCCACAGTCATAGCAGCTTACCAAAAGCAGCTCTGGGCCTTTGTTTGTATCATCCTCTCTTGGCACCCACATCTAGACTCTAGCTTATCACATCATATAGAACCTAGTACATAAAATCCTCCCATTCTAGCCTGGCCTGAGTACAGGGCCAAGAAAAGGCTTGTGATTGTGTCATTGGCACAGTCACATGACATATCAACATGAACAAACAGAGCCAAATGTTGAAACACTTTAAACAGTGAGCACCAAACAAACATGGTGGAACGTCCTCTGCTGCGCCTGCCCATCTGCTGCCTCGCAGCCCCGCAGCCCCGCAGCCCCGCAGCCCTGCCCTCCTGCAGCCCCGCCTGCCCTCCTGCAGCCCCGCCTACCCGCCCGCTGCCCCGCCCTGCCCTCCTGCAGCCCCGCCTGCCCGCCCGCTGCCCCGCCTCTACACCCGTTGCCCCGCCTGCCCGCTGCCCCGCCTGCCTGCTGGCCCGCTGGCCCGCACTGCCCACCCGCTGCCCACCCGCTGCCCACCCGCTGCCCTGCCTGCCTGCTGCCCGCTGCCCCGCCCTGCCTGCTCGCCTGCAACCCCGCCTTGCCCGTAGCCCTGCCTGCCCACCCGCTGCCTCGCAGCCCCGCAGCCCTGCCCACCCGCCGCCCCGCCCTGCCCCGCCCTGCCCCGCCCTGCCCTCCTGCAGCCCCGCCTGCCCACCTGCAGTCCCGCCTGCCCTCCTGCAGCCCCGCCTGCCCGCCCGCTGCCCCGCCTGCTCGCCCGCAGCCCCGCCTGCCCACCCACAGCCTCGCAGCCCCGCAGCCCTGCCCACCCGCCGCCCCGCCCTGCCCCGCCTGCTCGCCCGCAACCCCGCCCTGCCCGCAGCCCTGCCTGCCCACCCGCAGCCCAGCCGCTGCCCACCCACTGCCCTGCCTGCCTGCTGCCCGCTGCCCCGCCCTGCTTGCCCGCTGCCTCGCAGCCCCGCCCTGCCCGCCCACTGACTTGCCTGCCTGCCCGCTGCCTCGCAGCCCCGCAGCCCTGCCCACCCGCTGCCCTGCCTGCCTGCTGCCTGCTGCCCCGCCCTGCCTGGCCGCTGCCCCGCCTGCTCGCCCGCAACCCCGCCCTGCCCGCAGCCCTGCCTGCCCACCCGCAGCCCCGCCTGCCCACCCGCTGCCCCGCCTTCCTACCCGCTGCCCCGCCCTGCCTGCTCGCCTGCAACCCCACCCTGCCCGCAGCCCTGCCTGCCCACCCGCTGCCTCGCAGCCCCGCAGCCCTGCCCACCCGCCGCCCCGCCCTGCCCCACCCTGCCCTCCTGCAGCCCCGCCTGCTCGCCCGCAACCCCGCCCTGCCCGCAGCCCTGCCTTCCCACCCACTGCCCTGCCTTCCCACCCGCTGCCCCGCCCTGCCGCCAGTTGCCTTGCCTGCCTGCCCGCTGCCCCGCCTGCCCACCCGCTCCCTCGCCTGCCTGCCCGCTGCCCCGCCTGCCCACCCGCTGCCTCGCCTGCCCACCTGCTGCCCTGCCCTGCCCACCTGCTGCCCTGCCTGCTGCCCTGCCGCCCACCACCCTTCCTGTGCTGCCATGTCCACCTTATGGTTTGTGGCAGACAAGGGCAGCATTCTCTGTGTGGCAACTGCAGTGCCATACAGGGAATGCTGCTCTTGTCTGCCTTCAGGTGTCTGTATGAGCTTGACACCTGCAGAGGTATGTGGGTTTTATTACTATTCACACTTTTTACTGGTATGGTGCTCGTTGATGTTGCTTTTCAGAATGTTATGTGAAGAGGGTGGCCGTATGGGCCTTTTGGTTTGGTGGCAGCTTATATGCAGGCTGGCCCCAACCAACCCTCATTCATACCTGCACCTGGGGTGGCCAAATGGGCCAAGGATGTGAGTGTGGTCTATTATGCAAGACAACCTCCCCCAACCCCATCTTTGTAAGTTTTTTTGTGCTATCTGCTGCTCATACCTTGGGGTTGCCATATGGGCTCTGGGATGGACTGCTGACTGCCATGTGGTTAGCGTCCTCCCACCCTAGTTTCTTACAGATCATCTTATCTACTTGAGACTGGGGACTCTTGCTTTGGTGAAGTGGGGCTTGCCTAGATTGCAGTGCCCCCTTTGCAATGAAGCACATATTATCATATGAATGGCTTGTCAGAGGTGGATTTGGCCACCCATCCTCTGATGTAAATGCCAGACATGTTTTTCTTTTGATTTGTTGTAATTAATTTGTACTTGTGGATTAGCTTTGACAAATGAATATGGTATAAGAGATCACCCTGAATCTATTGCAGTTTATCTACCCTAACCCTAACCCTAAGTGGGCCAGCAGCATCCTTTCAAATAATCTCAAGTGTCAAATCATCCTATGTTCTGCTGTCCATGTGCAATAAGTCATAAAGTGATCCCTGGCTCATGCTCAAGAGCCCCAGGGTGTATATGATGTAGAAACTGGTAGGTAAATACAAGGAGAGGAGGGCAGGTAAACACAAAGAGACTACTATAGACACAAGTAAATGAAAGAATGTTTGAGTGTGATGGCTCTGTCAGTGCTGACACCACCCCTTCTCAACACTCATCACCCTCTCTGAGATGCCTTCCCCAGCCTTGGATATGTTCTTGTTGTGCCCTTGTAGTTACAGATACAGTAGTCCTTCCTTCTCTGAACATGTCTTCACACCTTGTTCCCCTCTGTCCAACCATTGTACTTGCCCTGCCCTGGTAGTTATGGATATGAGTTGCAGATCCAGAGTTGTGGTCACAGTGTGACTGTCACACCCGGGATCCCAGGCACAGCCACAAAATGATATAATCCCAAGGTGAGATGACAGACTCACATGCACAACTTCTACAATGCAAGAATATCTGAGCAATACTAATATGCAGAGTTGGTCACAGTGTGACTGTCACACCCGGGATTCCGGGCACAGCCACAAAATGATATAATCCCAAGGTGAGATAACAGACTCACATGCACAACTTCTACAATGCAAGGATATCTGAACAATACTAATATGCAGAGTTGGTCACAGTGTGACTGTCATACCCGGGATCCCGGGCACAGCCACAGAATGATATAATCACAAGGTGTGATAACAGACTCACATGCACAACTTCTACATTGCAAGAATATTTGAACAATAACAATACATTCTCCTTTAGAACACATATTCAAAGTGGATTTGAATACTCTTCAGAAAGGATATTAAGGCCCATCCTTTTCCAAAGAATATCCTGACTCAGTTGACAACCACATTTCACTCTAGTTTATAATGGCTCCATTGCATATTTGATTGGTACATTTGCTTCTACCCTTTGAAGACCTATTGGAAGGCATATTGGTTTTCATCTCACCCAACTATGTTAAGTTGTCATGGAGGAGTCTCAGATGATAAGGAGTCTCAAATGATGCAGATGACCTTGTAATTTACATGTCTATCAAATAGCACATCTGATCTTTGCTTCCTAATCTTGTGCATATGCTTTATCCCCAGCTTTTTTGATCTAATTTGTCATGTAAGTGAGAGAAATGTTTGAATAGGGTGCTTCAGACCCTCTACACTGGTTCCTAAAATGGGTGTCAGCCAGCCCTTTTGAAAGGGTATCATCATTACCATGGGATCCCTGTATGCCTGGCAGGATTTTGGTATATCAAGTTGATCGGCCAAGCCTATAAAGCTATATCTCGGCCGACGATCGGCTGGGCCCATAAAAAGGGCATCAGTCAAAATCGGCTGGGCCTTTTGGATAGGGGGTGGGTGTGCTGAAGGGGGTGTGGGAGGGCGAGTGGGAGGGTGAGCATGTGATAATAGACCCCCAGCAGTACCGACATCGTGCGTGACGGCGACTGAATTTATGGATGAATCACAGGGCAGGGTATACGCATCATCGTCATCACTATCGGATACATGCTTTCTCTTGCCTTTCCTGTTTCCGATGTTCACCCCTGTCGTGGAAGCCTTTTGCTCAATCTCGTAATCCTGTTTTTGATTTTCTTTTCAATCTCCAACATCTTCTTGCGTACCTCTTCACAACGTGGGTGGTCCGGGTGCCGTTTCATCACCAATTTCCAAAGCTCTATTTCTGTTTCTATCTCGCGCAAGTGCACCACCCCCTCCGATCCCGAAAACCCATATTTCTCCGGATTCGATCCCCATTCGATGTCGTGATCGAGACCCAGTATCGCTTCGTCAAAAGATCCCAATGACCAAATGCGAGCACCTGTGTGTGATGCCGGTGTGAACGACAGTACTGCGTGGAGACCGTATGGCGGCAATTCGAATGCGACTTGTACACTCGACACGTATAGCGCAGTCATTCCTTCAAGTTCGCGGATGCTATCCAGTGTCCAGTTCGTCGTGGGCATTCTATCTCGTCGATTGTAATACCAGGTGAGATTTTTCTGCGTGGGTGGCCATCTCATCCTTCGTGTCCGTATGGTCGATCGAGTAATCCATGTACGTGTGGCGAAGTCGAACACCCTCTGGGATCCGAGTGTGGGGTGTTGCATTGTACATCCTGGTATTATGAAAGACCACCCGTTCTGCGTCCGTACAAAGAAACAAATTTCCGAGTCTGGAATTTCAGTCGATTGTTCGTATATATCTCCAACAAAGCCGACATCGGGAGGAGGAGCATTGGGTCCCTTGAACACGTAGTGGATATGACGAATATAATTTTTCTCAAAACTACGCATTGTATATTCGATGCCGTGGATCTCTGTAGTTAATTTCGGTTAAAGTTAAAGTAGTGCGCCTTCGACAGGACGAATCGCACCTCGAGCATGGCGAGCATGTTGTACACGATCATTCTCGTCTGGAGGCCTTTCCATTCTAATAAAAAAAGTGCTGGTTGATGCGAGCTGTCGTTTCAAGTATATGGCAAAGAATCGCGTGATGAGGGTATTCTATATTATTCTACAACCAGCTCAGGCAGAAGAAGATATAGAACAAGAACTATTGAGATGGGCCAGACAAAGCGTTGGTGATGCAGGATGAGACCAACGCGAGATGATGCCAATGACACAAATAACTGCCAAAGAATCGCGTGAGGAGGGTATTCTATATTATTCTACAACCAGCTCAGGCAGAAGAAGATATAGAACAAGAACTATTGAGATGGGCCAGACAAAGCGTTGGTGATGCAGGATGAGACCAACGCGAGATGACGCCAATGACACAAATAACTGCCAAAGAATCGCGTGAGGAGGGTATTCTATATTATTCTACAACCAGCTCAGGCAGAAGAAGATATAGAACAAGAACTATTGAGATGGGCCAGACAAAGCATTGGTGATGCAGGATGAGACCAACGTGAGATGACGCCAACAACACAAATAACTGCCAAAGAATCGCGTGAGGAGGGTATTCTATATTATTCTACAACCAGCTCAGGCAGAAGAAGATATAGAACAAGAACTATTGAGATGGGCCAGACAAAGCGTTGGTGATGCAGGATGAGACCAACGTGAGATGACGCCAACGACACAAATAACTGCCAAAGAATCGCATGAGGAGGGTATTCTATATTATTCTCCAACCAGCTCAGGCAGAAGAAGATATAGAACAAGCACTATCGAGACGGGCCAGACGAAGTGTTGGTGATGCAAGGTGTTGGTGATGCAAGGTGTTGGTGATGCAAGGGTGGCTAGTGACGCTGGTGACGCTGGTGACTAGTGACGCTGGTGACGCTGGTGACGCTGGTGATGCTGGTCATGTGGAGGTCACTTTTTTTCATCATCTGCCTTGTGTTCTCTCATGGCCACCTCCCAGTCTGCCCCACAACGTCGCGGTATCCGTCGGAGTCTCCGCCCTATGCAGCCTGAGTTGGCTGCTGGGGATGGAACCTCTTCATCATCTACTCCTCGTCTCTCCGTTCCTACTCAGTCTGAGCTGACTGGTGGGATCGGGGAGGCTTCCGATACTCGTTCCGAAGTTGTCATCGTCGGTCGATACTATTTCCGCCTACCCGTTCGTGTTCTTGTCGACCCGTCCCACGTCCAATGGATCCCTCCTCCCCAGGTTCCTCCTCGCTTTCAAGGCCAGCTAGCTACTTTTCTTGAGCAGGTCCTCGACGACGGCCGGCACGTCATGCGGAAGGTTGGGAAGAGTCGCAAGGTCACATTAATTCATCGTTATTATGACCGAGTCATGGGTCGTCGACTTTTCTTCCTCTGTCCCGTCCAACCCCCATCCGGTGTTCTGCAAGTCTCACAATACGGTCGCCCCGTCCCTTCCCTCTTATTCCTCGATCAAGAAGGACCATTTGGATCTACGGACCGTGAGCTGCCGGCATCGTCTTGGATGTACGACCACGAAGCCCCGTTATTGGCTGATATGGGCAGTGTTATGCCGCGGCCATTTGCCCTTCAATTACCACACTCCGTCCCTACCCCCACTCCTACCCCCAATCCTGCCCCAGCCCTCGTCCCAGTCCACGTCCCTGCCTCCGCTACCCCCGCTTCCGCCCCGGCCGCAGCTCCCGCCCCCGCCACGCCAGCCCCAGTCCCAGCCGCAGCTCCAGTCCCAGCCGCAGATCCTGCCCCAGCTCCTGCCCCCGCCCCGTCAGCCCCAGCCGCAGCTCCTGCCCCTACCCCCGCCCCACTTCATCTATTAGTTCCGGCTCCATCGCCTCCCTTCGATGCGAGGCCCACCCAACGTATCGTTCCCTTCCCGGCGCCGCCCTTCGAGACGAGCCCCACGCAACGTATTGTCCCCACTCTAGCTACATCCTTTGAACCTCACCCCCCCCCAGTTCCTGCCTCAGTGCCGCCCTTCGACCCAACCCCCGCCCAACGTACTGTCCTGGGATCAGCCTTAGTCGCAATCCCCCCCCCATCCCCTTCGCCTGACCCCGTAGCCTCTTCTAGCATGGCTGTAGACGGACCCGGCCATCTATTTCCCCTCGTTGTGCACACCACATATGTTGTGCATCCAATGAGGGTACCGTGGGTCTGTCCACCCCCAGTTGCGCCATGGCCTGGGTCGAAGAGGTGGTCGAGATATGTAATAGACAAGCACCCGACGACGGGGCAAGATGTCTTAGTAGGGTCGTCAAAGTCAGAATGTAGCATACGATGCCATCAATATTTCGATCGCCGTGACAAAATCCAAATCTCACTGGACTATCCGCTTCTGCTTCCGGCTGGAGTCCTCGACATCGACGTCTTCGGTTTCCCCTTCCCCCACGTCCAGTGTTTCGCATCATTCGCGACTAGGAAACAGGGCGATGTGGTGTCACGCCGCGGCCGTTGGCTCTACTTGCATGAGAAGCCAATGCCACAGGACGTCGGACGGAAAATGTCTTCTCCAACGCCGGAGCATCTCGCAGCCTTGGGGGCGCCACCAGTCCTCGCTGTACCGTCTCATCGGCCTGTTGATACGAGCGATGACGAGGATTTCGACGACGATATGGAGGTCATGCGACCTTCCAAAAAAGTGCGTAGGTGAGTGATACCGTGTTTATTCTGTCTCTTTTATTTTCTCGACCATCCGTTAACGAACAACTTCTTTTATAGTTGAGACTCGGGGCTGGTTCCCACATCGTCAGAGAAGACATCCGCTCATCGAGTAAGATAGGAGGAAGAGGTTAGTCTTTGGGATTCGCATTCCTTTTATAATGTACTTTTCTGCATATTTCTCATTTCCCGTCTTGTTGCTGTCCGGTACGGTGGCGTCGGCATTGCTTCTCGCAGGCGGTACGCTAGCGATTAGACACCTGGTGCTCGGCGATTCTAATTCTCAAATTTTATTATTATTATTATTATTTTGGCACTCGTGGTGAACCCGCATTCATGGTCAATTCGTCAGGTGATTGTGCCTTGGATGGTGACACATTTCTCATCGGGGGAGCCAATGCATCTTGCCCGGCCTTTGATATGTCCAGTTTGTTAGATGCAGTCTTGTAAGAAGTTTGCCTTGGAATTTTGACGGACCTGATCAAGTTGTTGAGTAGGAAAGCGGAAAGCCCAGATGGTGAAGCGACTGACGGTGCGGCAAGCCCGGGAAATGCGTCGGATGGTTGGGATTGGGATGACGAGTGCCTTCAGATGTTTGGGCCCAGGGACATACATGATGATTTGTTAACCGACCTGGAAGATGACGACGTTGTCAAGGAGTCCAGGAGAAAGCGAACCTCCGCAAGTGGCAGGTGGGCTATTTGTTCCGTCGAAAGCATCAGAAAATGTCACTAATGCGGTGGAGTATCAGTTCGTCTTACGTTCAAAGGAAGATGCAGTCGAGTATAAGGCATCTTATGGCGAAGCTCGTCGATCGGGCACGTCGCGATTCCAGTGAGTACATGTCGCATTTGTGTTCCGAGGACTTGGGATGCCGAGGATAGGGCCAGCCGTGTTCGATTCTTTTAGTTATTCTTCAGCAATTGCGAGCCCGTTGTCCTCCCTCCACTTTTCATCGATGCAAGACGACAGTCATCCAGAGCCGTCTCGGCAGTGGATGGATGCTCATCCTAGGATGGCTATTAGTTCGGATGGCGTTGAAGTCCTCCTCCATTTGCCAGGTGGTCTCAGTCTTAAGCCGCGAGTTAGTCGTTTCACTTGCGCTATGCACCACCCATTTCATCGTCGAAACAGGAGATGCTCTATCAAGCGACCGAGGAATTCGCAAGGGTCTGCCCTCCCACTTTCGGTGGTGGTGCAGACAAGTTCGGTCGGGACCGCCCGACGACGTATATTCGGAAGGCAAATGAGCACTCTGGAATCGTCAAATTGGTCTCAGGTTGGCACGCCATTGGCCGTACAGTGAGTGAAAGCAGACTCGCTTTCCGCATTTTTTGTTCTAGTAATCAATCGTCGTAGCGTGAACCTATTGTTGCTTCAGCGGACCTGATCAAAAGTGGACGACGTTTCTCCCGGGCGATGGCTTTGAAGGAATCCTTCGCCTTAACTTCGTCGCTGATGAATGCCATCATTGAACACCTGGACCCAACCCAGTATTTGGCGTTGGTCCGGCTGAAGGAAGCAGTGCATCGCAAGTACCCTTTTGCGAAGGCGGTCGACTCCATTGATCCATCTCTTATGGAGGGGCGAGCCATTATGTGGAACCGGCAAACGGCACTACATGCTGACCGTTCTGACCTGGTAAGAGCCTGGGTCCCTTTGTTGACTCTGGGCAAGTTTCAGAAGGGTCATCTGGTTGTACCACAGCTGAATCTCAGGTTGAGTTACGAACCTGGGACAATTGTCCTCTTACGAGGTCATATTCTCCCCCACGAAGTTGAAGCCTGGGAAGGTGGGCAGCGGGTCTCTATTGTTTGGTTCACTCATCAATCCCTTTGGGACGAATTTGAGATGACTTGCCCATAACGTCGGAATAGCGATAGCGATAGGTTTAGCAATGGCGATGGCGTGTTTAAATAATAGCGAAGTAAACGTAATAGCGAAGTAAACGTAATAGCGCTTAATAGCAATTTGCACAATAGCGGGGCATAAGTGTGTATAAGCGGTTATCCTACTGTGGCTGGTCATGTACTCGGTCACACTACATCAGCAAAACCTGATTTCAGTCCATAGAATTTGAGTATTGTCATAGATGCTAAAGATTCACACAGCCTCTCATAGTGAACAGGCCATCTATAGAGTACTTGACAGAGAAGATGCCATCCATAGAGTCTTTGACAGTGAAGTTGCAATCTATAGAGTCTTTGAAATCTATGGAGCACACCCTCTTACTATAAACTTCTGGGCCAAGGACACTGAGGACAGTGCATTGGACTTCAAAAGAAATTTCGATGTAAGGTCACATGATTTTATGTTGAACTTTTGTTCGAAGTCCGACCTCGCTTGTCAGTCATGACTGTACTCTCGCATCCTCGATCTGACGCCCCCCTGCTCCTCTTCCTCTCCCTCTCTCTCTCTCTTTGTGTGACAACGAAAATGGTGGCAACGACCCCAGGTGACCTCTGTCTTTCCCTCTGCTGACCCCAGATAAGGAAATGGCAGGGGCTGCGGTTGACGATGGCAGCAGCAGCGGCAATGGACAGCGACTTGGAGAATGCAGAGCTGGAGCTCCGAACAAACGTCGTCCGTGCGTTTGTGGGCATGGTCGAGATCTGGATGGATCTGCGGTACGATCTCTGGTGCGTTCCCTGCCTTTCTGCCACACGACGCGTGCCAGGCTGCGACGGCTGGTCATAGCTTTGACTCCTCAGCGGAGCGAACTTGTGGAGGGCTGCTGGACGCGGCACTCCAGACCGACCCAGGCAATGCGGAAGCCTTGCAGGCGCTCGCTAGCGTGCGCATGTCGCAGCAGCGAACCGAGGACGCCAAAGCGTGTCTCGAACAGGCATGGGTCCTCTGGAAAGACCTTGACGTGGGTTGGTGTCCCCACTTTTCTTGCACTAGCACACGCGGCTGACAAGTTACTTCCATCGGAGGCGACCCGCGCGTCCCACCGCTGCCTACGCGCCTCGCACTGGTGAAGCTTTTCCTCGAACTTAGGCTATTCTCGCCCACCCTACTGGTGAAGCTCCTTTCTTTTCTAGATATTCGCGCGTGTGTGCGTTCGGCAGCGGTGGCAGCAAAGCAGCGACGACGACGGTAGCGGCGGCGGTGGTACCAGCAGCGGCGGCGGCGCCAACAGCGATGGCGGCGGCACCAGCAGCGGCGGCGCCAACAACGATGGCGGCGGTGGTGGTACCAGCAGCGGCGGCGGCGGCGACGACACCAGCAGCAGCGGCAGCGGCGACGACACCAGTAGCAGCGGCGGCGGCGCAGTGGCGACAGCACCAGCAGCGGCGGCGGTGCAGCGGCGACGGCACCAGTAGCAGCGGCGGCGGCGCAGTGGCGACAGCACCAGCAGCAGCGGCGGCGCAGCGGCGGCGACGACACCAGTAGCAGCGGCGGCGGCGCAGTGGCGACAGCACCAGCAGCGGCGGCGGTGCAACGGCGACGGCACCAGTAGCAGCGGCGGCGACGACACCAGTAGCAGCGGCGGCGGCGCAGTGGCGACAGCACCAGCAGCGGCAGCGGCGACGACACCAGCGGCGGCGGCGGTGCAACGGTAGCGGCGGCGGCGGTACCAGCAGCAGCGGCGACGGCACCAGCAGCGGCGGCGACGACACCAGTAGCAGCGGCGACAGCACCAGCAGCAGCGACGGCGCAGCGGCGACAACACCAGCAGCAGCAGCGGCGGCGGCGGCAGTACCAGCAGCGGCGGCGACAGCACCAGCAGCAGCGGCGGCGGCGGCGGTACCAGCAGCGGCGGCGGCGGCGGCACCAGCAGCGGCGGCGGCGGCGGTACCAGCAGCAGTGGCGACGGCACCAACAGCGGCGGCGACGACACCAGTAGCAGCGGCGGCGGCGCAGCGGCGACAGCACCAGCAGCAGCGGCGACAGCACCAGCAGCAGCGGTGACAACACCAGCAACGGCGGCGGCGGCGGTACCAGCGGCGGCGGCGACAGCACCAGCAGCAGCGGCGGCGGCGGCGGTACCAGCAGCGGCGGCGACAGCACCAGCACCAGCGGCGGCGCAGCGACGACAACGGTAGCGGCGGCGGCAGTACCAGCAGCAGCGGCAACGGCACCAGCAGCGGCGGCGGCGGCGGTACCAGCGGCAACGGCACCAGCAGCAGCGGCGACGGCACCAGCAGCGGCAGCGGCGGCGCAGCGGCGACGACATCAGCAACAGCGGCGGTGGCGCAGCGACGACGACGGTAGCGGCGGCGGCGGTACTAGCAATGACGGCAGCGGCGGCGGCGGCGGCGGCAGCACCAGCAGCGGCGGCGGCGGTGGCGGTAGCACCAGCAGCGGCAGCGGCAGTGGCACCAGCAGTAGCAGCAGTGTATTGACCTGCTTTATATTTTTCTGATGTAGTTCTTGATTTGTAATTACTTGAGCTCATCTCAATGTCAATACCAATTTTGAATAGAATTTATTTTGGTTTCAGTATCAGCATTGGAAATGAGAGCAGCAGTGGTGACCTTGCTGTCTATGAGTTGTCTATGAGTCCTCTATATTATACTGCCTAGTGCTCCATAGATGTCAACCATCTTGGCAGTTCCTGTGAGAAGAGGACCTGCCTATGGCAGCTATGACTCCTATGACTCCTATGGATTCCTCCCTAGAACTGGGGAGACAACCCAGGTTTTGCTGATGTAATATGGTAGGCTCCACACCATTTCGACTCAAGGTGGAAATATGGTAGGCTCCACACCATATCAACTCAAGGTGGAAATATGGTGGGCTCCACACCATTTCAACTCAAGGTGGAAATATGGTAGGCTCCACACCATATCAACTCAAGGTGGAAATATGGTGGGCTCTACACCATTTTGACTCAAGGCACAAATATGGTGGGCTCCACACCATATCAACTCAAGGTGGAAATATGGTGGGCTCTACACCATTTTGACTCAAGGTAGAAATATGGTGGGCTCTACACCATATCAACTCAAGGTGGAAATATGGTGGGCTCTACACCATTTGGGCTCAAGGTGGAAATATGGTAGGCTCCACACTATTGGAAATATGGTGGGCTCCACACCATATCAACTCAAGGTAGAAATATGGTAGGCTCCACACCATATCAACTCAAGGTGGAAATATGGTGGGCTCTACACCATTTGGGCTCAAGGTGGAAATATGGTAGGCCCCACACCATTTTGACTCAAGGCACAAATATGGTGGGCTCTACACCATATCAACTCAAGGTGGAAATATGGTGGGCTCTACACCATTTTGACTCAACTTTTTTGCATGGCTTGCAAACTAGACAAATTATATATCTTTAAAATTCGCTAAAATTCAGCAGATTCTGATTCTGGAAACCATATGTCTGTACCTCCTTTCGTTCAGCTGCAATTTGCAAAATACACAAAATATATTCATTTGTCCTCAGTTCTGCAGTACCCTGGCTTGAAAATGGATTAGATAACTGGAGGACCCACATACTACTTGTGGGTATATGGCAAGGGTGTGGATTAGTTTTAACTACCCACCCACCATCTCAATCCCCTCTCTGGAATACATTAATAGGAATCAGGGTATTATTGTCCTGGGAGAGTGACCATTGGTTGGATTGCAAATTCCAGCCATCAGATTACAGCTTATGACATCTAATACAGTCATGCAAAGGCCCATAATATTTGGTGCAGATCTACAGATTCCCCATGTTTATTTTCCCAAAATTCTCAAAATCTCTCCCCAGATAGCCCCCTTTGTCAAATCACATATTCCTGTGGTCAAATAGCTGACAATGTATACATAAAGACATGTGCAAAGTTTGGTGAAGTTAGGAAAAGTTCTCAGGAAGATAGCTCAGAATGTGTCTCTTGGGGGATACTCTGAAGTGAAGGCAAAGACAAGGCATTACCTTGCCTTACACTCCAAAAGACACATTATGAGCTATCTTCCTGAGAACTTTTCCTAACTTCACCAAACTTTGCACATGTCTTTATGTATACATTGTCAGCTATTTGACCGCAGGAATATGTGATTTGACAAAGGGGGCTATCTGGGGAGAGATTTTGAGAATTTTGGGAAAATAAACATGGGGAATCTGTAGATCTGCACCAAATATTATGGGCCTTTGCATGACTGTATTAGATGTCATAAGCTGTAATCTGATGGCTGGAATTTGCAATCCAACCAATGGTCACTCTCCCAGGACAATAATACCCTGATTCCTATTAATGTATTCCAGAGAGGGGATTGAGATGGTGGGTGGGTAGTTAAAACTAATCCACACCCTTGCCGTATACCCACAGGTAGTATGTGGGTCCCTCAGTTATCTAATCCATTTTCAAGCCAGGGTACTGCAGAACTGAGGACAAATGAATATATTTTGTGTATTTGCAAATTGCAGCTGAACGAAAGGAGGTACAGACATATGGTTTGCGGAATCAGAATCTGCTGAATTTTAGCGATTTTTTGATATATAATTTGTCTAGTTTGCAAGCCATGCAAAAAAGTTGAGTCAAAATGGTGTAGAGCCCACCATATTTCCACCTTGAGTTGATATGGTGTAGAGCCCACCATATTTCTACCTTGAGTTGATATGGTGTGGAGCCTACCATATTTTCACCTTGAGCCAAAATGGTGTAGAGCCCACCATATTTCCACCTTGAGTTGAAATGGTGCAGAGCCTACCATATTCACACCTTAAGTCAAGATGGTGTGCAGCCCACCATATTCTCACTTTGAGTCAAGATGGTGTGGAGCCTACCATATACACACCTTGAGTCAAAATGGTGTGCAGCCCACCATATTCACACCTCAAGCCAAGATGGTGTGGAGGCCACCATATTCTCACTTTGAGTCAAGATGGTGTGCAGCCCACCATATTCTCACTTTGAGTCGAAATGGTGTGCAGCTCACCATATTTTCACTTTAGCCAAGATGGTGTGGAGCCCACCATATTCTCACCTTGAGTCAAGATGGTGTGCAGCCCACCATATTCTCACTTTGAGTTGAAATGGTGTGCAGCTCACCATATTCTCACTTTGAGTTGAAATGGTGTGCAGCTCACCATATTCTCACTTTGAGTCAAGATGGTGTGCAGCCCACCATATTCTCACTTTGAGTCAAAATGGTGTGCAGCCCACCATATTCTCACCTTGAGTCAAGATGGTGTGCAGCCCACCATATTCTCACCTTGAGTCAAGATGGTGTGGAGGCTACCATATTCACCCTTGAGTTGAAATGGTGTGCAGCTCACCATACTTTCACTTTGAGTCAAGATGGTGTGCAGCCCACCATATTCTCACCTTGAGTCAAGATGGTGTGCAGCCCACCATATTCTCACCTTGAGTCAAGATGGTGTGGAGGCTACCATATTCACCCTTGAGTTGAAATGGTGTGCAGCTCACCATACTTTCACTTTGAGTCAAGATGGTGTGCAGCCCACCATATTCTCACCTTGAGTCAAGATGGTGTGCAGCCCACCATATTCTCACCTTGAGTCAAGATGGTGTGGAGGCTACCATATTCACCCTTGAGTTGAAATGGTGTGCAGCTCACCATACTTTCACTTTGAGTCAAGATGGTGTGCAGCCCACCATATTCTCACTTTGAGTTGAAATGGTGTGCAGCCCACCATATTCTCACCTTGAGCCAAGATGGTGTGCAGCCCACCATATTCTCACTTTGAGTCAAAATGGTGTGCAGCCCACCATATTCTCACCTTGAGTTGAGATGGTGTGGAGCCTACCATATTTGCACCTTGAGTTCATATGGTGTGGAGCCCACCATATTTGCACCTTGAGTCGAAATGGTGTGGAGACTACCATATTAGAGCTGAAGATATGGTGGGGTGTACACTATACATGGCCAATATGGTGTGGGGAAAACAGTCAAATACAGCCGGCTGTACTTTCATTTGGCCCTATTTACGTGATAGGTTACACAGCCGGGCTCGTGCGACTTATCTGTGAAATTGCGAGAGAACAAGGCCAAAATAGCTAGTGTGACCGAGTACTGGGTCATGCACAGTATGCCAATTGTCACTTCCTCCCTGACTCTCATCCCTCTGGACTGGACTAACCTGGGACACACATCGCCGCTCAGCAAGCAGGTCGAAGCACAAGATCATCGCATAGCGATTGCTCCGGTCCCACAATCGGCATTACTGGCCTTACCGACATTACCTGCGTTACCGCGGCACCGCGGCACCGCGACCAATAAGAATAAGACTAATTGATTATGTAATCGTGTTGGACTTTCGGGCGCCCGGCCTCTGTCCACTTTCCATGCATCCCTGCACTTGCTCATCCTCATTATGGAATTTTCCATTGCGAACCCACTAAAACCTCTTATAATATCAGCCATGGCAGATGGTGTAAGACTAGACACGCGCTTTCGGGAAATCGGCAATGGTCAGGACGAGAAGGCGGCAGATAACACGACGAAGGATGAGATATGGGGCGAAGGGAAGGAATGGCTGGAAAAGATGAGAGAACTCATGGTAAGTGACAATCAATCAATATCAGCTGAAGAGTTGACACATGAATTTAACAGATAAAGTCAGCCATCATCTGCGATCCGGCGCGGTCAGTGGGATGCAAACCCGACACGGATGGCCTCATAAGTGAGATAGAAGGGGTGATGAAGGGAATCACACTAGGCATGGAGCCGGTGGGAAATGGGCTTCAGCGTGGGAGGCAGGACGAGAGGAACGTGAAAAAGCGGCGTGGGAGGCGGAAGAAAAGGCGAGGGAGGCCGGAGAGGCAGAGGATAGAAGAAGAGAGGCGTTGCGCGAAATGCAAGAAGAGGCGGAGGCTGCAAAACTCGCCCAAATAAGACCAGAAGGGATGACCACGACCGAAACGAGAAACGGGTCAAGGGATGGACGGTCACTAGAAATGCAGACGAAGGTAAGCAGCAGGTTCATTCCTGATACAATAAAACGACAAAGCTCATGTTGAGCAGAGTTGTTCCCGATGCGCCGCCAGAGATGAAATTTGCGTAGCGCGTCGAGACAACTGCACATGCGATCGGTGCAAGGCAACATGACAATCTTGCAACATGTCCCCGGGCGACAAAATACAGGGCTGTCACGAAATCGGGTCAAGATAAGCCGACGTCGAGAGGCAGCGCGACTGCAAGAAGCGGACCAAGCGTGATGATTCCGCCATCGGGATTGCATCCTTCGGGCAAGAGCCCGAGGACCACGAACCTGCTTCTCGGAAAACGGACAAGATTTGCACCCAACGACGAAAATGCAGATGATGATGGCGACCACGACGACAACGACGACAACGACAATGCGGATGACGATGACAACAACGACAAGGACGGTGATGCAAGCGATCTAGGCATCGCAATCCACGCAGCTGCCGCCGCTATCCGTAAAATAAAACGGGTCGAAGAAAACATCGAAGCGGAAGAGGAAAAGCGGATAAAGGCGATGGAGGTGTCCTGTTACGGGAGAAGGAAAGGGTCATGGCGTGGAAGGCGAGGAAAAACGCTCTTGCAGCCGCCGACGAAGCGTTTCGAAGAATCGCAACATCATGGGACAACCATGTAACAAGAACGCATCAAAAGCGCAACTGACCAAGATAAGTGACCGGACACACGACAAGCCCACTTAAGGCACACTCAAGGCTCACTCAAGGCTCGAATGCGATGACCCACTCATTTTCCCAAAGCCCATTCGTGTCTATAGTTGCATAAAAACTTCCCAGACTTGCAACCTTATAGAGCCCCAAGGAAGTGACCATTGTTATACATACATCGCTGTTGCTGCTATCACTGCTACAACCCCGCTACTGCATGCCTCGCTATTACCCAACGTGAAATGCCAAAGACATGCCAAAGACATGCCAAAGACATGCCAAAGACATGCTGAGATTGTGCTGAGATTGTGCTGAGATTGCGCTGAGATTGTGCTATTAAAGCAGGGCCAACATTAAGGACAGATGCATCGGAGATACCGTCGGTCGCTTCACCCAGCACACCTCGGTCGGGCCGGCCTAAATTCAAAAACAAAGCTCTTACAAGACCGCCGCCAGTAAATTCGACGTATCAAACATTGGACAAGACGCATTGGCTCCGCCGATGGGATGTGGGCTATCAATCAAGGCAGAATCGACGGATGGATTACCAGTCAACATGGGTTCACAAGAATTGCAAAAAAATAGAAGAAGAATAAATTTGAAATTTAGAATCGCCAAGCACTGAGTCCAACCGCTAGCGTACCGCCTGCGACGAGCAACGCCGACCTTCCAACCAATACCGCCGTACCGGACAGCAACAGAATGGGAATGAAAATATATAAATACATAGGATGGGAAAGAAAAGGGAATCCAAAGACTAAGAGCGGATACCTTCGCCACTCAAAGAAAGCGAATAGCCGGCCTTGAAAACGAGGAGGAATATAAGGGAGGGATCCATCGACTGTGGGACAGGTCGACTAGTACACAGTATGCGAAGAGGCATGCGAGGTCTCCCCAATCCCACCAGTCTGAGCTGACTGGTAGAAACAGGAAGAAGAAGAACGGAAGAGGAAGGGGCTCCATCTCCAACAGTCAGCTCAGACTGCTTGGGACGGATACCCCGACGTACAAAGCGAAAGAGGCATGCGAGGTATCGCCTGTCAGCTCAGACTAGTAGAAGAAGAACGGAAGAGGAGGGCTCCACCTCCAAGTCAATTCAGACTGCTTGGGTCCATTGATATTTAAAGACATGTATAGGATAGTTATTCTTGGGATTCAATTCATAACAACAGGTGCTGGCTTTTGCAGGGAATTAGACGTGAGCAGGCAACGTCGTTACTTCGAGTGAGCACCCGGGCGGCTGGGATACCTGATTTGACACAATGACAGCACAACACTTACTTAAGCTTGCTCTCTGGTGGCGTTATAATCCCAGGTCTTGCTTGCATTGTTGCTAGCAACGCCGTCGTTGATCAGGTTATGTGCGCTGAGTTGCGTTCATATTCTGTCAATACACTGTGTCACCTTTGCTGTCATCCGATATGACAACCTACATTGGCGATGATTCTTGGTCAATGGGCAGGCCTGCTCGCTCATACACACATGGCTCGAATCCTGAGACACGTCGACCCAGCTCCCCCTCGGCCCGCCCTCCGACACCACCCACTAGCAATCGCCCTTCCCTTGAGGGGCCAACCCCAGAAGCCCCTTCTCATCACCATACCATTGGAGGGGACTCCACTGTCGCACTCCATTATCCTTTGTCTCCCACCGCTCGCCATCGATTATCAACCCCACCCCCGAGCCCCCCATGTGTTCACACAGTCGAGGATGTCCTACAGCAAGTACAAGAAGCTGTTGGCCAAGGTATCGAATACGTCACAATTCAAAACATCACCATAGAGGTTTATGAGTTGGTGTCTAAGATCTTAAGTGATCAATGGGAGGGAGTACGGCACGTCTGCATATTGATGTCGCATGTTTAGGTTTTAATATTTCCACTAGCAGTGTGGATCTACATCACGACACTCTGCACATCACCTGCACCTTAACCCCCGAACATGAAATCATGTCCGAGATTTTCCTTCTGCTGACCGACCAACAAGCCTTCTCGCCACGCAAGGCTTACCGGGGAATAACTATTATGTCCGGTGGGTCTACCACCATACGTCTGGTTCAGGGTTCCAAGGAACCGGACTTTAGCCTCTACGAGGTCGTCAAGGGAAAGAAGTCCTCGACACCTACCATCGCTTTCGAGGTTGCAAGGTCAGACAGTGAAGAGAAGTTATCCCTGGATGCTGCCAGGCTTCTCTGTCTGACCAAAGGCAAGGTGAAGCTTGTGGTCGCAATCAAGATTTATTTGGATAGAGAGAAAGAGTTAGAGCTTGTGACGTGGTCTCACTGGGAGATTGTAGAAGCCCAGACGGTCGAGCATGCACCGCGGTTGAACGATCCAAAGGCGACGGAGTTCCGGAAGGGCATCCCCGTCAAATACACCACTTTTTGCGAGGTCGCGAACAGCGTTGTCAACTTTACTGCTGCCAACGTTATTACACATCAGGTGAGCCTCCTAACTCTGCGTCGTTTCCTACAATGCTCATATTTTTACAAGATATATCCTCAACTTCCAGCGGGAGATCACACTGAGGAAATTCAAATACTTTACCGACACCTGTACCGGGATCCTCTACCTGAAGATGAGAACAAAGTCTCCTTTATCATTCCCCATGAACTAGTCCGGGACGTCATAAAGAGGGCTAACATCAGCAACAGGAGAGGCAAGCGGAAGCACGAGTCCGATAGCGACGACGACGATGCGTACACCCTGCGATTCGTCCAGAAAATGTGTCGCCATCAAGAGGATTAGGTGGTTTTTTTTGGGCGACTATGTGAATCTGGTTTTTCTTCATGCTTCACAATTGGTGCAAGTACATGTAATTACTCTCTCCCAGTGAATTTTTTGTTCGTCTATGATGTACCACAGCCCACTACCCACCAATATACATTGTTTCCCCCAGAATCAATCTAGGGACCAAGGTCTTTTATCTGCTCCATCCTACAAATGGTTCAGTTAGGTTAGTTAGTCATTCTCACGACGTAAAATTAGGTGTCCATTTGCAGTGTCACATATTCGGACATCAAATGGCAGAGATTAGGTAATACTCATCTCAATCTCTTCGCCTCCAGCCTGAGTTGGCTGATGGCAAGGGGTGACTGGGATACTCCTACATTGTGCGATCCGGGTTCATGCTGGTAATCACTCCAATCTCAATCTCTGATCCCTTCGCCTCCAGCCTGAGTTGGCTGATGGCAAGGGGTGACTGGGATACTCCTACATTGTGCGATCCGGGTTCATGCTGGTAATCACTCCAATCTCAATCTCTGATCCCTTCGCCTCCAGCCTGAGTTGGCTGATGGCAAGGGGTGACTGGGATACTCCTACATTGTGCGATCCGGGTTCATGCTGGTAATCACTCCAATCTCAATCTCTGATCCCTTCGCCTCCAGCCTGAGTTGGCTGATGGCAAGGGGTGACTGGGATACTCCTACATTGTGCGATCCGGGTTCATGCTAGTGGCATTCGCACCTGATCCTTTGGCCGCTAATCTGAGCTCGCTGGCACCATAGCGGGGTCCTGAATTGAGAAACATGGGTCGCAGAATCTAGCCTAACCTGTTACACGGTGCGGGCAGCCCGGAAAGCATCAATAGGATATTTTTTGAAGAAATTGGAGACGTATTGGTAGACCACCCCAGCCAACGCAAAAGCGACGTGCTCCAATAGGTTCGTCGCGTTCTTTTCGAGATCCCTCCAGGGAGTTTTGACAAACCCATCGTTATATTCATTGACTGTGTTGTACAAATGGAGCACCGTTTCTTGATTGGCGCGCATCCAGTCTTTGTACTCGGCAGAAAGCTCTTTCATCTTTTCCTCCCTTTGCGCCGTCTTCAACGCAGCGAAATGGTGCCGATATTGTTCTGTTCCCTGGAAGACCAGGCGATTGAAACTTGTCTTCCAACGTAACCCTCCGCGGCCTTGTGACCGCCGCTCGATATCGATGGTGAGTTCTAGAGTGTTCATCTGCATCAACAATGTCTCGATATAGCCATCCCCAACGCGGCTAAACTCTCGTTTCGTCAGAGACTACCAGACGTGTTACTTCGCGAATAAAAAGGATAGAAGACAAAAAACGCACCAGATGCCTATTCCGAAGCTGGTCGTTGGCCTGGCCGTGCTTCCCTTGATCAACCCATGTGCGGCAAATCTTTCTGACATCGCCGCGCCCACATTTATATGGCTTGAACGTGTCGATCTAGTCACCCATTCAGATCCTATACAAAAGACTCATTTGGAACCTACGAATGCCGCGTATTCTTGCTCTTCTGTGCTATCAACCGCCGTGTAACCACGGATCAAACGCTTGAAACTCTCGTTTTCCATATCGGCTAGGGTACCAACGATGGGATTGAGCATGATGTCGATCGCCTGATCTGGTAATAGCGGAGCACTCGCAAATGATGAAAGTATCATGTTCGCCCGATTCAATATTCGTATACTTTTTCGACCATTTGCGCGACAACAACGATACTGTTCTAATCGGGATAAGCGAATCAATAGTGAAATAGAATATTGGGAACTTAGGATAGTTACCCGAGGTGTTACCACCTCATCGTCTCGGCCATGAATCAATCTCCACGTGTTTGGCCATCTTCCCGTCACCTTTCTCGCCTTCCCCTCGGCCATCACGGGATTCACTCTCCTCGTCGTCCGTCTTCTTGCCGTCGTCTTTTTCGCCTTCGCCTTGGCTATCGTCGGCTTCGTCGTCGGCTTCATCGTCGGCCTTCTTCCCTTCGCCTTTCTCGCCTTCCTCGCCTTCGCCTCGACCATCGTCGGATTCACTTTCCTCTTCATCATCAGTGTCCTCACCGTCGTCTTTCTTGCCGTCGTCACTCTCCCTGTTGTCTTTCTCTCCGTCGTCTTTCTCACCGTCGCGTCGGGCATCGTCGGACTCACTCTCCTCATCGTCAGACTCCCTACCATCGCCTTTCTCGCCTTCGCCTTGACCATGATCATCGTCGAATTCACTTTCCTCCTCATCGGCCTTCCTGCCGTCGTCTTTCTTGGTGTCGCCTCGGCGTCGGCCTCCGGGCTCCCCTTCATGATCATGCTCATCAGAATTTGCCTTCTTAGCCACGTCGTCCTCGACATTCTCATCTATATCAACGCCGTCATCATCGCCAACATTTCCACCACCGTCATCGTCGTATTCCCCGTCCGCTTCGTTATCTTCATCTCCAACGATTATCCAGGCCACGGATGGGGTTATACGAAGGTTTAGACTCACCGAACACAGAAACATTGTTATCGACTGCGAGTCTGGGGACTGGCTGAAACCCTTGGTGTATCTGATATGCACAATGCCTTCCATTCAACATGTGGTATTTGATCAGCTCGAGATCCCAGAACACAGTAGGAGCGCCAACGACATTGCAAGCTATCTATCGAGGAAAACACAACATCCTGCCGCACTGGTCAATGTGCACGAAGTAGTTCTAATTTACTGCGGAGAAACAAGGGATTAGATTTCTTTTTTTGAATAAGTTATTACCTACCTATATTGCTGTTTTCTCTTATTACTACTGGGTTGCTGGAATCCCTATCCCGTCTTGAATCCATAAATAAAGGTATTGAGGTATATCAAATACTAAGATATGGCTCGATCTGTGCGAGAGATGGTTGAACAGTAAGGACGGGGGGTAGAATGTTATAGCCATGAACGATACAATGCATGACTATTCGTACAAGGCAATTTTCATAAAAATCGTAATCTTCAAGGGATAACGCCATCAGGTCGGTGTCGAAGTCATGCTGACGGGTGAAAACATTAGAACCAGGGGGCAGATCCCACTCCTTGACGAAATCTCGCAGTCGCTTCAGCCATGCCCGGCGCACACTCGGAAGCTCCGACTCCCAAGGGGGGCTCTTATGGATTAACTTTGGACCCCATGTGCCTCGGAATAGCTTTGCTCGACGCTCCCTCCGCTGTTGCATCTCCTCCCCAGTCCCCGTAGCTCGGGAATACAATTCATCCGCGGCCTGGACACATAGCTGCATATGTGTGACACTCAGATCCCACAACACAAATTCCCGGAGAGCTTCCGATTCGAAGTGCTCAGGGCACAATGGTGTCCCATCCCTTAGCTTGGGTCGAATATCCAACTTATCTGGCTCGGCAACTTCTCCGAGGATGGTCGAGCCACCATACTTCCAGAAGAACGTGGGTTCGAAAAGCGGATCGACTGTTGGATTGAATCGACGGCCCTGGACTGGCCACTGAGACTTCCAATACGATCTGTGGAGAATATCGCGCCACTGCTGAGTTGACAGGGCATATTTGGAATCGTCGAAGCTGGTGACATCCGAGATACGCGGGAACCAAATGGGCATGATGCAGCGCAAGACGTACAACTGGAACAGTATTTTTCGGAGGTTCTGAGTCCGGAATAGATGGGGGGGGGGGGCATGTGGACTTCCATACGGGTATCAGTCGAGCAGGCGAAGTTGGGTCAGGATAATGAGATGGCCATGGAATTGTGGCCGGGGAAGTGGTCCAGTTACGGAGGAGTCGATTTTCCGTGGTCGTAGAAATGATATTGAGCCACAGATGGGTTGACGGATGCCATGTGCTACTGGCTAAATCCTTCTGTTCCACGAGAGATGCTTAACGCCTCGTTAGCCCAATGCGATACAACCAAAAGAGACACTCACGAAGCCCGAACATCCCTCGGATATCGTTTGTGATTTGTAAATCACGCTGTTTAACCTGAATGGCCCTCTCCCGGATTTCATGTTGCCAACGACGGTACGCCCGTCCGATGCGCGGATGCGGATTGTGTTTATCGAGCCGCGCCTCGCCGAACCCCCGCGCTGTCTGCTCAAAACAGAGAGGATTGCGAACGTGGGGGGGATAGCAATATAGCTGCCATGTATGATGGAACTGCCTCGGATTCCCAAACCAGTTGTGCTCTGCCTCCGGGAGGCAGTCTTCTCGTCGTCGATTGGTAAGAATTCGATTCCAAGATACGACTTCCACAGGAATCGACCCCGACGTAATAAAGACAGGCCAGGGAGTGATTATATACGCCGGTACGCCCATGAGGCGCAGATAGTTGTATTCGGCCGGATTTTGCGCATACGAGCCTCGAGAAACGTAAAGAACGGGTTTCTGGACACGATCGGGATGAAAGTGAGGTGCTTGCTGTACCCATATCATGAACGCTTGCAACTCGACGACGGCTCGTCTCAACGTAGCCAAGACGAGCTCTATGTCAGCATACGAAGACTCCCAAGCATCTAGCTTCACCCAACTATGCCGCGATGCAATCATGTCTGGATCGGGAACCAGGACGTCGGAATACTTCCACCCTGGCGCGTACTCCCCGGGGAAGGAGCGTAATGTGTTGATATATTTAGGAAAAATTTGGCGATAAAATGAAATCTCTTGCTTGATGTCCTCGAGTCGATGTTTCGCTATCCTCCCTTGCAAAGATTGGGGAGTGTCCGGCTCAAAGTCACCTGGCAGTAGTCGGAAATTGAGAGTCGCAGATCGGACGTGATACGACGAGAGTTCCTCATTCCAGGACAACGGCATCCACGCGAGGTATGGGCTCCTTGGATCAAAACCGAAGGGCAACCTCGACCATTCGTTCGGTCCCCATGTCCCGTCAAAGTAGGGGTACTCTGTGAGCGACGGCGATGGTGGCTGTGGGATAAAGTTCGCCCAAGTGTTGACACCTAGGATGACACGGTGATCGTCTAGGATTGCATGAACACCTGAAGACACTGAATTGTGACGTTAAAATATGGTAAAAAACAAAACAATGAATACCTAGATGATGACATGATTGGATTATGTGGGATGCGGCGACTGAGTCAGGAGTTGGGCCAAGGGTGAAAAGCGCGACAGAATGGCGAGAGGGTGACAAGGTGACAGGTTGGCAGGATAAGCAATGTAACAAAAGTACAGAATGTGAACACAACTCAGTGCTCACAGACCGCGCAACGATGACACGGTGTTGGCCAAGTGTGAAAAAGGCGATTGGAGTATGAGTATGGCGAAGTACGAGGTAATCACGT
The DNA here is from genome assembly GCA_951802425.1 of Clavaria fumosa. Taxonomy (NCBI): domain Eukaryota; kingdom Fungi; phylum Basidiomycota; class Agaricomycetes; order Agaricales; family Clavariaceae; genus Clavaria; species Clavaria fumosa. The sequence continues at coordinate 43,417 of OX637803.1, read as the reverse complement.
GCCGATCACGTGCTGGTTATTTATTTATTTATTTTGAATCACCATTTATATACCACAACATGTGGCTAGGACAAAGACGCGGTTGTACGTGAAGTACATGGGTTTTGGTGAGGTAGATGTGCGGGGTGAGGATGTAGGTAGTATATGTATAGTAGGTACAGTATGAAATACGTATGATTGCTGTGATTTAGTGTGGGTCAGGGGGTTCCGGCGAAAACGTGGTGGTATCTGAGAGATTAAGGCCGGGCAACTCTGGGGGGCCCTAGGTTCTAGTGGTTTCCCGGTGGAAGTAAACGCTCCGGATATTCGTAGGAATTTGGCGATGGCGAGTAGGCCTTTGGTGCCACTGAGTAGGATTGGCGGTGAATGATCGCGGTGTACTGCCGTGAGGATGTGTCTGTGTTGTTCATACCCAATTTTAGCCACTCTCTTGCGAGAATGGCTCCATCCCCCAACCCAAAGGGGAACGTGCTGGTAACACCAATATCGCCCATAACCTCGCTAACGCCCAGCGCCTCTGCCGCTCAGGCTGACTCGTTAACGCTACCAAGAAGGCCACAGCAGGGCCTTCTCAAACGGGAATTTGAATTGGGAAGCGAGCAGAGAAACAAGCTAAAAAGAGCCTATGTGTGTGTGCGTGAGGGGGATGGTGGCGGTGCAAGAAGATGAGAGCGAGCAGGGATAGGTGGAAGGTGGTGAGACCGTGTGACGTGCAAAGTGGCAAGCTGTGCTTCAGCCCGAACCGCTGGATTGTCGCGAATGTAGACCTTCCAAGACTGCGAGGACCAACGACTGAGAGCCTGAATGATGTCCTCAGAGAGGCCCAAGGATGCATAGAAAGTCGCTCCTCCAGCCCGAGCAGAGTGACCACCAAAGCTGTGGTCTAGAATTCTGAAGAAACGTCCCTCGAACCAAGCTCGTGTAGGTAGTGAACCATCCTCTCGTAAGAAGGCAGCTGCTTTGGCCCCATGCAACTGATCTCGCATTGAAATGTAGTTGTGCAGCAAGCGAACAGGACAAGCATGCTCCTGTGCTATGAGCAAAATATCAGTACCACGGTAGAGTCTGTCCCCCTTGTGATAGGGAAGCCTGTACTGGGCTCGACATCCCACAAATGATAGAGAACCGCGTTTGATGACCTTCCGCCAGTCTTTCAGGTCCTTTACACTCAGCACTAACTCCCCCATCCGGTGGCACCCATAAAAAGCGCAAGAGAGTATTGTTATGAAGAGCAGGTCATCATAAGCTCCGGTGGCAGCTGCGATGTGCTCAAAAGCCTGGAGATGTGGGACCTGAAGGGGTGATTTTCGTGTCACGGCATCCCCACAAGTTTTCTTGGCCCCAGTAATGGTAGCCTGCACAAGAGGATGTGCACGATTTTGATCAAAATATGGAAACAAATCTAAAAGAAAATGATGAGTGCCCGAGAGATACTTCGGTGCCGAACCAATAAACAGAGAAGTAAAGGCAATGTAACGAGACAAAGTCGATACATCAGGAAAAAGAACCCCCAGCAGTAGCTATCAGCATAGACTATGTAGACTACACAGACTGTATAGACTGCTGTAGCATATGTAGTGAGAAAAATAGTAATACATAGAAGGTATGGATTACTATATAGCATGCAATAGACTGGGTAGCATATTATGAGTGCATTGTAGTCATGGTAGTAGAGCCTATGTACTATGTTGAACCTAGTAGCATATTATGAGTGCATTGTAGTCACGGTAGTAGAGCCTATGTACTATGTTGAGCCTAGTAGCATATTATGAGTGCATTGTAGTTACAGTAGTAGAGCCTATGTACTATGTTGAGCCTAGTAGCATATTATGAGTGCATTGTAGTCACAGTAGTAGAGCCTATGTACTATGTTGAGCCTAGTAGCATATTATGAGTGCATTGTAGTCACAGTAGTAGAGCCTATGTACTATGTTGAGCCTAGTAGCATATTATGAGTGCATAGTAGTAATAGTAGTAGAGCCTCTGTACTATGTTGAGCCTAGTAGCATATTATGAGTGCATAGTAGTAATAGTAGTAGAGCCTATGTACTATGTTGAGCCTAGTAGCAACTAGTGATAGTGCTGTTGGGTAGGATAGTAAGCCTTTGTACTACATTGAATTATGTTGTCATGATTATGATATAATCAGGAGCTGAGTGGAGGTGAGGTGAATTCCAGTGCAAGGTTGAAGCAATAAACTCATGAGTGTTTCAGCATGCTATAGATTAGGATTAAAATGAACAATTCATGATATTGTGCAGTATATGACAAGTACATAGAGTAGTCTCTTTTTGTTAGGATTGCTTACATAAGCCATCCCAAAGAGGAGTTGTGGAGAAACTGGGGAGGGTTGTTGGAAGGTCACATGACCTGTGGCTGGGGTCAGATTACATAATTGTAAGATCACATGACCTGGAGCCTGGGCATGTCATGTGATCCAAGGGTCTGAGCATGGGAACACAGTATCTTTTCCTCTTTTGTACTCTTTCCCCCTTATGTTAGTATTGTCGTTGTGACCTTACATTTAAGTTGTGTGAGACCCAGTCTGATACTTTTGGACTAAAATTGTTACAAAGATTTGTACTCCATAAATGAATGCATATCAGTATACTTGTTGAGATAAAATTGAGCTGCTGAATCAAGAGCATTATTTCTGGTCCATGAGATAGGTACATCTGCTGATCCAAAGTGAGGAATCAACAGACAACTGTGCCAAATCCTATCAATGCTGACTACTTCAGCATTTGCAGAATTTTGTCAAGTAGACAAAATAATCTGATACATGCCAGTTGCTAGATCAAAGCTTGTAAGTGGTCTGTACCAGTGAACATATGCTAAAGGATGTGGTACTATGCCCAGGCCATCAGCAAAACAGCTTGGCTAAATGTAAGTATGGACTGGTATGGACTGGTGTGTAACACCCCAAGTTGTCTTGGGGTGTTACATACCAGTCCATACCTCTCTACTGTACCATTTCATTCAATTGACCAGGTGGTGTGATGCATTCCTCTGGTCAAATTTTGAATTGACTGAAAGTAGAAGTCAAGTGTCACATGAGGGATAATTGACTGCCCCTCCACCAGTATATATTAGGTAACTGTCACCCAAAAAGGGAATTTCACCTTACAAATTGACCAATTCCTCAAATGATGTGTGACCAGTGTGATTTTTGGCCAATTTGGGGAGGTGCATGATGCATGACAGGTCAATTGAATGAAATGGTACAGTATACTGACAACTCAGCTGAGCTGTTTTGCTGATGAGATGCTTTGGAAGATCAAAAATCTTGCTACATGAAGACCTAGTTGAAGTTGACATCAAATTGTAGACAATTGATAGCCTTAGACTAACCTTTTAATCCATCCTCTTTCCACTGTGATTTGTTTTCAATGATCAAGGTAGTGTCAAAGCATGGTGGAGTTGCTGGCTTGCATGGTCCATTAGAATGGCCAGGCATTCCATGAATCTGATATAATTGTTCATCAGCTTGGGGCTTGGATGGCAACTTGACAGTAATATATTTATACACATCAAATCAATCATGATAGTTTGGATGAATATGATCTCTTCCAAAAGATTGCTCCAAAAAGGTGTTCAAAGCTTGGATAAAGCTAGGTACCCATTTATTTTGGTAAATTAGTACAGAAAATATCAATATTTTTTTTTGACATATCCACATTAATCTACAGATCAAGTAGTGTCTTATGAAAAAAAAAAATCTTGAGAATTGCTTGAGAATTGACTGAGAAATGGGCCAGAACATTTGTGGGTCACTGATTTGGTAAGCTTGCTGTACTTGTGGCATGGTGGGAATTGCCGTCCCAGAAAGTCGTCACATGCTCTGTGTTGAACTTGTCGTTCTCTCTGCCTCCCACCATCACCCTCTCTCCTCCCTTTCTCCCATCCCCAGCAACGACGACAGCGGCGACGGCACCCTCACCTTCTCTCCTCCCTTTCTCCCATCCACAGCAACGACGACAGCGGCGACGGCACCCTCACCCTCACCTCCAGCGATGACGACGACGGCGGCAGCACCCTCACCCTCACCCTCCTCCAGTGATGACGACGACGGCGGCGGTACCCTCACCCTCTCTCTCTCCTCCAGCGATGACGGCGGCGGCGGCGGCACCTCCTCCCTCTCCCTCTCCCTCTCCTTCAGTGACAACCACGGCAGCGGCGGCACCCTCAGCGAGGGGCCACCAGGTGCGCCCTCTCCCTTTTTTCCATGATTCTTTTCATTTTTTTAATCTACAGGGCGATGGTGAGGGCGGCGGCACTTCTCCGTCTCCTCTCTCTCACTCTCCTCCCTCTCACTCTCCTCCCTCTCCTCCCTCCCTCTCTCCTCCCCCTCCCTCTCTCCTCCAGCAACTACGACGACGGCAGCGGCAGCAGCAACGCAACAGCAGCGGCAGCGGCAACAGAGCAACAGCGGCGGCAGCGACGGCGACGGCGACAGCGGCGGCAGCGACGGTGATGGCGGCGGCAACAGCGACGGCAACAGCGACGGCAACAGCGGCGGCAACAGCGAGGGTGGCAGCGGCGGCAGCAACGTCGACGGCAGCGGCGGCAGCAACGTCGACGGCAGCGGCAGCAACAACGACGGTGGCGGCAGCAGCGACGGCGGCGGCAACAACAGCGACGGCGGCAGCGGCAACAACAGCGATGGCGACGGCGGCGGCAACGACAGCGACGGCGGCGGCAACAACAGCGATGGCGACGGCGGCGGCAACGACAGCGACGGCGGCGGCGGTGGCAACGACAGCAACGGCGGCGGCAACGACAGCAACGGCGGTGACAGCAGTGACAGCGACGGCGACAGCGGCAGCAACGACAGCGACGGCGGTGGCAACGACAGCGACGGCGGCGACAGCAGTGGCAGCAACGGCGACGGCGGCGGCAACGACAGCAACGGCGGCGGCAACGACAGCGACAGTGACGGCGGCGGCAACGGCAACGGCGGCGGCAACGACAGCAGCGGCAGCAACGACAGCGACGGCGGCGGCAACGACAGCGGCGGCAGCGACGGCGGCGGCAACGACAGCGGCGGCAGCGACAGCGGCGGCAGCGACAGCGGCGGCAGTGACAGCAACGGCGAGGGCGACGGCAACGACAGCAATGACAGCGACGGCGGCGGCGGCGATGGCGGCGACAGCGGCGGCAACGACAGCAACGGTGGCAGCGGCGATGGCAGCAACGGCGGCGGCGGCGATGGCAGCAACGGTGGCGACAGCGGTGGCAACGACGGCGGCAACGACAGTGACGGCGGCGGCGGCAGCAACAACAGCGACGGCGGCGGCGGCGGCAACAACAGCGACGGCGGCGGCGGCGGCAACAACAGCGACGGCAGCAGCGGCGGCAACAACAGCGACGGCGGTGGCGGCGATGGCGGCGACGGCGGTGGCAACGACAGCGGCAACGACAGCGATGGTGGCGGCAACGACAGCGATGGCGGCGGCAACGACAGCGACGGTGGCGACAGCGGCGGCGGCGGCGGCAGCAGCAGCAGGCCCCCTACTGCAGTCCCAGACTGACAGCGGGGACCTGGGCCATTGATTTTGTGGTGGCTGGTGTGCAGAGGAAGGAAGGAGCAGTGGTGGCAGCAGGAAGCGGCACATAGCACTACCATAGTCTACTGTAGTATCAACCCGGGCTACCATTTGAGACAAGTGAACTACCATGTACCATTGAATCACATTTATGTCCTTTGTATACTCTGGTGCATTGTATGGGATCTACTCAGTGCTACAGAGCAATATATAAGAACTACCATTACTACAGAGCAATATATGGGAACTACTGTTACTACAGAGCAATATATGGGATCTACTGGGTCTATATAACTCGTTACTAGCTACTGAGCTACTGCTGCTACCATGACTATATAGTACTATATTGTTTGAACTTTTTTTCCTGATGTAGAGTTGGGTCAAGAGAGAGCCCATGTGTCAAGCAAAAAGGAATATAATCACGGGCTCCTGTTGTATAATTTTTTCGAGTGGAGGCCTCGATGGCGTTCGTGCGAAGGAACTGAACCCGCAAGTCCAAATCCTGCAACGAGATGGGAGGGCGAGCCATCTTGGATGACTCACCCAATTGTTTCAAAAGCAACCCTGCCATCGCGCCGGCAGAAGCTCCCGAGGAGGATCGAAGGTGCGGACGCGGTATGAAGGAAATCGCCGGGCGAACTCATCAAGCAGATTGCAAGAGAGCAAATCTGCACGTAGATTGTCTTTCCCGGGAATGTGGCAGACTCTGAGGTCAATCCCAGATCGCAAAATAATTGAGGCCACACCAAGCAGAGGCCCATTGTGAACTGACTCTGACACATGAAGACAGTTGAAAGCCCTGACAGAATCTAGGCTATCGGTCCAAATGAGAAGCCGATGGGGAGGGTGAGGTAAACCGGCAGCATGATGAATTGCGGACATGATAGCGACAAGCTCCAAAAAGAAGACATCGACAACCATGCCTGAAGCAGGTTCTTGAATCTGGTAAGCAAACCTGTCCCCTGTATAGACAAAAGAGAGCCCCAGCCGCAAGCTGGCATCTGTCCACATAACGAAGTTGGCATCTTCATCAGTCCACTGCCCTTCATCGATGAAGTGAATACCAATTGCAGATGGAATTGTCTCGATTAACCACAAAAGGTCACGACGAACTTCCGCATTGATGAAGACTCCACTCGATGGGTGAGTCTTCCCACTGGTCTTTCGGTAAAGTTCAGTCAATGCAGGACGTCCCCAAGGTAGGACGTTCAGGAGCCAGTTAAGATGCCCAGATAGACGCCACAATTCGGGCAGCGCAGGCTTCCGCCCCGAGTCTCTAAGAAGTCATGTACCTTAAAAACAATGTCCTCAGCCTCCAAGGAGATTGATCCGGCATTGATATCCACCCAGAAACCTATAATTTTAAGTGGACACCCCGACTCCTGTTTCTCATTATCAAATGGACACTTGATTGCCTCCCAGAAGATCAGCAGCTGGACCTGCCGATGAGGTCTCAAAGCTCCTCTGTAAGAGATGGAGGCACGGCCTCCAAAGACGAGTCTGCGAATGATGTAAATTTTTCCATCAATTTGGACACATTGACGCAGCTGCCAGATCGGATGAGCAGGCAGGTTGAGAAAAGCTTTAAGCAACGTCACTCTTGAAGGTAATAAGACGCTGCCCAGGAAATCACAGCTTTGCGTTGTGCAGGACCTGACCAAAGTCAAGCATATTGTCATATCGGACTTTGGCCTCCTCGTGAGGGATCCCATTATTCAAGCCTGAGCCTGAGTGGTCATTAATAACCCTTGGTTTTCCTCCTTGCCAGACGACAAACAATGGGGAGACCTTTGTACCAGGAAGGAGATGCCCGATCTCCATGGACCAGCGCCCTGTGCTTTGCTCTCGGTCTCGAAATGCCCGGATTGCAGCGAGGTCCGTTTCTTCACTAGAATAGTTTTCCATAACATCCTCAAGCTCAACCTCCCAATCGCCCTCGTCCAGGGGCCAAAATCCTTTGCGAAGTCCTTTAATAACCGAGGCAACGAATGGCTGGTTAGGATGTGAGTGTAACAAAGACTCGAGCTTTGTAACATTGAAAGGTGTGTCAACATGAATGTGATCTTTATACATTTTCAGTGCTGCTTTAATTTCAAGATTTTCAAAGAGATGCTGAGGTGGGTCAGGCAAAGGCAAGGCAGTTAATGTGTATAATGCTGAAGGAGATGTATCGCAGAGAGAGCTTGTCCAGGCAAACCCTCGACGAAAAGAAGGCGAAATAAGAATGTCCGAGGCTCTCCTTTTTGAAGAAGAACCAATCGACCTAATCCTTCCCAAGTCCGAAGGCTGTTCCATCCCTGTCCGCAAAAAGCTTCTGCCGTCGACCCTTGAGCTTTCCAAGGCATCCGGAGACATCAATTGCTCGATGCTTGTCCCCACACTCGCTGCAGAGACCATGCCTCCGACGGTTACGACAAGGCATTTCCTCACATTTACCAAAATTCCAGTTTTCGCAAACAGCTTTGAGGCGTTTTGAAGGTGAAACCTCCCCAGGTGAGGGACGCTTGGAAAAGGCCCCCAAAGACCAAGCTGCAGAAACGACCCGCACAAGGAAAGAACTGTTGTGCTCAGCCCAATTATCAATCCAAAAAGGATTTTTTCCATAACGTTCTCGGACTTCGCAGTCAAACTGAATGGCAAGAGAAGGGTCTTCAGGGACCTTGTGAAAGATTTCACAGACAATGCTCCGAAACTCCCCGGGTTCCAAGGATCTGTGTGGGTAAACGAGAACCACCCCGCTGACCCAGGCATCAAAGCACCTGAGCCATTCGGCCTCGGTTCGAACGGGCTTCTTTCCAAGGACATGTTCATTTTTGACGAGGACAAAGCCTCCTCCAACGTCTCGGGGTGCCTCGGCAAAGTCAAAGCCTTTGTCAAAAGACCCGTTGATCTTATCGAAAGATACCATTTTGTCTTGGACAATATCCCACCAGAGGACCTTTGGTAGCAGCTCTTGAAGTCTTTGTCTCTGCAAGACATCAACCACCTCATCCCGGTACTTCTCAGATTCGAATAGACGACGAATACGGTAGGTCCTTTGAGGTAAGGGTCGATCTCTGAGCAGAGAAGTTTGGCGAGGTGTGGCGCTCCTGCAAGAATGGCAGGAGAGAGAAATGGCTCCGAAGAGGAGCTTCCTGCATTGATGAATGCATCACTAAGGAGAGTCGAGTCCTTCGAATGAATCTGAGGAAAGAAAATAGAGAAGGAGAAGAGAGAGGGGCCGGAGAAGAGTAGATAACGAACAACTAAGAGGAGTGCACGCGTACTCTGATACGTGTATGTGGCAAGCTAACAAAGTGAGGAGAGGCCACAAAGTGTATCTGGAGGCGAAGGAAGGTCAGCTCGGAGAGCTGAGGTGCGGAAAGCTGAGCCGCTCACCTGCGCTGATCTTTGAGTGACACGAGAGGAGCAGAAGAGCGGCGCAGACGAGGGAGCTGGAGGTCGACAGCACTTATCAGACTCGAGTGAGACATCTGCTACGACAATAGCATCTCACTGAGACAAAACACAGACCAGACGGCGAAGCCGAGAAAAAGAGCTGGCGAAGCCGAAATGGGGAGACTCACAGCATGCGCAGAGGCCTAAAAAGCCGCTCCCTTCCCTTGCACATCGGTGGTTTCAATATTCAGAGGCCTTTCGAATCTTAATCAGAGTCATGTGATTCTTCTGATTGGCTGGATAAACGGTTTAAGCCCTGAATATTGAAACCACTGATGTGTTGGAATCCGGGCAATGGGTCACATCACATGACTCATTGAATACTGGTATACTGAGTATATGGGGGAGGGCAACACCTGCCAAACTTGCTTTGTTTGTACCTGTTGTTGCTGTCTGCTAGAGCAGTGACACAAAAAGTGCGACTGAAATTCTGTCTTCCACACACATTTCTGAGCTTAGCGTTAGTGAGAGGAATTGCTCAGAAAAATGTTCTAAACAAAATGTTGAAGATAGATTCTTTTTAAAAGGCCTTGTTTTCGAGATAATACTGATATCTCAAGAACAAATAAAAAATAAAAAAATCTATCTTCAACATTCTTTTTTAAATAAATTTAGAAACATTTTGTGTCACTAAGATGAAGCCTCAAAATGTGTGTGGAAGCTGGAAAGGTCCTTGCAACATCAGGCAGCCAAGTGTGATGCAGTGACAAAGTCACACATGTGACAGTGCTCTGGGACAATGCTGATCATACTGATTGTAACTGATCTACCCTCTATCTTGAGCACATGTAAAGGGATCTTGATTTTAATTATACCATCAAATACTCCAGCAATTTTAGTGTATGTTTTTTTAAAAAACTGAGTGTATAGCTTCAGAATCCATTGAGAAATAATTTTATTATGTTTTGTGTCACTCAAATGAGGATTTTAGGTGCGGAGTTGATTACATAAGCGTCACGCGGCTTTGGTGGGGATTGCCCCCCCCCATTAATACTGTAGTTTTTCGACCAGATGTTCCAGCCACAGTTATGTAAGCATCACAGCCACCACCTCCATGGGAGTTCGGTGGTAGATTCCATATGTGACCTCAAGTTCGTGTGGTGGCATGGTGGCAGACTTGGCACCGTTTGCCACTGCTGCCACCAAATTGTACTGCTGAGCTGAGTTCGCCATTGCCAAAAGACTGTGACAGTCACAGAAAATGAGTTCAGTTCATGATCTCCTGTGACCTGTGACAAACATCTGGTCGAAAAACTACAGTAAATGAATAAAGATCAAAACATGAACTAGGGCTCGGATAGCTACTCCGAGCACAAAGAGACTAGCCATCAATACACAGGGAGAGGAGGGTGGGTAGCGTGAAAATGTAGTGACTTCGGAAGAATGGATTCGAGTGTTGGGGCTGGGGGAGAGAGGGAGGAGGGCAGGACAGATGGAGACAGTGATTATATATATGTAGGGAGGCTCATGATGTCATAGAGGGATGTTGAGAGTACATGACGCAATGTAACTTGAGCAGTGGGGGATGATCGTCGATGGGGTGCGCGAGGGGGGCCTTTCGTTCGCGGCGCGTTCTTGTCACACTTCGTGTGACCGAACCCTCCCGTATTCAAAAGATGAAATACAAGACGGCGACTTAGTTAGTAGTACTACGGACAAGATACGATCAGACAAAATATACACACCGAACTTTCAGGCTGTGACATCCACAGCGTGTGGCCGCTTCGTAGAAGTCATCGCAGCATCAGCAAAACCTGGGTTGTCTCCCCAGTTCTAGGGAGGAATCCAACGGAGTCATAGGAGTCATAGCTGCCATAGGCAGGTCCTCTTCTCACAGGAACTGCCAAGATGGTTGACATCTATGGAGCACTAGGCAGTATAATATAGAGGACTCATAGACAACTCATAGACAGCAAGGTCACCACTGCTGCTCTCATTTCCAATGCTGATACTGAAACCAAAATAAATTCTATTCAAAATTGGTATTGACATTGAGATGAGCTCAAGTAATTACAAATCAAGAACTACATCAGAAAAATATAAAGCAGGTCAATACACTGCTGCTACTGCTGGTGCCACTGCCGCTGCCGCTGCTGGTGCTACCGCCACCGCCGCTGCCGCTGCTGGTGCTACCGCCACCACCGCTGCCGCTGCTGGTGCTACCGCCACCGCCGCCGCCGCTGCTGGTGCTACCGCCACCGCCGCCGCCGCTGCTGGTGCTGCCGCCGCCGCCGCCGCCGCCGGTGCTGCTGCCGCCGCCGCTGCCGTCATTGTTAGTACCGCCGCCGCCGCTACCGTCGTCGTCGCTGCGCCACCGCCGCTGTTGCTGATGTCGTCGCCGCTGCGCCGCCGCTGCCGCTGCTGGTGCCGTCGCCGCTGCTGCTGGTGCCGTTGCCGCTGGTACCGCCGCCGCCGCCGCTGCTGGTGCCGTTGCCGCTGCTGCTGGTACTGCCGCCGCCGCTACCGTTGTCGTCGCTGCGCCGCCGCTGGTGCTGGTGCTGTGGCCGCCGCTGCTGGTACCGCCGCCGCCGCCGCTGCTGCTGGTGCTGTCGCCGCCGCCGCTGGTACCGCCGCCGCCGCTGCTGCTGGTGTTGTCGCCGCTGCTGCTGGTGCTGTCGCCGCTGCGCCGCCGCCGCTGCTACTGGTGTCGTCGCCGCCGCTGTTGGTGCCGTCGCCGCTGCTGCTGGTACCGCCGCCGCTGCTGCTGCTGGTGCTGCCGCCGCCGCTGCTGGTGCCGTCGCCGCTGCTGCTGGTACCGCCGCCGCCGCTACCGTTGCACCGCCGCCGCCGCTGGTGTCGTCGCCGCTGCCGCTGCTGGTGCTGTCGCCACTGCGCCGCCGCCGCTGCTACTGGTGCCGTCGCCGCTGCACCGCCGCCGCTGCTGGTGCTGTCGCCACTGCGCCGCCGCCGCTGCTACTGGTGTCGTCGCCGCTGCCGCTGCTGCTGGTGTCGTCGCCGCCGCCGCCGCTGCTGGTACCACCACCGCCGCCATCGTTGTTGGCGCCGCCGCTGCTGGTGCCGCCGCCATCGCTGTTGGCGCCGCCGCCGCTGCTGGTACCACCGCCGCCGCTACCGTCGTCGTCGCTGCTTTGCTGCCACCGCTGCCGAACGCACACACGCGCGAATATCTAAAAAAGAAAGGAGCTTCACCAGTAGGGTGGGCGAGAATAGCCTAAGTTCGAGGAAAAGCTTCACCAGTGCGAGGCGCGTAGGCAGCGGTGGGACGCGTGGGTCGCCTCCGATGGAAGTAACTTGTCAGCCGCGTGTGCTAGTGCAAGAAAAGTGGGGACACCAACCCACGTCAAGGTCTTTCCAGAGGACCCATGCCTGTTCGAGACACGCTTTGGCGTCCTCGGTTCGCTGCTGCGACATGCGCACGCTAGCGAGCGCCTGCAAGGCTTCCGCATTGCCTGGGTCGGTTTGGAGTGCCGCGTCCAGCAGCCCTCCACAAGTTCGCTCCGCTGAGGAGTCAAAGCTATGACCAGCCGTCGCAGCCTGGCACGCGTCGTGTGGCAGAAAGGCAGGGAACGCACCAGAGATCGTACCGCGGATCCATCCAGATCTCGACCATGCCCACGAACGCACGGACGACGTTTGTTCGGAGCTCCAGCTCTGCATTCTCCGAGTCGCTGTCCATTACCGCTGCTGCTGCCATCGTCAACCGCAGCCCCTGCCATTTCCTTATCTGGGGTCAGCAGAGGGAAAGACAGAGGTCACCTGGGGTCATTGCCACCATTTTCGTTGTCACACAAAGAGAGAGAGAGAGGGAGAGGAAGAGGAGCAGGGGGGCGTCAGATCGAGGATGCGAGAGTACTACAGTCATGACATGACTGACAAGCGAGGTCGGACTTCGAACAAAAGTTCAACATAAAATCATGTGACCTTACATCGAAATTTCTTTTGAAGTCCAATGCACTGTCCTCAGTGTCCTTGGCCCAGAAGTTTATAGTAAGAGGGTGTGCTCCATAGATTTCAAAGACTCCATAGATTGCAACTTCACTGTCAAAGACTCTATGGATGGCATCTTCTCTGTCAAGTACTCTATAGATGGCCTGTTCACTATGAGTGGGGTTGGGCAACTCCGCCACACGACGCGGCAGCGTGACGTAACGGCCTGTGACAGAAAGCGTGACAAAGGCTGACCCACCTCAATTACAGGCCTCAGACATGGCAACAACACTGTTTTCTTCGTTATATAGAAACTATATACACTGCAGATACTCAAGAGACTCTACACTGCTTGTTTGAAGTAAAAATAATCACACAATAATGGGAAAACTCTGCACTATTCATCCATGTCCTTCCAGTCTTCCTTTCCTTCATCCAGGTCAAATTCTTCCCCAGATTCTGACTCCATTGGAATTGTTTGAGGGCCCACACTTGTGTTTGGCTTCCATTGCCCAGTATTATAGAGACCAATTGATTGCACAAGTCCTTCCCTAAGCTGTCCTAAGGGACAGATTCTGCAGGTTTGGAGCTCCAATCCTTTGAAATGCCAGAAGATGATCTTTGAGCTTGTCTCCTTTGAGCTTCTTGACTTGCTCCTTGTCAAATATCAGCATCCAGCTACTTTGGCTACCTTCTTCTTTTTTGCATCCCTTGCAGCCTCACACTCATCAATCTTGGCTTTAGCATGCCTGATAATTGCCTCCCTCCCTGCTTGTTCCACCCCCTTTGCCTCATCTTTATGTGCAAGCTGATGAATATGCTGTAATCTTCAGGCTGGAACATCTTCTCCATGAAGGCTTGGGTGTCATTGTGAGTATACATTGCCTGAGCATTGTATTGCAATGATGTGAGGTGTGGTTGGCATTGCATAAGTACTCAAAATGAGCCAAGAGCACCTTCATTTGCATCATTTGTGGGTGGCATCTAGGCTAATTCCTTTTCCTCCATGGTGGCCTCATCAATCAGACCACCAGGTGCAAATTCAGAAGTGAAGTGTTTCCATGTCACAGCTACTCCTTCAAAAAATGCAACCAACAGGGTGCAATCTTTTGCACTGCTGCAACTGCTGCTGGTGTCTGCCACATCTGTCCATCCATTACACCAGTTTCCCATGTGATAGAGTCCCCAACAAGAAAGCTTGGGTCTCCTATGATCCTTTGTATGTGTCTGTAAACCTTTTGGTGTAATGGGCCCAAGTCCAACAGGAAATGCACAGTACCACTTTGCTGAGCACTCTTTCTCTAGGGCAAGCTGGTGAGCTAAACCTGCAGATTTAGCAGCCTCCTTCTCCAGTTTCTCTCTGAATTCCCTACTAGCCTCTCTCACTCTCCAGTGCAGCCTTTAATTCCACAGCTTCAGCCTCAGCCACCAAGGCTCTCTTTTCAGCAGCCAAAAGGAGTATCTGCAGCTCTTCCAAACCTAGCAGTGAGCTAGAGGCTTTTTCCCTGGCTCCTGACAGTTGCTGCCTCTGTGCAGCACTCCTGGCAGACTTTGGAGGCATGTAAGTCACTGCACCAGAGATAACAGGGTCAGTTACTTAGATTTCTGTGCCAATCACACTCAAAATCACTTACAGAGGCTGATGAAATACAGAAAATATCAAGAAACTGCTGTTGCAATGGCAGGAAGTTGTCTGTAAGATCAGAAGTACTAGTATTAGTGCCGCATAACACAATCATAGATAAATTTATGTTTTGAGTCACTTACAAAGCCAAATAGGCAGCAGAAAGAGGGCTTGAGGAGGGCAATTGAAGCCAGAATCACAGAGATGTATTGGTGGTGCAATGAGACCTGAAAATTTTGTTTTGCATCATGAGGCAGCCTCATGTCCGAAAAATTGTGGCTGTGCTAACACACATATGGCTGCACAAAACTTAAATGTCTATAGCTATAGGCTCAGCAAGATCACATTTTTAAGCTTAGCTTTGGTTGAACAAAATGCTCCAATAATAAATTCAGAATATTTGTTCAGGACAGATTTATTTTATCTACTCCCATTATGGAAATATAATGCTGTCTCTATTATATCTCAGTAATGAGTAGGAAAAAAAAGGATCTGTCCTGAACAAATATTTTAAATTCATTAATGAAGCATTTCATTCAGCCAATGTTAAGTGTGAAAATGTGAGCTGAAGGAGTCTATAAAATAACAAAGTTTGGAGCCAGATTTGGCTGGGAATTCAGAAAGGTAGTGACATAACATTGCACAGATGTAACCAAAAAAAACAAAATCTATTAAGGAAAATCTAGACATAAATTGTGAACATTTTATTCACTGGACACCATTCCTTATAGTTAGATTTGAAGGAGATAAACCACTGGGTCAGTGGTTTGAGACCTGTGATGATGCGTCACGGAGTGTGACCTATGTGACCTGTTACCGGCATTGCCCAACCCCACTATGAGAGGCTGTGTGAATCTTTAGCATCTATGACAATACTCAAATTCTATGGACTGAAATCAGGTTTTGCTGATGTTTGTACATTATGAGAGATGTGGGTGTCCTGGTCCTCCTGGCATGGCTTACCTGTATCTGTATGATGTCCCAGCCTGCATCACATTGGATCTTAGTAGGTATGTAGGACCTAGGTTTGGCATGCTAAGAGTGAGTAGCACAGGTGGTGTAAGTAGGATGGAGGGTGGACAGTGTGGGTGGAGTGAGTGGGTGGCACAGGCAAGGTGAGTAAGGCAGGTGGCACAAGTGAGGAGGTGCAAGTGAGGCAAGCCATGTGGTGTAGCATCTGCTCATGTTCATCAGTCATTGCTTATGTGTGCCATACATTGCCTAGGCTATGACCATGCTGCTCATAGCAACCCACCTCCAGACCCTGTTCTTTTTTCCCTTCCCCAGGTAGTCCAGCACAATTAGGGATGCCACGGTTCGGTTCTGAACTTTGGTTTGAACCTGAACTGGACTGGACTGAACCGAAAATGAGGTTCAGGTTCAGCCAAGTTGGTGAACCGAACCAAAATTGAGGTTCAGAAGCCCAAATTTGGGCGAACCATTACCTTATTTGGTAAAAGTCCGGTCCAATGAACCAGACTTGGACCGAACTCAGGTTCAAGGTTCGGAATTTGGCCTGAACCAGACCAAAAGTCCAGTTCGGGGTTCGAAAAAATTGGCCCTGAACCGGACTTAACCAGACCGTGGCATCCCTAAGCACAATGCAGTTCTGCCTCCTCCCCTTCCTTGCCATGTGCTATCCACTCTATGCTGCTTGTCTTGTTCTTCTGTCTGGGAGTCTTGTGATTAACATAGACCCATGCTATTCACTTGTCTTATTTCATCTATGGCCTTATGGCCTCTGTGCATGTAAGATTGGTTTGTTGAGACCAGAGATCCCTCAGTCACAAGTGAATTAGAACCCTGTTTATAGCAGTAGTCATGCAGTCATAGTGACAGTAGTGGGATAGATGTGGCTGGTTAGCTAAGTATACAAGGAAACCCCTTCACCCCTAGGGTTGACCCTTACAGTGCACCAATATTATCAATTGCCCTTACCATGCAATGGCAGTGAATGTCAAGATGCCTGCAACCCAATAATAGCCTTAGTGGCATCAGGGAATTGGGAAAGGGACATACACAAGTACCAAAAGCATATGCCACCAGGTCATATGCAGGTCATATGCTTTTGGTACTTGTGTATGTCCCTTTCCCAATTCCCTGATGCCACTAAGGCTATTATTGGGTTGCAGGCATCTTGACATTCACTGCCATTGCATGGTAAGGGCAATTGATAATATTGGTGCACTGTAAGGGTCAACCCTAGGGGTGAAGGGGTTTCCTTGTATACTTAGCTAACCAGCCACATCTATCCCACTACTGTCACTATGACTGCATGACTACTGCTATAAACAGGGTTCTAATTCACTTGTGACTGAGGGATCTCTGGTCTCAACAAACCAATCTTACATGCACAGAGGCCATAAGGCCATAGATGAAATAAGACAAGTGAATAGCATGGGTCTATGTTAATCACAAGACTCCCAGACAGAAGAACAAGACAAGCAGCATAGAGTGGATAGCACATGGCAAGGAAGGGGAGGAGGCAGAACTGCATTGTGCTGGACTACCTGGGGAAGGGAAAAAAGAACAGGGTCTGGAGGTGGGTTGCTATGAGCAGCATGGTCATAGCCTAGGCAATGTATGGCACACATAAGCAATGACTGATGAACATGAGCAGATGCTACACCACATGGCTTGCCTCACTTGCACCTCCTCACTTGTGCCACCTGCCTTACTCACCTTGCCTGTGCCACCCACTCACTCCAGGAGAGCAGACAATCATACAAGGGCAATGGTATGCTGGTACATGGGTGACTATCTGATGGTGCTACAAGGGCAACAGGGAGCACCTCAGATGGATGAGGGCTTGAATGGATGCTAGATGGAATGGAAGAAGAAGGCCCTTAGTTGGTAGTGGAGACAGGAAGGCATAACAATGTCATCCATGTGGACAAGAAATACTGATGAAATGTGGAAAGAAAATTGCATTTCTTAAGGTGGGTTGCAGATTCATGTGAATATACAATATGGGTGAGGGATGACCAGCAGGGGATGCACATGGGTCGATGATCTAAGAGGGGAACGAGGACGCGGTTGGGCCATGCGCATCCCGCACCGCCACTCCACCGCCACCGCCCCAGCCCTGCACCGCCACCGCTCTCGCCGAGCACCATCCCCGCCGTCAGCCCTGTACCGCCGCTATCCCTCTCCCCCTTTGGTGAGCACCGCCACCGCTCTTGTCGTTGGACCCCCCACATGCGCCGGGTACCTACATCTCGGGATGCGAAAAGCGACGATGGCGTCAAAGTTAGGTGATGGTGGGTCAGGTAGTAGCACACGCGCAATGGTAGCGTCGAAGTGCCAGTAGAAGCGATGGTGCGGCCCATGACGGCGGAGGGCGGCCGTCGTAACAGCGGCCATGCCGCCAGGGCCGGTTTCGCAGCCCGTGGTCACGGCGGTAGCGGTAACAAAAGCGATGATAGCGTTGAGGCCCGATGGCGCAGTTCACGATTGTGGGGGGGGTGGCGGTAGCGAAGGCGATACTACCGTTGGGGCCTGGTCACAAAATTTACCATAGCGGCAG
The DNA here is from genome assembly GCA_951802425.1 of Clavaria fumosa. NCBI lineage: Eukaryota > Fungi > Basidiomycota > Agaricomycetes > Agaricales > Clavariaceae > Clavaria > Clavaria fumosa. The sequence goes on along the minus strand of OX637803.1, from coordinate 25,395 downwards.
CCCCGAATGTGATGCCAACTCCTGGACTAACAACACCGAAAGCGGCGAGAGATCACCATGTACATGCCATGAATACTCCCTACTCTTCATTTGCCATTTAGAGTGGAGCTCGCAGCCATTTGGGATTGCGGAACCGACCCCACATCGCCTCACGTGACTTCGCCGTGTCACCTAATTTGCGGTATTTTATTCGAGCACTCCTCGAGTACGAGTGCAAGGCCGTCACGTGATTGACATGCAGCAAAATGTCAAGCCCCGAGATAGGGACAGTGGTTTCGGAATTAGACAAGACTCGCAGCGGGATAGCGAAACCGACCCGCTCGATATCCATATCACGTGATTGACATTTGCGGTATTTCACTCGAGCATTCCTCGAGTACGAGTGCAAGGCCGTCACGTGATTGACATGCGGCAAAATGTCAAGCCCCGAGATAGGGACAGTGGTTTCGGAATTAGACAAGACTCGCAGCGGGATAGCGAAACCGACCCGCTCGATATCCATATCACGTGATTGACATTTGCGGTATTTCATTTGAGCATTCCTCGAGTACGAGTGCAAGGCCGTCACGTGATTGACATGCAGTACACTGTAGAAAAGGTCAAGCCCCGAGATTGGGACAGCAGTTTCGGCATTAGACAAGATTCGCAGCGGGATAGCGAAACCGACTTTAAAGTCGCTTCACATGACTTAAGTATCTTACCTAATTTGGGTCGCTCGATACTCATATCACGTGATTGATATTTGGGGCATTTGATTCGAGCATTCCTCGAGTACGAGTGCAAGGCCGTCACGTGATTGACATGCGGTATGCTGTACAAAATGTCAAGCCCCGAGATAGGGACAGTGGTTTCGGAATTAGACAAGACTCGCAGCGGGATTGCGAAACCGACTCCCACGTCGATTCACGTGACTTAAGTCCATTACTTAATTCGGGTTGTTCGACTCGAGCATTCCTCGAGTCCATATACTGATATCATGTGATTCAGTTGTCGCCTGTTCCACAGGGTTTGACGTCGCGAGGAGGCAGCAAAGGCACATACAGTCGACTTGGGGACTGCAAGCAAAACAGGCATAGCTGACGCAGCACACCATGAGGAGAAGCGGGTGATACCGCGCTTGTAGAGTAGCCGCGTTGAGGGAACCCACGCAGGAGTGATTGCAAACGTGACAGAATCCGGTTCGCACCCTTGCAGCTGCTTTCCTCCAGCTGCGTGTGGAGGAATTGAGGTGTTGCGAATCGTGACCATCTTGGTCGTTTTCCTCCAGGAACTCGTAGCAGAAAGCCATAACAAATTATACTGGAAAGCGCTGCAACTACGCTACCGGGACGTCCGTCTCATGCGCCTCCTGCGCCGTGATCACGAAATTGTGTACGATGTGCTTGTGCCAAGTGGCCTTCCCATGCGGTCGCCATCCTTTCGAACGCATCCTTCGTGGCTGCAAGGGCCTCTTTCATCGCTCGCCTCGCCGCGATGCTTTCCTTCTCCCGTAGTATCATCTCTTCCACGACCTTCACCTGCACCTCTTCCTGTGCTTCAAGGTCGTCTTCCACTCGCATGAGCCTGTTGATAGCAGCAGTAGTTCCCTTAATGGCGACGCCTAGGTCGCTTGCGACCCCATCCTTGACGTGGGTGTCGTCGTCATCCTCTGCATTGCCGTTGTTGTCGTCGTTCTCGCCTGCGGTGTCGTCGTCGTCGGGCGCAAATCGTGTCCTCTTACGCAGAAGCGGTTTTATCGCTCTCTGTCCAGAGCCCGATGCATGTGACCCCCTCCCTGAGATCACTACGTATTGTGCACTGTTTGCTGTCGCGCTGCTTCTCGACGTTGGTCTATCCTGACCCGATCTTGCGACAGCCCTGTATTTCGTCGCACGGGGACCGCTCGACAAGCTGCACGATTGACGGGATGCCTTGCATCGATCGCAGGCCCTATTTTCCTGACGCGTGATACATATTTCGTCCTTCGCGGCACATCTAGAACAACTCTGCCATACACACAATATGTCAGCTCCCATTCACATTAAGAAGTCCTCGGTTGCGCACCTTGAGTCCCGCCACTGGCGACTGCTCATCTTCCGACCCGTTCCTCAACACGGCTGAGCCCCCTTCCCCCGGTGCCCTTTGGGCAAGCCTCGCGGTTTCTTCTTCCGCTTGCATTTCGCGTAATGCCTCTCCTCTCTTATTTTCTCCCTCCCTCGCTTCTTGAGCCTCCTTAGTCTCCCGGGCCACCCTTGCCTTTGTCCCCGCCTCCTTAATATCTTTCGCTTTTCTCCTCCTTTCCTTCGCCTCTCCAGCCTCTCTCGCCCCCACCTCTGCCTCCCTGGCCTCCCTGGTCTCCCTCGCCTTCTTCGCTTTTTCTTCTGCCTCCTGCGCCGCTTTTTCACGTTCCTCTCGTCCCGCTTCCCATGTCGAAGCCCGTTTCTTCACCTCCTCCATCTTTAGTGACAATTCCTGTATCACCGCTTCCAACTCACCCATAAAGCCGTCCGTGTCGGGCTCGCATCCTACCGATCACGCCTGATCGCAGAGGACGTTTGACTTTTCCTGTTAAACTCATGTCTAGTTGTCCAGTCTACGGCGATTGGTTGTCATTTACCATAAGTTCTCTCGTCTTCTCTAGCCATCGTTTTCCTTCATCCCACATTCCCTGCTTCGTCGCATTGTATGCTGCCTCTTCATCCTGACTGTTTGCGATATCCCCAAAGCGCCTATTCAGCTCTGCGCCCTCTTCCGGTGCCTCGGAGAGAACATGTCTGAAAGGGTTTACGAGTGGGATTATCATGTTTAGGGACGAGCGAGTGTGGATAGCGCGGGCGGAGGCGGAAGCGGGGATAAGGCGTGCACTGGAAGTTCAACCGGATTACACAATCCAATCCTCTGTGACGTCAGTTGCTGGTAACGCCAGTCACGCTGGTGCCGCCTTCGACGCCTGTGTCCCAAATTTCTCATTGACGAAGGTGATCTTGTCCTTTGTAGCGAATTACATAGTAACATCCTCACTTGACAAAACATCAACATTTTAATTATGGCCATCGAATGACCCATCCTGGTTTTGTTTGAAAATTGGCAGATCAATCGCGTTCAAATGGTCATCTACAGTAGTCCAATCAGTTGCGGGTTAGAGCCCACGCGCCCAGTGACAAGCGTCGCTCGCGCTTCCGCACACCCCACGAGGCGAGGGTAAACCACTTGGCTACCCTCGCACACCTGCGCTTGGGTGAGGTACCCTCGTGCGCTTTTGTACGCTCTTCTCCCACGTCTCCACGAACCTCTGGAGCACCTCATTTAACTCTTCTAATGCTAGAGACCGTTGCCTCAATGCCTCGAGGCGTCGCTCCTCTGCATGTAAAACTCGCTTCATTGCACGCCATCGTTCCTTCTCCACGGTATACGCGTTTTTTTCTCTCAGCCCTAGCTCTTGGATAACCGCCGCCCCGGATGCCAGAGCCGCCTCTAGTTCCTTGAATTTGTTGGACTCCATCTCGTCATTGCTGGCATCTTCAGCGTTGTCTGTGTTATCATCTACGTTATTTTCTTGAGCCTTTGGATGTTGGTCAGAAAAGGATGGTGTTGGCCACGCGCATATCATTCGGGCGTATGGCCTATGAACGAGTGGGGGGGAGATAACGGGTAACTGAAATTTTTTAAGGTGTCAGTCACGTTGATGTTGCAAATTGACCACATACCCCACTTCCACTGCGGCTACCCGACATATCCACCGACGGGACGATGTCCCCCGCCATTGGTCGAGCGAGTGGGGGGGAGCTAACGGGCAACTGACATTATTTAAGCTGTCAGTCACGTTGATGTCGCAAATAGACCATGTACCCCACTTCCATTGTTACCCCATATATTCACCGACGGGTTAACATTAGCTGCTATTGGTCGGGGGAGTGGGGGGGAATTGACTGGCAACTGAAAATTTTCAAGGTGTCAGTCACGTCGATGTTCCAGAGAGACCACGTACCCAAGTTTCGCGGCCACCCCCTATATTCGCCGATGGGCCAACTTCACTTGTCACCTCGTTCCGACCCACTCGCGTTCCCACTGATGCTACTGGGTGGGTGTATTGCTTGCCAATGAGTGGGTTGGAAGTTGTGGGCACCTGACACGTTTCAGGATGTTGGAAGTCCAGATGCCAGATACAGACGACGTACACCAGTCCCACGCATACCTGACATATTCGTCGACGGGCCGATACCTTCCTCTCGCGTCGCCCTTTGTGCGACTTGGCGTCGATGCCCAGTCACTTCCGTGGTTGCTTCGCGTACACCAGTCCCACGCATACCTGACATATTCGTCGACGGGCCAATACCTTCCTCTCGCGTCGCCCTTTGTGCGACTTGGCGTCGATGCCCAGTCACTCCCGTGGTTGCTTCACGAGTTCCACGGCTATTGGACACATCCACCGACGCGCTAATCGCTCTTTCCATCTCGTTCCGACTCCCATGTACCGCCACTCGTGATGCTGGGCGTTGAGGCCCCGCCCTCACTCCAGTTGCCTCATCCTGACCTTCCGACCGTGCAGCCAAACGCCTTTGGTACCGCCGACTCCATCGCTCAAGTTGGTCCCTCAGCTCGGTCGTCTCTGCGATAAGCCGATGTGCATCGGCCGGTGTCTCGTTTGGTAGAATATCCTATGTAAGCCGTGCGTCGATTCAATTTTTTTAAGAAATGTCAACAACAAAAAAGACATACTATGAGGAATCTAATCTCATCCAACCAATCTTTTGATCGCTTCCAGCCTTCGTGATTCGAGAGTTCGAAGGCCATTGTGTCGTCCTGGTGTCCATGTATTTCGGTGAGGAAGTCCCGGAGTTTGCGGCCATACACAAGGGAATTTTCAATGAAATCAGGAGGGACATCCATAGATAGACCTGGCTTGAGAACGCCGACAACACCAGTTTCGGAACGACAACATCAGCCAGGGGTTGACAATATGCGAGCACGACTCAGTGCTCACGTGATGAGTAACAGCGATGTGGTACATACCAATTGTGAGGGGGACAACAGTTCACGAGATGTTCGACGGTGGAGGGCGATGTGACAACAAATTGCGAGAGCAACTCAGCCCCCGCAAGTTGTGATTCACCGATGAGAGCGTCGCGCCAGAAGCAGGGAGTGTGGACACAGCTCAGTGCCCACAGTTCACGCAACGACGACACGATAGGGAGTTGAGTGTGAAAAGAAAAGTTGGGTGAGCGTGAGAATGGCGGGCACCACGCGATCACGTGTTGGTAACGCAGATAACGCCCACAACCCTGTTAACGCCCATCAATGTACATTTCTGTGTTTGAAAAAATACTCGCTTTATACGGATCGTCTAACCTCGCAAGACTCGCCATTCAAATGTCCCCCGTCACCGTTTATTTGCATTGTGTGTTATGCCTCAGATATTACGTGACTCACCAATCACCTGGCCATCCAAGCGACATACACACGCACGTAAAGGGGAAAGGGGGAGGGCATAGAGACTGTCGTCATATAACACCCGGTTGTATGCAGTTATGCAGTTATGCCCCGCTGTAGCGCACATCGCCATTACCCGCTATCGTGCACTCCGCTATTACCCACTTATTGGATTGTGTATATTCGTATCGCGTCTGATGCTCTCGCGTGCATTGTAATTATGAAAATCCCGTTGCTATCTGTCAATCTGATCGCCGTCGCCAATGTCGCTATCGTGAACAGCTGTTGCCAACCCCGCTGACTCTATTGCTAACCCTGCTATTGCCAACTTCAATCTGGTCGCCGTCGCCAACCTCGTTATCGCCAACCTCGCTGTCGCTGTTGCTAACCCCGCCATTTCCAACTTCTCTATTGCTAACTTCGCCGTCGCTATTGCTAACTTTGATGTTGCTAACCTCGCTGTCGATATCGCTAAAACTGATGTCGCCAATCTCGCTAAACCTGCTATCGTCAACTTCGCCATTGCGAACCTCGCCGTCGCTATCGCCAACTTTGATGTTACCAACCTCGCTGTCGCTATCGCTAACCCCGATGTCGCTAACCCGGCTGTTGCCAATTTCGCCGTCGTCGCCATCGCTAAACCTAACCCTGGTTGTCAAGACATGCCGTCCTCGCGTCGCCTTCGGTCATCGGCTAGTCTTAGTTAGGTAACTCAGGCCAGCGGACGTAGCGATGTGGGTTGATGTGGGGTCACTGGAGAAAATGCCCCCATATTCGTTGCGATGGTGGTTAGCGACAATTTACACGTGACCTTTCACTCACATTACCTAATCTAGGCCATTTGACTCGAGCTTTCCTCGAGTTGATGTAGTCATCACGTGATCTTTCTATGGCAGTCTAACTCTTACCGCATGAGCCCTTCCCTACTCAGGGGCCCGGTGGAGTGCATGATCATTATTATATACACTGCTAGAAAACTAGGGTATACTTCCCAAGCGTACGCCGTCCATATGTTTGGTCGCGAAGGCGATGGTATCCGTGTTTGCGACCTTACAAATGATGATATGTTCGATATAATGAGAGCCCATCGGTAGAAACATAAACACTTTGTATAAGCATCGGATTGAGATTGAGCACTTGACACGCCCGCTGAGTGCTCCTGTCGCTCGGTGGTATGCGAGAGCGTGAGCATTGTTGATTTGATGTCACGTGCGCCTCGGTAACGTGCACCAAACCCCATTCGCACCATCATGTCGACATCAGCGAACTTGAACGAAACCGAGACTGAGCTTCAGCGCAAGACGCGACCCTTCGAACAAGCCGAAGCGATCAGTAACGAGGCGAACCTGACATTGATGGAGGCCGCGACGGCTTGCAGAAGTTCGGAGGATTCGGCGCGTGTTGCGCATGGCAGGCGGTCGGAGGCCAAATCGAAATCGCCAACGCCCGGTCCGTCAAAATCGAGGAGATATGTATCTAGGGGGTCGGATTCTGAGTCAGCGGACTCCGATCCAGAGCCAGTGAGGAAGAAGGCGCACCTGTCACCTTGACTCCATCAGCATTAAGCCTAATCTGGTTCTTTCTTTGTTCCTTCCCCTTGCTACCGCTATCCTGTTCCCCTAGCGCCCTTATCCCCCCTTTAATATCCCATTGCCCCGCCAACCCCGCCCTCGCGACCTTGTTCCCGCCCTTGCAGCCACATGATCATTCCCTTGACGCACCGTCCTCTTCCCTACCGTCGCCACTCTTCCCCCATTCCCTTGTACCTACGTAGTTACCTTACCACTGCGACTTAGTATATATACCAGTAGATATGCATCCTGTATCCCTTAGACTTGTTATTCTTGCAATTTACCCTCCCTGCTTGCATCCTGCCCAGCTAGCCTGCCCAGGACTGACTCAGCAGTAAGCCGTAACACCTGGTTACTCTCTGTAAAAATGGAAAGTCAAGTGTCTGTGGCAAAAAGGGAATCCAGTCAAATTATAGTCAAGTGTCTGCAGCAAAAAGGGAATTTAGTCAAGTGGCTTGACTATCACTTGACTATCACATGGCTGAATTAGTCCAGTGGAAGTCAATTGATAGTCAAGCATCAGAGGGGCAACTTGACTAAATGTGCTTTTTGCTGCAGTCACCTGACTTTTCCCACAATCACTTGACTTTCCTTTTTTACAGAGGGTTACTGTTAACACCACCTGGCTCTCCCCTGGTTACTGCCCACACCACTTTGCACTCTGCCACACCACCTGGCACCTCCCTACACAGCCTGGTACCACATTATGCTACCTGTGCACTACCCACCTGCTGCCCTCATCACTTTGTGCCACCTGTGTGAGGAAGGTGGACACAAGGTGGACACACAAGGAGGGGTATTTGGCCATGCATGTTTCTGAGATGTTTGTCCTGGGGAAAGGGAAAGGAGGTGGAGGTGAGGAACCTCTTTGATATGCACAGGTGAGTCCTTTGAGAAGGTGTAGTGAGCTACAGGGAGGGTGGCCAAGGCAATGGCATGTGATGATGGATGAGCATGGGTGCAAAGGTGGATGTCAGGTTCAGGGAGTAAAGTGTGACAGCCACAATGCTGTCCTCTTTGTGGGCAACAATGGCAGCAGTGCACTGCATGCCTGGCTGATCATGCCTGCCAATTGCAAGTGCCATCTCCAACATTGTGGACAACCCCAATGAGAAGAGACAGGAGAGCCAGCAATGCTGACAATGTACACACATGGCTGAAGGTGCTGCATGGCCTCCAGGTGCTGCATGGACATCCTTGACATGGTGTCCATGGCAGCCTCCACAGTCACAGGAACCTGAGGGTTGGCACTTGCTGTTGTGATAGTCTGTCAGAAAGTGTTGGGGCACAGATGGTAGTAAGGGACTGGCACCCAACCAGACACTGGACACATCAAAATGTGGAATAGAACAGTGGGCCCAGGTCAGTGCACAGTTGAGAAGCAGGATCTCAGCAAATCTAATATTTAAATTTTCACAATACATGCATGAAAATAAAAATTACACCAGGCCCTGCACACAAATTTCCTTCATCTAATACAATTTAAATTACCCAAATTAATAAAGAATTGGGTGAGCCACAATTTGTGCAACATTTTCTGCTGCACAGATGGAAATAAATAAATAAGTAATTGACACACTGCCAATAATTCACAAATGGCTCTAAGGCCCCCTTCCCAATTTGCACTAAGACTACAATTTCTCACAACTTGTCAGGTCCACGAGCTTTGCGTTTCCGTTTCTTTGCGTCAGAGCCACGGTCTAGAGCCTTCCCTTTACTAGTAGATGCCGCAGACAGGTCATTGTCGACAGGTGCCCGCTTGCGCCTGCCCTTTACCAATTTGCCATCCTTGTTCTGAGTGTTGTCTCAGTAAGCAATGAAAAATTTGCATAATTGCCCACTTGCCAATAGAATGGCTCTCTCCTGAGCAGTTAAAACCGACTCGCCAATTCTGAAGACACAAGAGTAGACATTGACTCTCTCAACCCCGTCAAACTTTTGCTTCCGTAGTGTTTCAGCATTCTCCTCCGTATTGGTGATGAACACAAGGCACAATTCGCGAGAATCTCGGAATCCCACAGGTAAGTGAAGCAGGATAAGGCGTACACCATCCGGAATTTCATTGTGTTTCAGAGAAAGGGTTGACTGAATGAAAAGGATCTTTGATTGTGTGCAAATGAGAGAGTCAATGGATGGAAAGGATTGTGAGACTGGGCGCCAATAGAAGGGCAATGGATATTTGTTTGCCGTCTTGAGACCGGACAGACCACCAAGGGGAATCATATTATCGCATATGGGAATGATGAGCTTAGTGCGAGACTTCGCAGATACGGCTTGGAGAGCTTGGTGAGACGATCCAGAAAGTAACCGCGCGTGCACAAACTTCTCGTACACGTAGCCCGCGGAGCCTTTGAACCACGGGTGGCCGCTTATTTTGGAAAAGAATTCAGTTTGATGAACTTTATCCAGTTGGGCGGCGGCACGGACAACAAATCCATGAAGGTGGTCGGTTGGAATTTCAGCGGTAGCGATATCCCTGCGGTCGTGTGCTTGTGGTCGCAAAGCAAAAAGAACATGTGATACCTTAGTAGCATCAAGTTCTGCAAGCAAGGCAGCCATGCCCATTGGATTCCCGACGAAACCTTGCGCGGCGATTGTTGCTGAATTGTCAAGATCAGGAGCTGTCACGATGTTTCGGGCAAGCTTGAGGCAAATACGGGCAGAAGGACCCCAGATTCTGTGATATGACAACAGGCTATCAATATTTAGCCCAAGTATCTTGCTGACGGGCAATTTCAGCCAAATAGACATACTAAAATATTATGGACTAACCCAAGTACACCCAACTCATTCTGTGGGAACAAGTCCATTATATATTTGGTCGCGCTACGTTGCTTACTCCATTCATACCATCGGGCTTTTAACGGAGAGGTCGTCTGCAAAACCCAAACATTCATTTGGGAGTGTAAAAACGCGCCACATGGTTTTCCAATCGACGCATTGGAATCCGCAAGTGCCCAGGTACCGGGAGGGAGAAGTTGGTAATTGCGCGCCTCAGTACTATGCACCGTAGCGCCGTCCTTTGTGAAGAGGAAAAACCAGTCATCGTTGGTTTGTAAAGCGGTGGGTAGCCTTTCGCTCAAACGACGAAGCAGGATGTAAAAAAGGAAGGATGTCTTGCCTTTGGTGCCCCAATCTCAGTGAGTGACCGGTAATAGACGGGGGTGACCACATACCAATACCCGGTTGCCCGATGACAACAACTCCACCACCTCTATTGGATTTGGATTGCAGCGAACGGGACGATAGTGTCTGATAACCAATAGTGTATTCTTCACGAACAAGCAGAGCGTCTTCACAATAGCCTAAATGAGGGAGTCGCAGCCGCTCAATCTGTGCCTTGGGTACATACTTGAAGAGCTTCCTCGAGTCGTCAGATTCGTCAAGAAATACGTTGTCCAAAGAGTTGTTCCAGCATGCAGCATACAACTCATTTGTTACTGGAGAAGATAATTCAACAAATGAGTTGGCAAACAAGACACGATGCCATCACAAGAACGACATGGACAAGACGTGATGACGAGATTTGCAGATAGCACGCGATGATGGGATCAGTCACAATAATGTGGCAAGAATGATGTGCGGAGAGAAAGGAATGATACGAAAATGCAACGCCACCAACGAACGGTGAAGTGGCGAGTGGAAGGGAAAATGATGTGCACGAGATGATATCGTCAGCTTTGCTCATACCACACAACCACCGCACTTACCCGTGGGTAGCTGGTTTCGACTGCCGCTACCAGTTTCTGCGTATGGTAGCTTCACGATGACGTGGAGATGCGTCGCAGGAGGAAGCTGCGGCCAATAATGCGAGATGGGGTTCCAATCCTTCAACTCTTCGTCACCATCTTCGACCTTGACGCGACTAAGGGTATCCTTGGTCTGATTGGTGAGGTTTAAGGGGGTTTTGAGCTACCAAGACGATATGAGTGAGAGTTGGTGGTAATGACATGAAACTGATAACTCACCTTCAGGAGTACCAGGACAGTAGGACCAAGACGGCATTAGCGTTGACGTTTAAGCCGATCTTATCGACCACATACCTTCCAGAGTTCAAGATCTTTGGCAAGGAGGGGAATGTCAACCCCCTTCTCACGAACGGCTTCCTTCAAGTCCGCAACATCGGCATTGACAGGCGGTGTGACTTTGAATGCCCTTGAATCCCCAGCGACGAGACACCAAATGGTGAAGAATTCGGCCTCCTCCTTGCCCTTATCCTGGGGAATGGCGGTCGATACAACAACGAGCGGAGACTGGGTTCGGAGGGACATGGAGAATGACGTTCCGAAGACCTTGCTTGGTGGACAACGAAGTGGAAGGGAGTAATTTAAATTCATCTGAGGCATCCCAGCCGGGACAACGAAGCTACGAGTCTGCTGTCGTTTGTTTGTGTGATCACATCTTGTGTCACGTCGCTTGGCCGCCCATCCAACTTTTTTAGGTCCTTTTTTCTCACACGTCCGTAGCCACTAGTGGTCGTCGCCGAATCCGGCGCCCTCCGGGAACCTTTCTGGCTCTCATCGACTGAAAGACGTCACGGTGTGTTCGCTTATGTAAACCAGTCGATACAAACAGAGCAAGGTGAGACAGGTCAGTGGACAAGACATCTATTTCTATTTGTCCGCCGTGTGATTCATATCAACGTGAGTAACCTCCTGAGCATATGGAGGGATTCCCTTTGGGTCTTAGATAGGCAGCTTTATCCAGATGCATCACACTCTCCTAGATCCCAATTTCCACACGCCCCCTCTTTCAGTTCCTAGTAAGCGCCTCCCCTGGTCAGGTGGCTGCTGATTGTATTTCTCCCACCCCCATCTGTTCGTCTCCGCCAGGTTCTACGAGCCGCGTCCAGCTGCAAGTGCGGTTGCAGGAGCTGGCGAACAAGCTCGCGTTCAGCGTACCAGTGCTTGGATATGCGACGCGGTGGCGGGGGTGCTGGGCGCATTTTCGGGTCGGGGGCGTGCACACGCCGCTGCGTGGGGGCTGCGTGTCTTCACCGCGCCCACGCTGTCACCATCGCCTGCGCCGTCCGCCCCCTGGGGCTGGGGCGCGGATGCGCTCGCTGTTAGTGGTACCCTCCTCGCGAGCACGGCCGTCGGGGTGGCCTACCAGAAATGCGCGGACCTCACGTCGGGATATGGCTGGATCACGGACCAAGTACGTCGGCCTCCTCTGCCTCCTGCCTCCTGCTCACCTCCTGTCTGCCTCCTCCCCCTCTGCCTGCCCCCTCTGCCCGCTTTTTTTGCACCTCCCCCTCCCCTGCCTCAGCCTCTCGCCTCCTGCCCCCTGCCTGAACCGGACTGTGGCAACACTACTCCTCACCAGCGCATCGGCAAGAGCAACAATGGTGCAGCAACAGTAGCAGCGACAACGGCAAAGGCAGTGGCAGTGGCAACAGCGGCGACAGCGGCAGGGGTAACAGCGGTGGCAAAGCAACAGCGGCAACAGCAGCGGCGCTGACGGCGACAGCAGCAACAGCAGAGCAACAGCGGCGGCAACAAGCAGCGCCGGCAGCGACGAGCAGCAGCAGCGGCGGCGACGAGCAGCAGCAGCGGCGGCGACGAGCAGCAGCAGCAAAAGCAACAGTGGCGCCGGGGACAAAAGCAACAGCGGCCAGGGTGACGGGCGGTGGCGGCGGCAACGAGTAACAGTGGCGGCGACAAGCGGCGGCGGCGATGAGCAGCGGCGGCGACGAGCAGCGGCAGTGGCGGCGACGAGCGGCAGCAAAAGCAACAGCGGTGGTGGCGACGAGCGCTGGTGGCGGCGACGAGCAACAACAGCGGCGACAAGCAGCAGCGGCGGTGATGAGCAGTGGTGGCGGCGGCGAGTAACAGCAACGGCGGCGGCGATGAGCAACAGCGGCGGCTGCAGCAAAAGCAACAGCGGCGGCGGTGATGAGCGGCGGCGACGAGCAACAACAGCGGCGACAAGCAGCGGCGGCGGCGGCAAAAGCAGCAGCGGCGGCGACAAACAATGGCGGCGGTGACGAGCAACAGCGGTGGCGACGAGCAACAGCGGCGGTGACAAGCGGCGGCGGCGGCGCAGCAAAAGCAACAGTGGCAACGGCGACGAGCAACAGCGGCGGCAACATGCAGCAGCGGCCGGGGTGACGAGCAGTGGCAGCGGCAACGAGTATCAGCGGCGGCAACAAGCAGCAGCCGCGGCGACGAGCACGACATGTGCCATAGAAAGTCAATCCATTATCTTGATCTCCGGAGACATTTCCGCTAAACCGGACATTGTACGCTGACTTTTCACATCACAACGCGATGATTGCGGCGATCGCGGCATTGGGAGCCACTGTCCGCAAGCAGACGTGATCACAGGCACAGGGATTGTGATCCTAGACATCCACACTCAAGAGAACGTGAACCTCGTCCCACAGTAACACTCCCTTCGTCAACGTACTCTCACATCTCTAGCCCGCCGCCACCATCGTCATCACCACCTCACGAACCACGCGCCGGCAGTACGGTCATCGACCCCCCACCACTGCCTCAACTGGAGGCAATGACGACGGGAGTGACGGCCGCACGCTTCCTCGACTGGCTCGACATGTCGTGCCAACAGTCCGAGGTGGAAAGACCTGCGAGATGATCTGCTACTCCTGGCTCTCCACTCTCGAATCACACTCCTGGGGCACGGCACCCCCGCCAGCACCGCGAGTTCCGCATCGCGGTCACCGCGCCGATGATGGCGAACAAGGACAACATATACACGATTCGGAGAAGGGCAGACATGTCCAAGATCGCACTCGTGGAGATCAACCGCATTGGGCGCGAGTTCTGGGCAGGCGTCAGTTTTGCGCCGTTCATTGGCGCGGCGACGTATGTCTCGTGGCATCCACATGGCGTCCAACTGCAACATGAAGTTGTAGTCATCGTGTATAAGTGTTTGCTGTGGAGACATGTTCTCAAACTCAACACAAAAAGCGAACGTGGAATGATGAGCTCGATCGAGAGAAATAGGGACAGGGTAAATGGCACCGACCTGGAAAAGGATGTGATCCTGTCCACTGACCCCCTCCAAAAGCTCCCGCGTAGCCTTCGCCAGCGCCCAGACTCGGTTAGCAACGAGGACGTCCATCTCCGTTGACAATCTCTATCAGCTAGGGATGATGACGATGGAAACCGTATCGTCGATGGCAAAGGACCAGATGGAGCACCGGTGATCCGTCCTACACGCCCCAAAACAACGGATCAGGCCTTCGACACTTCAAGCATCGCTTTGCTCTACCGCCCAACTGCTCTTGGGATCAATCGAGGTGGCAGAACCGGAAGTTGTTGAGGACCCAGAAATCTAGGAGACGATAGACGTGGCAATGATGAAAGCCGTACTGGTCCAGCTTAAGAGATACCTCAATCGTTAAAGCAGAACCCATTGCTCGCTGCCAAGGCCGCAGGGGCCACTGCACAGCATGGCAGGTTCGCCCTTTGTGTCACCATCGCTCTCCTGTGGACAATCTCGCTGCTCCTCTCATCTGGACCCGTGGTACCTCCACTGGAACGGCCCGCTAGTCCTCGCATAGAACGGCTATGGGGACAGCAGTCTCCCTACTACCCCGTTGCGTGCTACGCCCCCGTCCCGCATCCTTGTGAGGTAGTCCAGGTCGGTGAGTTTTACAGTCGCCCCGCTTGCTTGATGTGTCGATTCGTGGCAATACTGTTCAAATAGGTCAATATCGTACGTCTGTCTCTCATATACTCTGGGCTTCATTCCTTGTTTGATTTACGCGTGTTTATCTCCAGCGTCACGGTGCCCGATACCCGACATTGAAGAAGGGTGCAGAGCTCCAAGCGGCGGTCGCGAGGCTCAAGGCGGCCAGTCACTACGCTGACGTGCGATATGAGTTTCTCCGCCGGTATACCTATGGTCTCGGTACCAATGCCCTTTTACATTTCGGTGCCGCAGAGTGAGTACAGATGATCGCTTGAGCAGCATTGAGTATGGTCGACTGATTGTTTGTCTGCCGGATCGTTTCCCCTTTCCAGGTTGTTCGAAGCGGGGGAGGAGGCGTTCATGCGATATCGGCATCTAGTCAATGAGACACAGTTGCCTTTCGTGCGAGCATGTGAGTCTGAGCACGTTGTCATGTCTGCCATGAATTGGACAGCAGGTAAACTGTCATTTCAACATCCTACGTCTCGCAAATAATAAAGCTTGTGCATCCCAGGATTTATTTCCGCAAGCCAGGATAATTATGACTTTGGATTGTCCGTAGCCTTGCCTGAAACTGTAAGTACACCACGACGGTTAGACATGCTCCCTTCCTCCAGTAACCAGGGCAACTCGACGCTGGACGACAACATGTGTCCCAACATGGGCAGCGCGCATGAGGAAGCTTGTTGGTGGCAATCTATATATAGCCCCCCACTGGCAGCGAAGCTGAACAGAGCTGCACCCGGTGCCAATCTGACGAACCTTGACGTCTTCAGCCTTTTAACCCTGTGTCTTTTCGAGACACTGGCCTAAGAGGCGCACAGTCCGTTCTGCGACCTATTTACAATTGAGGATTTTGAAGCACTCGAGTTCCTAGGAGATGCCGAGAAATACTACAGGACTCCCGTGAGACGCACGAACAGCTCGTTCGGTTGCCCATAACTTCGGTAAAATGATAGTGATGTAAAATTTGACATCGAAGAGAAAGGAACAAACCCGAAGGCTGTGATGGACGAGACGCAGACGAACCGGACGCTAGACGCGTCTCCGGAGACATTTCCGCTAAACCGGACACTATACGCCGACTTTTCGCACGACAACGCGATGATCGCGGTGTTCGCGGCGCTGGGGCTGTTTGAGCAGGACCCGCCGCAAGCAGGCCAAATGTGGGTCGTGTCGGAGATGGTGCCGTTCGCTGGGGGGATGGTGGTGGAGAAGGTGGTGTGTCCCGTGGCGTTGCCGAAGATCAGAAGCGTGATGCGTGAAGAGCGCGTGAGGATATTAGTGAATGACCAGGTGCAACCGCTAGGGTTCTGTGGCGCTGGGAGTGACGGGGTGTGTCATTTGGACGCGTTTGTGAAGAGCCAGATTTATGCTCAGAGAAATGGAGAAGGTGATTTTGAGAAATGGTGTTGAAATAGACCAATTACATCAAAGAACGCAAATCATTCAACGTCTTTCTTCTTATCGACATCTAATGCCTTTTCCAGTCCCTCAGTCACCCTGCATCCAACCCCACCAATTATTCTCCGTGTGTTATTCACCTTACTCGCCCGCCTTGTCTAGGGCTGGCCATATATGGTTACATTATTTCAGCGCAAGATATTTAATATAACTGTACCCTATGGGAGGTTATGGTAAGTGTATAATAACCATAGTCATAGTTTAACTCCAACATAACCTATGTGTAACTGTATTATAACCTTAATCAAGTACGCACATCCCTAAGAAACTCAATGTCATCTCCCCGCCCTTCCTTCAACCACTCTTTTGTGCAGACTGTCAATGCAGCAGTGGATGCTGTCATGGATGAGCGAGCATCTGATATTGTTTGCCTGCAACTGGAAAATAGGTGCTCTACTGAAATACTTACCCCAGGAATGCAGAGAATATCACGCGCAATGTGTCCAAGAATTGGGAATTCAATTTTGTGGGCCTAGGGAGATGATCAGTTTCGTTTGAGATAGAAAAGGAAGAGCTGACCTTCCACCAGATTAAAGAATTCGAGCCCTGGTACGGAAAAATGCCACTGAAGTAGCAATCGAGTTCTGTTGTGAGACGCAATGCGGAGGTCTCACTTGCCATGACCTCAGCGAAGATGGATGGTTTGTGTTTGGGGCGAGGCTGCGCAACTGGGGGAGTGCCGTGTTCTTCATGATAGAGAGTGTATAAGTGCTCAAGAAGTACCTTGGCCTGAATAGGGATTTGGGCCAGGTACTTCTTGTTCTCGAAGTGTTTCAGCCGAAAGCTGGGGTGGAGAACTGGTCGAATTTCAGCAGCCAACAAATGTGAAAGAGAGTTCTCACCTGTGCCGAGCAAAGGGAAATCCGATTTGAGGGCCTTATTAATGTAGATCCTCAACTTTGCGAGACAGCTTCAAATGCGGCTCTCAGATCAGCAAAATGGGGGTCGGCATCTGTATCCATTGAATTGATGACGGAGACAAGCTGTTCCTCCACACGTTTATAAAGTGGAAGTATTTTCGGCAGCGTTGGTTCGTCTGCCTTCGACAGCTCAAGACAAACTTTGTAGAAAATCTATGGGATACAAGTCAACACAGATTTAGCTGATGATGCTCAAAGTACCTCAAGTGAGTTGCAGAATTTTTCAAGAACTTCCCAGTTGCTCTCGGTGAGTGTGTACATCCGCTTCTTCCTCTTGGCAGCTGTAGCCTTTTTACCAGTGCGTCCTGCATCCATTTGCGCGATCCAGTGGTTGATAGCCTAGCAAGAATGTCAGCGATAAGCGTTCAAAAGATATGTTGGCAGTGTACCAGTTTCAACTTAAGTGCCCGATCCATTTTGAAGTATGCTGTATTCCACTGGACCTTCATGGCCTTAACAAGGACAAGATGGTTGACGTCATTGGGGCAGAGTTGTTGGATGAATTTCAGCATTTGTGTTCGGCGAGGATTGGAGTGCAAAATGTAAACGAGCAAAGTGTGGAGCTTTAAAACGCATTAGAAATGACAAAATGCAAGAGGTAGAAAGACAGCACCTTGCAATATGGTCCCTGAAGCCCCTTACGTCGCACCTTTGGTGCAGATTGATCACCCTCATTGCTGCTGTCTTGGGGAAGCTCATCGTCACTCGTTTCATCGCCGCTATCGCTTTCCGGTGTCTCTGGGTCAAGAGCCTTGCCAGACTGGAGTGCAGCCGCTTCTGCTTCTTGTTCTTGCACAGCAGGATCGTCTGCGGGGTCATATGTGATGGGAAACCCCTTAGCAGCTAGGTAGTAGTCTTCTTTATCAGGCTGCGGCATAGCTTCGAGTACAGCAAATATTTCTCTATTCACACCTTTAGAAATGATTAAAGCATGAACAAAGCGGACTGACTGTACACAAATGTGCAGACTGTGTTGGCTGCATCCAATCCTGATATTATCGGCACTGAGCCAGAGGCTGTGGGCCTTCAAGACACGCTTACAGAAGGCCTGATTGATGACATTGTTGACCGAAGCATTATCGTGACCATGGGCAGCTAAGTGGACATGACAACATGAGTGAAAGGAACAAAATTGAGAAGGAGAAACATATCTAACAGCATAGTCCTTGTGCAGATGGAGCATCTGCGCTTTCTTTCACTGCAAGCTAACCACTCAAGCTAGTCTTTTGAAATTTTGTGTGCCTATATCTACCCCTCTAATCTTCAATTTCCATGGTTTACATTTTTCCCAAACTCATTTCCCAATGCATGCCAAAGCTGCTGACTGAACTAGTCAAAATTCTCCCGTTTGTCAAAACCAACCATAGGATTCCAAAACAAATGGAATGCTATACTGGGCAATCCCATACCTATCATATTCCATCCCTCTCTCTCCCCTCCCATCACCCACAAAGCAACAATTCCACCATACAGTCAGAATCCAGTTCTCACAGTCCTCACACAAGTTTGTACTTGTGGTGGCACCTAATCAAATGGGATCACATTGAAAGATTGAGTATAGTGCATGAATAATACACCCTGACTTTGTTTCAATTACTCTGCCACATCCAGGACTACAGTTGCCTTCCTACAAACCTAAACAGCACAAGTACCATACAAGTTTGCAGGCCTCACAGCACAAGATCTAACCGTGAAAATCTCTTGAAATTGATCATGGATGCTCTAAATGATGACCACTATCATATAACATGCTAAACAGACCAAACTGTTTTTCTGCAAATGGTCCCTTGTTGCTCCTATCCTAACAGCATAGTCCTTGTGCAGATGGAGCATCTGCGCTTTCTTTCACTGCAAGCTAACCACTCAAGCTAGTCTTTTGAAATTTTGTGTGCCTATATCTACCCCTCTAATCTTCAATTTCCATGGTTTACATTTTTCCCAAACTCATTTCCCAATGCATGCCAAAGCTGCTGACTGAACTAGTCAAAATTCTCCCGTTTGTCAAAACCAACCATAGGATTCCAAAACAAATGGAATGCTATACTGGGCAATCCCATACCTATCATATTCCATCCCTCTCTCTCCCCTCCCATCACCCACAAAGCAACAATTCCACCATACAGTCAGAATCCAGTTCTCACAGTCCTCACACAAGTTTGTACTTGTGGTGGCACCTAATCAAATGGGATCACATTGAAAGATTGAGTATAGTGCATGAATAATACACCCTGACTTTGTTTCAATTACTCTGCCACATCCAGGACTACAGTTGCCTTCCTACAAACCTAAACAGCACAAGTACCATACAAGTTTGCAGGCCTCACAGCACAAGATCTAACCGTGAAAATCTCTTGAAATTGATCATGGATGCTCTAAATGATGACCACTATCATATAACATGCTAAACAGACCAAACTGTTTTTCTGCAAATGGTCCCTTGTTGCTCCTATCCTAACAGCATAGTCCTTGTGCAGATGGAGCATCTGCGCTTTCTTTCACTGCAAGCTAACCACTCAAGCTAGTCTTTTGAAATTTTGTGTGCCTATATCTACCCCTCTAATCTTCAATTTCCATGGTTTACATTTTTCCCAAACTCATTTCCCAATGCATGCCAAAGCTGCTGACTGAACTAGTCAAAATTCTCCCGTTTGTCAAAACCAACCATAGGATTCCAAAACAAATGGAATGCTATACTGGGCAATCCCATACCTATCATATTCCATCCCTCTCTCTCCCCTCCCATCACCCACAAAGCAACAATTCCACCATACAGTCAGAATCCAGTTCTCACAGTCCTCACACAAGTTTGTACTTGTGGTGGCACCTAATCAAATGGGATCACATTGAAAGATTGAGTATAGTGCATGAATAATACACCCTGACTTTGTTTCAATTACTCTGCCACATCCAGGACTACAGTTGCCTTCCTACAAACCTAAACAGCACAAGTACCATACAAGTTTGCAGGCCTCACAGCACAAGATCTAACCGTGAAAATCTCTTGAAATTGATCATGGATGCTCTAAATGATGACCACTATCATATAACATGCTAAACAGACCAAACTGTTTTTCTGCAAATGGTCCCTTGTTGCTCCTATCCTAACAGCATAGTCCTTGTGCAGATGGAGCATCTGCGCTTTCTTTCACTGCAAGCTAACCACTCAAGCTAGTCTTTTGAAATTTTGTGTGCCTATATCTACCCCTCTAATCTTCAATTTCCATGGTTTACATTTTTCCCAAACTCATTTCCCAATGCATGCCAAAGCTGCTGACTGAACTAGTCAAAATTCTCCCGTTTGTCAAAACCAACCATAGGATTCCAAAACAAATGGAATGCTATACTGGGCAATCCCATACCTATCATATTCCATCCCTCTCTCTCCCCTCCCATCACCCACAAAGCAACAATTCCACCATACAGTCAGAATCCAGTTCTCACAGTCCTCACACAAGTTTGTACTTGTGGTGGCACCTAATCAAATGGGATCACATTGAAAGATTGAGTATAGTGCATGAATAATACACCCTGACTTTGTTTCAATTACTCTGCCACATCCAGGACTACAGTTGCCTTCCTACAAACCTAAACAGCACAAGTACCATACAAGTTTGCAGGCCTCACAGCACAAGATCTAACCGTGAAAATCTCTTGAAATTGATCATGGATGCTCTAAATGATGACCACTATCATATAACATGCTAAACAGACCAAACTGTTTTTCTGCAAATGGTCCCTTGTTGCTCCTATCCTAACAGCATAGTCCTTGTGCAGATGGAGCATCTGCGCTTTCTTTCACTGCAAGCTAACCACTCAAGCTAGTCTTTTGAAATTTTGTGTGCCTATATCTACCCCTCTAATCTTCAATTTCCATGGTTTACATTTTTCCCAAACTCATTTCCCAATGCATGCCAAAGCTGCTGACTGAACTAGTCAAAATTCTCCCGTTTGTCAAAACCAACCATAGGATTCCAAAACAAATGGAATGCTATACTGGGCAATCCCATACCTATCATATTCCATCCCTCTCTCTCCCCTCCCATCACCCACAAAGCAACAATTCCACCATACAGTCAGAATCCAGTTCTCACAGTCCTCACACAAGTTTGTACTTGTGGTGGCACCTAATCAAATGGGATCACATTGAAAGATTGAGTATAGTGCATGAATAATACACCCTGACTTTGTTTCAATTACTCTGCCACATCCAGGACTACAGTTGCCTTCCTACAAACCTAAACAGCACAAGTACCATACAAGTTTGCAGGCCTCACAGCACAAGATCTAACCGTGAAAATCTCTTGAAATTGATCATGGATGCTCTAAATGATGACCACTATCATATAACATGCTAAACAGACCAAACTGTTTTTCTGCAAATGGTCCCTTGTTGCTCCTATCCTAACAGCATAGTCCTTGTGCAGATGGAGCATCTGCGCTTTCTTTCACTGCAAGCTAACCACTCAAGCTAGTCTTTTGAAATTTTGTGTGCCTATATCTACCCCTCTAATCTTCAATTTCCATGGTTTACATTTTTCCCAAACTCATTTCCCAATGCATGCCAAAGCTGCTGACTGAACTAGTCAAAATTCTCCCGTTTGTCAAAACCAACCATAGGATTCCAAAACAAATGGAATGCTATACTGGGCAATCCCATACCTATCATATTCCATCCCTCTCTCTCCCCTCCCATCACCCACAAAGCAACAATTCCACCATACAGTCAGAATCCAGTTCTCACAGTCCTCACACAAGTTTGTACTTGTGGTGGCACCTAATCAAATGGGATCACATTGAAAGATTGAGTATAGTGCATGAATAATACACCCTGACTTTGTTTCAATTACTCTGCCACATCCAGGACTACAGTTGCCTTCCTACAAACCTAAACAGCACAAGTACCATACAAGTTTGCAGGCCTCACAGCACAAGATCTAACCGTGAAAATCTCTTGAAATTGATCATGGATGCTCTAAATGATGACCACTATCATATAACATGCTAAACAGACCAAACTGTTTTTCTGCAAATGGTCCCTTGTTGCTCCTATCCTAACAGCATAGTCCTTGTGCAGATGGAGCATCTGCGCTTTCTTTCACTGCAAGCTAACCACTCAAGCTAGTCTTTTGAAATTTTGTGTGCCTATATCTACCCCTCTAATCTTCAATTTCCATGGTTTACATTTTTCCCAAACTCATTTCCCAATGCATGCCAAAGCTGCTGACTGAACTAGTCAAAATTCTCCCGTTTGTCAAAACCAACCATAGGATTCCAAAACAAATGGAATGCTATACTGGGCAATCCCATACCTATCATATTCCATCCCTCTCTCTCCCCTCCCATCACCCACAAAGCAACAATTCCACCATACAGTCAGAATCCAGTTCTCACAGTCCTCACACAAGTTTGTACTTGTGGTGGCACCTAATCAAATGGGATCACATTGAAAGATTGAGTATAGTGCATGAATAATACACCCTGACTTTGTTTCAATTACTCTGCCACATCCAGGACTACAGTTGCCTTCCTACAAACCTAAACAGCACAAGTACCATACAAGTTTGCAGGCCTCACAGCACAAGATCTAACCGTGAAAATCTCTTGAAATTGATCATGGATGCTCTAAATGATGACCACTATCATATAACATGCTAAACAGACCAAACTGTTTTTCTGCAAATGGTCCCTTGTTGCTCCTATCCTAACAGCATAGTCCTTGTGCAGATGGAGCATCTGCGCTTTCTTTCACTGCAAGCTAACCACTCAAGCTAGTCTTTTGAAATTTTGTGTGCCTATATCTACCCCTCTAATCTTCAATTTCCATGGTTTACATTTTTCCCAAACTCATTTCCCAATGCATGCCAAAGCTGCTGACTGAACTAGTCAAAATTCTCCCGTTTGTCAAAACCAACCATAGGATTCCAAAACAAATGGAATGCTATACTGGGCAATCCCATACCTATCATATTCCATCCCTCTCTCTCCCCTCCCATCACCCACAAAGCAACAATTCCACCATACAGTCAGAATCCAGTTCTCACAGTCCTCACACAAGTTTGTACTTGTGGTGGCACCTAATCAAATGGGATCACATTGAAAGATTGAGTATAGTGCATGAATAATACACCCTGACTTTGTTTCAATTACTCTGCCACATCCAGGACTACAGTTGCCTTCCTACAAACCTAAACAGCACAAGTACCATACAAGTTTGCAGGCCTCACAGCACAAGATCTAACCGTGAAAATCTCTTGAAATTGATCATGGATGCTCTAAATGATGACCACTATCATATAACATGCTAAACAGACCAAACTGTTTTTCTGCAAATGGTCCCTTGTTGCTCCTATCCTAACAGCATAGTCCTTGTGCAGATGGAGCATCTGCGCTTTCTTTCACTGCAAGCTAACCACTCAAGCTAGTCTTTTGAAATTTTGTGTGCCTATATCTACCCCTCTAATCTTCAATTTCCATGGTTTACATTTTTCCCAAACTCATTTCCCAATGCATGCCAAAGCTGCTGACTGAACTAGTCAAAATTCTCCCGTTTGTCAAAACCAACCATAGGATTCCAAAACAAATGGAATGCTATACTGGGCAATCCCATACCTATCATATTCCATCCCTCTCTCTCCCCTCCCATCACCCACAAAGCAACAATTCCACCATACAGTCAGAATCCAGTTCTCACAGTCCTCACACAAGTTTGTACTTGTGGTGGCACCTAATCAAATGGGATCACATTGAAAGATTGAGTATAGTGCATGAATAATACACCCTGACTTTGTTTCAATTACTCTGCCACATCCAGGACTACAGTTGCCTTCCTACAAACCTAAACAGCACAAGTACCATACAAGTTTGCAGGCCTCACAGCACAAGATCTAACCGTGAAAATCTCTTGAAATTGATCATGGATGCTCTAAATGATGACCACTATCATATAACATGCTAAACAGACCAAACTGTTTTTCTGCAAATGGTCCCTTGTTGCTCCTATCCTAACAGCATAGTCCTTGTGCAGATGGAGCATCTGCGCTTTCTTTCACTGCAAGCTAACCACTCAAGCTAGTCTTTTGAAATTTTGTGTGCCTATATCTACCCCTCTAATCTTCAATTTCCATGGTTTACATTTTTCCCAAACTCATTTCCCAATGCATGCCAAAGCTGCTGACTGAACTAGTCAAAATTCTCCCGTTTGTCAAAACCAACCATAGGATTCCAAAACAAATGGAATGCTATACTGGGCAATCCCATACCTATCATATTCCATCCCTCTCTCTCCCCTCCCATCACCCACAAAGCAACAATTCCACCATACAGTCAGAATCCAGTTCTCACAGTCCTCACACAAGTTTGTACTTGTGGTGGCACCTAATCAAATGGGATCACATTGAAAGATTGAGTATAGTGCATGAATAATACACCCTGACTTTGTTTCAATTACTCTGCCACATCCAGGACTACAGTTGCCTTCCTACAAACCTAAACAGCACAAGTACCATACAAGTTTGCAGGCCTCACAGCACAAGATCTAACCGTGAAAATCTCTTGAAATTGATCATGGATGCTCTAAATGATGACCACTATCATATAACATGCTAAACAGACCAAACTGTTTTTCTGCAAATGGTCCCTTGTTGCTCCTATCCTAACAGCATAGTCCTTGTGCAGATGGAGCATCTGCGCTTTCTTTCACTGCAAGCTAACCACTCAAGCTAGTCTTTTGAAATTTTGTGTGCCTATATCTACCCCTCTAATCTTCAATTTCCATGGTTTACATTTTTCCCAAACTCATTTCCCAATGCATGCCAAAGCTGCTGACTGAACTAGTCAAAATTCTCCCGTTTGTCAAAACCAACCATAGGATTCCAAAACAAATGGAATGCTATACTGGGCAATCCCATACCTATCATATTCCATCCCTCTCTCTCCCCTCCCATCACCCACAAAGCAACAATTCCACCATACAGTCAGAATCCAGTTCTCACAGTCCTCACACAAGTTTGTACTTGTGGTGGCACCTAATCAAATGGGATCACATTGAAAGATTGAGTATAGTGCATGAATAATACACCCTGACTTTGTTTCAATTACTCTGCCACATCCAGGACTACAGTTGCCTTCCTACAAACCTAAACAGCACAAGTACCATACAAGTTTGCAGGCCTCACAGCACAAGATCTAACCGTGAAAATCTCTTGAAATTGATCATGGATGCTCTAAATGATGACCACTATCATATAACATGCTAAACAGACCAAACTGTTTTTCTGCAAATGGTCCCTTGTTGCTCCTATCCTAACAGCATAGTCCTTGTGCAGATGGAGCATCTGCGCTTTCTTTCACTGCAAGCTAACCACTCAAGCTAG